>OX454265.1:41481228-42710022 GCA_949715065.1 Periphyllus acericola | reverse complement strand
GTAGCCCACAGGAACACCGTACGTCCGTGTACGGTGCACACCTACCTGTATAGTGTATAATTGTACACACACACGCACAACACACAACACCGACTAATTATACGTTTTAGTCAATTCGTACTGAAAAACATACACACGCTGTACTCAATAATAATATTGTATACTGTTGAACTACCTAATTAATTCGTGTATGATATTTAATTTTGTTTTTGTTACCAGATTTTTCCACTAAACACCAAAAACTGCGAATCAATTGTGAAAACGCACATAGTGACTTTATAGTTTCTACTGTAGAATGAAACATGAACTCATTTTGTACAAATGTATTTATTAATTTTATACTTATTGCTTCGTACAATCGATACCTTTAGGGAGTTTTGGATCTCAAGATCGTTAAAATCAAATATTCAAATTAGTTGCAATTCTTATTTGATACAATGTACAAATTTCATAATACAGTAGACGCCGCTTATAAGACTCACTTTGGGACCAGCACAAAGTGAGTCTTATAACCGAATGAATCTTATAAGCGAAGTAAAAAAAAAATTAATTACGTATTTATAAATTTTATTTTACTACATATTTTGCTTTGATTTTAATTCTTTAACACATATTACATATTACATACTTTATTATTGAATACATTTAATAATCCTGATAAAAAAAATAAAATTATAATAGGTAAATATGTATTACATTTAAAAATATTATAAAAATTATACATTAATAAAAAATTATTAAGAATGTATTGAAAAAAATTTTGTAATTTTAGTTTTGTTTTTTATTTTGTTCTAATATTCCGAAAATATACTGTTAAATGTGAACTTCAATCTGCGATAAAAATTATTATACGTTATAACCTATAACTTATAAGGTACCAACAGAAACTAGAAATAATCAACACGAATATTATTTAATTTTTCAATACCAATTTATTTCTAAATTATAAACAAAAAAATTTATTTTCTATTATTTATTTTACGAAATTTGAGTCTTATAACCGAAGTGTTGAGTCTTATAACCGATTTTTTTTTAATGTATTTGGATACGTCCGAACCGTTCCAGACGATTTTGAGTCTAATAAGCGACTGAACCTTATATCCGTGAGTCTTATAAGCGGCGTCTACTGTACTTGTTTTATTACAATATTTTTTGCACATTTAGAAATACTGATATAAGGATTTACATGTATGATTTTTTCAATTACCTTAAACTATAGTTATTTGAAATAATCGAGTATTCATCAATTTTTTCAGTTTACGTTGTAATTTCTCTCGTATAGTTGTACATATTTACTAACAATTGTTAGTAAAACGACGATGAACGTCATATTATATGCGTATATAGTATATACCATATACGTATATACAATACCAGTGGCGTAGATAGAATTTTTTCTGGGGGGAGGGTGTTCAAGAGTCAATTCATAATCACAGGTTAATTTAAATAAGTTATTTTATTAATTTTAATTTGTATATAATATAATGTTTATATATTTTTTGTACATTATTATTATTTATAACGACTACATTCAAGTTCTCATTGAGTTTCTAATTATATTGCAACGTTTTTATTTTAAAATTATTATTTAATATCTTTTTTCTATCGATATAATACGTTAAAAAATAATAATAACATTATCTAAGTCGAGGTTTGTTAACCGGTGGTCCACGGATCCTTAAGGGATCCGTAGATGGTAACTCGGGGGTCCGCGAAATGGCTCTGAAATGTTTATTCAAATAACTTGAAAATTACATTTTACAAGTAATTATTTTATTTAATATTAAATAATATGTAATTTGTGCAATAGTTAGATAATGACAGAACGCAGTTTGAAGTTAACATAAAAATGTTAAAATTATAACCAAAATTAAAGATTTTTCTTTTTGAAGGGGTGAGGGGGTTCGAGGCTATACTTTATACCTTAAAGGGGTCCATGACTCAGAAGTGGTTAAGAACCACTGATCTAAGTTATAAAAAATCGAGACAATTAATAATTTGTATGATTATTAAATATTATTAAATTAATAAATTAATTAATAAAAATTAAATTAATTTTTTATAATAACAATAATTTATTCTAAATAATATAACAGAACCGATACGTGGATAATTAACAAATAAAAATAATACAGTTACTATATTTTATCAATAATATAGAATTACAGACAACTATCGTGATACAATGATACACCTCAAACAAACAACAATCAAATGAAATCCAAATAATTGTCAAGTCTAAATTATAATTGTGCTGGAAGTTGAACGAACCAAACGTTAACGCTGTTTTCGATTGTTTATATTTACACGAATAATAATAATCGTACTAATAATATCTTTACAATTGTCAAAATTATTAAATTAATAAATTAAGACTAACGCAGAATATTATTTATCGTCAATTTTTATTAATGGTTGAAGTTCGTAATATTCTTAGTACCTATCTATATCTTAATACGAGTTCCTACATAATAATATTACATTTAAAATGGTATTATTATGTCCCGTATTAATGAAAACTATTTTGTTACCAATTTTTATTATACATATACCTAATCATAGTTATATGAAAATATTATTTACTATAATATGTAGGTACATAATAATTAAATATCATTAAAAAATATATATCTGGGGGGGAAACCCATTACACCCCCCAACCCGTAACTACACCAATGTACAATACACGTCATGTATAAAATATATTGCTCATGTTGTATTATTAGTGTGATTTGAATACGACCGCTATTAAGTAATTCACACATTCAAAAACAATTTTAATGCAAAAGCAATATTATTACCTAGAATTTTCTATTGATCACATAATTAATCTTTTGCACGGGTTTTCTTATATTACGTCATTACTCATTACTCATTATAATACTTTATAACTACTTTTAAAACAATTCGATTGGCCCAAGATCGATCCCATTAGTGTTGGTGTTATTAGATATTGCCGATATTGAGCATTGTTCTTTTAGTTGATTATAATGTAACTATAGAAAACGATTTAATATTAAACAATTATTGTAAATTTACTTGTGTATACACCGTTTATTGCTAATAATTAATAAACAATAATATATTCATATGTTATCCAACTGCTTGTGTACCTACTTATTATTGTTTTGATAATGGATATTGTTTTATACATAAATATTAAATACACATTCATCTAATAAATTATACATTTATACTGTATCCTCATATCCAAGTTAATAAAAACAGCCAGCACATTTAGTAGGAGTATAACATGTCATAAAAACTAATTATTCGAATCGGTGGTAACTACGTTTAAATTTCAATGTCTGCATAATGCCATTATAATATGATGTATGTTGAGTCGTTGACGGACCAATGAACTATGAAAGGTGAAGATACTCATATACGGGCAATGCTATTGGTAATTATGTAAAATATACTATATTTTTCCAAAAATAATGTATATATATTTTACATAATATACGTATACTACATTAAAGAACAAAAATATTTTTCTCATCTAGAATTAAGTTTTATTCTTACCTACTTTCCAGTATTTTTATTGGTGTTTGGTAACCATATATATTGTTTAGAAATAATTTTATTAAAACAAGCATTATGAAATAGGTACACTACACTTATTTTCCGGTATTAGTCTATGGACTGCATTAGTGCATTAATGTATTAGTAATTAGAAGCTTAAGGCTGTACGTTTTTTTCCATTATAACTTATACATATTAATTCTTAAAAATTAATTCTAATTGATATTGAATAATATGATTATATGGATTATAATGTCAATACTTTTGGTAATGTCAAAATTATTTTTCCTGCTATATAAGGGAAAGTACAGATATTATGGAACGTCGTTAATCCATATTATATCCTATATACGAGCAGTGCTCGTATTATAATTATTTTATCTGTATGAAAAAATTCCTTAGGGCAATATATATGAGCATTATAATGAAAATGAAAGGAAGGACAAATTCAAGCGAATTTAAAAAAAAATTATTTACATTCGTATTTTAATATAAGCAAAACACTTACAAACCTTTATAATTAGACATCATATATTGATATCTGATATATGTATAATTGTAATATTATAAAAGAGTAGATGATTTTTAAAATATTTATAGAATTAATCCAAATTATTAAATAGCAGCCAGCAGGTAGCTAAATTATTAATACATACCAATTTGAGTATTTTAATTTATGATATATTATTATCATTATTCATTAACTATTGAGTATCAAAAATAATATGTCGTACATTGTATATTACACGCATAATCAGTGCTATAAAAAAGTGTGACCAACAAAATGTAGTAAATAACTAGAAGTATACTAACATTGTATATTTGTATATTTTTAAGTAAAAGATATTGTGTATTTTCGTATATTATACTCCTATTAAAAAGTTCTCTTAATAATTAATAAATCAAAATTTATTTTGTGACAGATGAAAAGTTTGTTGTACATGACATGATCTACCGAATTTAAATGATCTATTTAAAATGTAAATTACATTTAAATAAGTACCACTCATATATTAACCTTTACATTTTAATTGCTGAATATTTTCTACATGTTTTTTTATGGGAAGGAAGATTTAATTATCAACATGGGTATTAAAAAATTATGTGAAAATTATTTTCTTTCATAATGAGTGTAGGTGGTACTTTATAGTTTATACTAGATTCATATATGCATTGGACTAATTATTTAATCAACTGCCGTAGTCTGGTAATATACGAGTACAAAAATTTACAAATTTTTTTTAATTTTTACATATTCATATTAATTTGGTGATAACTGAAAACCTGCAAATAATTATGTTTTGTATGTGCATATATTTTTTAAAGTCTGAGAGAAATGAGGGTTGCATTGATCGTATCATGTGCTTATTTTTATTTTTTTTTGCCTATATACAATTTTGACCATAAGGATTGCTCCAATATACACAAGCTTGATATTTTTCTGATTGAAAATTTCGTCTAGCTGGTACTTTGAGGGATCATTTTTTTAAATTTCTCAACAAATTTCCAAATAATTGAGAAAAGCAGAGAAAAAAATTGCAATAAACATTTTTTTTTTTGCAAAAGTTATAACATTAAAAGTTCAACCTACCTTATTAAGAAAATAGGTTATTCTACTGTATAAAGATTATAGACCATCTTAAGAAATATATTCTTATCCACCTGGCCTCGTTCACTTAGAATCGTTTTTTCGAGAGTAAAGGTCCATTGGTTTCAAGTTTATAGACCCATCCTTGTATCTTACCCACCCGACCCACGCCGATCCCTATATATCTATCTGTTGCGGCCGCAACACAATATATTTAGGTGGGCGGGTGGGTTTGTCTTGTAACCCTGCACTCCTGTAGTCCGGTTTACAACTCTTATACTTTAATTTTTCCCAGCCGTAGTTAGTTTTAACTATCAATTATTTGGAAAAGGAATGAATTGAGAATAAGATCGGTAAATTGTGCAGCATACATAAATATATTTATTATTAATAAATTTAACATGGTCAAAGGCCTAGAGACTTTTAAATATTATACAACTTGTAATGGCTCCACAATTATATCCCTGTGTATATTAAGCAGTAATATACCAGTCAGTCGCTCTTGACTAATGGTATTTCTTAAATATGTCTTTAAGCGCTTCAATGTTAAGAAAGAACTTCCACACATCCGTAGACACAGGAAAAGTTGCCAACATTTTTAAAATTCTATACTCTATACTATATATGATTGTGAAAAATAGTTTTATATTACTAATATTCAGCAGGAAACTGGCAGTAACTAACAGTACCATTTTTTAAATATTTAATTGAAAAAAGTATTTTGTTCTTTGTAGTATCTACATGAAATTAAAATTGTTTTCTTATAATTATTTATTTACTAGTTGGTAATTAACTGGAAAATCGACATGGGAGGGGGGGTTGAACCTGACCACCAGATACCATATGGTTTCTACCAAATAAATAAGAATAAAATACTAATGAATTAGTCAACGTAGATTTAGATCGATGGAGTCCATGTTGTCCATTAGCAAGAACTATGGAAAAATATTTAAGGTACTAATAAGTGATTTTTGGATATGAATAAGGTTATCAACCGTTTTTTATTAGTTCCTTGCATTGTTTACGAGTGCTAGAAAATATTACATTGTCTGAATGCTTAGTCGAAGATATATTTTTTATGAGCGGCCAACTTTATTATTAGAGTTTTTTGAAGACTAATTGAGTACAAACATATATATTGACATGTCAATTATCGATAGTCGATATGTCAATGTAATACGTAAAAAATGTACAGTCTAAAAACTTAAAAACTTATTAATTATATTGTTAACTATATTACTAAATACTTAATATTTTATTAACACTACAAATTATTTAATATGTGAATTTTGCTTTTACTAGTACTTTGGTATGGTTGATAATATCTTATTCGCCATTGATAAAATATTTATTTTATTCTTATTTAATAAGTTATAATTTTTTACATAGATGGATGACTAAATAAAGTAAATAAATTTGCACGTGTAACAGAAAATCGGCAATGGCCATGATAAAAAAAATTTGGTAAATTCAAGGATTTTTAAATTCCCATTCGAATGTGAATTGTGAATTACTCAATTAAAAAATGCATTTATTGTATCTATATATGACTCGGCCAAATAATGTTATTTAGGTCATTACCGCATTATCAGCTATGTTAAGCTCACGCAGGTGCAAGCATAAGTTGACAGTGTGGGCCTTAACAATTCTTAATGTAATAGTTATAGGGACTATACAAGCGCTTTACTAAACTAATCACAGTTCAAATAATAGAAAAAACTCACAATATTGTGAGAACATAAGGCTAAATATTTTTATGTTTGTATAATGGAGTAACGTATACTCGTAGCTCGTAAGTATCAATTAGAATTAAAAACTGTGAATCGTGAACGAGAAAAAATGTAGTATATGGTTATAGAAGAGATTAAAACTGACTTATAAGTTATAAGTTATAAGTTATAACTAATAAGTGTATATTATGAAAAGTAACATTTTGTAGTTTACTATAGATAAAAGAGATTTTAATAACTATATTCCTATAAATATTAAAATACTGACATATGGCATTTATACATGGCTAAAGTCTGAGATATTATTAATTTTGTAGATAATACACGGAGCACCTTATGAAATATTGAAATGTCAATGTAAACATCAATTAATTATGTGAAAGACTTGAATTTTTGTCACAAGAGCCACCTAAAACATACCTACGTAGTATTATTGATATCAAAGGCAACTAAAGGCAAATTATAAGTAAGAATTAAAATAATGCATTTATTCTTTAACACGAATTTATATTACCTATATCCTATTATATCGTATTTGGTAATAGTTAAAATATTTTTGGTCATTATAAAATACCTTTAAGCTTAAAAACCAATTATTAATAATTAAAATACTGTGACATTATGACAGATGTAACGACATAGATATAAACATATAACTAACGTTTGTTTCTAGTGTTTCTATTGTATATGAATTACAGAAGAAAAATTACATAAACGTTTTGTATAAACTTATGAATTATAAGTATAGATATGACTCAGCTATGGTTCAATTATATTTAAGTCAACCTATATGCTCCTAACGATTTTCTGAAATTATACTTATTGAACGGAATCCGACCACTTAATATTTATTTTTCATTTTATCAACCAGTCAACTGAGATATATTTTTATATCAATTTAGTCAATATATAGATACCTACTAAATTACTAAATAAGTTTTATTAAATAAATAAAATAGTTCTCCATGCTACTTTTTAATTAAAATTACGTTTTATTTAAATAATAAATTTGATCGCTAACCCAAAAACATATTGAATTTTAATGATAACATGCCATTATTGATTGGTGTTAGTGATTACAAACCATAATGAACAGAAATTTAAGATATTATTCGTTTACAACAACAATTTAAGGCAATATCATATGTATTTTTAACAAATGCCCTACTTAGTTAATTGGCGTTTTTAATTCGTAATTATGCGCTCTTATTACTGTATAGTATTACTTTTATTATTATATTACTGCAGTGACGTTGACATATACGCACTGTACTAATTAACTTCATAATTTGACGAAAGCTTATTAATTTTTTCAAAAAATAAAATAAATAATTATGAGCATTAAGCTGTATACTTATTCGAATTATACAAACAAAAATAATATGATTTTATATAAATTAAAAACCGTTTCAAAATGTTTATCCATTGATTACAATTCCTAATCAATTCGTGCACGAATACGCGATGCGCTGCGAATTTTAAAGCTTAAAAGTTAAAGCACTTACACAATAATAAATTGAAAATGTTTCAGAAAATAAAATAGGTCAATGTCTCTGATCGTATTCCATTTTTACGGTCAAATACCTACGTTTCATGCCTACACGGTGCGTATGTGTCTGTATATCCAATATAATATGATGTGTTATCATTTTGTCCGTAGGCGTGAACGCGCTAATTGGTTCTTTTTCGTCTTCGCCTTCGTCTTTGGAATTTCGTCTGGAAATGTATCTGATTGAATGGGCTTATTAATGTTCATATACAGCACAGCATTAGGTCATATCGAATAAGTATAAAGTAAACGTATAGGTTATACAGAGAGTGTCATATAAAACAGTTTGAAAATAATTTTAATACATATGTGAATGCGATACGTGAAAACATCAACGTTCAAAAGTATATAATATAATCCGTGTCGTAATAATATGCGCATGAAATGTAATGGAGAACGTTTCCAAACTTCTGGTGCCGCAGTACGCGACGGTGCCAATAAGTTAAAAGTAGACAATTACAATATAATTTAATCGTATATCATCAACCTTATCCGCACCGACCACCGCCCTAAAAATTAAAATACCATGCGCCGTAATTATTAAAACATGGACGTCATGTGCATGTAATACGTACTCACATAGTTGTACATGTATTATGTATTTTTTTTAACGTCTCAAGCCGTTTTTTAAATTTACTATCCGCCCTCCGATTCCGTATCAATATTATTATCCTCGAGATAACGTGACGACGGCAAGTGAAAATATAAGGACCTAAATGCGCGCATACTGCGTGAAGCCCAACGGAAAACTCGTACCCGTAAAAATGTAAAATACCCTCGTATATTATAATATTATAGTTCCCGACGTTGTCGCAGTCCCGATGATGCACTTGCGATTACGTTGCGAAGTGCGCCGCGCATTTCCCCCTGTATACGAATCCTTGGCATTTCATACTGCAGCAGTAGTGTAGTTGATCGATTTGCAAAAATTAAAAAAACAAAACCTTACCATACACATGCTCGTAACATATTCGTACATAAATGCAACGGTTTACGCAGTAACATCTATAATGGAGTTACGATTGAACTATTTTACCAATACATGATTTTATATAAATAATTTACCGACAATTAAAAGTAATAAAACTATGCACCACGCCGCCATGTATATATAATTGTATTGGGTACACGATTACTTTGATAATTATGCTTCTCAGCTTCTATATACGGAGATATCGTTAGTACTAGGCTTTTCGGTGCTGTAGACAAATTAACTCGGGAAACCGCAGAAATCTCTCAAACTCCGCGGCCACGTCCTATAGTGGACCCGGGACTTTCGTCACATATTTTTATTTATATTTCTCTCTCTCTATCTCTCGGAACGCAATTGCCACGTATGCTCACCGTTAAGCCAACGACTACGTCGCCTTTATGTATGTAATTATATTAATTCCAATTCGTTGTCATTGAAATGTACCTTACAATAGGTAAAAGTGATTTGATAAACATAATCATAACTATAACTCCGGGTCCTTAAGTCTGTTTACGCACTAAAATATGAATAATCATGTACGCACATTTGCACTCTTATGTACTAAAAAATAACTAAATATCGCCTACACACGACCGCCCATAGGTTTCGAACCGCCACGGACCGCGGCTCCGCGAAAACCTCCTGCAGCAGCTGCTGCTGTTCGTGCCATAAGGTGCACGCGCATTTATTATGCATAGAGAAACCGAAACGTCGCCGGTGCGTATACCGTGCCGTACGAGCGGGGAAATTTCGTTCGCGAGGCGACCCGAGCTTTCGTTCGAGTTCAAACCGGTCCGGTCTCCAAATAGGTCATTCTCGCGCGGTCGCTATTTTTTTTTTTTTAAGCACGTATCGAATATTTTATTCACGCTTATTTTTTTTCCTCCCAACTGCATTCACACACCGTTATCGCACATCATCGTATGTACGAGCGTGAATTGTTTTTTTTTTTTTCCATTCGATTATAATAATATGTGTTTGACCGGAAACGTTGTATGCATAATATCTGGTGCAACAACGGATAGTGTAGGTACCTACACACGCAGCCAAGAGCACCGAATTCTACCCTCATGATGCATAGACCGGCCGCACATTTGTTAACAATTTATATGTACTCGTTTGGTTCGCAAACGAGAAAAAAAAATGAAAGCTTGAAAACGAGACAGGTGTTTGACCAAAGTTTTTCACAGAGCCCTCCAGTCTCTGTTTTTTGGAAATCTCAAATCACGACTACGACGCAGTTAGTATAGTACATAGTTAGTTAGTATTGTATATTAGTTAGTATATTAATTAGTATAGTACATAGTACCTCTTTAACCGTGTAATTATGATGTACGCGCGTGGATCGACGACGTTCTATAAAATCACGTACCCGACGATGTGTACGTCGACATAAATCGTTAACGGTTCGAAAAAGAGATTTTGCTTTTCTCGATCACAGACTCCCGAAGATGTGGTGTCAATTGTTTCAAATCATGATGGTTTCATAAAGTCATAAATCATAATAATAAAAACGTACGATTTGTATTGGTATGGTAAATATTTACGTAGCGAAACGTTACAGATTTATGTACTATGTAGGAACTGTGTACGCCATCTAGTAGTCTAGCTTACAGAGAAAATTATTATCGCTCGCGAATCTTTCCATGAAAACGAATGATAGTGGTTTACGTGATAGCGTGGTGTTTGTATGTTGATAAAATGATCGGGTGTTGTGTTCAATATTGATAAAGTAACAATAATGTTAAAAAAAAAGGGCGAAATCAAATCATTATAAACACTTGTAGAGCCATTGGGATTTCGAACAATATGCATTAGAACAAAACTATTAACGTAACCTGCCAACAAGAATAGTTTCAATAGCTTTGTGCGGTAATCACAATGAGAATTTTCCATAGATAGCATTACGGAACGCAGGTAAAAATCACCGAATGAAAAAAACTTTTTTTTGATTTGGCACTTTTTCTAACGCTAAACACGATATTTCAATGTTTTCCGTCAGGAAATGATCTTGCAATGGAGTTCGCCGACAAAATTAGAATACCGAAGTTGAATGGAGTTACTATGAGGGGACCACATGTATCCAACACCAGCACAGGAACACTTGTTATAACTGGACATCATTTAATATTTTCATCAAGATCTGAAGATGTTGAACTATGGGTAAATAATGCAAATTGGTTATTTTATTTGTTTTAAAATAAAACTATTTTTAATTTTTTTCAATATTTATAATGTTTATATTTTAATTTAAATAACATGATAAAATATACACAACAAAAATAAATGAATGGATGGTTTTTTTAGGTTGTGCTAGTCCTTTGCATACATTCTTAGATATAAACTGGTTTCTTGATGTCTCTATTAAAAAGTACAGCATTTTGTTTTGCAATTACTTTCATATTTTTCAACTACATACTTGAATCATTTTTGAAAACAATAAAAAAAAAAAAGATAATAATTTTACATTTCATTAACTGAATCTGAATTTAAATTATAAAGATTATGTACAGATTATTGCTTATTTACTTTTGGGATTTTGATATTTTTTTAATCAATTTGGTTTTTTTATTGCATTCAATCTGATCCATATTTCTCTACTTTTGATTCATATTTAATTAATTTTTAGTATATTAACATCAAAACCCTTGTTTTAATTATGTATTTATTTTTACATGTTGTCATACCTTATATATAATTAATTTAAATTAATATATCTAGATTTTGAACCACAATATTGATATTGTGGAAAGAAAATTAAACACAGTTACTTTAAAATGCAAGGACTTTAGAATTATTGTTTTCGATATGCCGTATATTGAACAAGCTACCTCAGTTGCTGCTTCCATTGAATCACTCATAATGACAGGTTAATAAGCACATAAATTGATTTATTTCTAATGTCTTATATTTTTAATCTAATTATGTAATTGTTTTAAGATGAAGCAGATTATTTGCACCATGTGTTTTCAAATAAAACTAATGAATATCGTTCTTCGTTTGATGTACAATCTCAGTGTGAAAATCTAGTTGCTGGTGATTCAATGTGGAGAATATCTCAAGTCAATAATTCTTACCGGGTATATTTTTTAATTAATTAATTTTTTATATACTAAATAATATTAAAAATTTAAAAACAATTTTTAAAGGTTTGTAGTTCTTACCCTGAATTAACTGTCGTTCCATCCAATGTTGATGATAGTATGCTAATTGCTTCCGCCAAGTTTCGGCAAAATGGTCGATTTCCAGTGTTAAGTTATCGTCATGAAAAAGGGGTAAGTTCTTAATAAATATAATGTTATGAAATATTGGTATTAATTGTTTTTAGAATATTTTGCATATGTTTAGAGTGTACTAATGAGGAGCAGTCAACCATTGGTTGGATCTAGTTCAAAACGTTGCAAGCAAGATGAACGTGTTATAAATTCTGTACTTGGGCCTGGAAAGAGAGGATATATAATTGATACTCGTAGTGTTGCTAATGCAACCAATGCTAAAGCTCGTGGAGGTGGATTTGAAATGGAAGCTCATTATCCTCAATGGCGGCGAGTTAATTCAGCTCTTGAACGGCATAATGTTCTATTAGATAGCTTATCAAAAATTATTGAAGCTTGTAATGACACTACATGTACTATAGACCGATGGCTAAATAAATTAAATGGGAGTGAATGGTTATCTCATGTCAAAGATACATTAAATGCTGCTTGCTTAGTGGCACAATGCTTAAATCAAGAGCGAGCTTCGGTATTGGTACATGGATCAGAGAGCACAGATGCTACATTGGTATTAATATCTTTAACTCAGTTGATATTAAATCCAGAATGTCGTACAATTGTGGGGTAAAAATTTTAAATTATTTTAATACTATATTAATTGTTATTAGTATTGTAAGCAACAAATTTTTAGGCATTTGGAACTTGATGATTAATATACACTGTTCGGTTAGATTTGTCGGAGAGCATTCACCTGGAAAACTAAAGGGTCTCATGTTTAATTTCCATTATAGCTGCTATATTTTTTATCATTTTTCAAATGCCTTTCACAAATCATTAATCAGAATCGGGATGGTCACTATTAGTATGTTTATTTTTATAGTTTTGAATCACTAATTGAAAGAGAATGGCTTCAAGCTGGGCATCCGTTTGAAACTCGCCATAAAAGTGGTTGTTACAATGCAGCTCGTTCAAAAGTATCATCATCATCATCATCATCTAAAATTTTTCATCATGGATCGGGTGCAACTTTTCTATTATTTCTAGATTGTACATGGCAAATACACAATCAATTTCCATGTTGTTTTCAGTTTTCAACAAATTTTTTGTCATCACTTGTTGATCACTCATATTGTTCAGATTTTAGTACATTTTATGGTAATTGTGAGGCTGATAGAAAAAAAAATCGATATGAAAAACCAAATTTATGGTCTTATTTTGATCAAAAAATCAATGAAATAACCAATCCTCTGTATCTGCCTACAAATAATGTGATTTGGCCTTCTGTTGCTCCATTTAGTATAGTAAGTATTAAGTGTTAAATTTCATAGTTATTTAATTTTATCCCTCAAAATGTAACCTCCTTATCCATTGTGTCTTATCAATAATTAAATTGTAACAAAATAATTATTTTACCTATTTTACTATTAACCATAGTAAAAAAAAAAAAAATAATAATATATTTTAGTTGAGTAACCAAATTAAAACTTTAGGAATTATGGCGAGATATGTACCTAAGATGGTCCATTGATCAAACACATCAAAATACGTATAAAAAATCAATCGATGATTTAGTTAAACGGAATAAGGAGTTGAAAATTTTAGCCACAAAATTACGGAATGAGACTCAAGAGTCTGATAACAAATCTACATAGTTAATTAATTAAATTTTCTATATTCAATACAGGTACCAAAACAATTATTTTATGTTTTGTATTTTTTTTTTATACCAATTATTTTTAAATCGATTGTAGACATTAGGTATTTAGTATGTGCTATTATTTATTGTTTGCCATTGAAATTATATATATTAATCTACATGAAAATAAACGACTTCATATCTACTAATAGTGTTGAAGGTTATAAATTATAATTTATAGTAGTTATTTTTACTTTTAAAATAATGGATTGGTAAAATGTGTTTGACAACTTTTGAAATGTTTATAGAGTAACTATAAATTGTAAGTATTTTGAACTACCAATTAAATCATTTCTACTTTATCTAGTATTGTAAAATATACATAGCAAAAATGTGGTCCATCAATTAACCTACAGTAGTAGTCTATAATAAATAAATTTTATTTTTTTTTTCATGGTTTTATCCATTTTTCAATTTATCAATAGTGTATACCAGACTATGGGTCGTGAGTTAGTAATTTTTTTTAATTATGTAGATTCTAAGAAATGTTCTTTTTCACTAAATAGTATATACCTATACCTAAATATAAACAATATAAGTATAAATATTCAATGAAATGTTATTTTCAATTTTTATTTTATCATTATTACTTTTTTTTTGTTACATAAGGCTGTGAAATCAATTTTTAATTTTTAAATCTTTTTTTAAGTCTGTTGTATTTGTTTAAGGACACATTTGTCCGTTAAATATTAATAAAATATTGTTAATCTTGAAAATAACTGATGGGTTTTAAAACTATTATTTCAAGTTATATTCTTTATAAACTAAAAAAGTAGCAAAAAAAAACAAATCTTGTTTTTTAGAGAAACTATTTTTCCTGTAAATGTTAAACCATATGGGTCATGGTAGATTTTCTTAGGAAAATTTGAGTTGCCATCCTCGAAAGATTGAGAACCACTGGTGTATATTGCTTATTGTACACTGATAATTTAATAACTACATAAATTGTTTTATTATATTGGTACAAATAAAATTTCATTTTTTTTTATTGTTTATTGTGAGTAATGGTTTTACGAGGTACGTCCAGAAAGTAAGTTCCGTTGGGCAATGAAAACATGTAAATGTGTAAATTGTAATATACATTTTATTTGAATATAAAATACAAGTAAAACTTTATTTTTCAACATAGTTACCACAATATTATTTAAGCACTTATCATATTATCGAGGTACTAGTTTTTGTATCCCTTCATCATAGAAAGATGACACCTGTGATTGTAACCATGCGCTAACCTCATCATCTTCGTTGAAGTTCTGGCCACCCATAAATGTTGTTTTGATTCAGGGGTGACATGAGACCCAAGTCTCGTCCCCTGCGACAATACTGCTTAAAAAATTATCGCCGTCTTCTTCGTATCGTGACAAAAACTGAAGTGCACTACCCTGACGTTTCACTTTGTGTTCATCAGTAAGAATTTTCGGCACCCAACGTGCGCACAATTATCGAAAATTCAATTTCATGAAGAGATCGGGAATTTAGAGGAAAATGTACTGATAATGAGTAATGACGTCATGGTGAACCGTCTGTTTTCATGAATTTTTTTTTCGACTTCTTGCTCCAAAACATCATTAACCAAAGATGGTCGCCCAGTTCGTTTTTGTACGGCCTTCATTGAAAAGACGCACCCATCTCCTAACCATTGAATCACTCATAGCATTTTCTCCATACACTTCACAAATTTGACGATGAATATCAACTGGTTTGATATTCTTTGCATTTAAAAAACGAATCACAGATCGTAACTCACATATGGCGGAATTTTCTATTAGTTGATCCATTTTAAAACACTCGCCACGTGACGTACGTACACTTACTAGTCACGGAATGGTTTTAAAATGTTCCAAATAATTAAATGAAATAATCGGATGTGAATGTAATTAAAATAACATCGCAATCGCGATAAAAATAGAAAACGGAACTTACTTTCTGGACGTGCCTCTTATAAGTGTTGTATCGGTTTATCGAATTTAGTATTTCATCACTAATTAAATTGGTAATATATAAAATAAAGGAGATCTAATAGTACAAATAAGTGGTTCCCAAATTTGTTATCAGGTCTTCAATTGAATATAAATGAAAACTATACTTGCTTTATTTATAACTTTAATGTACATGTTATGTTTGTAATAACATTGATTTAAGAATAGTCTTATTCAAAAAACCATGGGAGTAAAAATACACTTTATATATTCAATTATTTATTACTAATAATAATTTGTTTTATCTAAAATTTTTTTCATATCAATGATTATACAAACTCGAGCCACTCTTCCAATGTTTACGCCGGTCACGAATGGTTGTGCTGCATAGTTTATGAACTGGTTAATATGATAAAAATTGTGTTCCATCAAAAAACTTGCCCATTATGATCACTCAACAGTTTGAACAAGTTATTATTAAATTCATTTTTAATACAGAGTAATTTGTGAATGAGAAGAATATTTATTATTTCAAATATGTACTTAAATTCAACAGCAAAAACTTCAACTAAATGTAATCTTAAGGGTCCACGCACAAATAAATATGTTTGTACATGTTGCGCTCTTGTCTGGGATACTATGAGTTAATGCTTGGTGTTTGACGCATTTTGTTAATCTGGTTTGCACTAGAATCATCAGTATTATATGGTTATTGCCATTGTAATAAGTAAATAACTTCAGTGAGCATTCAATAAATGCTACACTGGTTAATTGATCGGACATTATACAAGTGTTTGATAAATAATACAAATTGAGAAAAAAAATAAAAGTAGAAAAGGCGAACAACTGATTGACGATATATGGAAAACTTTTAATCATATTGCAGCATACATCTCTAAGCGCAGTGTAGACGCCAGTACTCAGAAGAATGTTGCAGCCACAAATATAGCATCATTGTGCATTTTGTATGGACCGGATTTACAAAATGGGCTGGTTTTTTATGGAACATAATAATTATCATAATGATGGATACTGATTAATTGAACTCCACTCATCTATAGTTAAATAAAACATAAACTGCAATGTTAATAACAAAAAGTAAACACTAAAAGAATATGTTTTGAAATAAATGAAATTATGAATGATTTTAAAACATAAAATTAACAAAATGATAAATGATTTTTAAAACAAAATTATTGAAATGATAAATGATTTTAAAACAAAATTAATGAAATGATAAATGATTTTTAAAATGAAAAAAATATTATAGGAACACAATAAATAAAGACATTTTTCAAACTATAAACTATGATTGGGTTTTATTTATTAATATTTTTTTTTTATAAAACAGTCTATAAAAAATGTTGGCAAAGATTCGGCAGAAATTTACAAAATTAAACGTAGTACCCAAGACCCCAACTGTATACTATACAAATTAATCATTGTACTTTTTTTTGTACTTTTTTGGATTCCAAACTTCCAAGAGTTTTCTTCCTTTGGTATACCATATGCATGTACATCTGAGGAAATACTGGAAAAAAAAGAAAAATCATTATGTTTCTCTTCATAAATTACTTAATATTAGCATTAATTAAAACACAAGATTTTAAATATTTTATGATAAAAAAAATTTACCACTGTAACATATAGCAAAATTCAATTATTATATTCATAAAATTTTTTTTGTTTATGTTTAGTAAACTTACATGGTATATAAAACAACATAATTATAAAAATTGCTGCCCATAGGCTAAATTCAAAATTTAATTGATTTGGCATTTCGATACTCCACATTTTTGTTCTTCCAATATATCCTAAGGATGTCCAGTATACTAATAATTCTCCAGTTACACCAACTGGATACAGAACATAGAAGAAAGTATACCTGTAAACATTATATTACAATGAATTGATAGTCTTTAAAACAAAAATGTTGATTACTTTAGAACATGCGTTACCTTGCCCATATAATAAGATATGGAATGAAACCAATGATATTGAAACCATAATATGAGTATCTGGTTATTTCTGCAAAGCACCAAGCAGTTAGAGCCAATGGCAACCCTGGTGAGTTACATGTATGTGGTATAAATGCAATAGCAGCAACAATAGCTACCCGAGACAATACTTGTTGGGTAGTTACTACTAAATTTGATTTCACCAAGCCAGTGGCCACATTAAAAATCTAAATATTTATAATACAAAACAATTGAAATTATTTATTATTTATAAATATTAAAATTGGGAACATAATTTTGATTTATACAGAATACTTAAAAATTGTACATCATCAATAACACCAGGTTTTGAATTTATTATTACAGAAAATAATACTAAATAATATATAGTATTATTAACTTCAATATTGTATACAAAATTTAGAATTAAAAAAATACTGAAATTTACTTCTTAAAAATGTTACTGTTTATATATTTATATAATTTTATAATTATTAATCCAAATACTTAAAAGCAATTTTATGATTATTTCAACACACACAATTATTTCAAAAAGTTATCCAAGAAGAATAATGTAATTATAATAATATGTTCATTATTATTTTCAGTTTAAAGTAGGTCAAACAAGACCAAGACATTACAAATTCAACAATATATAACCAGTTTTTAACTAGTTATTACATAGGTAACAGGTGTTATGGTATAAATGAAATACAAGGAATAATACTTGTTCTATACAAACAAGGAACAAAATGCATGTTGTTAACCTTGCTTATGACCTAAAATATTGAATATGATGAATTGATGAATAATAACTTCATACAATATCATACATATATTTTATACCCAATGGTGCAATATTCTCATTAATTTGGGAAACTATATTAAATACACTTAGTACACCTAATTAATATAATTAAATGTTATAAAGAGTTTGTACTAAGTTGCATTGCAAAACTTTACATTGCAAAAATTTGAAAATATTAAAGTACATTTTTTATACTGTAACAATGTATAAATTAATGTATTAATACTGAAATATTCTGACAGGTAATAAATATGTTAGCCACAGTTAATACGAGCTCTTGACTTATAATAAATATTTATTAACAATTCTCATTTTTTTTTTTATTTAGAAAAATAATATTGCTATTATTTTATTAAGTAATAGATTCCACAATAATAATCCGTAAGATATTTTATATTATTTGTGCAATCATAAGTTTTTAGTAAGAGATATACAAGTTATAAACCATGAGATTTAAATAATTAATTTTAAATGTTTTATAATAACTGCGGCAGTTAAACTACCCAATAAAATTAAGTAAAAATGTAATTAATTAAATTATTTATTATTTTTCTCTAAAAAAAAAAGTAAAACCAACGTTTTCATAATGGGATACCATAAAACCAAAATTCTCCTTGGAAAACGTAATTAAAAACACAATACTGACCTCGATAAATGCAGCATTTTGGAAAATTCCAACAGTGTACTTTACAATATCCCACAATGATTGACCTAAAGGTGGGTTGACATAATAGTTAGCGATTTGGAATAACAAATAGCTCCATCTGAAGTTGAAAAAAATTAAATAATGATAATACAGATATATGTATACATAAATATATATAAAGAATATTATGTTTCAATAGTGCACTGTTAGTTACCCTAAAACTTGAATGAAATTGTAGGCGAATAGATACGCGTTTACTATAACGCTAGGTTTTTTGTTCGTTTTTCTTTTGGCGACTGTCATTGTAAACGGTTGAACGATAAAATGTTATTCTAAAAATAAAACTATAACGGGTACTAAAATTCAAAAAAAAAAAACAAATTATTTAACATATAATGAGATCAGTACGATTGTAATATTGTCGCGTCATTAGTCATTACTACTAGCGGCTACTAGCTACTGCTACCGATAGCGCATAGGCGGATCGCGGGTAGGTGATAACCAGAGAGAATAGAGACTATGATGTATTCAGTATTGATGTATTTGACGTACGTGCACGCAGGTAAGGTTGGGTGGGTACGTCCCCGTGTCCTGTGATACTCGCCCCTCCCCGTTGACCGCCCCACCGCTGCCGATACCGGCACTATCAGCTGACCTGTGCAGGCTGTTCTGTGCCGCTAAAAACGTAACCGCGACCGAGCCCGACCTGTTCGTCTATAATATTATCGGATACATTAGTATATTATTATCACGTGTTATCACGTTTCTAACAGGCGTGCACGAAGTTGTTCAAAGTTTAGACATAATATTTTCACATTTGTTTGATACTTGACGTGCACGATAAATACTCCTACGGAGCGCTTGGCATTATTATTTATTAATTATTATTCGTCAAATTCGTTTTCAATGTTGAAAAAATGACTATTGTTCCCTTTTAGTAGTGATGTATTAATATTTTTAATTTGACCCATCTATACTTCACTCAACTGTAATAGTACAAACTACAACTTTTAACATCATTAATATTACCATTATTATTATTCAATCGTGTCTCGCTCAACATGACTGAGGTAAATAATTAATCTTGATAAATAATTTTAATCGCTACGCGCTAAATAATTTATCAAAAAAATTGGTTAAAAATGAAACCACAATCCAAATATCCTATACTTATTTTTATTAAGATGTATGTATCGAGAAAGATTTTCATATAAACGGATTATATTATTAAATGGTAAACAAATTAGAAAAACAATTAAGTGTTATGGTAGAGGCAGTGCCTACTTAAGTTGTGTGCAGAGGTATGCATCAGCATTTTAAAGAGCCTCACGTCACCAGGTTTCATTTACTGATAATTTTTTTTTTCAAATGCCTCTTGTAAGCTATATAAACTTTTTAGGTTACAGATACACTAATGGACACTCAAGAAAAAATAATGGACATTGATCAACCAATACATTTTAAGAGCTTACAACTTCTTTGTTCATGCTCTGATGATTTTCTTGTGGATGACAAAGATTTTCAACAGTGCTTAAAAGGATGTAAATGGTAAAACAATGTTATTTAGTTTTTCATCAACAAATGTATAAATATTTTTAAACTAATATTTTAAAGTATATAATTTGAAAAAAAAATGTTTTATTTAGGTCTCCAGATGGATTAAGTGTTTTAACTAATAGTGAAGACAGAAAACTTAGAATCTTCAATATTGAAACAGATGAAATAGAACAATCTACAAAACTCAATAAAGTTAATCAGATAAAAGAAGGTGGAACTATTTATGATTATGTATGGTACCCAAAAACTGCAATGCCGGAAAATGAAAATGTAAATTTGTTAGTAAATGTATATAAATTAAAGTTTTTGAATTATAAATTTATATTTATAAAATATAATATTGAGATCATATTTTATAGAATTTTGAGTACTAGCAATCGATCACCTGTTCACCTTTGGAATGCTAAAGATGGACATTTAGAAGCTACATATAGAGTTTATGATCAGTATGTATTTTTTTTTGTTTTTAAATTTTTGTTTTACTTATAGGATATTTCATATTAATGTTTCAGAAAATTCTTGATAGTTTAAAAGTTAAATGTAATAAGTTTTGAAAAACTGTTAAGATAGTAAATTATATTATTTTTATTAATCAAAAAAACACTTAACATTCAATTTATTAAATTAGAATTATTTTTTCGTCATATAGTTAATATTAAATATGTTTAAAATAATTTTATAATTTAATTTGATGAATTTTTTGAAATTACTTGTATATTTAATAATTATTAGTACCTAATGCTTTAACACTTGTTATAACAGCGTTGATGAAGTTGCTCATGTAAACTCAATATGCTTCAATTGGTCTGGCGAAGAAATTTACTGTGGCAGCTATGGAAAATTAAACATCTTCCATACAGATCGTCCGGGACGTGAATTTAGTGAAATATCTACCAAAAAAGATTTACATAGATCAATTATTTCTACTATAGCTATGAATCCAGTAGATAGAAGTATGTTTGCTGTTGGGACTTACAGTAAAGATATTGGTTAGTTCTCTCTAAATTACAAAAATTCTTCTAGTTTTTTTCACAAAATTTTAAATATACTGTTTAGGTATATATGGAGGTAATCAACTAATGTATATATTAAGGGGACATAAATCTGGTATCACCCAATTACAGTTTTCACCTGATGGGTTAAAATTATTCTCTGGAAGTAGAAAAGGTGATAATGATATTGTTTGTTGGGATTTAAGGAATGTCGGTCAAACTTTATATTCTGCAGAAAGAATAGTGACTACCAACCAAAGAATTTGTTTTGATATTTCATCAGATGGACAATATTTAGTTTCAGGTTTAATTTTGTTATTGTAAATTAAAATATTTGGTATTTATTTATTTGCATCTAATTATTTTATTTTAGGTAATTGTACAGGTGATGTAAGTACTTGGCAATTAGACCAGAACATAGAAATGTCTGAAGGTGTAGAGTGTGTACTTACTTTAAATTCTAAAATATCTGTTCATAATGATTGCGTCAATGGTGTGAGGTTTGTAGTAATTTGAAAATTATCTATAATATACGCTTATGGACTGTATTTTACTATTTTAAATTGATACATTTTTTTAGCTTGCATCCTACTCATCCTTGGTTAGCAACAACATCCGGACAAAGACACAATGAAACTGTTGATGATGATGATGAACATGTTTTGAAAACAACTGATAATAGTTTAAAGCTTTGGAAAATAATTTAAAATACATTTAAATATTATTACCTTATATTATTAAATGTTTAAACAAATAAAATTGTATATACAATTTATGCAGTGATAATTGTTATTGTATTAGCTATTAATATACAGCATGTTCATTGTTTGCTAATAGTATTATTATAGAAAACAATAATAGAGCAGTAATATTAAAAGACAAGAATACATTTGAAATAGCACTGGATTGGGTTTTTTGATCTTCAGGTGGACTGAACCATTTATGTAAAAGTGGATGACTCCTCTCGAAATAATTAGAATTAAGTTCAACTGTTTTATAAGATTCATCAAATGATTTTTTTAATGTTGGTGATAAATAGTCAAGATTTCTGATGGCATTTAACTAGAAAAAAAGTTTCAAAAAGTAGCCAAAATTATTACTTGGTTAATAGTGCGATAGTTTTAACTTATTCTAATAATAGTATTATTATACCTCATTGATTTCTTTAGTGGTTGCAACACTAGAAGCTAATGTGTCGAACATTTTCATAATCATATCTTCACCTTTCCACATTTTATCAAGGGATTCTTTGATTTTATTTTGTAAAAAATCTGTTGTTACATTGATACCAACTGGTGTTGATACTAGTGTATTGATTACTGTTCTGAAATCTTGTGGACGTATTGGACAATCAACATCAAGTAGAAGATTTAAATAGCTAGAATACAATTAGCAAATTAGTAGGTACTAGGTAGCAGAAACTTATATTCAGTTATTTTCTTATTTACTTGGATAGTATTGTGCTATTTGTACAGCAAGCTAATGCTAATAGTGCAGATTCTTTTTCTGACGCAGATGACGTTTCCAAATACAAATTGAAGACAGTATTCCATGTGTCTTCAGTTCCATTTTTAATACCAATACACAGTGCCGCATTTTTGACATCTGGTGGTATGCTGAAACCAAATTTACTAATTAATTTTTTAACCTAAAAATACTACTTGTATAACTTCTGCAATTACATTGTTTCATTCTGCTGCCATGCATCGAAATAATTTGAAGCTAATTCAACACATGATTCAACTTCTAATTTGCAAGCCCAATTTGAAATTGCATCCATACTTGTCTTTGTTAAGTGTTTATCGTCATTTTTTTTATATAGGTAACTCACTTTTCTATAAGCTATTTCTGCATATTTCTTTGTTAATTCCTGATATTTATTGAATGTTTCAAGTTAAGTATTGTTTATATTTAGTAATAGGTAGAGTTAAAAAAATTGTGTAATACCTTTATTTGAGATCCTGTGTGTGGACAACGTCTAAATTGTTCTACAAGGTATGACATGCTATTCATTACTGAATAAAATGGAAGAAAATCATCTTCTTTTTCTAAATAAGAAACTAAAGTAAGAGGTACAGAGTATGACAATTCGCCAGCTCTTGCTAAATTGAACGCATCGTCAATAAGTTGAGCTCTGTTTAGAACGTGTATTGCTTTCGGTTCATTTATCATCTGGGTAATAAGTAAATCCCAGTTCTTTGAGTCATAATTAACTCTATAAAAACCTTAAAAAAAATGTAATCAATAATATTGCATTTATATTGTAAATCCAATTATTTAAAGCCATGTAAATCTAAGTATTCGAGATTTTAGGGCCCCGCCGAATGTCTTATAATGTTTGTCCTCTACATTAACCTACAGTAAAACATTTCAAAAAAATAATGTACCTATGTCTATCAATTAATTTTGTAATTTTGTAATATACCTTATACATAAAATGTTTTATGAAACCTTATAATAATTCAATATATTCCATACATATATTATAATAGTTTATTCCAGAATTATCTGGAATTATATACATTATTTGTTGTCAAAAATAAATTTTTTCTCCAACTTCTAGGTGTGTAAGTATATAAGTAAAAAATAAATATCCACTAATCACTATCTATGTTTTGTTGTTCTCACGATGTAAAAAAGATTCTTCAACACTTTTCTACATCGTGGTTGTTCTAAAAAGTTTATTGACAAGCCTCTCCCTTAGATCTTGATCGTTTATATTTTGTATTTTTGTTGTGTGTAATAGCTTAGTAATTAGAATATACTAATAGTAAAAATGATTATGAATAAAAAAAAAAAAGCATTTCAGACGACAAAGTAATAAGTATTTCTGTTGTATCTAGTACAGTAGTACCTATCAAATTTCTTGTATACCCAATACATATGTTCATATGTATCTATTTAAAATAAAATGTACCTATTAGTTTATAAATTATAAGCTTTTATGATAATGTTATTCTATTTATAAAATGTTTTGTTTATTTTTGGATTTTGGCGATTTAGGCGGTTTTTAAAAATCATAAAGTCATAAGTCAATAACAGGATTTTTAACTATTAAGCATATCACGTTTTAAAATCACACCTGATGATTGAAGATTAAATATCACCCATCCTGAATTTTCTGTACGGGGTATTGTAACTTTGGCTTCTGTATTTTTTAACCAAACTGATGGTTGAAGATTATGAAATTGTTTGTTTTTTTCAGTAGTATAAGATAAACCAACATACCACAAGGTGTTATCATACACTCTAGGTACGTCGACTTGGAACCGTTTCTACAAATAATAATAACCATTTAATATTTAAATACGTTTTAGCTAGGGCAACAATATAAAGGTACGTATTAAATATTTAAAAACACAAACTTGGGCTATAACAAGACCGTTAGAGTTATTACTATTTTCAACATAAATCATCGGATATCCAGCTTGATTGGTCCACGAGTTCATAAATTCTTCGACTTTTAGTGTATTTCCTAATAATCCTGATTCATAATTAGCTTCATCTATTACGCTATCGAATGCATTCCATAAATGTTTTGGTTCTACACTTTTGTACCTAAAAAAAAAATATTAAAATAATAATATAACATGGATACAGAACAAAAATCGTATAATAGATAAAAGATTAAAGGTTTATTTTATACAGCTACAAGTAGATTTTTCCTTACTTATATGGATTTATGGTTAATTTATGGTTATAAACTAACTTTATGTTAGCCCTTTTAGGGTATTACGATAAATTCAAAATAGTAATAAAATAATACCTATTGATAACATATATTTTAGCTAATACTTGATACTTTGAAACTTACTTATTAGTATTTAAGTACAATGATAAAGATGATCTAAATATATCGTCACCCAACGTAAGTCTTAACATTCTTAGTATTGAAGCTCCTTTACTATATGTAATTGTATCAAAAATGTCATTTATTTCATCTATAGTATTAACCGAAGCTGTCAATGGATGTTTTGGTCTATGATCATAAGCTAAAGCCTCCTGATGTTGTTCAATGATAAACATATCCCCGATACGCCAGTTTGGTTCTGCCTGCAAATAAGTATACACATTAATATTCGAATCTAAATTAGTTGTATGATTAATAAACTAATTTAATTTGTTTACATCTTACCACTTCAACAGCAAAATATTCGAATAATGTAGCAAAAGCTTCATTTAACCATAAATAACTCCACCAAGAGCATGTCACGAGATCACCAAACCACTGATGTGCTAATTCATGTTGCACAACTGTTGTTACAGTTTCTATATCTTTTTCACGGGATTTCTCATTTACCAATAAATATATTTCTCTAAACCGTAAACAAATTTAAGTTTATTAATATAATATCTATAACTATAAGTGCAATGACTAAAAAACAAATAATTTTAAATTAAATATAATAAATATATTTTATAATCAAATAAAAATTCAAGTTACAGCAGCAGATAATGTTAAATTCAGGATGGTAAATAATAGTTATGAAAATATCTACGTTGTAACATTGTATATTATACTATTATAGGTATAATTTGTTCGTTTAGATTCTGAGTGAAACTAGACATTTATTGGTTTTACCATGATGTGTTTTTTTATTTTATTTTTATATTTTGTATATGTCATAACAATTTTTCTTGGAAAACGTTATCCTATCATCAATAGTAGAATAGGTTTCCGATTCCAGATGTCTAATCGGTGTATTAGGAAGGTCATTTTTTAAATTTCTCAGTATTTTTCCGCCATTATCAGGAAAAATGACGAAAACTTGCAAAAAACGGCAACATTTACGGAATGCCAATTTGGATTTTTTTCTTTGTAATTCAACAAATATTGATCATAGGGACTTGCGATTTTTTAGATATGGTGTAAATTTCAAACGGTTTTGGATTTTTTTTTAATGTTATTTATAGTCATTTGAAAATTTAGAATTTTCTTAGTTTTTTTTTTATAAAATGTCAATTAAAAATTTTTTTTCTTATTTCTTGAAATTTAGAGAAGTTGATCTTTTCAGCAAAAGTGAAAATAATTCACCGAAGAAGCGTAAAAATTTTCGTAAGCGCTAGAAAATATAATTTTGATGAAATCGGGTGTTTTTGACCGCGACTTCGATCAAACGGTGTTAGTTATTTCATCGTAACAATCGGACGAAATTTTTTACAGATAACATTATATATTTAACATTTTTACAGAGTACAACTATAAACATTTTTTAGAGATGAAAATTGCAAAAGTTTTCAACCATTTTTATGCTATTTATAGGCATTTGAAATTTAGATAAAATAGATAAAAAGACGATCAATTCTAAATCTTTTTTATAGGGATTCCTGTTTAAAAAGTTATTTTATGCTTTTTACAAATATCAACATTATAAACTAATCCTACCGACCTCTTTCACTCCGAATTGTGTTTTTGAAAGCAATGGTACGTTGATTTAAAATTTAAAAGACCAATACATCAGTATAATTCACACATCTTTGTAACTCACCCTACCGTGGAGTCTCGCCTGACCTAGGAGTCTCGCCCTTTTTAAATTTTGAATTATCATTAGATTAGTTTTATATGGGTAGTTGTGTGTACCATTTTCAAATGATAAATGTAAAAACTATTAACTTTGTAAAATAAAGCATTACAATTTAAAAACATTTTCACTTTTAATAATAATAGTAGGAAGTATTAATAATAGGTACCTACAACCTACTTCATGTTTTATTTATTATTTGTATTCCACACAAAAGCGAAAAAACAAACTTGTGAGGTGGCCTATAACCAGTCACTAAGTAAACATTTTTTTAAGGTATGCCATATTTATAATTTAGATGAAGAAAGTATTACTATAATTTATTATTTGCCACTGGATGGTCTGGATGTACCGTAAATCTTACAATTTTTTGATGAAGAGTAGGTCTTCAATTTATAAATTACATTAAATAAAATACATTATATTGATTGGACTTCAGCTTAAGATATATATTTAAAGCGCTTCCCCTAATAAAAAAACCCATCGTCATAATTCGCTTACTTACTATGCAATTTACTTTGCTTAGAATAGCTTCTAAAAATTAATAATAATAAATTTTTAATAAGAATAGTAGAACAACTCTGAGAAGGTATCTTGTTAGAGTTTCTTTATACCAAGTATTAACAATTATTTGATTGATAAACATTTTATACCTGTATGTATTTAATCCCCAATTTTCCATTGCACCGGCTGAAAAGTCTGGTACTGCTAGCAAATCTACTTTCGGATATGGGTATGGAATATTTGTGTAAATTTCCATCATATTAAGTATTTTATTTGCCTTTTCTTCAATGAATACTACTTGATCAATATATTCTTTATGCGTGTAGACATGGATTTTTTGATCGGCAGTCGTGCTCATAAATTCAGAGACAGAAAATGCTACTAAATAAGTAGCAATTGGTTCTGTTGTTTGATACGGATCACATATATAATTTTCAGTATCCTGACTGTAACATTTATTTTATTAATTTTGTATTAACACATATTTTTTATTCAATAACATACACCTGATAAGATTTACCGTCCCTCGGCATGTTTGATAACGAAATTTCAGTATCTTTTCTAATAACAAATATTTTGAAAGGGGTTTTAAATTTCGGTTCATCGTAGCACGGGAATGCCAATCTTGCGTATGTTGGTTCAAATTGAGTGACAGTTAACCATCTAAATTAGATACATAATTTACCAATTTACATTTGGAACTGAGGGAGGATTCGCTTAATTAGTAAAATAAGGGTATATAATATATCGATGATTTCGAGCAGAGTTATTGATTGATCACATTGAAAAAAATTTGTAATTACGAGTTCATTAATGTTTCAAGTAATTTTATTTAACTATTAAATTCAGTTGCATTTTCTAACACATATATTTGTTAAAAATAATAACATTAACTTTTTAACAATTTATAAATATTATTAGACATTAGTACTATAAATTGTATTAAAAATATAATTTAAAAATATATATTTTTTGAACTATTATAGAAATAAATGTACAATTTATTATTTTCAAAAATTATTCATGATAATATATTTTATAATTAATACCATGATATAAATTGAACCATTGATTTTATCAGTTACATTATATATTATTAAACTAATGTACAATGGTGTATCTCTATTGAGCAGTATACACACGGGAATAATACTTGACTTTGAGTACTTTAGAATTAAAATTAATATTTATATAGAAAATAATAAGTATTTTACTAATAAATCGTGTGATTTTATTTTTAATGTTCAAGTTACCATATATTCCATGTTTTCTTTAACTTTTTATGTTCTTAATTTTTATGTTCTGTGGCAATAAAAACTTTGTTTTTCCAACGGGAACACCATATTTGTTATATAAAATATTATTCAAATTTAAATTTAGCAATAGGTATTTCAAATCAATAGCAATTAGTGAAAACATTTAATTACAAATTTATCATAATATTTAGTATTTTAATTTATACGACAATTTTCCTAAATACTTAAATAAAAATAGTTCAAAAACTGCTCCTTCATGTTGATTTTTATACATCGAAATTCACGGGAAAATGCCATCAGTAAAATACCACTGTAAAAAAATGGTTTTTGCTATTTGAAAAATAAAAATTTGTATTGCTATAGAGTATAGACTATACTACACCTTTGAGGAGGCATGAAAAAAAGTTATGGAAAATATAGCTTTTATGGTAACTGAAACGTTAGTAAAAAAAAAATCAAATTTAAACCATTTTACGGCCAAAAAGCGGGTAAGCATGTAGTTAAAAATCACTGTGTATACTATTGTCTTAAACCATAAGACTCTAAAATTGCATTATTTTATATACTCGTAATTAAAAATGGTTGCTATTAATGTATCATAAATGTTTTTACTATTTTTTTCCTTAACTCGGGAAAACATGTTTAAATTAACACTAATAAAACTGAAAAATAAGTTAATTATTTAATATTTTACTGATTCCTATTTTTTCAGACGGCATTATCAAAAATATTATATACCTACTTAGTATCGTTGTTTTCATTCTTGTATGAACTTTTGTAGAAACCAATCATATCATTACGCAACTTGCCCGAGTATTCAATTTTAACTTCATATTCTTGATCAGCAATTAATTCAGGATCAACAGTTATTTTAAGTTGTTCATTTTTTTTCACAAATTTATTAGAGATTATGTTGAAATTTTCGGAAACATTATGAATGTTCTGAATTTGAATTTTTATTATAGATAATTCGACTGCATTCAAAATTAATTCATTAGTTGTCGATTTCACCAAAATATTTATGCTCACATCGCCGGTGAATACGAAATTATTATCTTCAGGTTCAACAATAGGCCAAATTTTTAACTTATAAAATGTCGGTTCGGTGGTGTTAGGCAAACGAAATACATCCATTTCTTCATCTTCATTGATTGTTCCTTGCGCTAAAACGCAGACGCAGGATATTAGCAGGAACAATATTCTTAACATGGTGACATAAACAGCACAAAACACAAACTGAAAACTAAAATAATCGAATACTATTACATATAGTCTCAATATGTTATCATAGTTTAATGTACCTACATACATAAATAAATATAATGAATAATAATTAAAAAGACTTGACTTAAGTAACGTATACAAATATAATATGATAAATACAACTACTTATTTACACTGTTTATCTTTTAAATGTGATCAGCAGTGACAATTGACGTCATTAATTGGGCTACACTTTTAATTTTTAAATAGATATTTTTTAAAACTAGATACTTTATTACACAAAATAAGTTAGTTGAGTTAGTGATTTAATGATTTTTAAAGCAATAATGATGGTATACATATATTTGCTGATTTCATATTTCTTAAATAAAATGTCGCTATATTGAACCTTTTTTCGTGAAATACGGATTAAAGTAATTTTATGTTATTTTATAATTTATTATTGAAATTTTTACGAGTATTTTTTCACATAGCTGAACTTTACTATTTATTGTTTATTAGAGAATATACATTAGTCATTAGTCATACGAATTTAATTTATAATATTTTAGAAATTTTAGTAAATCATGTAAACCTGAAGTATAACCGTTAATATTAATATTATTGAAATTTTATGCTTTAAAGCAATCGGTATAACTATATAAGTATACCAATTATGATAATATCAATTGTATGTATATTATTATTTAATTATACATAATATGTATTGTAAGATTATACTAAAAAATTATTGCTCATTAAGACATTAATTTTATCTTTGTAACATACGAGCTGAATGGTTTTTGTAATTTACACCAACATTTGCGAAATTTTCGTGAATTCTTGATTAATTTTTCTTTCGACGATGTGAATTGACATAAGTTATGTGGAAACGGAAAGAGGCCAGTGAAAGCGTCAACCGGATTTTTTTCGTTGCCAATATCTATTTATTGCTTGGAAAATACTTCCGCCGATTTGTAATTTTGTAACACTACTCGCATGTTCGTTGATAACTTGAGAGTTTTCACGTACGTCCATAAATTCGATGGACTTCATGCAAGCGTTAATTTCACCAGCAACTGTTGATCATGGAATTACTGGTAGCGTTTGGCGAAAACCACCAACCAGCAGTATACCTCCAAAGAGCTCATAATTATTTTGCAAATATATTAACATTCTATGATTAGCTCATATTTAAGCATACTTAGCTTTTTGCTGCCCCTTAGCCTATTTTTTTAGGCACTTCCCTAAAAAAGTAGTTCGTAATATTTTTTTTATATTTGATCCCTTATTCAATTAAGTATCTATTTTTATTAAGAACGTTTTTTCTTACTTATTAATTGGCACTCACTTATCTATCTATATAAATATAGGAGACCGCCCCTATTCACTCATCAACGCCCAGAGCAAATCGCTGGATCTAGAGACATGACATTTTGTACAAAGGTTCCTTGAGCAATGTAGGGGCGCACTAAGAAAGGATTTTTAAAAATTCGAACTCTAAGGGGGTAAAAGGGAGTTTTTTAAAAGTTTGTATACATTTTATATAGTTATATTTATTATATATTTTTTTCCCGACTGTTAATCGCTGTTTATCGGTGTATTGATAGTGTTAATAGTACGTGGAATTCACAATTCCACAATATTATAATCAACTATATAACTGGTGGTAATAAAACCAGTCGCAGGTAATCGGTGACCCGCGATTGCAACACTTATTGAGTTTGGTTTGTTATTTTCGTGCGGTACACGAATAACAAACCGCGTAGAATATGCTATTTGTCGACCTACATTTCTTGGTACTTGAATAACCCCTTCTAACATAGATTCTTCTACAAAGTTTGTATACATTTCATATAGCTACATATATGTATTTTTTCCCAACTGTTAATCGCTGTTCAGTGTATTGATAGTGCTAATAGTACGTGGAATTTGATAATAACAATCAATAGATACGGGTGGTAGACGGTCAAAGTACAAAGATAAAGTGAAATGGTGAATACGTGCTGCCCTACTCAGTCAGCCCATAGATTAAATATAAATGATGATATAAATGAGTCCGAACACTCTGAATCTGAATTGATTAAATTATTAGAAGTGATAGGATGTGTACTATTTTTTCAACTTAGATCCAATAAATTAAAGTCATAATCAGTTTCACAATTTGATAAATCAGTTGCTTTCATGATGTTATGTGTAGCTTGAAATTTAAATGATGTTCTGAAAGTACGAGCAGTCGGATTTCTATTAAACCCACCACATTGACGAAAAATTGAAAAGGTATTTTCTATTAAATCTTGATTTAAACGATTTGTAAGAAGATATTTAAATCCTAGATTTTGTTGTTGCATATATATCATACTAATAGAATTTATGGTCCACATCATAGCATCGAACCAAGGAACAATTTTACCATACATTTTATAGGGTTTAACAGCTTAACAGCACTATGGCGCATTAAAGAGGTTTTGAGGCACTCGATAGATCTCTTAAAGATATAAGAAATAATAATGAAGTGATGAGAGGAGTAACTGTTCTTTTAACTGGAGACTTTAGGCAAACTAAACCAGTTATACCAAGAGGAAGTCGAGCAGATGAAGTTAAGACTTGCATAAAAGCTTCTTATTTATGGCCGTTAATAGAACAACTTTCTCTCAAAAAGAATATGAGGGTCCACCTGGGAGGTGATGTCTCAGCTGGAAAATTCTCTGAACTTCTACTCAAAATAGGAAATGGAGATTATCCCGAGTTAGCTGGGAAGTTGGTCATCACTAAGGATTTAGGTTTAGTAGTGACAACACTACAAGAACTTATAGTTCAAATTTATCCTGATATTGCCGATATAAAAAACTAATCGATGGATTGGTTATGTGAGCGCGCTATTTTGACCCCCAAAAATGACAGGGCAGCTGTGATTAATGAAATTCTTCTTAAATCATTTAAGGGAACAGAAATGCAGTATAAGTCTATAGACATGGTACTGAAGACAAATGACGCAGTTCACTATCCTGTAGAGTTCCTCAACGCACTTAATCCCCCTGGCTTTCCAGCACATAAGTTAGTCCTTAAAGTAGGAACTCCAATTATGCTGTTGAGAAATCTTCACCCACCCAAACTCTGCAATGGTACTAGACTGTGCGTGAAAGCACTCCAAAAAAATGTAATTGAGGCAACAATAATTACAGGTTGTGCTCAAGGAGAATCAACGTTTATACCACGTATACCACTTTTATCATCAAACTATCCATTCGAATTTAAAAGACTGCAGTTTCCTATCAAGGTATCTTTTGCAATGACTATAAATAAGTCGCAAGGGCAGTCGTTGAAGATAGCGGGGATTGACTTGAGTGATGACTGCTTTACACATGGGAAATTTTATGTGGCATGCTCCAGAGTTAGTTCCCCTACAAGCTTAGTCATTCTTGCCCCAAACGAAATAACAACCAATGTAGTTTATAAAGAGGTGCTATAATAATAATAAAAAAATAATAACAATATTCACATCCTATAAATAAATGTTATCAATGAATCTAATAGTGCTATAACAATTAACACACACACACACACACACACAAACAATTAAATTGTGAATTTCACGTAATATTAGTACTATCAATACAATTAAATTAAACACTAATACACGGCCTATGAAAATGCCAAAAGGGAAACTAACACACGGGCAACGCCGTGTCGGGTCAGCTAGTATTATTATATTTATTTTGTAGGATAATATACTCATACATTTAATTCAAGTGTATAATATCAATAAATTGGACATTTAAATATTATTCTTATTTAAAAATTAATTTTTATTTTTTTTAATAATTGTAAAAATAAAAATATAGATATATATTAAAAATGTGTTGATAAAAGTATGTTTACATACATTTACGTAGGATTTTTTTTCCAGAGAATGTCTTAATTCTTAATATTGTTAAATTCGTTCTCAGAGTATTATGTTCACGAGTTCAATCTTCTTTGGCTCATTGTCGATCTTTGATAATTTTTTAATCTTTTTAAACACGAAATATACCTTTCACATTTGGATACATTTTTTTTCAGTCTGTTTCGCATGAATACATTTCAAAAGTTTTAATGGAAATTGCTTTTCTGTACCAAATTTAACCAATATATATTCTTTTAAATGTAATAACTCAGATTATAATTCTTTACAATCAAAATCTGCATGATGTATATACTAAAGGTTATTTGATTTTTGATTTATTTCAAACCGTCTTCTTCTTCTTCTTCTTCTGGCCTGTATACCCTCCAAGAGTTTTTGCCACCATTACTACACTTCGTCACCTATCTCTTGTGATATATATCTATATCTTGTGCTATATCTCTCTCTCCAATCCTCAACTCTAAGATTCTTTAGGTCTTCTTCCACCACGTCAATCAATCTTTTCCTAGATCTTCCTCTATGTCTTTTTCCTTGTGGTTTCCATTCCAATGCTACTCTAACTGCTTCGTTCTCCCCTCTTCTCATTATATGACCTAACCACATTGTATCCGTTGGCAGTTAATAAAGCTTGTTACTGATGCTATTTCTTAGCCATAGGGTGATTTTTATGAATGCTCTCTCTTTATTTTGGCCGTAAAATTGCTCAAATTTAGTTTTTTTTTTATTTTCAAGTCACCGTAAAATCTATGTTTTTCACAACTTTAAGGGTGTTCTGTAGGGCTGTATAAATTTGGTTTTTTTTAAATGGGAGCACTATAATTTTTAGGCAAAACATTATTTTGTTAACTTTTCTGAAATTTTTCATATAATGTAATCAAAATTCGAACCAATACTTTAAATCTCGGTGGGACACCTGGCGTCCTTGCACATATATTATGAACCTTGCCCGTGCGCAAGGAGGGGGGTAGGGGGTTCAACCCCCCATGACCGAAAAAATCGTGTTTTTAATTTTTGATCTATTATATGTAAAATTTTATAATCGTTTTTGTAATAACGCATAACATAATAAAATCAAGATTTGGCTGAGGCTGTTAAGTTAGCAGATGCAGCAAAGCACAAACTTCAGCAAAGAAGACAATATTCTACAGATAACTTCAACAATATTTTTGTGACTATAGAAGATATTTGTAAGAAGAACAATATACCTGTGACTAAACCGAAACTTGCCTCACGTCAAACTAACTGTTCTAACATTATAACAGACTCCGTAGCTGATGTATCTATATTATACAGTTTTTTTTTCAAAACCCCTTCCATTATGAAATCCTGCGTACGGGCCTGTTATGAACTATATTATTCTTGGATAGTAAAATGTATTCTGTACTAGTTGAATTACCCGGCTTTGCACGGAACAGTCTTGGCCGGAGAATGGTTTTGAACGACTTACTACTTAACATTATTTATGTATAGCCATGTTAACTCATCCTTATTTTAAACAAAAAAAGGACGTCTATTTTATAATATAAATTTTATTATATTTTAGAGCATTATTATTATATATATCTTAATGAATGTTCAATTGGATGAGAAATGAATAAGAAGAAAAAAAGTAAATTTTAAAAATTTAAGTCAAAATGTTATGTACACCAAATAATATATTTCATTACTTTAAATTTAAAATTACAATAACTATGAAAATTTAAGTATTTAATTTACATCTTGAAAGTTACCATTTGGTTTATTACAGTGCTTTTTGGTGTACAAAATTTTTTGTTACGTAATCTGGCGCGAAAACAAATAAGTCTGATGGTTTTCCAACACGGGAACAGGTGACGTATAATTGACCATTTGAAAAGTATGGATTTTCCAAATTAATGTCACAAACACTCAACGACTGCACTTGTGATTTGTTTATGACATTGAGAATGCAAGCCGCACTAGAATTGCAACCGTTTATAGTCAAATGACATGTGACATGTCGGTCGGAATAATCGGAATGCGTGGGATACTAAGATTACAACGTATTCTCCTTTGTATTTTCCCTTAAGAATTGTAGCTTCGATGACGTTGTTCATTACTTTCTTCACCACAAGCCGAGTACCATTACAAAGACGTGGTTGGTTGATATTTCGCAACACATTGATTACCGATCCGACTGCTAATTGTAGATTAAGAGGCGTTAATCCGAAAAATTTCAATGAGCTTAAAAATTCTGTTGGATAGTTAACCACATAATTTTGGCTAGTAACGGAATCAACCGATTTATATTTCATAATTTCACCAGGAATTCCATTTTTAATTTGGAAATTAATTTTGTTACCATCAATGTTGTTTGCAGCCAATATAGCACGTTCGCTCAACCAAACACGATTTCTGTAATTTTGAGCCATGTTTGGGAACACCTTCTCGATGAGTTTGGTCTTTGATTCGGTGAACTAACTCGAATCAATTGCCACGTTGCAATGAAATGCAGCTCGACGAGTATTGAACGCATCACGTGGTTCTCCACGTGATTGTGATATTCGAAACCATTGAAATTCATTTCGCTCTCTGCGTTGCTCTGGAGTTCGATTAGATTGATGATTTGCTTGAGATGCAGCAAGACGCATTCTGCAACCCAAATTGGACCATCTTATTGGTGGCATAATAAGTTACCATACTGTTTTTCGTCGCAGGTATCTATGAATATAAAAGTTTATAATATGAAAGTTTATTGGAGAGAAAATGACGAAAATTGCAACACAGAAGCACTTAAACAACAGTCACATTTCGAATCAAACCGTTGAAAAAAAAATGAATTTCTAATTCACATTAAAGATAATTATTATATTGACTTAATGGTAATATATGTAATATTTACACACTATTTATTATAGTGTTTACATGGTGAAGAATAATATTTTAAATTTAACACTCACTAATCATTAAAAAAGCATAAGTGTATAAACACAAAAGTTTTAGATGCAGCTCTTACTAAATGAGCAACTTTTTTAAAGTTTTCTACATAGAAACCTTCCTTAAACTATTTGAAAAAAAAAAGAAAATAATCGGTCAGAACGTTTCAAGTTATTAAGTTATTAAGTAAAATTTTCAAATTATGGCATCAGCAGCAAAATCTCGATTCATTTATATATATACGTCAAACATTTAGTAACTGTGGAAAATAATAAGCCACGGGATATAAAGCCTGGGTATAGGAGTTTGGAGTACAATATTGAATATGAATTACGAGTATATTAAACAGTTACTAATTACTATTACAGTATTATCATTGATTATATGTAGAAGCAATGCTCGTATAATAGTTAATAATATAACTATACAAATTATCAATTTAATAATGGATAATTGTTAGATAACATTTATTAATTAAATAATACATTTCATAAGACGATGAAGTGCATCTACAAATATCGGGAGTCACTATTAACATAATAACAACAACTTTTGAAATTAATTACGCCATTATATTTTTTTCATAAAAATATTTTTGTTAACATAACGATAACACTTATCGTAATAATATTATTTACCATTTAGAGTACCTATTTCCTGATAATTTATTATACTGAAGTACCTATAGATTATAATTTATAAAATTTACAAAATTATATGTGAATTTGAAATAGATAACCTATAATATATATGTACCTATGTAACTATTATAACATAATAACCAAGTTATAGTATGGGTACCCAAGGCCGCGGAGTTGGGGATTTATCCCCGGGCGTATAATTTTCGTTGGCGGTTTTTAAAGTTTTAAATTTTAAAATTTTTGATTTTTAAGTTAAAATCGTGTAAATTATTTGTGGTAAATAATTGATTTGTCCAGTATATTGCGAACGGCTTATAAATGGTTGTTTTTTTCGTAAAAAAGAATGTTAATTCTGGTCATCTCCCTGAAATGGGTGTACATTTTTAATTTTCCCCGGGTGTTAAAATGTTAAGGTATAAGATACGGATCTGAAAGTACCAACGGCTTATTAAAAAAAAGTTATCCACATTATTGTAAGGTGCGGATTTTTTATAACTATAATAATTAAGGGAAAGACTCTGACAGAATATATTCAGTCATTCAATATTCAGTACCAACTAACCAGTAGGTACCTCTCGATGCGTCTCACCACTAAAACGCGGAACATAATCATTATTTTGTATGAAATAGTATTTTATTTCGACATTCGATAAAAAATTCGTAACGAAATATGATCTATATATTTATCGAGTATAGAGTATAGATTATATTTTATAACTAATTTAATTGTATTTACAAAACATGTATCAAAACATCGAACATTATTAGTACCTATATATATAATGAGTCCAGGAGATAGGTCACATCCCCTCCCTGGCTCCCTCGATAAGTTAAGTTATATTTCAAAGTCGGACGTTTAAAAGTACGGTGAAATCGAAAACTCGTTTTGCGTCATTAAAAATAAAAGTTAACTCGTTGCCATTATATATCAGTCGATAATATCCAATACATTATGTGATAAATTACAAATACATTTCAGAAGGTACCTCATTAATTCGATTAACTACAATAACAACGCGGCTTGGCTATATAAATGCTCTCGGCTAGTGGTTCCCAATTAGTGGTTGTATTCAAAGGTAAAATATCAAACTTGGACGAGATTATGCGAAAAAAATTAAGTTGTTACTATAGTGTCATAAATTTCGAAAATCAATGCAATAGCCAATAGCATATTATTCAAGCAATTTGTTATTCAATCGTTGTATGAGTAATATTAAAATGATGTCGTGCGTAAAAATAAAATAAAATGTGTAAAAACTAAAGAGTTTTAAATTAATTGAATCTCTTTACATATTGCATTTTTTGGGAAAATGTATGTTCACCTATTATTAAGAAAATGTGTATAAGATGAAATGAAATGATAATAATAATTTATTCCTTCATAAGCATTAAGCGTAGTATTACACAAAAAATAGGTGCCGGTCCAATTTTTAACATGTTCCGTGGCTTCGTACTAATTGGGAACCACTGCCCTATATAGACAGAGTAGGTATCCGGGGATCGGGATACATAATAATAATTAATAACTGTTTTGCGTATAGTCATTATACCGCGTTCGCCGTGTCCGTTTCCGACATAAATTATTTCCACGTCGATTCGGGTATACACGCGTATAATATATACAATTACAATAGAATAGTATGTATTACTATTATATTTCGTACTGTTGCTAAAAAAATATTCGCAGTGATCGCACACCGTCGTCGTGCGGAGATCATAATGTTTTTACAATTATTATCGTCCGAGACCTCCTCCAGCGGGCGCACACCGGTAAACGTTAAATTGTAAATCGTGTGTGTTGTCGAACTTTCAAACTTCAAACGGGCGCCAATGCGTGTACAACATGCTTCTGCCCAACAGAATGCGTTCTCGTTTTTAGGGTGCCGAGTCGGCGTAAGAAGTAAAAATAAACACCGTGCACTATTGTAATCATCGGTACGTTCGAGGGAGAAAAAACATCCCTCCCCGGCGGTACAACTGCATATTATATAAGTAGGCTCGCGTGCCGGCTTATGAGCATATCAATCATATTGTAATAATATTATATAAAATAATACATTATAGTACCTATAGAGTATAGATGTATTACATGTATTTTTATCGGTCATTAGTTATTGCCCCCCCCCCCCCCCGTAAGGCTATTGCGTTTTGTTATCGATTGCCATTATAACGGGGACCGAAGACATTTTAGTATCATAGCAAATGGTTCGACTGCTGTCTTTTAAATCAAAACTTTTCATATCAATTTATCAATAGTTTGATTAATAACAACCTACACAGGCACACATCAGTACAACACACACTCTCTCGTCATGCGCCATCGTACTTATTATTAGTGATTTTCTGTAAATGTTCTCTTCCGTTTACTACTTATATGTGTGCGTTGTGTATTCGGTTTTTCGTATTTCATGCTTTATGTGAAAATGTAAACCTTGTATAACAGGTACACCCCGACACGCGTATTATATCTAAGCAACAAGTACCGAACCGCGTCACTATGTCAAACTACCTATGCAGCGGCTCTACTAGGAAATCTAAGTAAGTAGATATTGAGCGTTGAGTTCAAAAGTACATTAAAAATAATCGTTTACACGGTTTTGGCTTTTCCATTCAAGACTGGTATTGTCCAGCGACCTTTACTCGGTGTCGCAATTTCAGATTCTTTAGAAAATGGCCACTGATGAACTGGCCCTTCAAAATGTCGCTAACAATTTATTCCTTAAAAATATAAAAACAATCAATGGTGTTGCTTTTCGCCGTCTCTTAATGTATATACAGACCTACACTAACCCATTGGTTTTTGTATACTTTTTTCCATAAACACAAATGAGTACCCAATTGATCAAATAATATATGTATTACGTATTGTGCATTTATATTTTATCACAATTTAAATTTTTTTTTTTTAACAGTGACAAGTATGACGATGATTTGAACAAAAGAGATGATACTAAAAGGTAGGTGTTACGACTGTTTATGGTCCATTTATGTTCATTATTTGTGAATATTTTGTTTTACACACAATAATCATTAGGAAATCAAGAAATTTGAGTGAGAAGAAACGCAGGGATCAGTTTAACAGCTTAATCAATGAATTGAATATCATGTTGTCAACGACTAATAGAAAAATGGATAAGTCTACTGTTCTGAGAACAGCAATAAATTATTTGACAAAACAAAAAGGTTTGTTATATCTATTTGTTTGAAATTTTTTTTAAAAGGTTGTAAATTATTTTTAGATACAGTAATGAGATCAAGAGTGCATGAAATAGATAATGATTGGAAACCATCATTTCTGTTAAATGAAGAATTCATCCATATAATATTAGAAGTAAATATTGTGGATTCCACCTTTATTTTCATACCAATTTTACAATTAAATTATTTTTAGGATTTAGATGGATTTATAATTGTGTTTACATCATTGGGAAAGATCCTCCATGCTTCAGAAACTGTCACATCTCTTCTTGGTTACCTTCCGGTACAATTTTTTAATATTTTTAACAAATATTTCTTATCCTAATATATCTTTATGGCACCTTTTTTTTAGAAAAACTTAACAAATTTATCAATATTTAAATTAATTAATGAAGCAGATCATTCAGTATTACATGATCGAATTGTGGAATCCAAGCATTCTCAAAATTATGAGAATGGTAATTATTTGTAACATTTAGAACATATTTTAGTAGCAGGAATGACCTATAATTATAAATATATATATATAAATAATAATATATAAATAATAAATAATATATAAATATATTTTGTTTTAGATCAAATTATTTTTTCTTGTCATTGTAAAAGACACAACCCACTTAAAGATATAGATGAAATAAATGAAAAAAACCAATTTGAATTGGTACAATTTTTTGGATATTTTCGACCAATCAGTGAAATATTTCATGGAGATAATAGTAGAATGTTGTCTCCATATAGTAGTGAGGAAGATGATCAAAAGTAAGATATAAAATATATAAATGTATTTATTTTGTATAAAATTATACTGGTTTTAATTTATTTTGAATCTATAGTTTAGTATTTATTGGAATTGGACGAATTATGAATCCGCAATTCTTAAAAGAGCTTCCAGTTATGGAGGATGTAAAAAGTGAATTTACCTCCAGACACAGTTTAGAATGGAAATTTTTATTTCTTGATCATAGGTAAAAATATTTTTAATAAATAATTAATGATAATATTAAATTATAAAAAAGTATTTCATTTTGGTTGATTGATTTATTATTTTTTAATTAAATATATGTTTACCTAAATTGTTAGGAAAGTATTAAGCTTAAAATGAACCTATATATTTTTATTTCAGAGGGCCGGCAATAATTGGCTATTTGCCATTTGAAGTACTTGGAACATCTGGCTATGAATACTATCATATCGATGATCTAGAAGATGTTATTTTATCACACCAAGCTCGTAAATTAGCAACAATAATTAATTTAAATGATAATATTTTTTAGTTTATAACATAAATTATTATATTTTTAGTTATACTTAAAGGAGAAGGAACATCTTGTTATTATCGGTTTTTAACCAAAGGTCAACAATGGATATGGTTACAATCAAGATATTACATAAGTTACCATCAATGGAATTCCAAACCTGAATTTATTGTTTGCCATCATCAGGTTGTCAACTATTTAAATGTTATCAAAAGAGAAGGTGGAACTGATGAGGGAAGAAAAAATAAGAGATTATGGCATTCTCCTGTGAATGAAATTCAACAGCGATCAACTAAAAGTGGCTATGATTCATATCTTAAAAGGCATTATGAACCAGAAAATACCAACTCACCAAAAATGGTTTGTTAATTAAATAGTTTTACATTATGTCTTTGTAAAAACATGCTTGCTGTGGTTGGTGATTGTTAGCATCTTTGCAGTAATTATCTGTGTGTCCTAAACATCAGAATGTTAATTGGTATACATTTTTTGTTGAAACTTTTTAGATTAAGCGGTGTTTAATTAATTTAATTTAATTTAATTAGATCAGCATTATAAAATCTAGTAAAATATATTATATTCAAGTATTGGTTCTATAAAAATGTAATTTAATCTTTTTTTATTTTGTAAATTGATTACAAATTTATCAGCATTAGTCAATTTAGCAAAATAAAGGAAACAACAAACATGTTTATTTATGATTTGTATTAATTGTATTAATATTATGTTAAAAGTATTAAACAAATATTTAATTTTAAATAATATAGTATTATTTTTAAATATATTTATAGAAAATAAGATCAGTTGAAAGTATATCAAATTCTAACTGTGAAAGTGAATCATTGACATTAGTGAAAACAAAACAAGATATGCCTGAAACAGTCAACAACTATTTACAAAATGCACAACCTTCAATAAAATTACCTCCAATCTCAGTATCTCCAGTAAGCATTTTGTCCAATATTATTGTAGTTTGATGTTTTATTAGTACATAAATTAAAAACAACAAAGAATATCTCAATATTCTATAAAAATATTGAGTGTTGATTCAATAAACTTTGAATTATTATACGAGTCCTATATGGTCTTTGCATTATGTGTACAGTTTTAAGGTAATTATTTTTATAGTTTACAATGTTTTAAACAAATATGCTAAAAAATAATTGAGGTTTAAATAGTTAGAATACAGAGGAGATACTTTAAAAGTATTTAATTAAAATATTTGTAGTATTTTTAAAATTCAATTTTTTTCTAGATAATTAAAGTTAATTATTGGTAGTTAAATAAAAATAACTATTTTTGTTTCTCTAACCAAAATTGTTATATTTTATTTAAAGATATTGAAAAGATAAATATTTAACTTAACATAATTTTCATTTTAGTAATAATAAATGTTTAATTTTTCAATCACAGGAAAACCTTATACAAGTTGAATTAGAACGAAAACAAGAGCAATTACAGAAAACTATTATCAAACAACAGGAAGAACTACGAAAAATGTCTGAACAATTATTAATGGCCCGGTGTGGAATTTTGCCATCATTTATGGATGTATATAATATAAATTAAATATTAATTTAATTTGTACATGTATAACCACAACTATTAATAATGTTTAGGATTCTCTACAAATATCTACACCAACTTCCCCACAAACAACTCCAGAGACATCTCGCAATCAAATAATCTGTTCCACAGCCAGCGGAGAGCTTTTTGAATCATCCCCATTGATTTCTTCTGATGTCTTACTGTTAAACGAACGAGTAAAAGTAATTAGCTCTACTTTTAATTTATTTTATTTATGGCATTTATATTTTTTTTCTGTTAAAGAATGAACAAGATATGCAACATTCCTATTCATCAAATGTAATACAGAACATGGTTGATGAGGGTGGAGGACAGTTGGATTTCAGCTATAATAATCAGTCCAATGACATACTTTTTGACCAAAGTTCTCCCTAAAATTAACATGATGATAAAATAATAATATGTAGCTTAAATCTCAAAGGTATTTTCATCTTCTATGTATATTCCTGTTATGGTTGGTGTTAAACATTCTATCAGATGCTCAATGATTTTTTAGTGTGATATAAATGGTGAAGTAAGTGATCATTTTACTTCAAAACAACCAAATATATATTTTTGATTTCAAACTTTTTATTACAATTTAAATGTATTGAGGTTCAAGTTCTGTCATTATTCACGTCTATTATTTAATCCAATGTAACTTTATTGTGTCTTTAAGTTTAACCTGTTAATTTTTATGAAAAGAATACAAGTTCTTCCAAATTTAGTGTTTTAGGAATGGTGAGTATTACTTATGAGTCAATTGTAGTACTTATTGTTTTTTTATTATATTTAATTAAAAACATTCTGTATGACTAAAATTGAATATTAGAATTGATATGAACCATGAACCAAAATAAGAAATAAATTTGACTTAAATACAAATCTAGAATATAAATTGCCTTAATTAAGATCTATTCGTTTTTAATCTTAACTTTATATGAAAAATATTATTTAAATAGTAGGTATAAGTTTCTTTTTGTTAATTCATAGCATCCCTGGTCATTGTATAAGGGTGGTGTTTGTTTGGTTTGGCAGTGCGGTAATTGATTTGTTTTTTGTTTATAGGGTATATACGTTAAGCGAGAAGGCAGTTGTAGTTTTTTCTTACAGTGCTGTCATACAACCTTGAATGTAAAACTGGCGGTGACTGAGTTTGCGTATAATTGTGTTTAGACAAGGGCAATTTATCCCGCTTGGCCACAATGCCCCCTAAATATAACTTATAATAAAGTGATCACTTATGTTATATAATATGTATTAGAGTAACCATTCAAACTATTATTTTTATAGTTTACTTTTACCAAAATAATTTAATTATATTATTTCCTAATTATTATTATCCATAGTTATTATTGAATTCAAATAATTTAGAAGACTTAAAACCCTGAACTATTAAGTTGTAAGAATCACTATTTCTGCGGTCTGTTACTGCATGATAAATATATATTTAATTACATTTTTAGTCATTTTGTTTGTATATAAATAAATCTTAAGTTTTTTTTTTAAATTATTTCATACACTATTAGCCCTTAATTACAAAAAATATTCCTCTAGGCCTTTAGAGTCTTGTTTTGGTTCCTTTGTTTTTGTACCTATGTTATGTGCTTGTTCTAGTAAATCCATGTATAGAAACTTAATTAACTTATTATAAGTTCACAAAAAAAAATAATATTTATCTGTCAATTAAACTGTGTTGGTCATAAATGTACAATACTTTTAACAATGTAATTTTTATGATTAACATTGGGTGCTATTGAAAAATGTATAACTTTTTTATATATGTAAGAATGAGTACATATTTTTTTATTTTACGTATTGAAAATAATATTCAATATTGCCTTAGTTGATATTTTATTTACATTTAATAACTCATAAGACTTTTATTAGTGATGATACAATAATGTGCTGTTTAAATTTTAAATTACACCTAGTTTAAATTTAATCTATTAAAATCTAAAATAATATAAATAATGTTTAGTAGTAGTTTTATAGTAAAGTGCAAGGTGTATCAAGAATATTTGACATTTTTCAATGGAAAACTTATATTTTCAAAAACTTATATAAAATTTTGTGTGTGTATGTGTGTGTGTTTGTAAATTGTATGTCTTACTTACTGATGTATACAATAGAAATCGCTTAGTTTGTAATTTAAACACCTGGAAAGTTGGTTTACTTTAAGTTTAATAAGATGTGCATGTGTAAATGTTAACAAAACAAATTATTAATTTTTATTAAATGAATTGACTTTGCAATTTTATCTCTTAAGTTATAATTATTAAATACCATATAACTTATTTATAGTCATTTTTCAAATGTATATGTAATAATAACTGATTATTTGTACCAAAAGTCAACTCTATAGTATATAATATGGTCAGTGGCATACTCACAATCTTTTAAGGTGTTTAGGATTAATTTTAATAAAATAGTCTTAAAAAATAAGGGACACTAAAATAAAATGCATCTGTATATGCTTTTTTACTCAAATGTCCCTTTTCCTTTCTGTACAAGTGCCACTAATAAATATAGTTTATATTAATAATGAATTTTTGTCAGGACCAACAAATTAGTCATAATTAAGTTGTTAATCATGTTAAGATTTTAAGAGGAGTTATATTATTAGGTGATTTTTATTGTATATAATTATTAACTATAATATTAATTGAGTCTTACAATGTGTTATTTTGTGTTATTTCTTTTATTTTTACAATAATTTATGTATTTTAGTCTGTAAATTATTTTTTATATTCCGTTTTCCTCCATAAATATAATTTAATTAATAGTTTTTTTTTATGATTAATTGTATTTATATTTAGCTGTGTCTAGACACCCGACTATAGTCTGATAGTCTGGATAACAATAGACGGTCAGACATTCCCACCATGGTCTTGTTGACGTGTAATAAATAAACAGAACATAATAATACCTAGTAAAATTATTTTATAAATATTAATTCATAGTTATAATAATATTATGTAGCTGAACTTAGAAAGTCTTCATATATTTTTTGGTATTCAATTTCATTGTTACAATAAAACAGTTTTTCAATAATTTTCTTACTTTTATTTCTCTTTCATTTGGAAGTAATTCCCAATTTATGAATTTATGACATGACATAATTTCTCTGTTAAAAGTACTAAGAGTATGGTCACAGTGGCGTATTTAAGGTTTTACCGCCTATAGGCACTTTCCAATTTGCCGCCTCCTCCCCATCCTTCCTTAATTTATTTATATAGCATATTTGAATATACAACTTGTTATACGTATATAATAATAATATTTATAAAAAAAGATACATTGTTAATGAAAATTAGATTGCACATTATATATTTTTTTGCAATTTACTTGTTTATTAATTTATTTATTTTTTCTACTCAAAAAATTAGTAAAATTTGATTTCATCAAGTGGAAAATACTTTTTGTAATTTTGTAAAAAAAAATCGTTAATATTTGCCATCCTCCAAATACCGCCCCTCTAGGTCCGAGCCTATGGGGCCTATGCCTAAATACACCTCGTGAGCAGTGGCGCACAGAGGTTTTATAATAAGTGGGCCGTATGGCTTAAATATTTTTCACTATACCCACCACCCCAATCATATACCAATAACACGTTTGTTCTTGTCGAAATAATATTTTTGAATGCACCATTTTTAAATGTGTTTCAACTTCCAAATGCCATCAGGCACCCACCCCAAAAATAAGTGTGGCTTAAGCCACACCTGGTATAACGTGTGGGCGCCACTGCTCGTGAGTATGGAAGAAACTTATGACCCGTTGATATTCTTTATGCTTTTATGCCGGTACATATATTTTTGTCAGGAATAATGACCCTTGTTTTCGAACATGATGGATTATGTTCATAAAATTTGTTTAAAAACTAATTTAAGGTATTATTTTTCCTCATCTAATAAGTCAAGGGCTATTATTTTTATTTGCCAATCTTTGATAAGCAGAACATAGAGTAGAGTTTTGATATCTACTATCTTGTATGGAGAATTGGCTCAAACCATCTAGAGTAACAAGTATAAAAATTAATTAAAATGTTTATTAATATTAATATATGATTTCCTTTACCTCAGGGAATGCTTCACATTTTTTTTTCTGAGAAATAATTATTATATATAAATAAAAAAGTATCTATTAACTGATATTCAATCAAGAATATTATTCCTACCATCAGAATGAATAGTGGATAAGTCTTTCAGTGGTTATTTTACTAGTTTCAGAATGGTTCTTAGCTTATTTGAGCTTATTAACTTTCATATCCATTAACTCTATAATCACTAATGATAAAGCTAATCACCATTTATTTGGCAAACTAGAAATAGTTCTTCAGATGTGCCATGATTAATAATAAGAGTTTTACATTCCATCCATACACAAACTTTTTAATTTAGAGCCATCATTTGTTACTTATTGATAAGTGAATGTTGGAAAATTTTGCTTTTAAGTACTAGATAATGATTTTTATATATTATCAAAAATAATGTACTTAATAAATAATAATTGTTAAATTAAAAATAATTTTTTATACTTACTTATGTGAGTCATTTGTTTTCTCTCTTTGCACTCTTCTTAAATATCCCATCATGAACACATTTTAATTTTTGGGGCTACGTTTGTCTAGCTACATTTAGTGTTCAACAGTATTATAACAGAGTAAAAAAATTAAAATATTACTCTGATAGTGTTACTGCAAACTATTCTTCAATCATTCAATTTTCTTTCAATCTTATCGTTTGATGTAAATGTAATATTTTAAATTCTGAGTGAAAGGAGGAATGTATTAGTTTTACCATGATGTGTGTGTGTTTCTTTTTAATTAATATAAACATTTAAACTTATCCTCCCGATCTCTTTCACTCAGAATCGTGTTTTCAAAAGCAATGATACATTGCTTTAAAATTAAGACAAATACAGGAGTATAATTTTTCTATTCCTGTTAATCACCCTACCGTGGAATTCTCACAATTTTTTTCACATAAATGTGTATACTATGTACTTATCAGTTGTAATAATAATAATACTGTATAGTCATAGTGCATCATAGTAAACATTTTAGTTACTGTAGTAATTGTATTGTGGCTCACAGTCAAATCTTATTGTTTAATGTATATATTGTAAGTATTAAGTTAATAATATAAATTCATATTAATTTATATAATGAACTTAAAAGTTGTAATAATAATAATAAAAATAATAATTGTACACAGTAAGTCAATAAATTCAAAAAAGATACTATAAATCATGAGTGATAATGGTTATCGGGTTAGTTTCATAGAACAGCGTTTCTCAAACTGTGTTCCGCGAAGATCACTTTGGGGTTCCACGAAGCTTAAGTAAATTTTTCAAAATGTTCAAGAAAATTACTTTAAAATTTCCAGATTAGTAGTAGGGGAAAAAGTATGCATCATAGACGTAGTAGTCATTTAGAATCTGTTCATGGTGAACTTAAAGAAAAAAATGTAGAATTCTTGCTCAAAAGCGTGACGAACTATTAAAATCAACTGTATGGTTCAAACTACAAAAATCGTGAATGAAAATGCGACCGAGGCTTATTATTTTGTTAGCTAAATACCTTTAACACAATATTATTATACAATTATAATTTATTTGCAAATAATCCTAAAAAAAGCTAAAATACTAAAAAAAAGTAGGGGTCCACGTTAAAAGTGGGCATCAAAAAGGGTTCCATGGATAAAAAAGTTTAAGAAACGCTGGCATAGAATATAGAAATTGGTTATAGTATAATATAAAATGATACCAGTCGGACGCTTTTTATCAAGATTTCTGGATAAGGTGTGTTTATATTTATATTTATTACAAATAAATATTCATCTGTTGTGTTTATACTATGATTTATGAAACAAATTTAGAAACAAAAAATATAAATTCAGTTTATTATAAAAGGATTAAATAAATGTGTTTTTTATAATATAACATTTTAGTTTCAACTTACAAGTATCATAATATTTTAATTCTCTTAAAGTAAGTATGATTTAAAAATATAAAATAAATCTATTACATAAAAATATATCCATGGAAAACATTAAATAAACTAATGTTAAATAATGTCAGTCAACTATTCCCCATTCTCTTTTTTTTTTATTGAATCATGATTTATATTAAAAAAAGATCATTCATTCACTCGGTGTGTGATTTCACTGTTTGGTGAAGTAAATCGTTGGTTGTATTTTCAGTTTCGTCAACAACATTTGATTTGTCCTTAAGAACTTTACCTCCTGTGAAACCTTATAAAACAAAAAAAAATTTGTTATAATAACTTACAGTTAAAACTATTAATACAAAGCAGTTATCAATAGAAAAAAAAAATTTAATTATTTTATATTAGTTTAGAAATTCTTTGTTATTGTTATGGACATACATGAATGTCACCCTATTGAACAACACACACGCACTCAAATAGGGAAGTACAAATAGTTATGTATTTCCAAAATCATAACCACATAAGGGTAAAACATAATTTAAGAATAAGTGATGGGCATGTGTCAAAATAAATTTATACTAAATATATCACATAAATAAATACTTAGAGGCAGCACATGTGTAACACCAAAATCAAATGAGTTTTAGTCCAATCATAGCAATCTCCTTCATGCCAGTTAACTTTATAATATTCATTGGACTTTGTGATAATTTACAAAAATATTGTGTTTACTATAAGTCCAGAGTTATTTCTAAATTTTTATTTAAAACACCTAGTTCAAAAATTGAAAAACACTCGTCTAGTTGGCATGCGAATTAATAAAATTGTATATCAAACATTTATTAGAGTAATCCTTAGTGAAGATCGACAAACTATTTTTTTATGACATGTAAAAATATTAATTGTAATTCTAGAATTTGCATAAATTGATTCTACTATTATTTTTTTGAAGCATATTAAAATGCATTATTATTATTCATTCAAATCCTTTTAATTTTGTTATAGTTATAGAATAAAAAGATTGAATTATTTTAAAGTTTATACTATAATTTTAAAAGACCTGTGATAAATATATTAATATATTACCTAGAACAAAACAAGTAATAGTAGCAAATACTCCAACTTTAGCACCAGCTAAACATCCTAATGGTCCACCAACACAAGACCCGACTACAGCTCCAATTAGCGGATAAGACATTTTTTTCAACTTGGCTGCTTTACGTAATGATTGTTCAGCTTGAATTACATTTTCTTGAGTTGCCTCAACATGAGTTTCAATTTTACCAACATCTTCTTTTTGTTCCTATAAGTTAAAATGTTAACATTAATAGTTGATATATTAAAAATAACTATTCATTGATAATTTGATTTACAAATATAAATAAATGTGCATTATTTGGAAAACTACTTCCACTAAATTGTGAATATTTCCATACGAGGTATTTTAGCAATTTACCTTAGTTTAAATGCGATATTACCAATTTTAATTTTTGAATATAATATAATCTAGTTTAGTACCTACAATTTATGGTTTTATATTATTGGTGTTATCATTAATTTAAACAAAATATTATCAAAAATAGTTTCAAAGTTATCTTCATTTTCACTATTTTCCAAATTTACTTCTTTCATTTATTATAAAAATATTTTAGTTTAGATGTTAAAAGCTTAATTATATTAATTATTACAATTAGGTATTAAGTACAAATTCAACTTTATGGGAAAATTGTTTGACTGAAGTACAAAGGAACAATAATATAAAAATAGGTTATTGGAAATAACATAATAAATTATGAATTTTATGATATGTCAATCAAAGACTTATAATATACATACATTTACTAATTTACTAAGATCACGAAACAGATCTTGAATGTCCTGCATGTCCCTTTCAACATTTTTAACATCAGATTCTATTGCTAACATTCTTTCTTTTTTTTGTTTCTCTTCTTCAAGAGATATTAACAACATACGCTTTTGATTTTCTACTTCTAAATGTTCACTATTTTCTTTGTAGTTTTCTTCTGGTACAGTTGCAGAAATTTGTTCATCTAGATCTTCGTCTATTCAAGCCATTAATTACAAAATTAAATTAACCATTACGGTAACAAAAATAATAATCATGATTACTTTTAAACATATCAATTGCATCCAAAATTAAGCGCCTGCTTGGACTCATCAAGTTATCAAAAGTTTTTAGATCGACATCTGCCACTTGGTTTCTCAAAGTATCCATTTCTCTAAGTAAAGCACGTGACCGTTTGATGGACTGTGAAGCTTTCATTTGTAATTGACGCATGCTGCTACGATCTTCTAACCGCCTTTGCTACACAACACAACATTAACTAAATGTATTAAATAGATTCTTCAAGTGTTCGACCACTAACCTTGGCAAGATTCGACTTCAATGTTTTCAATGTTTCTACATGGTGAGGGATTGCACATTCAACAAAATTTTTGATCGGCAAGTCCAAATGACGAATCCTTTGTTTGGTCGTCCACATGCTCGAGCTTTCGGCCATGACTTTTTACGGGAATTGAAACCGACTTTATGGATCATTAATTCAACGCTGAAAGAGCGAATGCGTTCATCAACACTCCTATTGTTACACAACGTTCAACTCGTACAATACAATTTTCTAAAACAATCCAATCGATTGGCACAATTCTCAACCGTTCACGACGAAGCCATTATGTTGCTGGTCGCTGTAAATGTAAATACTCCACTCGCAAATATCACTGCGTCGGACTAGATTTAATAATCGGCGAACTCGTACGTCGCCTCCGCCGCAGCTGCTACTTGCTACTGTTACTGCAACGCTGCGAGTCTGGGACACTGCGTATCATTTGTTTTGCTTTTGCGAAGTGTAATGCAATCACAGACTTATTGCACACGCATATATAATATCTATTCTGTGATATAAGTATTAAGTAAGTGAATGTAAATATGTGCCCAAGATACACAAAGAAATGATAACAACAATATGTTTTTAATCTGTTATCAAATATTTATTATCACTCCTTGGTATGGCGATCACGGATCAAGGTGGAAATCATGAAGATAATATTTGTAGATAATTATTATAATCATTATGTGATCATAATAATAATATTGTTTGTTATCTATATCCATGGCATGGATTTAAAGAAATAAAAATAATGTAAATTATTATCACCTCGTTACTTTTCCGATAAGGTTTGCTCATAGTTATTTAAAATTATGTAAATAGGTATGTAGTACATTATTTTTTTGTGAACTAGAAAAATGATAAAAAACCAAGATGTAAATTCAAATTGGTAATTGAACCATCGAAATCTGAGGAATCGGTACTATAAAAAAAAATAGTAGAGGGTTCCTCCATGGATGGGAGGGTGGAAAAGATTTCACATTTGGTCTTTTGGTGGGTATTGTTGATTTGGCTTCATTATTTATAATATTTGTAGGGGCCGCATAGTTATGGTTGGGTCGTTTCGAGGTTAAGTAATAGAGTTTTTAATTTGTAGGGAGAAAGATGCCCAGTTTGATTGATTAAAATTGCAGGGGGGATTTAAGATAAATTCGGCCAGAGGATTTGACAAATTTGGTTGTGTGAGATGACTGGAATATCTTTTACCATAATAAACTAGGATGTGGTCGTTACACTTGTACTAACTTAGAGTTCGCTATGAAAATTTCCAGATAAGGTCAGGAGAATAGAAATATGGATCAATTGCATAATCCATGGTATTTGGACGCCCGATATGTGTAGAACTGATGTCATTTAATTTGTATAGGCCAAAGTAGTTTACTGTATCATGGATCAAATTACCTCAGCGAGAAACTAAATTGGAGCTCCAAACGGTATTAAATACGTTAAAGCCACTGCATATAGATATAGTGAGGAGTTGTGTGTTGCTAAATTAAAAATAGTCTGCCAGAGATAAGTAGTTGGTGGATTTATTAAAGATTATATTTTGAATTGAAATTGGGAATCTGGTTTCAAGATCTTAATGCCGATGAGGTCGAGTTCATAGTTTATGGGTCAATTTCTGATAGCATCGATGGGTATGAGTTTGGATTTATGTGAATTATGTATAACTACACCATCGTAAAGATCAGCACGATTAGATCTGAATGTTCCAAATTGTGATATTCTAAGAAGACGTGATGGTAGGTGCCAGGTTTCAGAGAGAGACAATGAACATTTTTGGGCTGCAGCTGGCCGGCTGTGGCCTATGATCATGTACAGTAATGGAAGAAGACAGGCTGAGAATCTTCTAACATTCTGCTGCATTATATTAGTGTTGGTTATAAGTTTTTTGTTATTGGAATTGATGCATATGTATAATACTTTTTTTGTGTTTTTAATAAAGGTTGTTGTAATAATACAATGGTCGGATGAAATTGTTTAAGTAGTGTGATTAAGGCTAGGAAGTTAATTCAATTAGGCTCTGAAGTCAGGAAGGGAGAAAAAGAGAAAATAAAGGAGTATCGTTAATTAGAGACTCAAATAATTGAGGGAGAGAGTAACCGGACCGGAGAAGTCGTTTGTATTAACTTTTGAGATGATTATTTGGTTGGTATATTTAAATAATAGAAGGATTTGGAGAAGTAAAGGAAGATTCTGCTGGTGAAGTAATATTTCTTTTAATTGAAATGGATAAAATGTATCACTGATATATATTTCATTTTGCTGGAATTAAAAATTGATAGTTCTCGGAAAGTGGTCGTTGTGTAGAGGGGTGTTGTTTTTCATAATTTCAGAGGTTAGAGGCTGGTTGTTGACAATATCAGAATATTTAAAAACAGGAGTACAACAATTTACAAGTAAAATATAACGAAATATTTCTTTAGTTTAAGATATAATAAAACAGTACATAATACATTTTATAATATCATAAACTTAAAATATTGAAAACAAAAAATCATTACTAAATGTAATAATATTGTAGTAATAACAAACTGAAAAAATGAATAATAACTTTTTAAAATTTTAAAATTTTAAATAATTTTTGTAAATTATGATAATTAAGTACTTACAATTTAAAATTCAAATATCTTTCTTTTTTGTTTGCTAAATCATCTAGCATTGATTCTGGGTCTAAATCTACATCATTTATTATATATCTATTAGTGCTAAATCATTCAGTGTAATCGAGTAAATTTTTTAATTCTTAAGTAGGATTTAAGCTTAAGAGTAGAAAAACTTCTTTCAACCGAAGCTGTTGTCATTTGAAAAAATTTTGTATAAATATTAGGAAAATATAGGTATTATATTAATAATACAAATATAAACCATACATGTATGTTTAATCGATGATATAACTTTTACGAAATATCACTGCACAGCCGATTACCGACAGAAAGGCAGAAAAAAAGATTTTTTTTTTCTTGGTGGGGGGGAGGGCACGAGTCCTAAATACTCCCCTGGCTACAGCACTGTTTCCATGATTATTTGTTGTATGGAGCCATAGAGGTGATATATATAGGTAAATCGATATCCGAGTCGACGGTGTAAACGACGTTATGATATTCGAAGATAAATAAAGTAACGCAATTGAGCTCATTAGGACGATCGCTGTAATTTATGGCAGGTGACAACGTCGAATTAATAAATTCATTGTCTCTTTCTTGTTTTGTCATTTTAGTTGTTAAATAAATGAAAATTTAATGTTTATTTTTAAGAAAATAAACTAATTCCTCCCCTCCATGACAATCATTTGACCGCTACTAAATTCAGGATAGGCTCGGGTAGTTAATATTTAGGTCTCAGTTTGAAGTTGGACGAACCGATCGGGAACAACGACTATTTTTTTATTATATCCGCCAACCTAAGTCGTAACACTGCGACACGCAGCACTGGATGGTGGGCACATATAAGAATATATTATAGATTGGCAACTTCTATTGTAGTGGAAATAGAAAAGAGATTAAAGTGGGTCATTGGACACCGATTAGCACTTCGTTTAGCCACTTTAATTGTAAATTAGTGCGCCAAACTGCCAAAGATACATTCAAAAAATGATAACAACAATATAATAATTATGTTTCCAACCCGTTATCAAATAGTTGTTATCACTTTTATTGTTTATTATTAAACGTTTTTTTTCTCATCAGTATTTCATGTTTTTATACCTACGTATTAATATATTTATTTTTTACTCATCTGCTGGTTGTCAAACAGTCTTTTTCTAATTGCTGGTATTATACAATTATTCAAAATTTATTTCACTATTCCAATTTCAAACTTCGGTGCTTGTTCGACAACTATTGGTAATACATCATAATAATTATTAAATGTCGATAGTACACTTATAACTAGGGCTAGGATTTTGTAGCATTTGCATTTTCTTTCTTAGTACACCAGGACATAGCTAATCAAAAACAAAATTCGATTCATACATCACAGAGTTCAAATTTACAATTTTGATTTTGCTTTTTTTGCATTTTCTTATGATATTCGTAAATAAATGCTTTTTTGGTACTTTAGTGTCAGTTTGTTAGCTTTTTATTTAGTTTTTGTTAATTATACGCATATTTGACATATTTAGAACATTTACGTACTTAGTTATCTAAATTATTCTTTATCAATTTATTTTCATTACTATATATTTTGTGGCTTCACCTTATAGGAAAATATTTCTGAAAATAAATTCTTTTTTTATTCTTTTTTTAAATTTTGTCAAAGTGATTACCGAGTGGAGAGTTGTGGTTACGTTGACTATCTGGTCTTCAGACGCAATGAGAACAATATTTATTCACTTGTTTACTATGTCTAAAATTACAATAATATTATTTAGCATTCACTAATTATAGGAATTTTCATGGGGGTTTATATTCGCGTGCTAACGTACGGAGTATTGTTATTTATCGTGGAGCTATGGCCCATGAGTCACATTAGTTGTTGTTAATACGTTATGCCGACAAGTATTTAATTGTTTGTTGCATCTAACTGGTTAAAATGCTTTTTTTGGAGCATTATTGGCAATTATTTAATGTCTTTATTGTAGGTTTTTAGTGCATCATTTTCCTAGCCCTACTTATAACTTATAAGCAGAAGCTCTAGAATATAATATACAATACATATGCGTCAAATCTACGTTTCGTTCTTACCGTAGCATAGAATATCGTTCGACCCTCGATGGCTTGATCATACTTTAAGTTTTTTAATGAATGACATTGCATGAAGTATTGATACTTAAATATTTTTCAATAGCTACTACAATATACTAAATAATAGTACAACTAGGCATTATGTACAAATGTATAATTCTATTAACTTTATGTATTTTGAATTCCAATGCAATTTTAATAGAATTTATTATCTATGTCAATAAAATTGTTTTGTAAATAATTAAGTCTACGACTTACCTATCATTTATACTTTGACTTTACACATTGTCAACTGATAACTCCGTCACTCCACCGTCCCAAGTAAATACATATTTATGTATGGCTGTGGCTAGCATTCTTATATTAGAAAATAAGAAATATAATATGATTATTAAGTTTTATTTCTATTTCATGGAAAAAAATAAAAAAACTATCGTACAAATTCTGGTCATAATTTTAATATGTACATATTTTACTGTTTCTTAACCAAAATACAATTGAATTCAAACTATTTTAGTTTACAAATTTATCACAGCTTAAATAAATGAAAACACTCTTTTGTGTATTGTTATAAAAATGTATAACTTGTGTATAACATACATTATAACAATCAGTTCATCTGCAACCTATTTATTTAATTTTTTTTACATTAATTGGTTTTTTTATTTTATTTAAGTTGTCTAGATTTCTGATTAATATTTATAAATACAATATATAATAATTATGATTTCCACTCATATGTAATATAAGTATATAAGATATAACTAGACAAAAATACTGTATGATCAGAAAACGTGCTGTGAAGTCAGAATATTTGCTGTGTTGTATACAATTTACTAATTAAATCATAATATCTAAATGATAATTATGAAATAGTTCAATAGAAAAATATTTCTATCAATTAATTTTGTTAATTTTATTCTGAAATAATTCTTTATGAATTGTATTGCAGTTGTCGTGATTTTTAAAATGCCGTCAAATTCTATTGTAAAAGATTCATTTGTTATTGGTGGATTAACAATCCTTGGTTATATGGCTGGTGGGAAACTTGGTTCTATGATGGGTAAGTTCCCATAATTGTATACTTTCCATACATTTTAAAAATGTTAATATTTTTTTTAATTTTCTTAGGCGCAGTTATTGGAACTGTAGTTTGTTCGTTATTTACTGGACAACAAACAGTGGAAATTCCACAACAACAATCAGTCGTTCCACAACCTAATGATTCAGAAAATAGTAACACGCATCGTACTACGCCATATTCTCGTTCAACCTCAAAACATAATATTCGTAGACAGAAAAAAAAAACAAAAGGTAAAAAGTTAAATTTCATAAATATTAAATAAATAATGAATAATCTTTTTTTCGTTTTTAGGTGTTCATACTCAATTATCAGAATGTTCAATATGCCTTGAATCATTTAAACCATCAATTTATCTTTGGCCATGTTTACACACATGTTTCTGTGATGATTGTTATGCTAAAGTATTAAGAAATAAAGTTTCTACTTGTCCTATTTGTAGAGAAACTATTGATGTATTCAGGTCCATATGAATTTCAAAAACAATACTTTTACAACTTTCTGTCAATTTAATTTTCTAGTGAAAATGTAAATAGTTTAATTAAAAATTGTGTATATTCTGAATGTTATGATCTTTAAATACTAATTATGCCCATTTATTAAAAAATGTATGCTTATTAATTATTATGTAAGTAGTTTATATTGTTTACAGAACTTCTTTACTATTTTAACTCTTGTTTTGTGTGTAAAAAGTATGAATAATTTTTGAATATATCTCGTAGACTGAGAAATAACAATATTATAACTTATAAGTATGTATATAGTATGAATTAAACAAAAAATAGGGATTATATTGTTTAATATTTTTATTTTATTTATTACCAACCATGAATATTATTTGAAATACATTATTTATGAATTTATTAATCATATGTTTGAAAAGTGAAATTACCAACTTTTGTGAATTAATGAATGTTGTAAAACTCAATATATTATTTATGTGTACTATGGACTTAAAATATAACTAGTGACAGATGACCATGTATATTTGACTAGGACAAATTTATATTAAGATTTTTTATAAATCATTACCTAGAATACTATATAAGTAAAGCCCACCAGTATAAAGTGTTTCAGAGACTAAATAAAAAAACATCAGCAGACTATGAATTGCTAAATAATAGTCAATATTTTGAAATATAAATGTATATGCTGCTGACACAGCAGGTACACACATAAGGAAACCCAAAGGTAACCACTGAATACGTCACAACTGCTAGTGATCACTTTTTAAACTACTAACTTATAAAAGTTCATAGTTTGATAGTATGGACAGTTAAAAAAGTTTACATTAAAAAACAAGTGCTTCCTAACATAGCAGTTAAATGACTGAACTAAATTTTTTTTGTAAAGTTGACATTTATGCACGGTTATTTATATACGATATTGCGAGGAGGACATAACCCTAAGAAGGGAACGGCCTCTAGTGTTGGTATATCTGGAGCCCCAGTTTAGGTGCTTGGCGTTGAAGTCGGCACCAATGACGAATGTGTGATTGAGGGAGAGTATGAAGGATGTTAGTTCGTTTTCGTACTTTTATTTATATATAAATTATATTTATTTATATTTATATTTATTTATAATTATGAACATAATTTTGTAAAATGTATTTCAGAAGTCATTGAAATCAATTAGTACGTATTCAGTATTTACTGTTCAGTAGGTTGTTCAATACATAAGTTAATTCTGTAAAAGTATCAGCTTTGTCGTCATTTTCAAATTCAGGATCAAATAAATAAGCACTATATAAAAATAGTCATGATACGAATTAAAATATTAAATTATACGAGTAAATACTTCACTACAGTAAATACAATACTACAGAATAGAGATGCGTCGTTCGCGAACGACCTAGTTCAATTGAACTATTCACCCAAGAGAACGATTAGAACTAGTTCACTTCACTTTTAATAAATCGTTCACTCGTTCACCTTCATTTTATCGAAGCGACAAAATGGTAAATAATATCGTTCTTTCATTTCGTTCTCGTTCACTGATAAAAGAAGTGATAAAAGAATGACTGATAAGTGATAAAGATAATAATGAATGGTATTATGAAAATAAAGTAAATATAACTATTAAAATAAATATTTCTATTTCCTTACATTTTACTATATTACTTTACTATATTATACTATAAGTTTCTTGTATGCTTATTGTTTAATATATATTATAATATATCTATGCGAGATATACTATATAGTAATAATATACCTATATTTTATATTTATGGAATGTTTCCAGGATATCAGACCATTAAATATTATATACCTAATATGATAGTAGTCACTACTAAGTAGTGTTATGTCCTTTAAAAAGTGTTACCCGGAACAATTACCCTCCCCCTAGGCCCTAGTTCCACCTAAATACAATATAATATACATGTATTATATAAATATTATGTAATACAAATTATTCATAATATAATATATATATATATGTTATATTTATAGCCTTATAGGTATACAAATCGTGGAACATATTATGTAGTACGAACGAACGAACGAACGAACGAACGAACGAACGATTAGTCCAAATGAACGGTGAACGATTAGTACAAATGAACGGTGAACGATTAGTACAGATGAACGGTTCGTCGTCGCACGAATGATTCATGGGTAAAGTGAACGAAGAACTAGTTCACTAAAGTGAACGAGAACGAATGAACTAGTTCACCCAAATGAACTAAAAGTCCCACCACTACTACAGAACTTCCGAACACAGACAGGTGGTACAATATCGTCCAACAAAAATTGGAAAATGTAATGTTATCTATATACATATAGGAGACGGCCCCTATTCACTCATCAACGCCCAGACCAAACCGCTGGGTCTAGAGACTTGAAATTTTGTACAGAGGTTCCTTGAGCAATGTAGAGGCGCACTAAGAAAGGATTTTTCAAAATTCGAAATCTAAGGGGGTAAAAGGGGGTTTTTTTAAAGTTTGTATACATTTCATATAGCTATATATATGTATTTTTTCCCAACTGTTAATCGCTGTTCAGTGTATTGATAGTGCTAATAGTACGTGGAATTTAATAATAACAATCAATAGATACGGGTGGTAAACGGTCAAAGTACAAAGATAACGTGAAATGGTGAATACGTGCTGCCCTACTCAGTCAGCCCATAGATTAAATATAAATGATGATATAAATGAGTCAGAACACTCTGAATCTGAATTGATTAAATTATTAGAAGTGGTAGGATGTGTACTATTTTTTCAACTTAGATCCAATAAATTAAAGTCATAATCAGTTTCAGAATTTGATAAATCAGTTGCTTTCATGATGTTAGGTGTAGCTTGAAATTTAAATGATGTTCTGAAAGTACGAGCAGTCGGATTTCTATTAAACCCACCACATTGACGAAAAATTGAAAAGGTATTTTCTATTAAATCTTGATTTAAACGATTTGTAAGAAGATATTTAAATCCTAGATTTTGTTGTTGCATATATATCATACTAATAGAATTTATGGTCCACACCATAGCATCGAACCAAGGAACAATTTTACCATACATTTTATAGGGTTTAACAGCTTAACAGCACTATGGCGCATAAAAGAGGTTTTGAGGCACTCGATAGATCTCTTAAAGATATAAGAAATAATAATGAAGTGATGGGAGGCGTAACTGTTCTTTTAACTGGAGACTTTAGGCAAACTCTACCAGTTATACCAAGAGGAAGTCGAGCAGATGAAGTTAAGGCTTGCATAAAAGCTTCTTATTTATGGCCGTTAAAAGAACAACTTTCTCTCAAAAAGAATATGAGGGTCCACCTGGGAGGTGATGTCTCAGCTGGAAAATTCTCTGAACTTCTACTCAAAATAGGAAATGGAGATTATCCCGAGTTAGCTGGGAAGTTGGTCATCACTAAGGATTTAGGTTTAGTAGTGACAACACTACAAGAACTTATAGTTCAAATTTATCCTGATATTGCCGATATAAAAAACTAATCGATGGATTGGTTATGTGAGCGCGCTATTTTGACCCCCAAAAATGACAGGGCAGCTGTGATTAATGAAATTCTTCTTAAATCATTTAAGGGAACAGAAATTCAGTATAAGTCTATAGACATGGTACTGAAGACAAATGACGCAGATCACTATCCTGTAGAGTTCCTCAACGCACTTAATCCCCCTGGCTTTCAAGCACAAAAGTTAGTCCTTAAAGTAGGAACTCCAATTATGCTGTTGAGAAATCTTCACCCACCCAAACTCTGCAATGGTACTAGACTGTGCGTGAAAGCACTCCAAAAAAATGTAATTGAGGCAACAATAATTACAGGTTGTGCTCAAGGAGAATCAACGTTTATACCACGTATACCACTTTTATCATCAAACTATCCATTCGAATTTAAAAGACTGCAGTTTCCTATCAAGGTATCTTTTGCAATGACTATAAATAAGTCGCAAGGGCAGTCGTTGAAGATAGCGGGGATTGGCTTGAGTGATGACTGCTTTACACATGGGAAATTTTATGTGGCATGCTCCAGAGTTAGTTCCCCTACAAGCTTAGTCATTCTTGCCCCAAACGAAATAACAACCAATGTAGTTTAAAAAGAGGTGCTATAATAATAATAAGAAAATAATAACAATATTCACATCCTATAAATAAATGTTATCAATGAATCTAATAGTGCTATAACAATTAACACACACACACACACACACACACACACACACACACAAACAATTAAATTGTGAATTTCACGTAATATTAGTACTATCAATACAATTAAATTAAACACTAATACACGGCCTATGAAAATGCCAAAAGGGAAACTAACACACGGGCAACGCCGTGTCGGGTCAGCTAGTTATGTATAAATATAGTTTTATTTATAAAATACGTAGAATTAGATAAGATGGTGGCAGACCCGTCGTTCGATAGCAGCTCTTCGTGAATCAAAGTAAGGTCTGTTTACACATAAGTACATAACCGTTCCGTGTCCGCGATTGTTCAGTGTTGTATTTTTCATATCCGTATCAGTGAAATTCGCCAAAACATTGTCTCCGACAAATCTAAAATTACGGACACGGAACAGACATGTGTAAACATGCCCATTTCATATTAGACCACATTAGGCAAAGGTCAGTTTTACGTGCGCAAGCAGTGGTTTTGTCGGATAACAGTAGATTTTGGGAGTTTATAGAAGGCATTAATGATGACGATATACTCACGTAGAACTGATGTCTCTTTTAGGAGGGGGAGCACTCTTAAAAGCGGGAAAGAGTGATTATACTATAAAAAATACCAGTAAAATACCAGAGTGAAATTTTAATGTTGAATCGGCACGTATAAAATTTATATTAAACTTCACTATTAGGGAAAATATAAATAATTTTATAATAGACGGAGCAAAATGTAACGTATGCAATATGCACACATTACGAGTGCGGGACTACGAATGTCTTTTACACATAAAATCAAACATTCATATGTAAATCATTCGTTAAAAATAACATTTTTAGGCTGGTAAATCGTTGTGTGAAAAGAGCAACTATTACACGTATAAATAAGATATACCATAACAACGAGGCGGGCCCAACTACGTCATGTGTACCATTTCAATTCTTCATAACTCATTGAACAATGTGAATTGAAACATTAAAACCTATACCAATTTTTTTTTAGAATTGAACGCTCTTTCAAATTAATAATACTCATTTTTTGTGTTGTATGCGCCTTTAAACAAAAAATGTTATTAGTATATTTTTTCATTTCTATTTATTAATAAAGTGACAAGTTTGTAAAATTATTACAATAATTCACAATTTTATTTTAAAATAATTATGTACACAACAAAACATCATTTTAAGCACAATAATAATTTACACATACAGACTTAAACTAAACAGTTATACAAATAAAGTAACTTTAAAATAAATTAAAAAAAAATATATGTATATATATATATATATAAATATATAATTAATGGCAAAATGAAAAATTTTCATCTAGAATATAGATTTTTGCCCAAATTCTATAGATTTGTGCTTTTGAGATCTTATACAAGACACGTAGAAAAAAAACATACGTGCATATTATAAAATACTACTCGATTAGTGAGTTACATACATTAGTTTATATTTAAGTACACTTGACTAAAGTGAATAAATATTTAAAAATTTATTTTAGGATTTGAAATTACCCTGTGGAAAATATTTCTCGTTCAATTTATCAGAAACGAAAATACATAATATTATACTTTCACTAGAACGGCGATACATTTGGCAAATAATTTAAATATTTTGCACAAAAGGAAACTACAATTTAAAAAAAAATTCATAAATGCTTTTGGTAACTAAACAATTGGGATGTGTAGATAAATATTTAAACCTCAAATCAAAATTAATTGTATTATTAAGATTCAACAAAAACAAACATTTTGAGAATTGAATAAACACAGTAAAATTTATTGATTCATTCATTGAAAAAAATAACCATTTATGAACTTAAGGGTCGCAGTATACTTCAATAGTCAATAGAGGCAAAAATATTTATCTAGTTTTAATTATAATTGGCCAAAGATAATTTTTACATTGAAACTAATGCCAGTTTAAAGTATATTAAAATCTAAAACTAAAGCGAGGATAGTTGCCAGAAGAAATAAATCATAAATTAAATATAAAAAGAAAATGTTGTTATAAAAGGGGTACTTAAGTGACCGGTGAATTTTATTTATTAAAGTCAGGTAAATGATGCTTCAAAATATAAAAAAAAAAAATTATAATTCATAAATTGTGACTTGTGCAAAAAAAATTAGTAAGGATGGGCATTTGTATAAAATGCAAGTTTATAAGTTTTAACATTTTGAAATAGATATTACTACTAATAAGGTTGCACTGATGTTAAGTTACATCTATAATGAAAAAAAAACCAGGATTTATTACTCTATAATCAAATGCATCATTATCAAACTTAACTTGGAATTTTAAAATGTTGATGATGTTATATAAAGTTGCATTTTATAGTATTTTATTAGTTATAATAAGTCATAGAACATCTGTGCTTTTATTGATGACTTCTGTTTTTTGAATGCAATTAAAATAATATTTAATGTTTGGTTAAATTTTATTATAAAATACATCTACTAATGAACACAGCACAAAAAGCTTCTAGAAAAATAATAATAAATTTAATCCAAATAATTATCTATTTCACTTTACTGATTTTATACATCTAATACATGTTTAATGAAATAAATAAAATCCTAAATTTTATTTGTTTTGATAGTTATATTAGATAAATATTAATCACAGATTGTATATATATTAATAGAACATTAGGTAGAAAAGCAACTATAACCCAATTATGTAATGAAAATAAAAACTATTCTAATCAAGTAATTTTTATTCATGTAAATTTGTTCTTAAATTAATTAAATTAACTTCAAAACTATATAAAAAGAACCAATAACAAAAAGTGATGTGAATTGTTTGTATAGACTAGATAAAGAAAATGTTTAGTAAAATATTTTGATTTGGTAACATTGTAATTGTCAATAGAAGAATATTCAGTTTCCAAACATAATTTAAAGAATTGTTGAAGCCCATCCTCACACTATCTTAAATTTCTACTTTAATACACTTGTTTCTTAAACATTCGTTTAATTAAGAGTAAGGTATTTTAAAGAAAAAATATTTATATAAAAAGAAAGGAAAAAAATTAAATAAATATTAACACAGTCAAATATTACCATAACCGCGATTAGGAAATCCGTACACTGAGGAACCAATATTTTAATGATCACACTGTGGTCAAACATTTCCTATGACCAGTATGCTAGGATGGTAAAATGCTGCGCACCGCTTCATCCGTTGCCGGATCACTACGTTGCAAATTCAAAATACTGTCTATGGCGTTTTGCACCTGTGCATTGATTTCTTCATCATCAGGACAATGGCGTTTGTTATCTGATGTAGTCTGATCATCCTCTGATTGATGTTCCCGTTTCCTAGATATTGGTTCATCACTACCTATATAATATTGTAGAAGAATTAGGTTAACAACACAATATATTATTTATGCCATCAATTACATACTTGTTGAAGTATTAATTGAATTTGTGTTAACGTTTTGTTTCAATTGCAGTAATTGTGCAGATTCATCAGCATCAAATAATCGTCCCAACATAATCAATTCAGATGTTTGTACTTCTCTCTATTAACATACAGGGTTAATCAATGCATAAATATTTCGTAAATATTAATGTATACTATGTTACTTAAATCCTTACCATGCTCTCTTTAAACAATAGGTAACGATATTTATTAAATAATGATGCTTTTTTATCTAACAAATGTTTGGCAGTAGACTCAAATATTTCATCGGCCAACTCTAAATCTCTCTCTGATAGTACAGCATCATTTAAGCAATGATAGCGTGATAATCGTTTTACAGCATCACTAGATGAACTAAATGGAGATACAACATCAGGATTAGTTGCACCTAATTGATCTGCTGCTATTCGTTCAGAAATCCTAAATCAATGCCATGGTATAAGTTATTTTATACAAAATTTAAATGAAAGTGAATACTAAGACACTTACAACGATATTCGTTTTGAAGCACTAAACGCAGGAAGAGTTGGGGAGGGTTCACATGATGTTTGTGTTCCTACCTATAATAAATATATAATATAAACAAATTATAAAGTATACAGTAAATATTAAACAATTTAAACTTTTTGCCTTTAAATACGTTTTAATTAAAATTTTTTACAAGTTAAGTTTAATTAGAATGTCAAGCAATAAGATATTAATTATTTTACATAAATATTCAGTCCGTTAAGACATAAAAAAAACATTTCTCAACAATAGTTTTTTTTAAAGATTTTTAAGTAATTTATTAATGTCAAACCTTGAAATTTAAGTGTATCATATTCAAAAAGTCTACATATGTATAAAATTTTTATTTTATAGACCATATGGTTTTTTACAACGCCAAATAAAATAATTATTAATGCATTTTAAATAAGACTATTCCTCACTTGAACGTGTAAAGGAGATGTTGCTTTATTACTGGTTGGAGGCGATGCAGTTGTTGATGTTTGCACTGGAAGAGGAGGTGACATGGTATGTGGGGGACTAAATGCCATAGGACAAGGAGGAGGCACCAATCTTACAGGTGTGGATACCTTAAAGTAATATAAAATACATTAATAAATTATTAATTGTATAGTAGTTATATTATGTCTAATGAGTAAATAGTGTTTTGACTTCTTACATAGGTAATCCCTTGTGAATTTTGTCCGGAAAGCGTAGGAACAATTTTGCCACATTGTAGAATTTTCTGTTGCTCATTAAATAATCTCTGCAAGGCAGTTGTTTCAATACTAGTGCGAAACTTCTTAGCGCCCAATGCAGAAATTTGATTTTGAACTGCTTTTAACAGCTTAACATATAAACAAAAAATTATTTATTATTTACATGATAAAAAAAAAGTATAACAGATATCAACAAACCTGTTGTTTTTGAGGCGTAAGTTGAATAGTTTTAACCCTTTGATTTGAAATACTACTTTCCGGTGAATTTAGAGGAACAGGTGTATCAAGAAGTTCTTTTTCCTTATCATCACATTGAAACACCATTGGTTTCACAACAGCAGCTCGTTTTACTTTTCTTGGTTTAATAGGTGCTTTATTGGCACAAGGTGGAACAACCATGGTTTTATTGATTAATATGTTTGGATGAGATTGGGCTATACTATCTAAAAATGCATTTTGGGATTGAACTTCAAATGGAACAGAAGCTTTAGGTGGACTGTTTGGCCTGAATATTTTTGATGATATAGCAACCGGACTTCTATTATTGGTTCTATTAATTACAGAATTCTGGTAGTTAGATAATGTCATATGATTATCATTAGATTGAGATATGATTGCAGCACATGGTTTTGAGAATTGCATATTGCTTTGTTGAGGTGAAGTTACAATGGTTAAATTAGGCCTATTTGGCAACATTGGTGTAAACGACTGAGAAACATTTGGCGAGGGTATAGGAGAATTAAAGGAGGCAGGACTTTTTGAATTACTTCTAGAGCTATGAGACATAGCTGGGCTACATTGAGGGCTTATCACAGATTGAATACTTCTAGGACTATGGGAAGATACTGGCACGGTTTTAGACCTTGATATTGAAGTTTGCATTACTCTCTCAGAAGTATGAATTATTGGAGACTGATTTTGTAACTCCATGTTTTTATTTAATGTAGAAGAATTAGTTACTATTTGTAATCGGTTTTGTTCTTCATTAAATAATATATCATTGTTCCTTGAAGAATCATTATTTGCAGCCACTAAAAGCCGACTATCCAACATATTGGAAACAAGCTGAATACTACTGTTTTGTTGATGGTCTAAACTTGATACCATTGTACTACTACTATGCATAACACGAATACTATTGTTTTGTTGCACAACTTTGTTTTGTTGATCTTCAACTGGTGTAGACATTACAAACTGTTGATGATTTTGGCGATTTTCAACACTCACAGGAGTTCCAGGAGTAGGAAACATTAAATGTTGGCCATTAATAATATTTTGTTGTAATGACTGTGGTTCTAATACAGTAACAATTTGAAGACGCCCTGAAACATCAGCCAAAATACGCATCCCAGAGCCATTTTGAGGTTGAGTTGGTAACATAGTGTTGCTTCCTTTGAGAAGTAATGATTCAGCACCAGCAACACTCAATACAGCATTTTGTAGAATATGACCACCATGATCAGCAACTAACTGAGCTAATTGAGTCTGTGCTGCAGCAGCAACACTTGCAGAAACACTCTAATAATCAAAAATAATATTGCATGTGTGAATATTAAATACTAAATAATTGGTATTTATGATTTATTATGATAAAAAATAATTATAAATTTTAAAGGTAACTCAAATTTTTAGTATTGAACATAACTACATTTTTTGAACTTATGATTTGTGTCTTACCTAATCCAAATATAAATATTATTAGAATGTAAAATTGAACCCAAAGGAAACTGTTATTTTATTAAATTCACGATTAAATCATTAACTAAAATAAGCCAAAAATTGTACCATTATAACTCTATTTAACAGTTTAATAAAAAATTCACACAATTAAAATTATTTTATTCAACCTTATTATTTTAAATCACATTAAAAGGTATAAAATGTAAATTTAAATAAATTATTCATTTCTACATTAAGAATAGAATATACAATACTCAATTTCAAATTTTTCCAAAACATATAATATAGTTCAATACTAAATAATAATAAATATGATTATACAAAAAGTATTACCTGAGTAAGAGTATTAGTGGTAATCTGAGGTTGGTGTACAATCATACGTCCATCTTCTCCCAAAGACAAACGGAAACCGCCCTATGACATTTTTTAGTTTATTAAATTTATGTTAGATTAAATCATGAGCACTATTTACCTGTGACGAGGAAGTAGGAGTTTGTAATTGAGCTAATAATGGTGCAGATTGCTGATGGGATTGTGGAGGAGGTGTGGGTGTTTGTTGAATTCTATTAGTTTGATTTATTTGAGTTTGTTGCATTATAGGTGTACCAGAGTCTTCTTCATCAATACCTATATTAAATTGGTTAATAAGATATCACTTTGTAAATAAATATGATAATTCTTCCCTAAAGCTCACCCGAAAGTTTGATAAGATTAGCTAAATCTAATCGTACAGGTTCGTCATCATGAGGCCTTGAATGAATTTTAGGTTTCTTTTTTTTAATATTCATTGACCTATTATTAGATGTTTGAGTGATGTTAGATTGAGGATTGGCTGACAATGCAACTAATGCTGGGCCAGAACATGTTTGAATTTGTTGCAATTGAACACTCTGACCACTTACTAACCTTACAACCTATTATAAAAATGTCAGAATATATAGATATTTAGCAAAAATAAAAATAAAAATGACTTACCTGATTTGATTGTTGTCTTGGCTGTTGAAGTAATATCTGGGTACCATTGCAAGTAACTTGAGCTTGTTGGGTATTATTATTTTGAGTATTGGGGGATCGGAGAATAAGCTGAAGACCACCAGTTGTTTGTGGGCCAACTATCACACCAGCAGTAGGCATAATCTAATTTTTGATCAAATAAAATATGTTTTATTAAAGAACATTTCAGTAAAGAATTCTAAAAAAAAATTAATTAACAAAATACGTTGTACCCAAGTCTAAGGCTACCTAATATTTAGAGAAGTAGGGCGGATGTTTTCATAAAAATTGAAATGAAATAAACACATTGAGAAATTAATTCTAAAAAGTATATTACGACACAAATTCAAACTAATTATTTTATCAATGCGTGTATTATCAAAATATATGAACGACCTTGTATTCAATTTACTGTTTTTAAAAATTCCCTTATAATATAATATTAACCAACTAGAAAACTTTTAATTTAAAATTTTTTAAAAAAAACATCTAATACGTTAAAAACTATACTACCTTTACACACATTAAAACTAATTATTAATATATATTTTCCAATATTATATAACTCAGAATTTGACTGAATATGAATCGACTAATGGTAAATTTATACATGTTTCATAAATTTAATATTCTAGTAATTACATTCATAAATTATACATGACAATTTTAAACTACAAAATTAGAATAATAACCTTACATAATAAATTGACGGTTTTACTTAGAGTCTAATAATATAAGTTATAAACTTAAAACTTATATTACGGTATATAAATTTACTAGATACAAACTTACTTGATTTATTAAGAAAGCACCTTGTTGTTGACTATGTATTGAGGTTGAATGATGTGATTGTTGGGACTTTATGCTATTAATACTAGCATGGTTCTGTACATGATTATTACTACCAATGGGCTTAGGCAATATCTGGGTCGGCGGTTTACTTTTTACTTGAACATTATTTACATTATTACGACTATTTGGTTGAATAAATTGTAAAACCGGCCCATTAGCACTCATCATCTAAATTAGAAAAATAAATATAAAAACTAATTAATAAAACTAATTTGTAATGGAAAAGTATATGAAATTATTTACCTGATGGATAACTTGTGGTTGAGGTGTAATAACCCTCTGCTGAGGAGAGGGAGTAAGGGATCGAGAAGAAAATGGTGATCCAGGTGATGACGGTATACACTTAGTATTTGAAGTATCCAATATCGCTGTAGCCTGTTGTTGTTGAACCATTGTACCAGATGTATGCTGTTGGGCACCCATCTTAAAAAATATACTCATTTTAAACTTATTTTAGATTGATGTTGTTATAATTAAAAATTTTAATAGGCTATCAAAATTCTTATTAGTAAGATTGTTTTATTATTTATTATGTACCTGTCGTATGCTTGTTGAGTGAAGAATGTTTGAATGTTGAACATGTTGATGTAACACTTGTTGAATACTAGTATGTTGATGTAATGTTGCTGCTTGTTGAGTAGTTACTGTAGGAAATGTTGTAATCCCTTGCCCTTGAGAATTAGCAAGAACTAGTTGAGGTCCTCCTGTTAGTACACCGTTAGTTCCTGTACCCTACAAATGTAATTAACATTAAATACAATAGTAATTATAAGCACTGCATTTTAAATATATACAGTAGTTTGATGATGAAGTGTCAATGTTAATCCTCCTGCAGCCGCTTGTTCTTGTTGTGCTTGTATATGTTGTAATTGTTGATACTAATTAAAAATTATACTTAGAATTAATAAGAAACAATAATTTACTATATAGTAATTAAACTGATATACCTGATGATGAGTGAGAACCAGTGAACTGGCAGGGCGGCCGTCTAATAGGCCCTGTGGTATAGAATCCACGGTGCCTTCCAGTCTGCAGCACACACCATACATTCAATTACGTTTTATCCACCTAAAATGTTAGTTTGAATAAATTGTTATAATATTATGAATGCTGATAAATATCTTATAATATACTTTTTTTTAATAAGTAGATAAATATTATTCACGGTTGTGTATATTTAGACCATAATATTATGTAATATAATACAATTAACAATTTGGAATTAAATTAATGCATTGTTATCCAATAACTTAACTTTCAATTAAAATTATACATATCTTGTGAAAAGCAGTATAAATAACAAATGAACATACCTAATTCCCTATTTGATTTTGAATCATTTGAATCATCAGTATATTTTAGTTTAGTAATGAAAAATTCTCATAAGTTAGCTTAATACGTCAATCGTAAATAAATGTCGTGAAATAATTTCTTAAAATCGAAGGTTTCCAAATCAAAAACAATGTAATAAAACATGAGCGGCTAAGAAAATATCAAAAAACTAATGTAATGATGTATGTACCTAATCATAGGTTGACCGGAAACATATAGTAAATAAAATAGGTACTAGCATTGATTAAACGGTAACAGATAGGTAGGTAGGTACTAATGATGTACTCAATGCGTTCAACAAATTGTTGTTGTAAACAAATTAGAAAGATATATATTTGTTGTAATCAAGGCTTGGAAAAATATACAATGCAATCATGTACACAGTACGTGTACTGCACAGGTATAATACAAATTGTATCAACTGTCACGCCGTAACGTAAACACAAACCGTGATCGACGTTTAATATTTAAAACAATCTATATATAGGTTTTGCTGCAAACTTTCAGAACACCGGAAAGGACCCGGCGACAAAAAACAACAAGGTTTACTACACCGCGGGCTGCCCGTACAGAACGGTGCACCCGCGATCGGCACCGACCGACCCCAACCGTTCGTATGGTATCGCGGTCCGAGCGGACACGGCGGTTACTGCCGTCAGACCTACCGGCCGAAACGGCGAGAACGGCCCGTAACAACGTGTTTACGTTTTGTTTTTACGCGCGTTCCGAGACGTCGCGCCGTGCCCCCGGCGCGAGCGACTAACGGCGCTTACCGCAATCAATATAAACACACATACGTACACTTTTTATCAACGGCGGCGCCTCGTTGCAATAACAAAAACAACCGTCGCCCGGCCGGGGAGATCGCGCGTGCCGACCGGGGAGATAGGCGTACGCACGTCCGTCCACCACGTCCACGTCGTCTGTCCGCGTTCCACCGCGGGGTTCGCACGATATCTCGCTCTACTCTACTGTGCGCAGAGGAACGCGGCGGCGCGGGCGTCTGGTGACCACGGCGAACACACGCGGACGCGCACGTACGCGAGGGGACAGCGACGGGCACCGCGGCCGGCCAGCGACATGCCCGAGGAAACTCGTACGCGCAGAGCACACTTAACGGATATTTACGTACGTACTTCCATGTACGCGTAGCGCAGAGACGAACGCGACGAACGGGTCGACTGACGTGCACCGCTGCTCTCCGTTTGTCCGAGGGACACGCGACGAGGAGATGTGAAGAGAAAACAGTACCGAAAACGTTATTTCGTCGAGTCGTTTTCGCACGCTTACCGTTTCGCGCACAGCAGCAGTGTCCGGCGATCCGATTCCGTTACATAATAATAATAATAATAATAGTAATAGTAATAGTAACAATAACAATCGTAATTCGACGGTGGTGCGCGGCACTAACAATTCAGCGGCGACGAAAACATCACAGTCGCACAACGAAACACCGACGGCAATTAACACCACGGCCGATAACAACAACATAACATGATATTCACAATAAACACAACGACGCGATACGTATTTCGGCCACTACTACTACTACTACCACCACATTATCCCCGTAGTCGGCGGCACGGCCACATAATTGACGTTGAGTGTGTGTGTGTGCGTTCGTGCGTGCGCGTGCGTGCGCGCGCGTGTTTCAAACGAATGCGCGCGCACCCCGCTCGTCCGCGAGTTTGCGTGTGTGTGCGCGCGCGTACGTGATCGCGGGTTCGCGCGTGAATACGTGCCGCGCGCGTCCGTGTGAGCGGTGCGAGTGCGTGCGCGCGCACTATCGCACAGTAGTGTTACCGGACCGTGCGTGCGTGCGCGCGCCCCCGGTGTCCGTGTGTGCGTGCGTAAACGTGCGCGCGTATTTGTGTACACAAACAACAAAAATCGAACGGCCATTTTATTGTTTTGCAAACGACGACAACGCACGAAAGGATAAACCTGCTGCTGCCGCCACCGCCACCGCCGCCGCTACAGATCCGTCATCCTATAAAACGGCCAGTGTTGCCAAAACAGTTTATAAAACTCATCCGATTACAGACGATTTGTCACCGCCACCGCCTCGGTTGCGTATTATTACACTATTTACCATTTACTATTTACTATTTAGTAGACACTAGACCGTAGAAGGTTGAACGAGCGGTGCGCGCGCGTTTACTTTAACAGGTACCTGTATGTATAGTAGCGCGGTCTCTCTCACCTAGGCCGCCGCGTAAATAATAAATCTTATTATTATTATCACGTTAAATTACATTCTCATTGTGCTGCCGTTGGGTATTATGATCTAAAGTACCAATACGTATTGTACTAATTGCACGCTGGTTATTCTCTCTTCTTTTAATTGGCTTACATTTCTTTTATAGTATTCTAATTCATAATCGTTATTCTTATTGTCTTGTTGATATTTGAGTTTTTATCATTTTTGTGTCTTCGGTGTACTTACATTTCGTTTTGGCCAATGAATAAACTGCATTCATTCGTAACTAATAAATACTCACGATCGTATATATTATTTTCTCTAGTATAACTTAAGTCCTACGTAAAAAAAAATTGGTATTTCGAAGAATTATAAAATTTGCCGAACAATATAATATCTTATAAGGTAATAATTAAATTTAAAGTATCTTATACTGCTGTATTTCCTGTATTGGTCTTTTAAAATTAACACCGTTGAAACCAATGTATGTATTCTAGAAAAAACTGAGTGAGGGAGGTCGGATGGATCAGTATATGTTTCTGAAAATTGTGACGTTCATATCTTTAACATAGTATTGAAACGCTAATACAATTTTTTTTTTAAATTATCCTCAATTTTTTTTTATTCGCCAATAGGAGTCTTGCATGAGTTCAATTTTCAAAACTTTTTGTCTAACCAAAATTATTTTATCAATATTTTACAAAAAAAAAAAACTAATTATTTTATTTTTTTTTTTTTTTCCTTTTTCTCAAGTTTTACTGACTAAAAAACTAATAAAACATAACTATCAAATACTGAAAATGAAAAAAAAAAATCGAAATCTTTGGAAAATTATGCTATCTATACTGCGAATGATGATTTAACTAGCCTTTGGCGAAAATTTAAGTCTTGAGAAGTACAAAAAATGACTCCAAACGGTTAACATATGGACAACATTTCCATTTTCCAATGACAAACCTCTGAAAACTGTAATGATTGGAATTCAAAACAATCGTGTACATACGCAAAAAAAATAAAAAATAACGCACATCATAAAACCAATACGTTTCTCGTTTCACTAAGAATCTAAAATAATTAGTGTTGAAACTTGCAAGATGAAACATTCTATACTACTTATAGAGTTATGGACTGTAGCTATTGTAGTAACTACATAGTAAGTAATAAATATTTATGTGTAGTTGTACACAATTATTATTCATGTATAATTCATAAATCTTTAGTGTATTTTAAATATATATATTAAAGACCAGTACAGCAATATCATTCAGCCATTCCTAGGAGTTTAACCCGTTTTTTTCTTCTGTATTAATAAACTATGCAACTAGATGTTAAAGAATAGTATTTAATTTCTTATCAGTGTTTCCACTAGCTTAATTTTGGGGGTTAAGGAAGGTCCTGCCCCTCTTTTATTTTCCTAACAAATTTAAAGTTTTCCTCAACCTGTTGAACTTCCAAAACCACCCCCTCGGCATGCCCTGGACTCTGATTAATACATAAATTATAATATTATATTATGTATATACTCGTATAGTCGTAGCTATATACTATATACGCGTGCATCTAATATAGTAAACAGTGAATGTTAGTTGTTAGTGTTAAATGTTAATGAATATTTGAATATGAATATAATCATAAATCATAAATCATCAATGTATGTAAAAAAACAGTATTGTTATTATTAAACAAATTATTCAATTATACATAATTGTATAATAAATTTATTGGTTGTATCATCAACTTTGATGTTATTGCATTATTAAGATGTTGTTATGTACGTGGTACGTCTACACAACTCAATAATAAATAAAATAAAACAAACACACTTTAAGTTTAACCACTATATTTTACTAAAACAATGTATAACTTAAACTAATTAAAAGATTTACGGATTTACGAGAGGCTCTGCTGGACAAACAACGACTGACTGCCTGCCTGTAGGTCGACCGTGGTAGAGCACTAGAGCTGACTCACTATCGCCCTAAACTGTCTATTTTGCGTGTGACCGGGCTCTTTCCCACGTGCACCCAGTAAACTATTGTTAAACATACTTGCTTACATTACGCATTACATCATATAATATATTGTCTATACTAATATAACTAATAACAATACAAATTAATGACATGGGTTTATAACAATGTATAATCTTTAGAACAAAAAAATACTTTTGATTTTAACTAATACTTGTCAACACGTAACAACTCAATCGATGGGTTCTAATCAAAGATTCTTAAATTTGTATTAATCAAGTTTCAATAAAAAAAAAAATCTGTTTCAGATGTTAAAACTTAAACGGTCCGTTATTGAATTTCAATATACTATTTCCGTTTTCAAACTGTCGAACAAGCTTTCTATGGCGCTTACATTGAGAAATCTCGATACTGCACATGTTTGAGTTGCTATTTATTGGATCCGCAACTGCTCAATGCCCAATTAAATTAGCTATAACTAATAAGTAATAAGGCGTTTTTGTATTTTTTGTTATTGGAAATAATACCACCATCGGTCTCTCAGAGAGTGTTTTTGTTATTTGTGTTGGTATTTTATTTAATTTACATTCGTGTATGCGAGTATGCCGACCTACCGAGCACCGACATCAAATAACGTTGTTCTCATGTGGCCCACTCACTGGCTTCCACAACAGAACTCATGTGCTCCGTGCTCGTGACAACCTGTCGTTGAGCGTAACAAGTATTTTCTCTTGGATTGACCCCATGCGCCCATAAGCATACAAGTTACAACCTAACGCTTTGTCGCTATGTATACATTTTGTTCATTGCACGCGTTGACCATTGAACCCAGGGCCGTAGAAAAATTAGGAAGTCCAGCTTCCGCCCCTATCTCATCATTCACTTTTTACAATGTGGAATTAATATACAAATGTCTATCATATTCTAAACTCAGATTCTAAAGTGTAATTTTTTTAAAGATAATATTTTAATCTGACAATCTGATCAGTATACGAGTATATTATATTATATTATAATTTATAATTATATTATACTATATGTAAGTATACTATTTATCAGCAACCGCGATAAAGACGCTCGGAAGAGTTAAAACTTAAAATAACTGATCGATGAACGACACATCGGTCTCTCCAATGTCTAAAACTATAATTAGTTTAATAAAATATAATACATTATTTGTAAACAACACGCACTTTTGCAGTCGAATTAATGATTATGTTATCGTCTCGCTAGCATGAGACTTTCGACTAACCGTATTTATTATTATATATTAAAAACTCCATTTAAAACGTTATATGTTAATCATGTCTTTCCAAAAACAAAGTGCTTCAAAGAGAAAAGTCCAGACAATTAGAAAAGAGTACAAAGCCAAAATTCCTTAATCGTCAAATTAATTTCAACCAATTTTAAATCCAATTATTCCAATCAGTGGCGTTTCCTGACTTTCAGCGTCAGGCGTGATTTATTAAGAAAACCCCCTTTATAGACAACAAATTCTCATAAACTATTAACATATTACTAAGATTATTTATTTTACATACTTTTTAAATTTTTAAAAACATAAAATATCTATAAACTAAATATAAATTTTAAAAATTAAATAAAATACAAAACTTTTTTGTGCAAATGGATAAACTTCTAAACTGATTTTTACTTGAATTCAAATTCTACTCCTCGCTGTCTTTAATTATTATAATCATTAACCCAATAAACTGATGCACAGAAATGGAAAATACTATACAGGATATTGGATAAGCAACCCGTGACAAACTATTTGCTGTCGACGTTATTTTTTTGAGATCAATAAAAAAAAAAAAAAAACTATTTGAGTTGTGGCTAGACTTCCATTTTCAACGCCTTGGTTTAGTATACACATTGCACCGAAGTTAGCCGACAATATCACGACAAATTACGATTATAGAATTTTAGAGACTAACTACGACTTACGAGTCGTTGATCAAAAAATTAACGTCCTACACAACATAATACCTATATATTTCGTTATCTTATCGACCGCCGTCGTAGCTGCAAGTGCTACAACTGTCGGTACACGGTCGACTCAGTCGAGTTAAAAATAGTTTATTAGTTGATTGTTATTTTTATTTATAGACAATAAGAGCACATGCAAAATAATTATCTAAATATCTTGTAAATACAATTATATAACTATGTAATATGCATTATACTATTACAGTATTAGTATTATTACACACATCAATGTGACAAAATAAGGCGTTAACACACGACTTGCACACCCAGAGAAAACGCCACTGATTCCAATTTAAACCGATGAAACACTTCACATAAACACTTATGTAGTAAATACAGTTATAAATGTTATATATAATATAATTATATAGCTGAATTACCCGGCTTCGCTGATCACTCGAAACAGTCTTATCGTTTGAAAATTATGTTTTGATGAAATTTAGTGTTTCCGCGTTTTTATACTTTTACCTTAAACATTTTCTTGAGATGGTGATAATTTCAAAAGATTTCAAATTTTTTATTGCTTTTTATAGTTATTTTAAAGGGATTTGTAGGGGTTCCAGTTTAAAAAGTTATCTTTTGCTATTTTATAAATATAAACATTATAGACTGATCCTCCGTACCTCTTTCACTCAGAATCGTATTTTCGAAAGCAAATTAAGCAATTGTATAGTGGTTTCAAATTTAAAAAACTATTACAGCAGTATAATTCACCTATCCTTGTAACTCAGGCGTCTTCAACTCGCGGCCCGGCTTGTCATTATTTGCGGCCCGCAATCACATTTTATGTATAGCAAAATATATCTTTGTTAGAACGGCTATAAGCCATAAATTAAGATGTCGCTATCGAAAAATGTTTGTATAATATACTTGTTTTTACTAGGAATGTGGTCCAAGAGATTGTTAGAGAATAATGCTTGGCCCACTGCATAAAAAAGTTTAAAAAAGTTAAGTATCCCTATTTTAACTCAAACTATCGTGGAATCACACCTGACCAAGTTATACATTGATGGACGTATATCTTAATTGTAAGTATGAATCTACGTATATTTATATATATTTGTACATTCTAGTGATTTTACGAATATTTACATATGTTTGAACGTATATTTTTTTACATTAAAGAATTTCATTTTTTGATAAAAATAAAAATGTAGGATGAAAAAAGCTCACAATCGTCGTACTCGTATATTCCAATAATATTTTTTTTATTTATTTATTTATTTTTTCGGTTTAACCGACAAATAGGAGGGTGGTGCAAAATTATTTATTTATTTATTCTACATTAAGTTACATATACTGTAACTTAGTTACAGATGGAGGTACCTCAATCGGTAATTATTCAAATCAACGCAAAAACGAAATAAAATACTTCCTAGGTGACCAAAAAATTTAAGTTAAATTTATACATCCAGCCAAAATATATTTCTACCTTTAATTATGTGATTTTCGAAAAATCCTTTCTTATAACACGTTTAATGTATTTATTAGAGGAACCACTCTGCAAATTTCAAGTTCATACGTTTTGTCGTTTTTAAAATGTAGTGATCAGTGACTGCCGACTGGTATTTGAATTTTATATGAATAGATTAAAATATTTAATTATTAGGTATTTTTTAAACTCTACTACTCTTTTGTCAATTATTACCATACTAAAATGTTCAAATTTTTATTTTAATTAATATTTTATACAAATAACTATAACTGAATAAAAAAAAAATTGTTTTGGATAAAAATGCTTCACCTAAAGGAATATCGCCCTTAGATTATGACCATAGTCCTGCCCTGCACCCTATCTAAAATTTTGGCCTCCTCCCTCCATTTACAGATTATGTCTACGGCTTTGATTGAATTCTTAGTAAGAACTTACATAAAACTTTCAATTAACACTGTTAGAAAAGTAATATGTATGTGTTAATATTTGTACTTACTTAAATTAACAAGCTGACTGTTTTCGAAAATATGCATATTATAGCTTTTGGCATTGGAGGTTTATGTATATATAGATATAGAATAGTTATTCTATAATCAGTGATAATAGTATATTTTAAGTTTTAACGAATTTAATTTGGAGTGTTATTACCTAGTGATTTTTTACATTTTTACAAACGTTTTTGATAAGTGAGCCACTCTCTTCAAAACAATTTCAAGTTCTTTGAGGCACATATACATACATATACATACATATATGTGAATGAAACGAATGTAATGTATTGTTATATTCACCATCACCAATATAGGTATCTAATAATATGATTTACCTATGGAGTGCTCTTTCTGGCTGCATCTGATACATCGCCACGTATAACATCACCGACTGGATTTTATTAATATTTCTATTGATTGTATGTACTATAGTATTTATGATTGTTGATATTACCTACCCAGTCAACTAGAATCAAGGTTCTTAATAATAATTAATAATGATTACCGTCTACAAGCGCAAACCACAGTGCGCGCACATTATTTTCTTTTACTGATATGTTTATCATTTTATTTTGCACATGTATAAATCACTACTAATACAAATATTAGGAATCCTAATTTAGGATATATCCTACTGTATAGTTTTGTGAAACATTTATTGTTATTCTTAAGTTTAAACAGTATTTAAATCTAGTGATGAAAATGCATCTGTTGATTATACTCAGAACTAAGGTGAGAATGACTACATTATACTCAATAAACTTTCTTTTTAATTTTTTTATGTGACGATTAGATTAATGAGCTTGATAAGTCGGGATATTTTACCAAAGTTAAGGAAATGCATTGTATGAGGATAATTGAATTTTATTTACCTCGAATGGACAATAATAATGGAATAGCAGAATTAAAACTTGGGAGAGCCAAAATCAGGAGAACAAATATTTTACTTAAGCTCGGATTGATGCTATCAGTGAATGTAGTTTTGAGTTGAAGTTACCCTAATATACATTTATTATTAAAAATATTGTGTACGCTTCAGTTATCTACCACAACCCCTGAACGTATGTTCTCAGTTCTTAAACAAGTTAAAACGTACCTATCTACGGAACCCTATGAGTGAAATTAGTTGTTCTTTTAATTTTGCTTTAAGTAAATTTAAAATTAAAATACTAATGGTGCAAAACATTTTCAGTATAGGTTGAATGGATTACAACGTTGGCTGTGCAAAGGGACATCAAATTTATCATATTCATAATGCGGCCTCACCGAGGACTGACTATCTGTTATCCTTAATCCTTATCAATTTATCACCAATAGGCAATGAGAACAATTTTGATGTCGTTAATCGTTATCATAATGTCACAATTCACCAATATTTACAAATAATTGATTTTAAATTATTATGACACGTTCTGGGCGTTATGGATGTGGATTGATCGTATGCAGTTTATACTGGTAGGTAAATATTTTAACTTCGTTGTTACATATCGTAATATTTGGTCATAAAAAATAATTTTGAAAATTTTGATAAATATATTGACATCGACCGGTATTGAGACACTAGAAAAATGAATAATTTCATACTTATAAAATACTAGACTGCAGCCAATGACATGGTGACTGGTGTTTACCTGACAAAATTGTACCAGTCCTACAAATGTATGGTATGGGTGAGTAACCCTGGGTCCCAATAGTAGGTACCAACAACTTACTACTTTTTTCATAGTACATCTGTCATCTGCAAGTAACAACTACTGAATGGTATTACAGCAAATGCATGCTTAGCTGTTAATATGAGCTATGAATTGAATCTCTTAAAAATATCATTGTGAATATTATGTCATTATTTGTGTCAACATTTTTAAACAATACAATTTAACTCCAAAACCTTGGTTTTGTTTATTTTGTAGTTTTGTCTTAAACAATCCAAAAAGTATGCAGACTTTTACTTCTTTAAATTATTTATGCTTAAATATCTTTATTTCATATAAAATGTAATGATATTTGATTAATATTGTTAATTGACAGACGGACCCTATGTAGTGCATTAGATGTTAAGTGATGTTTATTCTGTTTGATAAGGTACTTATACTAATACCAAAATACCTAATAGAAAATACACCCCCAAATGTACCGCAGTCCATGACATTATGATCTTCAAACATACAAAAAAAATTTAAAAATTTTAACAATTCCCAATTTTTGATTAGGTAGGTGGGTGCTGTAGTTTTATGTATAGCTGCGCCTGGGTCTGAGATTTTGTCACCACGCTGCTGCCTAAAGCTGGTGTATGCAAGGAAATACCAGACTACCAGAGGGTACTTAATAATGTAGATTGCTGAATGTCATTTTTGACAATTGTTAATTTGATTCAACAGCATTTTAAAATTCTTCCGTACTATTATTATTATTTATTCTAACTGTTAGGTCAATAAATCTGTTTTGGCTTATTGTATATTTTGTATATACCTATAACCTTTGACCTGAGTCATATGCTTATATGCATATATGCATCTCCGTAGGGCCTATGGGAGCTGAACTCTCAAAATTTTTTTAATTCTTCGGAATTAATTAATCATATTTTTAGTTAATGGATTCAATGTTTTAGACTTAGATACTCCTTTAACCTCATGTGAAAAGTAGGTTTTTGTACTAGTAATTTTATCATTGGCATCCCTACCCTAGCACATCCTATGTGACTTTTAATATGTATAGTTATGCTCATAATGATTTTATAATCGAATAATGTTCATTCATTTGATTTAGACTTATGTAAATACGAATTCACATATTTATTAATTATTTTAATATAATATAATTGTTGGATAGTCATAATTTATTACTCCATTCATTTTTCCAAGTGATTTTAAAAGTATTGTGTCAGATTAATTATAGTTTTTAAGTTATAAACTGAATATATAAGTTTGTTAATTACCTATTAAAGATATAATATACAATTATTGGTGTAAAATATGTTTTCTGATTATGTTTATGCATTTTTAAGATAAATTATAATTATAAAATGTACATCAATGTCCTTGGAACTTGAGTAGGTATACCTTATCTGTGATGGTTTTTATTACATGTAGGTAATATTGTGTTTACTATTCATTTAGTATTTCTAATAACCTATAGTTATATTTTATTGTTAGTAAGCAACACACTTCTGTTTGATTATTTTGAGGTAATTTTGTTTATTTTTTATTATTTAAACTTAAATTTAAATGATAGCACATGTTTGTTATTATCCCTCCACCATATTTATATAATTAATTTCCAATTTTAGGGTTTTTTCTTATTAGTTATTACTTATTACATTATGATTAGACCTTCTGTTTGGTTTTTATCTAAAGATAATGTAAAAAACATTCATAAAAATAATAAACAAGTATCTAAATTCATATATTATTATTTAATAATTATTTAATCATTTGTAGATGTATATTATGAAATTATTTTAATACTAGTTTAAAAAATAAAATTTATTTTATTTTATTTAAAAACCATTTACTTAATAATTTTTATTTTATTCACCCCAAATAATTTATTTTTATTGTTTACTTGATAAATTATTTTTTTTAGAAATAATCATTGCAGAGTAATATACCAAGACTATCCTCTTTTTTATACAAATAAAATGTTGAGTATTTTAGCTTAGACTGTAGAAAAATGTCTTATTGTTTGATTAGTTTTAGTACTTATTTAATATAATACAATTAATTAATTTATTAATATTACATTTGTTTTTTTGTTAGGTATTACTGGTCAAAAATATCTCTGGATACTTATTGTGATAAACTACAAAATGGATAGTACAAAAAACAAATGTGTTTTGTTAACTGGTGGCGCAGGGTATGTTGGTAGCCATACTATAATACCTTTAATTGAATCCGGTTATGAGGTGGTGGTGTTAGATAATTTATCAAATGCATGCAAAGGTATGTTATATTGCATTTTAATAATGTGTCTAACCATTTGAATATAATTTATCTCTACCTTTTTAAATATTTATTAGTGTATTAAATTTATTCAAGTATATTTTTCTTCTCAGAAATATTAATTGGTTTTTCATAGGCTCAAATATTGAGGTAGAGAATGTTCTTTGATATTCCATAATTTATCCTCCTTCCTCATCTTCATCAACTACATTTTTAACATAGTTGTCTCTGTTTATTTAATTTAGATTTGTTTGTTATGAAACTTTAATTATTATTAACTTAACTACTAATAACAACTTATACAGATGACAGTTCATAAATATATGAGTAGGATTAACCAAATTTTAGTATTTTAGATAACTTAGATTTGACTATGTGTTAGCATGTTTATTGGATTTTTTTTTATATTTTCATAATTTAAATATAACAATATTTTATAAAAACTTTTCCAGCTGGATGTTGTCTGCATGCTTATGTTATAAATTTATAATATTCATATATTTTTAAGAATAATGATAAATTAATTAATTGTTGATGTTAGTCAATTAAATTATTGTGTGGTTTAAATAATAGTAAGATTTACAATTGGAAACAAAATTATTGTTTAGTTGGTAAATTGATTGTGAAATTTAAATTAATATAAAATTAACATAATTTTAGTTAAAATGTATTAAATCCAAAGTATAGTACAAACTATACTTTTAAAATAATATTATATTTAGATAGGACTATTATATGAGTATAAATTCAGTGACTTTTTTAATTTAAATTATGACTTTGATTCTTATTGAAAAAAATAAAATAAACATGCATCAATTTGACTAACCTATATTTTAATTACCTTTATATTTAAAAGTTCATCATATGGATTCAATTTAACGCTTGCATTTTGAATAAAGTAAAATTGGTTAGTTTTAACAATAACATAAATTTATTAAAATTAGTGTTTTCTGTAGTTAAATTTCTTAAATAATTAATGTCTTGAAATCATTCTTTTTAAATCTTACTATGGTTTAATTTGCTTGTATAATTTGCTTATTTTATAATACTAAACTATTAAACTAAATTCCTCTTAATTTGTGTTCAATGTTTGCTGATATTGTAATTTTAAAACAATATTAATTCGCAGGAGACGAAGGAAAAAATCCAATACCTATAACTCAAGTAGAAAAATTAGTGAATAAACAAGTGATCTTCTATGATGTTGATCTCTTGGATTATAAATCACTATCAGAAGTATTTGATAAGGTTAGCTACATTATATATATTATTTGCAGTTACTATAACTATTAAATATTTTTTTTATTTAGTTGTTAAAAATAAAATCTTTTCTGGTTTGTTTTGTAAATAAATTGTCCAAGCTGGTATTTTAATGCTGAATGTATTAACTATAATTAATAATTATTATTGCTATACTACATTTTGAAAAAGTGATCAAGTAGTCTAGATACCAACTTAATGGAATATTATTCAAAATAATCTGTATAATCAATAAACCAGTAGTTTTAAACATCTCAAGGAGTAATTTATTTTTTGAATGTTTTATGTTGTTTTTATAAGAAAAGATTTATGTTTTACATTTAATCTAAGAACCCAGATTTATTCCTCCATTGCGCTACTGGATTGATTTAAACTCTTTAAATTTAATAAGTTAACTATGTATAAAATAATTAATACTGCTCATTAATAATTTATATGATATTTTTAATAATTAAATAAAATTAATATTTTACACATTAACTAATAAACTATTTTTAATTTTAGCATAAATTTTGTTGTGTTATTCATTTTGCTGGCTTGAAAGCTGTTGGGGAATCATGTATCATTCCTTTGACTTATTATCGAGTCAATGTTTCTGGATCAATTAATTTATTTCAAGTAAGTAAAATTATTACTTTAACAATTAACTACAATTATAATAAAATCATTCATTATTCATTATTTATATTATTAAGTAATAATGCAATGTACTCATAATTGTATATTTTTAGATATAATATAAAAATACACAGGTATGTTTTAATTAATTATAATTATTATTTGGAAACGTTACAAGTAGCAATCAATTATCTAAATAATATGTAAGTAGCTTACTATTTAGTATCAATTGTTTTTCCATTATTTATTTTGAGAATAAAATATAAGTTTGGTTGTTAATACAAGTTTTTTATTCTCAATTTAGCTGTATGATATGTTATTATAATTAATTATGATAACATTTTTTATTTATTTTATATGGCTGGTATGTAAATCAATATAGCCATATAGGTAAGGTATGAATGGTAACATCAACATAAATAAATTTCCAACATGGATCATAATATAAGTCAAATGTAACACAACAGATAAAACATAAATATAAAGAATTAAAATGTTGGTTGTAAAATAAAATAATACTAGATATCTGGTTATAATTTACAGAAAAGATCCAGTCATAAGCTAATGTATAATATTTGGATCCATTCCAATGTTATGTTTTTTGCTTCATGCATTCCCTTAATGCCTTTCTTGAACTTTTTCTTTGGGCAGTCTACCACAATATGGTGTATTGTTTAGCTGTTGTAGCTACAGTTGCTTGCAGGGCTATCCTTAAGACCCCATTTTGAGTTTTTACATCATGGAATCATACCATCCATGTCCAGTTTAGATTCTATTAAGTATGGACCATACACCTAGTGATAAATCGATATCTTGTACACCTTAACATTGATTAAATATATTTAATCAATGACCTTTATTTGAGTCAGGTACTAGACAACTATTTATAATATCTGTTGATGTCCAGAATTCCAGATTTCACACTATCACACAATTTTTTTTTGCCTTCAAAGTCTTGTAATGACAGCTCTTTAGTTGTGTTCCATGGGGGTAGCAGCGCCTCCTTCCTGCGTAAGGATGGTGGCAGGATATTAGTTAAGACTGGTAACCATTCTACTTATGTACTTTTTACTGTTCCACTAATTATACTTATTGCTCTATTTAGCCAAAAGTATTTTTTTTTTTGCATATTTGTATTGTTACATCAGTTCTGAGCACTGTATTTTGTAGTGCTGTGTACTAAAGTCATCTTAGCTATTTTTAGAGTCCTCGCATTTACTCCTCAGCCCATATTGACTAGCTTCAGTTTCATGTTGATGTCTGAATGTAATTTTTTAACTGTTTTCTCAATGTGTTCCTTATAAGTAAGTGAAGGTAAGGGCTTGAAGCTGTGTTGTACTTGTAAATCATAGAAAATCACCTCTTTTTCTTCAAGTACTAGCTTATTAATTATTATATAGGTGGAATGTACATACCCCCGTTTTCATAAGGTTGGGTATTAATCGCTATTTGAAAAATAATTTTTCTATGTGCTGCTTTCATCTTTTAATTCTGTTCTGGTACACAATTGCAATGACGTTAGCGTATTGAAAAAGTACTTTTGTTTTGAGTATATCATGTTGATATAAATTAAATAGGGTTAGCGTAAGTACTGAACCTTGCGGGAGTCCATTATTTGCTGTTCAACACTTGCTTCTTTTACAGCCCATAAAAACTTGGTCACGACGAATGGTTAGCATAGTCTCTAAGAGTGTTACTAAGATTTTACAAGGTACAGCTTTACTTAATTTATTCACGAGGCAGTGTCATATGATGTAGAGAGCTCAACAAATGAAGCACTGGTTTTTAACCTATTTTGAAATCCTGCTTCAATTAGGGTTGTAAGCGCAAGTTACATTATTTTGGTCATTCACTACTATGGCTGTTGAAGACACCTATAAACACAGCTGGTTGGTTGAATAGTTTCATGGGTGGATTTTCTCACTACAACATTAGGTGGTTGGTTTTTTTTTTGTAATCAACTCCAAGATTAGTTTTGCAGTCTCCCGTAGTCTCTCCACTACTCTCTATTGCTGGTTAACCTCTTCAATTCTCTGTAGTTTGTTAAACTTGCATCGGATATCATCTTTGTAATGTAAGATGTTCTTGGTCGTCCTCAATGTCTTTTGCCATTTATCCTCTTTTTTATTATCATATGCAGAAACTCTTCTTTGTGTCTTAAAACATGACCCATCATATTCCTTCTTCTCTCTTTATGGTGTTGAGTATCTTCCTGGTTTCATTTATTTCGTTGGTTCTTCTTTTTGTCCAGCTTACTCACTACATTCTTCTCCAGCACATCTCGAAAATTTCGAGGAACTTTTATTCTGCTCTGTTCAGTACCCATGATTGACCTCCGTATAGTGCGACACTCCACACATATACTTTTATCAGCCATTTCTTTATACTTAAGCTCATGTTTTTAGAACACAGTAGATTTCTCTATCAGTAGATGGCATCCATACAATTAATGTATATTCTAACCGGTTTGTATCCCTGTTTTGCAAATCGACTTTGTCTGATGTGTTAGTCTCCTGAAGGAAAATTATATCTAAATTATTGTTGTTCATGGTTTTTATTTTTTGATAGTATTTCACATTTAGCTTATGAAATACCTTCAATATTACAGTGCATACCCTAAGCCTAAGGTTTGCACTAACATTTAGCGTTGTATGGTGCTTAAAAGGACTGTAATCGGTAGGCATTTTATATTGGTGTTCATTTGTATTGCTGGGTATCAGCGCCAAGTTGATGGTATTGGTTTAGCTAGTAAATTGCTTTTACTTGTTAGCAGTCTGCGGAAATAAGCATATGCAGACAAATACACTACCATAAAGACACCCCCCCCACTCCCATGTTAATATTAATATTTTGTTAAAGCTTTTTTTCCTACCATTTGTTATAATATAATGAGGATAATAATAGTTCATATACCTACCTACTTATTTTAATTTCAAATCTAATAACATTTATTGAATTCAGTAGCAACATTTTTACCTTGTAAATCATATATTTGACATTTGTTAATAATATATTTTATTCATAGGTCATGAAAGAACACAATGTTAAGAGACTTGTATTTTCCTCTTCATCCACTGTGTATGGTGAACCGCAATTTTTACCAATAACTGAATCACATCCTGTTGGACAAAATTTACTTAATGGATATGCTAAATCAAAGTACTATATTGAAGGAATATTACAAGATCTATGCAATTCTGATAAAGTATATCTTACAATAATTAATATTAAACTATCATAAATCATAATAGTTTTAAAAATAAATATTTTATATACATATGTTTATTATTAGGAATGGTTTGTGATTATTTTACGATATTTCAATCCAGTTGGTGCACATCCTTCTGGAACTTTAGGAGAAGATCCTACTGGAGTTCCTAATAATTTAATGCCCTATGTTGCTCAAGTAGCTATTGGAAACCGACCCTATTTAAATGTTTTTGGTAATGATTATAATACTGTTGATGGAACTGGGGTAAGAGATTACCTTCATATAATGGATCTTGCTGATGGTCATGTTAGTGCATTAGAAAAGATCCAAAAAGCTGATGAAAATGGAGCTATAGCTATAAATTTGGGTACAGGAAACGGATACTCTGTAATACAAGTAATGATGAGCAACTCATTTATTTTTGTTTTTATATTATATTATTTAAAAATTTTAGTAGCAAAAGAAAAGTTTTTAATTTTGTTTTAATAATATTTTTTTTAATTATTATTGTATACTACAAAAATATGAGTTATTGTTGTATTATATTTATTATTATTTAATTAGTCTTTGATATTTCACTTCTTAAAATCTCTATAAAATACAATTTATAAATATGTATGATATGTATGATCTTATCTATGTTACGGTATATTCATATTATTTCATTGTTCTATATAGGTAATAGATATGTTCAGCCAAATTAGTGGACAGAAAATTGATTACCATATAGTTGATCGCCGGTCAGGTGATTGTGCTTCTTCTTATTGTGATGCATCTTATGCCAAAAATTATCTTGGATGGGAAGCCAAGAGAACTTTAAAAGAAATGTGTGAAGATACATGGAGATGGCAGTCGTTATACCCTCAAGGATTTTCTACTAAAAAATAATTCTCCAGTTAATATTCAAACTATAAGAAAAAACAATTTAAGTTGTTAAATTGTAATTTTTCTATAAAATTTTTTCGGAAACTAAAGTACTGTTTTTGCACATTGTAATAAATTTTATTATGAAAAATAGACATACTTTTAGTATTCCATTATTGTTCTTGAATCATTATGCATTCTTCTTAATTTTAATAAATAGTTCTATAAATATTTATTTAGATTCTGGGTGAAACGAGTGTATTGGTTTTATTGTGTTTTTTTTATATTTGTACTTGATATATTGATATAGACCGGAGGGAATGATCGATCATCATGGCCATGGGAAGTTAATAAATTTAACAATGTTGAATACCTATAAAGAAATTATGGTCACAGTTATATTTTTTTAGTTATTAAATCTTAAATATAAAAATAATTATACTATTTATATTGAACGTTAAAATGTTGGTTTCCGTGAATAATAATTTTATTCATTTTCTCAATAAGTTGTCTATTCTTAGGTATCAAAGTTATTGGAGATTCTTAATGTGTAGAAAATACATATAATAAAGAAAAAATTATTCTATATGAAGATTTGTACTTATAGACTACAATATTCCCAAGGACCGTTAACTTTATGTAGTTGACACAGATACTAATTTTTAAAATCTAAATATTTATATTTACAACGATGTTTCTAATTTTTAATTACAGAGAAATATTAATATTTATCCATTATCTACTCTAAGTTGTGATATTATGGAGGGGTACCTTTAATACATTATAAGGCTTGAACACTCCAAGAGCTATAATTTATGATAGTAATTTTAGTCATCCTGGTTAATACATACATAGGTTTATATATCGTTAAAAATAGGTTTGTACTAATAATCAAACAAAAACTGCTCTAGTACTGACAATAAATTTGCATTGACAACTGTTGGCTTGTAACACAGTTATAAAATTATACTTGGCGTCATCCATGCACACGTATACTTAAACACAAATTGTAACAATATAATCAGGATTTTTTGAACTTAAGAAGTGTATTACAGGTGTAACTATTGTAAAATTAAATTGATAAATAAATTAGTTCTTTATGCCTTTATTCACTAATAAATAATTTAAAATGTATATTAATAAAAATGTTATGATAACAATACATATTAATAAATTATAATTTATACAATCTTATTTTTTGGTAATTTTATTTTATTCCATATGGTAAAAATACGTTTTTGACATTATTGTCCAATAGATAATGAATGTTTGTTGTTGATATTAAAAATTAGCCAATAAGTAAATGTAAACACAATGATATGGCTTATTGCAAAAAATTATTTTAATAGTCTGTGATAAAACAAAAATTCGATAATAATCTAATTATCTAATAATCTAACACCACTAATTGAAATATTCAAATTTCATCTTTGATCCATACGTACACAATAATTTATAGCTATTTTCTGGAAAAACTTTAAGGAATATAAATTTAAAATACAAAATATGATAATGTAAATATTTTATTTGAAATAAATTAACTACTTGAATTTTTTAACACTAAACAATGGTTGTATAGCTCTCAAAAAATTGTCGTGGAATTGTTGATTAGAAAACCGATTTACTGATCCCCTGGCAGCCTTTTGTAATGACAATTTTTGAGCATCTGACAATAAAAGTGCTTTGTGAATAGCATGAGCATATTCTACTTCATTTGTGGCTAAAAATCCATTTTGTCCTACACCGTCTTCTATAATGATGTCCATTAAAGGGCCACCAGAACGATGTGCAATCATTATTAATCCTGCAGCCATACATTCTACAATTCCTATCCCAAAGTGTTCATTCCACATAGCATGCAAGCCAATCAATCCTGGAAATATAAACCAAACATTAATTTCAAAATCTTTGTTTTTTTATTTTTAAAATCAACTTACCTTCAGAAAGTTCATTTTTTAGGTCGTCGTAGCTTATATTTACTTTAAACCTTACATTATTTTCCAATGATAGATGTTTACATAAATCCATCATGTCAACAACTCTCATTTCATCTTCTTGATTTCTCGTCGATCCAATAAATACAAGTTCAATATTTTCCCAGAGTTGTTCATTTACAATTTGTCTAAGATGGTACATGGCTTTGAGTTGTAACGGATGATCCTTTTCTGGTCTGAATTGTGCTAAACTTATAATTTTCACCTTTTTGTTTTTAATCCTTTCCAAAGGTAAACGTTGTAAATCAGATGTATCACAAGGAGGATATACTTTATAAGTACTCAAAGGACGCTTCCAGAGAGTGTTGATATGCTCTTCAGTCCATGAACTATTTACCATAATAGAATCAGCAAACCAGCCAACTAAACCGTAGAGTTTTGCAAATAACTGATAGTATACAAGTTTAATGGATGATATTGTTTTACGTTTTCCTCTTTGTTGAATAACTTTATTTATCATATCAGAACTTATAGTTGGATAATGAACATAACAGCTCACTTTACAACCAGCAACGAGACTAAATAATGGTAGTGTAAATGCATAACCCATAGTATCAACATAAATATCCGGCTGGAATAAACGTAGCGCTTCCATCCCTAGTACAATAGACCCAAGACTTTGGCCCAAAAGTGTGAAATAAGGGTAATTTGCAGCTTCTACCCATTTTCGTCTATGTAGATAAACAAACTCTACATTTTTAGGTACACTTATGTTGAATCTTTGTTTTGCTCGTTTGATAATTTCATCGGGTGATACATCTAAGTCACCAGTGTAAATAATAATTTTTACTTTTGGGTATGCAGTACTAACAGCAGTGACAGCACACCATAGCACGCGTTCACCGCCACCACCAGCATTGCAGTACGGATGGAAAAATCCTATGCTAAACTGAGTTGGACATTTCCTTTTTTTGTTAGCGTAGTGCCATCTGAAGCTAACAGTTATTAAAGCTAATACAACGAATAGGACAACTAAGACAAATATTCCGTACAATAAAAATTGGATATACATATTACAAGAAATGTTAAGTTCATTTTCTTAAACAAGTCCACATCACTTATTAGTTTTTACTTTTTAATTTAATCTTTAAAATATTAAAACATTTTTAAATGTTTACAAATTAGAAGGAACGAAATGTAACCTCAAAGTTAGATCGCTTATCAACAAATCGCCACTTTACCTAAAAATTATTTATTTATTATTTATGATTGCCACAATATTGATAACAAGAACAATAATAAATGATAATAATAATAATAATAAAGAACTCTAATTTTAAGTTTTAAGTCATTTTTATTTTAAAATGTAATCATTAAGGAACAATAATATTGAATTAAAGTTAAATAACCATAAATTAAAGATAATGTTAAAACATTTTGCCAATATAATTAAATACAAAAAAAAATCTTTACTGTTTATTCTGATATAAAATAGAAACACTAGAATTTTCACAACCTTTTATCAAACATGACCTGAAAATAAATGAACAATCATTATACAAATTTATAGTTAAAATAAAAAAAACTAATTTAAATAATATTATTATAAAGTTCTTTGGGCTTCAGGGTAATTTTATGGAATATAACAGTTATAATTACTATTAAACATTTTAAGTTCAAAATTAAATTTAAATTTAATGCATACTTATTGTCAGATTTCAATACAATGGTTGGATATGGTTCATTTTTATCTAACTTTGATATATTATTTGCAATGAATGTTATGTGGCCACTTATATCTGATTTCACTTCTCCTGAAGCTTAATTTATCAACAACAATAAGACAAAAGAACAATTAATAATAGTTCAAAAACAATTTAATTATTAACTTACAAAAAATACATAAGCCTCTGTTATCTGATACCAAAACACCAACAACATTTTGTTCCGATTGTCTAAAAAAAAAAATTAACAAAATAACACAATGGTAATATAAACTAAATAAAAAAATACTTAAATGAAAAAGTATCAAATTAACACGATTTTGTAAAATTATATAATGTTAATATGTAATTGATATTATATTTTGAACAGTTAATATATATTTCTTAATTAAAAGAAAATATTGCCACATAAATATTATTAAGTAACCGTTAAAAAAATGATTATATGTTAGTGACCTAATTCAAATTTATAATACAATCTTCTATAATATTATCATATAGTAAAGTTTTCCTTGAATTTGAAAGCTCAGCCGTACTGAATTGTTCGTACATGTCTAGGTGTAATAATAAAATGCTTACAATTTTGAAACTTCTTCTAATACTGGCTTCTCCATTGTTAATGGTTTACATAAAATAATTTGACGTAGAAAGGTATTTTTTCATATAAACACTATAAATTATTAAATTATAAAATTATTATAGTTTGAATAGTTTGATAGCTCAAACAATAATAAGTGATAGTAGGTACAGAATATATTAGTAGTGATAAGAATGATTCCGTAATATGAGTGTTTCTAATCTATGATATGAGTGAAACAATAATTATCATTTTTGTAAACGTCATAGATTGTGTAAAATAATTTCAAGATAAAACAGACACCTGACTGATATTTTTTTGTTAAGTTCTATTTCCCTTAAGAGTAAAGTTACACTATTTTTCTTGCACATGAATGAATCTATAACAATAACAAATTAATCTACAATACTACTTGATATCATTGTACTAGTTGTTTTTCTTTGTACAAGTAGAAATGTATCCTAATATAAGGACATATTAATTGTAGGTCAGGGACATTCGTTATCGATCACATGTAAGTTTGTATTATGTTACCTTCCTACCAACAAAACCTTTTTTTTTATTCTGTTTCCTTGTTTCAGATAAATCCAAATAATACATTTTGATTACTCATTGGGTTAACATTTAATCAGTATAAACACTTGATTTTTAAACAGTTGAACAAAACAATTGTTAATTATGCTTAATACTGGGTAATATAATAAATTTAATTTATTTTACATGAAAATGTAAGACTTACCTAATTTTTAATTTTTTTTTAGAAAATTATCTGGATTGACTTTGTTCATCACTGGAGGAAGTCGTGGTATTGGCAAAGCAATTGCCTTAAAAGCAGCTAGAGATGGTGCCAACATTGTTATTGCTGCTAAAACTGCTGAACCTCATCCAAAATTACCTGGAACTATATATACAGCTGCCAAAGAAAGTAATAAAATATAGTAAAAACTTAATATTTTGATTTATGTTTTTATTTATTGAACGTCAACATATCTATAATATTTATGGCAATATAATATTTCTTGTAAATAGTGTAGCATAGGAAAAATATATAATTTTAGCTATAGGTTTACATTTAGGCATACTTTTAATGCATACATTTTGTTTATATGTTTTTTGTTTTCTCTTTGACTGATATAATACATATCAATTTATAAATACCTAATAAATTCAAGTTATACCTTTTAAATTTAATTTGCAATTATTATTCAATATTAGTAACATAGTTGTAAAAATTACATAGGTTAAAATTCATAATTTTTAATATTTTTAAAATGTTGATTTTCTTTATTACATAATACACAATTATTAAGGTTTAGATTGTTTTAGTTTTTATTAAAATCAATCGATTTAATTTGAATTTTCACTTCCAAAAGTACCTACTTTTCTGCCAGTTATTAAATTATGTAAGCTAAATTTAAGATATATTTTTATATATGATAAATTTAATTAAATACATTTATTAATTTTGTTTTTCTACAACAATTGAATAATTTTAAAATTTATACTTTTATGGTTATTATATGTTAAATTAGTATTTGAAAATGTTTAAAAAGTAGTTTAAAATTTAAAAATGTGATGATATTAATTTTTTAAAATTTTATTTTGAATAGTAATTATTATTTTATAATATGTATTATAGAGAAATGGTGTAATGATGAAACAACATATTTAATCATGTATTATCAATAATTTGTTATAGTTGAAGATGCAGGCGGAAAATGTTTACCTTGTGTAGTTGATGTAAGAGAAGAAAGCCAAGTAGCTGATGCAGTTAATAAAACAATTAGTAAATTTGGAGGTATTGATATACTTGTAAACAATGCGAGTGCAATTTCTTTAACTCCAACTTTAGATACTGAAATGAAAAGATATGATTTGATGCATAATATTAATACAAGAGGAACATTTTTAGTGTAATAATTTCAAAGTTATAAAAATTTGTATTACAAAGTTTGTTTTAATGTTCATTTATTGTTTTAGATCAAAGTTGTGTATACCTCATCTAAAAAAAAGCAAACATGCACATATTTTAAATATTAGTCCTCCATTAAACATGAATCCTAATTGGTTTGGAGATCATGTTGCTTATACAATGGCCAAGTATGGAATGTCAATGTGTGTATTAGGAATGTCTGCTGAGTTAAAAGCAGATAACATTGCTGTGAACGCTTTATGGCCAAGAACTGGTAATAAACAATATATATTTTATTTAAAAACTTATTGAGAAAAAATACATTTTAAATTACTATTTAATGATAACAAAATAATAGTGAAATAAATGATTATATTACACAGGACTATTTTATATTAGAATATATTAAGCATAATAAACAATTGTATTATTCAACTGTTTAAAAATCAAGTATCTATAATATTTCATTATTTATATTCTGCTTTTTTATTCAATTTGACCGAGTATTTTACTATTTTTATTGGTATTTTGGGAATTGATCTAAGTTTCATTCAACAATTTATGTTTTAATCTTTTTATTTTGTATCATCAACATTACAATTTTTAAAAACTAATATAATAAATTTAATCAATAGATTTCTTTTTCAAGTTTTAGTTTTTAAAAAGCAGACATTTATTCATTGTTCTTAATGTATTTATATAAATAGTAAAATAGTTTTAAGACTTTTTTAAAAAATAAAAATGGTTGTGGTATAAAAGGCTGAAATCCATTAAGCCGATAGATGTTTGGCCGACATAAATAAATATAATCATAATTATTTAACATTTAAAATTGTAAATTGTACAGATTTCTTTTTTGGATAGCTTCTGATACGTGATTATGTGCAGGAACTTACAATTTCATTGAGTTCCATTTTAATAAATGCCGTAAATATAATAATAAACGTAAATTTAACTTTTAAATAATAACGAAACACATAAATTCATTATCGAAATTGTATAATCTTATCTTGGTAGATGTGTTAGATTCATTTTAATCACATTTCATTTATAGTCAATGGAAATTATATATAGTATATACAATATAGTGTTTATAATAATTACAATATATTTCTTACAATATAATCTACAATATATCATCTTATGATCTATATATAATATCTACTTATTTACTACCAGTTTCAAGTATCTATTTAAGTATGATAAGTCAATAATAATTTTATTAGTAAAAATTCCTAAATTTTGTACATACATAGTTATAATATTTACATAAATTATTTGGCAAAAAAATTATCGGTATTTTTATTTATATATTTTTATTCGGACATTCGGCCCACAATTACGCTAGCTAATTTGATTTGACCCATTGTCCGCCACCAGTAAAAAGTACAAATGCATTGTACCTTCAAGATAAATATTTAAACTTTTAATTACTATGTATATTGTATATTTTGTTTTCATTGGAAGATAATACTATATATGTAGTACATAAATTAGTTTACCTATTCATTTTGTTATAGCTATATATACAGCAGCTGTTGAAATGTTATCGGGTTCTTTTGATGCTAAGAAATTATCTCGTAATCCAGAAATTATGGCAGATGCAGCTTATGCTGTACTAAGTCGGTCGGTTGAAAATTGTACTGGTCAATTTTTAGTGGACGATGAAGTTCTACAACAAGAAGGTGTCACTGACTTTAGTCAATATGCCAGTGATCCAAGTTAGTTAAAAGTGTTAAAAAATATTTTATAAATCTAGTAATATTAAAGAAAAATTATTTACTTTTAAAATAGGTTCTAGTAAAAAAAAAAGTGTATTAAAAATTAATTTGTTCTAAAGACTATCAAATCCAAAACTTTTTCAATTTGAGCTATTGAGTCCGATTTAGTAATGGACAGAAACGTATTTAATTCTACTGACTAGTGGTTGGTTTTCATCAATTAATTGTAATCTTGTAGTCATTACGTAGTTAACTAATTTTTATATGGCCAATAAGTATGTATGAAAAAATGTAATTAGTCGACTTATTATTTTGACCCCTTTTTCAAAAGGCTTCTTTGAAAATAAGTCTACTAATAATTTGCATAACTACAAATTTTAAAAATTTAATAATTTACATTTATTAAAATTTGTTCATTTTGCTTGTTTTATATTATGTAGATAATAATTGTCAAATAACATGACATTTAAATTTGTGTTTTCATTTAAAGTTGTATAATATTGTTTTGTTCACAAGAGTTTATGGCTGATTATTGTTGTGCCGTGTTTCTGAATTAGTATATAGAAAGGTAATTTCAAGAAATTACAATACAAGTATTCCATACAGATTTTATGTAGTGCAATTTTGCACTTTTTATTTTATTGTACCAAATAAATTAGTCAACAAATTATATTTCCCATTTAGTTTAATAATTTATTAAATTAGTTTGTCAAATAGTTGTTAGTAGAATAATGATTGATATATTATACACGCAATATACAACATAAACAGTATCACTAAATTAACCACATGGTATTACCGACATTTATTAAGTCAATAGTAATTAGCAAGGCTCGAGACTTCTAGCACTAAAAAAACATGAAATATGCTCTATAACATGCCTTAAAAAATGGTAAAATATGCACTATAATATGCTCAATAAATATTGTTCGTATTTTTGTTCGAAATAATACACGCTATAAACTAATGTTTGTAATTAACGATCAGCAAAATATAATACATTTATTACTGCAGCTAAAACGATACTGAATGCTTATAGAAACATTCAAACATACGAGTATATGATCACGTGGTGCTGCCACTCAAAAAAATCAAAACCATTTACGAATTTACGATTGATAAAGAATTTCCGGCTAACGGAACACTATAAAATTTTTTGTGCGTTCCGGTCCATTTCGAGTCTTGTCTATAGCTGGCGAGTAGCGGCGTGGTGTTGATAAACTTGGTTTATCCGTATGTAAAGCCGCGTTTACTTCATAAAAGTGAACGAACGAATTTTACTTTTGTTAAATAGGAAATTTTAGGAATACACTTGGCACTCTTTTAACATACAAAGCTACTTCATTTTTTCGAGATTAACAAATTACATGCAAAAATTCTAAAATATGCAAAAATATGCAGTATGCACTAAAAACTTTGAAAGCTACATTTCTCTTAGTATGAAACGGATTTGTAGCCTACTCTGCTATAAACATGCTATAAAGAAATATGCAAATGCTAGAAGTCTCGAGCCCTGGTTATTAGTTAATTCTTCCTTTCACTAGTCTGGTCAATTTCGGTTAAATAGTTTATATATTTTCTTCTAATTGTTTTATTATTATTTAACATCTTATAAGTCTGAACTTTTAGTTTGTTTATTAATCAATATATGTACTGACATATATTTTTTTTCAGCTTACAAAGGTGATTTAATGATGGATTTCTTTTTGGATGATATGCCTCATGATGGATTCAGCAAAGGAAATAAGGTAGCAGAAAAATCAAATGGAGAAGATAACATTGAGAAAATATTTACTAAAATAAATACTCATTTGACTCCAGAAGTAGCTAAAGGAACAAATGCATGTTTTTTGTTTGTAGTAAAAGGTAATTGTAAATACCTAATGTGTTTTACTATGTTTTTCAATTATGTTGGATTGTATATTAACCAAGTTTCATAAACAACTTATTTTAATAGGAAAATTAACATGTTATGGTATATCATTGTTTTCATATTAATGAGTTTGTTTTAGTTGTTAAATAAATATCAGTTTGTTCATTAAGTAATATGTTTAGAGGCTTATTAATAGTTTGAACATTTTAAATAATGATCATACCATATTGTGTGAAAAATATTATGATTACTTGTACATATAAATCAGTCTAGTTATTATATGAAATTTTATAACAAAAAACTTTTTTTTTAGGAGAAGCTGACAGAACTTACTATGTTGATTTAACTGGAAATGGATCAGCTGGAAAGGGAAAACCATCTTCATTGCCTGATGCAACATTAACAATGGAAGCAGATCAAATAAAAGAATTATTTGATGGTCAGTTTTATTTTTTGTCTTATATTTTATTTGATAACTTAGTAATATATATATTATATTTTTTAGGAAAACTTAAAGCTAGTGATGCCTATATGACTGGCAAACTTAAAATTTCTGGTAATTTGATGAAAGCTATGAAATTGGAAAAACTTATGAAATTATTAAAAGCCAAATATTAAGTTAATATTTATATAGTTCTACATATTTTTACCAAAATTGAGGAATTGGTTTGCAATAATAAATAAGTAAATGCATAAAAAAAAATTGAAATATTACTAGCCATCGTTTTATTAAACTTAAATATTTTTATGGTAATATAACCTTTATGGACCTTGAGGTTTTATGTTTATAATAATAATCCTAGGGACTTTTACAAAAATTTATACTTTTTATAGATTACATTATTACATATTTATTTTTATACAGCTCAAAATAATTTATTATTTACATTTTTACATATCAAATTATATTTTAAACTCAAGACTGAGCTTTAATAAAAAAAATTGTAATGATTAATTATTATTACAAATGAGTTACTATAATAAAAATAATTATATCATATTACAAAAAATATTATATCATATTATAAAAATTATTATACTTGATTATATAAAATTATGTTTTATTATTTTATATATATATAAAGTTGTTCAATTAATAACTGTTATGATTCATATTCATCAATTTCTGATTGAATATTTTTAAGAGCTACAAAAATACCTCTTTCGCCATGTATAAGAGGTCTTTTACTTTTTGAAACAAGTGTACAAAGCATTGCCAAGTCATAAGTTTTCTTAAAAATTATTTTATTCCAATCTCCAGCACGTTCATCTGGTAGATCTTCAATAGGACATTCCGTTTCAGTTATATGAGTTAACTAGAAGCAAAAAAAAAACATTTTTAAATTAAGTGTAAGAATATACACAACAAAAACAGAAATTTTTTATGTTGACCTGAATTTCCAATAAATATTTGTGTCTATGGCTCCTATATAAATACATTTTTGTCAATATTACAGATTTCTACCATTGGTTATAAATATTTGTATTTATAATCAATGCTTTCAATAGTTATTTATAATAATTCAACTTTAATATATTTTGTATTATAAAATTCAAATTACATACCAAGTCACGATGCTGTCGACATTCATCTAAAGGAGGCAATCCTGTTAATAACTCCAATAGCACAACTCCAAAGCTAAAAACATCTAATTTCACAGAGACATCACCCCTGAATGCCTCGGGTGACATATAGGCGGACGTTCCTTTTCCTTCAGATGTCATTGTATTATCTCCAATGCGAGTTAATCCAAAGTCTCCAATCTATGAACGGTTGAAAAGTTTGAATAATAAATAACATTTAATTTTTATTAGAAAATATGTCAAACTAAAATAGACTATATTGAAATTTATATTAACAAATTTCTTTAATTTAATCCCAAAGGCTTTAATTAAGTAAAAAGCAATAGGCTACATATACATATTGTTAATTAGTTAAAACAAAAAAATAACTAACATATATACATATTTACTTTAGCAACAAATGAACTGTCTAGTAAAATATTAGCAGTTTTAATATCTCTATGTATGATAGGTGTTTCAAATGCAGTGTGTAAGTAAACTAAGCCACTGGCTACTTCTGTACCAAGTTTTATTCTAAGTTTCCAATTTAATAGTGATGCCCTTTCCTGTTAAATATAATTAAAAATTAGTTACAAAATGTATTAAATATGATATCGACGATCATACCTTGCATGCAATGCAATCAAGTAATGAACCGTTTTTCATGAACTCATATACAATACATGGGTGTTTATCCTCTGATATTGCCAATAATGGTAACAAATTAACATGTTTAAATTTTAAAATATTATCAATTTCATTTAAATACTGTTTAATATCTCGTTCTTCATAAACTTTTTCCATGCGTTTAATTGCCACTGTTTGATTATTCAGTTCAGCCTTAAATACTTTGCTATATCCACCAGATCCAATTAAACACGAATCAGAAAATCTATTTGTAGCATGAAATAAAGTTTCATATGGTATCCTAATTTCATCAAACCTATAAGAATAAATATTATTGCAATTATTTTTTCGATATATATATATGTATCTATGTTATAAATAATGTTATAAATACACATTTAATTTTATACTTAAACCTTTCAATGTTTTTTAAAGTTAAGCTGGTGTTTAGTACAGTAGGTCTGAAATGTTCACTATTATTGGAATCATTCGTATTTTCATTATCATTATCAGTAATATTTATAAATGAAGTCATCCTATTTGCCTGGTAGTCTGAAAGCAAACTTTTACAAAATCTCACACAGTCCATTTGATACAGAATTATGAACAATGTTGAATTACCTTTTGAAATTTTAGAAGCTATAGCTTCTGCAGCACGTATCAGATTAACTTCATATAATAAATTCATAAGTGTCTGAAGGTTAGGCCTAATTTTACCACTAGTTCCCCATTCCTCCAAAAATATCTCACTACAAAACCGTTGTTGTGTATTACCAGCATTTTCTATTAACCTAAAATCATGTTCACAAATATAACACTATGGAATATAGATTGTTGAGCATATTGTAATTTGTTACACACAAACAAATCTTACTTGACATGATCATAAGTGTACTTTAAACTTTTGGTTGGGTCACAGTCAATAGTAACTTTAGTCATTAGTGTTTTCCAACCTTCATTAATGTGTAATAGGTTGATCAGGTCAAATCTTAAGGCTGGGTCCATTTTCCGTACTTCTGTGGTTGCTTCTGTCATATTATTCGATATGAATTACACCAACCTATTGTAACTCAATAACTGCAATGATGTTATAAAAAAATGGCATTAAAAGAGCAATAAATCTGATCAATTCTGCCCTCGTAACACCAACATTTAAATTTAAGTGTATTGTATATTAGATACTATCGTTATCAGTAGGTACTTGGTAAAAATTGACCATTTGACTGGCGAAGTAGCCTGTGGTAACTGCTGACATCACCAACACACAAAACGCATTATTAAGTGCAATGTTATGATTATATTTTGTTGCACCAATGTACTTAACACTTGTTGCTTATTGATAATACAATAATGAATAATTGATTAAAATATATATTTTAACAATGATAACACCTGCAGTTAAACATAATATGGCTACGCAATGTCTTAACTCTTAGTTTATATACATTGTACACACATATGTAATATAGACAATAGACATCTATGACTTTGTACTTGTCTTTTTTGTAAGCGCGACGGAATAATATGATGGGCACACGATGTGATAAAATTATCTATATCGTAGATGGGCTATAGATAATATAATCTACATGAATATAGGTATAGACGAATATTTGACGAATAACTTTAAATAAACAAAATACCTAAATCGACACATATTTAACTAACTTAAATCTAAATATTAAATTGTTTAAATACAAAATAAAGAATTAATTTAATTTTGAATAAAATAAATAAATCTATTAGATAGAAATAATGTTTTTGAACTGACCAATATCATATTTGCTTTTTAAATAAATTCAATAACTTCTAGCATTTTAGATCCCAATAAATACTATTTTCAATATCCGTGAGTTATATGTATAACTTTTTTTTGTCTACTTAGGCATCAACATTCTATTGTGCATTAACTTGTAATCCTGTTAGTAGGTACTGAGTTATATATTTATTATAAAAAGTTTTCGTTCAACAGTAATTGCTTTAATTGTACTTTGTAACAGATATAAATGAGGGAATTAATAATTGCTTTAAATGTGTCGGAATTTTTTACTTCTTGATCCCCAGAGGCTAATATGTATTTAATATGTTTATAGGTTGATTAAATTTAATTTTTAATTTTTAGGTAACCTATTTATTTTGAAAATATATGGTCCCATGAGCACAAAACAGTCTCATAAGTACTGCCCGTTTAGGTAATATAATTTGTAATAGTTATAAGTTTATAAGTTCGAATAAAACTACATTTATAATTTAAATTTTAAGTACCTACCTAATAACAAAACAATATTATGATTTTTGACATAAGTCATTGAGATTTTATGAACTTTGAGCGCTTTCTGGGTGGAAACCGATAACCTAATTAGCTAATTATAACATTTTAATAGACAATAATTAATGACCATCATATAATCACATTAGTTGCGGTCAAAAATCGATAAGTCGGTTAACAATTTGACTTATCGAGAAAAACATATTCAAAAGGAAAAAAAATTCACCTAATTATTATACTATAACTATTGGCAATTTTTAAATCGTTATGCAGTCGAACTAAAAATAATATATTTACTCGAGACTCGAATATATTATCATTGGCGCAACTAAACATTTGAACGAGGGGGTGCTTAAGTTCCAGGTTTTGTTGTGACTCATTGGGACCTAATACCATTATTTTCCAATATGTTAACCATTATTTCAAAACAAAAACCATAATTCTTGGTCTACACAGAAAATTCCAAATTATTTTTTAAAAACCAAAACAAAAAAAGTATTCGGAATACTCGAATACTTAACATTGTACAGTTTACACATTTTACAGATTGCTAAAGCCTATGGAAAATTCAAACAGCTGAAATAGTTCTGTAAAAGCCTCTGTAGTGAATCAGTGAATATCTAGTATTCACGAACCACAGTATTAAATATTATATCCCTATATAAGTTTAAAACAAACTAACATGCTTAACAAATTACCCTGGGTAAGGATTTTATTTCACAAAAACCATAAGAAAATTGATTAAATCATCATATTTTCTTGAGGACGCATTTGTCACGGTATACAAACGTCTAACATTGTAAATCTGCGTTAGAACCAATTTTTCGTATTAAGTTATTACAATAAACTGAGTAGTTATTTATGTGACTTAAAGGAAAGAACATTATCTGTGTCTTCTTGTAATATTTACGATATTTTGATTTTTAAGTGAGTAACGATTGTGTAAAATATTACAATTTTGAAAAACTTTTATATTTCAATTTTTTATTATATATATTATATAGCTTACTCAGTACTCTCATATTAAAGCTAAGAACACAAAGTTAGCTCTACTATACCTGAATTGGTTAAATTATACAATATAATAAAGTACAATGTAAATATAATTTATATCGTTTGTAAGACTGAGACAAAACATGTGGGTGTGACGTTCTCTTCACAAAATTAAAAAGATCAATGGAATAAATTCATTATATTATACTACATTACTACAAGGATTATATTTGCATCCATAAAAAATAATCATATTTAATTTTGATTTTATATTTTCAAATGTATCAACAATATAATACAATATTTTTCTGTGTTGGATATATAAAAATATACAATGTGTTAAACGATAACGGTAACACACAATATTTCGAACGAATAACCTTGTATTTCATTCAGGTTTTGTTCACTGCATAAAGGACTTAATGATAATTAATTTTGAATTTTTAACATTTTGTTTCGATGAATATGGAACAAAACAAAAATTGTTTGAATGACACCTATTTTAAGTTAATAAACTTGAATTACATTCACTTTTATAAAGCATTTTGACTTATTGTTTTTTTCTATCTTGAAAATTGACGAAATGGAGTACTTAAGTTAAAGTTTAGAAAAAGGAATTCTGTATTTATCGTATTTTTGAACAGTGAACCTTTTTTTTTGTCACGTGATTTGGTTATAATATTAAAAAAAATTAAATTTGCCGTTATATGCAAAAAAAATATTTTCATTATTTCAACCGAGTTATTAGTTAAAATTGTTCATGCATAGATAATGTTGGTTAAATAACTAAACAAATTTCAGCAACACAGAAAAAATACTGCAACAGTATAAAGTGTTTTGAAAAACAAAAATATAGAATATTATGTGCAAATTGAATAATATCTGTTTAGTTAATTAACCAAATTTATACCAACCGCATACATGAAATTTGAGTTGATAATTCAGTGAAAATAACGTAAATTTGTGTGCATTTAACAGAAGGCATACATTTTCAAAATATTATACGAAATTACCGAAATTTGCAATACCGTTAGGTTAGGTCGACTGTTCAAAAATAGGGTAATTAATACAAATATCGTAAATCAAAACTTTAACTTGCCTATTCTCAATGAGTCAATTTTAAAAATGAACAAATTTACATAAGTCAACGATGTTTAAAAAAATGAATTCAATTCAAATATGAACAAAAAAGGATGGTACCATTAAAATTGTTTGATTTACTACGCATTCATGGAAAAAAAATGTCAAATATTTGAATTTTTCAAAATTAAGTGTAGCATTAAGTCATTTATGCATTTTACAAAACACAAATGAAATACTTAGTCATTTATAATAAATATTTTGTGAATACTTTAACCATTACTTCCTGCCTGGTGCGAATTGTTTTAAGAATATTTCAAACTCTGCTGGAGTCTTGGGTGCAGTCTTATTGTAATAACAATTTTCATCTTTGCAAGCATTACATGGAAAGTTATACTTGGGTTCCGTCTTTAGTGAATTGTTACTAGATATCATTTTTTTCTTGGAGTTTTTGACTTTTTTGATTTTATGCTTTTGATGTTTCAATCTTTACAAAAATAATAATAACTCAGTGATAAAGTAAAATAAAAATTAATGCTTAAAATGTGATTACTGGGATGTTTTAATTTGTTGAATAGAATTTTCTTGTACAATTGCTGGCTTTTCATGTTTTTTCATTGTTTCATTTTCATTGTTCTCATAGATATTTTTGCTCATTTCTTGGAGAAAATTGATATCTTTGGGCTGGTCACCTTTAGCTTTTGTCGAAATAGTGTCAACATTGTGAGTTACAGACACTGTATGGATTTCTACGTTATCTAATGGTGTATTAAAATCGTGCAATGGTGTATTACAATATTGCATTTCGCAATCGTCGGGTTTAGCTAGTGAATATTTTTGATAAATAAAACTATCTAGATCGTTGATCATACTCTTATTTTGTTTTTCTTTTCGTTGCATATTATTATTGAATTTAGTTTTGGTAGATATTCGGTTTTTTTCCGATTTATTTATGTAATTCGAGATGCAGTCACATCTTGATGTTTTTGAATTGGCAGTGCAACAAGTACAACAAGACTTACCGGTCGAGTCAGAACTACTTACATAACCTTTGGAAAAATTACAGTTCTCCTGAATGGATATGTTTGATTTAGAATGCGATTTAGGTTTACAAATCGTCAATGGGCTTGCTGATTTGTTAAATTTCTTCTGTGAGCCTGTATCAACTAATTTCGATGCCAATTTTTTTTTGGAGTTCTCGCCTTTTTCTGGTTGAACGTGTAGTGCATTATATCCTAAGCTTAATCGTGAGATTTCATTTCCATCAGTATCAGGCTCGAACAATATGTTTTCCTCATATCTAACAAAGAAAATATGAAATAGTTATTATTAATGCTTAGAAATAAAACATCGGGCAGTAGAATCTCTCTGTTCATTGCTTTTATAGGGGGGAAATATATCTAAAAGATTACTCGCAAAACTTATTCCCTCATGAGCGAATATTATTTTATCTCGGACGACTTTAAATCAGCCGATCGTCCGTTCATTGAGATTTCACTGTACTAGTAAGTACGTTCAAGCCGATAGTTAAAAATTCAAATTCATGTATTTATTAAATCTAGCGGTGAACTCGATTAATCAATTAATAAATTATATTATGAAAAATTACTTCTTTTTGAATGTTGGTAACTTTCCACGTTCTGCTTCTGATAAGGCAACAGGGTTCATTCCTTCTTTTACAATTTGTAAGTGAGTTACAATTAAAGATGTTTCTGTTTCAGTTGCAGTTATAGGTTCAGTAATGTTGGAAATGTCTTTTTTAGATACAATTGTAGGGATTTTTGTTTCAATTGCAGTCATAGATTCAGTACTGTTGGATATTTCTGTTTTCGATACAATTGTAGGTCTTTTTGTTTCAATTCCAGTTATACTCGTAGGTTCAGTACTGATGGACATTTCTGTTTTAGATACAATTGTAGGGATTTTTGTTTCAATTGCAGTCATAGATTCAGTACTGTTGGAAATTTCTGTTTTAGATACAATTGTAGGGATTTTTGTTTCAATTGCAGTCATAGATTCAGTACTGTTGGATATTTCTGTTTTCGATACAATTGTAGGTCTTTTTGTTTCAATTCCAGTTATAGGTTCAGTACTGATGGACATTTCTGTTTTAGATACAATTGTAGGGATTTTTGTTTCAATTGCAGTCATAGATTCAGTACTGTTGGAAATTTCTGTTTTAGATACAATTGTAGGGATTTCTTTTTCAATTGCAATTTTTGGTTCAGTATGGCTGTAAATTTCTTTTTTAGATACAATTATAGGTTTTTCTGTTTCAATTGCAGTTACAGGATCAGTACTATTGAGAATTTTGGTTTCAGTGTCAATTATCGATGGGCTTTTAATTCCATCACTATACTTCTTCTTTTCTTTATTCAATTCACACTCGGTGTCCTGCAGTTGTTGTTGGGAACACTTCAAATTTTCACGTGCGATATCCAAATTCTTCTGCATGTCCACTAATTGTAATTGCAAATCTCTATTGTCTTCTGTTTGTTTAAATAGTTTTGAGTTACATATCTCAATTTCTTTTCGAATATCACTTTCTTTTGTTACAACACACTCGACCAATTTATTTATTTCGTTGATATTTTCTTCGTATTGTTTTTTTTCGTTTTCTGATATGTGCATTTTAGTTATTGACAACAATAATTCGAACTTATCTTTTATAGATTTTTCCACTAATGATTTGTTTTCATATTTAAAATATTTTAGTGTATTTTCCAAATTGTCGACACTATTTTTGAGGATTTTATTTTCATCGGATATTGTATTTGCTAATTCGTTTGAAGTATTTAGTTGTAAACTAATACTTTTTAACTCAATTTTTAAAATACTTTTGTCATCATTTAAAATTCCAATTGTATTGTTTAATACAACATTTTCGTCCTTTAATTTGGTAATTGCATCGGCACTGAGAGTCATTTGACCATTAATTTCGTCTAACTTAGAATTATAATCATGTAACTGTTCTTGGAGATTAAGAATAATATTTGCTTTTTCGCAGTTGCCGATATTTTCATTCTTCAAATTATTTTCAAGTTCTGTATTGTACATAGTTAAATCGTTACATCGTGTTTCTGCGTTGGATAATTTATATTCCAATAATTCTTGGTTTTCAAAGTATTCATCAATTATACGACACTTTTCTTCATTGTTACTTTTCAAACTCTTATTTTTCAAATATTGACCCTCTAGTGCGTCGACTAATTCACTAATATCTTGTTTCATTTTAGAAATTTCGTTATTTTTACACTCACTTTTGTTTTTTTCGTCATCAATTTGTTTTAGATAACCATTTATTTCATTTCGCTGTTCATTTAAATTTGCTTCATTCGATTGGTTTAAGTGCATAGCATTGACCATAGTATTTTTGAACTGTGTGATTAGTTTAACCTCAGGATTACTAGCAGTTTTTGTACTACAATATAATTCAATGTCTTGCATAAGATGTGATAAATTATCGCAATCACCAGCATTAGTTTCTACTGAAATTTCTGATAGTTTTTCAGAATCACTATTAGGATAAGTACTTATTGCAATTTGCTGTTCACATTCAACTGAATTTGTAGAATGACAGCTTTGACTATCCTATATAAATAATTTAATTATGAAGCAAATAATCGTGTTGTTTGATACTTTGAACATGATAATACTTACTTCACAAAAATTAGTTATTTTGACGTCATTTTTGACATCTTCCATCCGTAAATCATTTATTTGACGATTTTGACGGAACGCATATAATTTCAATTTCTCGTACGCTTTCAAGACATTGTATTTCTGTGCTTGAATATCTTTGTTTTCCTTCTTCAAGTGTTCATTCACTTTCATTAACTTATTGTACTGAGTGACAACTTTTGAATAGTTATTTGAGATTATCGTCATTGCGTCCATTTTACTAGTCTTCGGTTCAATATAGTTATTTTCACGGTCGTGGCCTGTATGTATATTATTATTTAGATTAAAACGATGGGGGTCGGGTGAAAGTATTTTGATAAACTGTTCTCGCCTGATCCTCGGTTAAAACAGGAAAAAAGAAAAAAAAAGTTATTTTCACGGAAAATTGTTAAGAAATTTTAAATTTTAAAAAGTAATAACCGTAATATAACAGATATGGTTTTTGATATACAATCTAAAACTCTTGTAAAATGTAAACAATATTAATTCATAGAATCTCCACGGTTATAGTAGACATTGTATATATATATATATATATATATATATACATATTTCATTTTGTAGCCAGGAAAATAATTTAATGAATTGGTTCAATTTCAAAACGCCTTTTTTGCTACCGATGAGTGGGTTTTAGAAAGTAAATATAATTAATATGCCTTACCCCTTAAATGGATTTTAATATTTTCTGTAACAAAATATTCTCGCATTGAAAAGTTGTTATAATTATTATAATAATAGGAACCATCAGTGTTATTGTTATTTTAAAAACTAATACAACTTAAATTGACGTATAATTGTTATCGGTCCTATACTAAAAAATGATGCGAAAATTCTAGTTTATCGTAAGTTAACGAGTTAGTAAGTATCATAAAGTGACTCGTATCTTAAAACTGAAGTACAATACTCGTATGATTCCAACATATCAAAGCTTTACGTATAAAAGACGTATTTGCAAACATTTTGTCACCAAGTATGGTAATACTATGGCACAATGCAAATGGGATTTTTAATTATAAGTAGAAGTAAAACTGATTTAGAATTAAACTATTTTCACTACATCACTTTATAATAATATATCATATATGATTGTTAAAAAAATTTAATAAAAAATACAACAACTTGAAAAAAATTGCTCACATCGTTTTTACATGATTTATATATGGTACTATTGTCTATTACAACAGGACTTTATGAATACGTCGTGGTATCACAAACATACATAATGTAGGTACCAGCTGTGTTCTTAGAATATCGCTTTTATGTGTTTTTTTTATGCGAAGCGTGTTAACGGTTTGAATTATTAACAATTTCGTGCATAACGTGGTGCGTTCAGAACAAGAGCGAGTCTCCCGATATTAAACTATAATGCTCATTGAGTGATCGAATCGTTTTCACCCTTAGACCAACGTATTCACGTATAGACGCGTTTTGTGCTCAGCGTCTGATTCCAAGCTTTGCGCGTGAATCTACAGCTTATAGGTATGATATAATAATATAATACCTGTACATACACTCTACACGCACACGGTTCCTGTACGAATATAATTATCGTTTCCAATGCTCGTAATAATATGCGATCAATAAATATCGCACGCGCTCGAGCTAATAGTACGTTTAAATTTATCACGTGAACGGGACGAGCCGCCACTGATAACGCGCGGACCGGATGATAAAACCCGGGGCGGAGAGAAACCCGCTAAGAAAGCTACTATTTATGTACGCAAGAGCCAAGAGCGCATCATGAAGAATCGAGTACACCGATGATTGTCATACTATATGTACCTATACGGTAAACGTGTATCCTCGGTTAAGTATTATTTTGATTTAGAACCCGTCGAGTGCTTACATTTTATCGATATCATCATTATTTATTCGTAAACGACGTTTTCCTTTTTTTTTCTTGACACGGCGTTTCTAATCTGTGGAATGTGAAGTATGAATTGTAATAGCATCGAACTACCGAATAAATTTAAAATGTTGGGCCATTATATTATGACAAATTTATAAGTTTAATGATTTGTCATTGATCAATTTCAACAGGTCGTGATAGTTACATGATCTACACACGCAGCTGGGGGAGGTAGGCAACGCGACCATTTTGCCCTGGGCCCCATTTTAGGAAAATTTCATATGCCCCCCTTTTAGTCATAGAACAAATGTATATTGTGTTATAATTTATAAGTAATAAAACAAAAATTAATTAAATAAAACAAAGTTATTTAACTTAAATTTTTTAATCCGATAAACATTCAAGCTTCTTCTACTCGTATATTCCTTCTATTTACTATGACTTTTTATGAATTATCTAGGAATATATTATACTTTTAGAAAATATGGTGAATAGTACCTATAACACATTACTGAGAAGTAATTGAAAATATAATTCGCTGTAGCTATCAAATGTACATGCATAATGACCTCGATTGGTTGAGGTTTGAAAAACTATATATTCTTACATTATGAAAATCTCTGTATGTAGTTTTTTATCGTATCCTATGATAAAGAGGGGCCCCTGAATTAATTTTCCCAGACTCCAATAATCCTTACGACGGCTCTGTACATAAACCTACTATGATAAAACCAGGACCGTAATAAAACTTTGCAAATATTATGTTATGACTTATGACGTACCTACACGCTACATTACAAGCCGCAACCTGGAGCCGGAGATCGGATGAACATAGGTGCACCTAAAAGAAGCTTTTGCTCCGGGGCGGTAGGCGGTAAGTGTATATAGCCATATAGGGGCGGCATATAAATTGTGATGTTCAAATAATTAAATTAAGTAATTTTTTTTCTCAATGTTTAATCTAGTAGTATGGATTTAGTTGTTGAAAATGCCATACTTTTATTTTAAGAAACAAATACTTTGTCATTATTCAAAGTTAATAATATAGTTTTTATGAGTTCTATCGTCGTATTCTATTAATTTTGTATAATGTGTGGTCAAATAATTAAATTAAGCTTTAATGAATGTTGTATTCATTATCGGTGATTAATTACATAATTTTATAATTGAAGGAATGATAGAAGGAACACGATCAAGAGGAAGACTTAGAACGAAATACATCAGCCAAATAATGAAGGATGCAGGAGTCAACTCTTACAGGGAACTCAAAGACATGGCACAGGACAGAGAAAAATGGAGAAGACATTAAATGTCAACAAATTTTGTTGTGAAAGAAAATTGTTAAAAACCAATCTCCGGATTGACAAACAAAAAAAAAGAATATTGGACAATGTAAAAAGATAATTGAAAAAAAAGAAATGTTTATAATTTAACAATGCCGAAAATTGGACAGTTTTTTTATTTTTAATGCTAAGCTGTTTCTTGTCTTATAAGTTCCTATTTAGTACTGGAAAGTTAATACCGATATGTACTACTTATATGGTATTGTATTTTTATTGAATTATTTCACATACTCATGTGGTATTACATGAAATTGGTGTTCTTGTGATGGCTGCTCAGTCCTGGACCAGAAGTACCAAATACGCATTGCTCCAGGGTGGCTCTGATCCCTGATCCGGCTCAGCATCAACCCGCGATATTCAATGAGAAAAAACGCCTCCTCTCAGGGCACCGATTTCCGTATTACACATTACCGTTGTGTCATCCGTCATCGTGGATCATTAATAAATCAAATACGTAACCTAGCTCGGCGATTAGCATTGTCTTCCGGCCGACGGTACTCAACGCACCGATTAGGTTCCGTACGTAGGCAATTCGTTATCCACGATCGCTGCACTATTATTTTTATGGTACTCGACACTTCAAACGTCAGACGACCACCTCCCGGCGCAGCGCGCACCTGCCGCCGGTCGTTCAAAGATAGCAGCTGCCGCCGAGGCCGACGCGAGGTACACGGTAGATACTGATGATAAATGCCCACGGGTTTAAATAATAATTATCTACTGCCCACGAGTCCCATGACGTCATACCGCCATCCCGGTTAGACGGTTGTCGGTTATAGAACACGGGCAGCCGACGACGCGCGCGCTGTGATATCAAACATTTTTTTATTTTTATTTTTTCTTTCATTTTCGCTCTCCGGTCTCTCCGTCCGACCGTTGTACCGTATAACGTTTCGTAGTAGTGTATAGTGCTCGAACAGTAATAACTAATAGGCCGTTGGTCCCGGGCACCGTTTAGCATGTGCTGTAATTGTGACGGCTGCAGGAAACCGAACGACGTATACGATATAGTATGTTTTTGCCCGTTACCGTTACTGTTGCACAACTAGTACGCGGTGTCATACTGTCCGGTCGCGTTCGTCCGGTGGACCGGAAGGAGTTCAGTGTCGTCTCGTCCGCGTGCAAAAGGTTCTTAGGCACCTCTCGATGTTTGTGGCACGGCGAGTATGAGTGGCAGGATCCAAGAAGTGAAGACGAAGTGGTTCGTGTCGCCTTCGTAGACAAGGACGGCAAGCGCACAGAAGTCAGAGGCAAAGTTGGTGACAACGTCCTTTATTTGGCTCACAGGTAATGATGTTATTCATGTTATTGTTTATAATCATATTGTAGTATATTTAATTATAACCATCGCATCGACGAGATTTCCAACACTTTTTAATGTTCATGTTTATTTTATTAGATATGGAGTGGAAATGGAAGGTGCTTGTGAAGCGTCTTTAGCTTGCTCCACCTGTCATTGTTATGTCACAGACGATTATTTATCTAAGCTGCCTGAACCAGAAGAGAAAGAAGATGATCTACTTGATTTAGCACCATTTCTTAGAGAAAATTCGAGATTGGGTTGTCAGATTATACTAGATAAAAACTTAGATGGTATTGAACTCACGTTACCAGTAGTAACTAGGAACTTTTACGTTGATGGCCATAAACCAAAACCTCATTAGTATATTATTAAATTAAATACATGACAATAGTTTTGTATTAAAGTAAAATGGAATACGCTGAAGAAGCAATTGTAGTATCCAATAAAGCTGTAGTATGCGACTGTAAAGGTCAAATGCAAGCAGCTGTTTATTATTATAAAGAAGCTGCTACACTCTTAGAGCTTGCATGGAAAATACGAAAAAGTGATCCTTTGGCTGATGAATGGTGTCAAAAATCACATGACTATATCAATAGAGCTGAAGATTTGGAATATCAAAGTAATCCTTCATTAATAATTTGTTGTATTTTTTTAGATAAGATTTTAATTTAAGGTTTTTAGTAGGTTAAAGAAAGTTATTATACAGTACTAGCTTAAGCATTTGTTCCTCCCGGGCCTTCTGAAAAAATATATATATATATATTTATATATATTTACCACAAACTTTTACTACAATATTATGTTTTCTAAAAAATGATTTTCTTAGATATACATGTAAATCTTATTTGTAATAATTTTTAATGGTATATAGCAATATAGCAATTAACCATTATTGAGTAAGCAATCTTTCCAAAGAATTATTATCATATATTATCATATACATTTAAGACTTCGGAAAGGAATTTTGAACTAAAAAAAAATTGTCAACATCGGAAAAATATTCACCTACATAACTTTTTTAATTTTATGTATGAATAATATTGCCTAGAGTAGTGAATGCTTTGGGTTTTCTTTTCATGTATCATCAAATTTTATAGGCATAATAGAAAAATGTATTCCTGGTTTAATTTTTTATTTAAGTAAGTCACTATACTGCCAGATTTTTTTAATTAAAAGACTGAAGACTTTGAAAAACTTGACTAACTATTTGTTATTGGTTTAAAATGTGATTACCTGATAGTAGTAGATTTTTATTTAATATGAAATCATCTGTCTTTGATGCATCTCAAAGAATCAGCACCTAAATCAGTGAAATATTTCAAGCTTGTTTGGTATACATTTATAATTTTTATTTACTAATAGTAATTTTTTATAAAAATGTCCAATAAAAATTATGTAATTTGATTTATAATCAATGTTAAAAATATTTTTTAAATTTGAAATTAATTAATTAAAAATTGAATTTCATCAGTATTATTAAAAATAAATTACAATTCATAGCCTGGGCAATTAGTTTATGTACTTTTAATAACCATAGAATGTATTAAATTATAATGGTATTTGGAAGGAGTTTTTGGTTAATACTATTTTATAATTTAAAAATAATGTTAAAAGTTCATCAAAAATTATTTTATGTTAAATTTATACATAATTTGTTGAGGGAAAAAGATATTAAACTTAACTAATTTATATTTATTCAATTTCAGTATTTTTGGTTGGAACTGACATTATCCAGTGATCATACTACATGAAGTCTTTAGGATTACAGCTTTTAATAAAATGAATAGTTGTTTTAATTTAAATTGTGACTAAATATTAGAAATATAACATTTTTAAGGAAAACAAAAAATTGTTTAACTGTCTTATTATTCCTTCCTACAAATATCTATTAGTGTTACCTAGATTTATAAGCAGAGTCTTAGCAGCATTATTAGGAGATGCCAATTAAGGAAAAATCCTCTGCTGAATAAGGTTAAAAAAATCAGTCAATCCAAGTCTTAATCATTTACTACTGGTATTTTTCAATAAAGGAGGTTTTAATTTTAATTTAATAATGTAGTAAATGCTTATAACTGTTTAACTTTATAAACATTTGAAACAATATAATAAAATAATGTTTATATTTCTTATCTAGTATTCAAATATTAATAACTTTTATAAATTAAAGTGTGTTTACATATATTTAATAATTTGAATCATTCATTTTATAACAAATATTCACTGTTGAAAGTATTATAAGCTGTTAAATGTCAATAGAAACATGATCAAATTATATTCTTGAAGTATTAAGATTATTTTTCCTTGATGACTTAACAATATTTCATATAATTTTAAAAGTATTATAATTTTTATCTTATGCATATATTTTATTATACTTATTCTTATATTATTTCATTCAGTCATATTCTCAATAATATGCATTTATTATTTATGTATTATCATCAATATAATTATAAATGTAATTTTAATTTTGTAGTTCAAAATGAAGCTGCCCATAATATGGAAAAGATTAATCAAGATAGAGTACGATTAAAACAATGCAAATATTTGCTTAAGCAAGCTTTGGATATTGATGAGTCTGGAAAAGAAGATTTAGCAATTGATACTTATATGCAAGCAATTGAATTAGCATTAAAAGTGGTAAACAAATATTTAAAAATTACTTATTGTAATGTATAGTTTATTAACTATCATAAAATAAATTATTTAATTGTAGTCTACTACTAAAGTATATTTAATATTGCAATGTCTTAATTTCTTCTAGAAAAAAGAAATATCAGATGATGAAATGATTAAAAATTTAACTATTTTAATTGAAAGAGCTTTAGACCGAGCAGAAAAATTAAAGCAATCTATGAAGCAAAACTCTTGTAATAACTCCATAAACACAGGTATATTGTAAATTGTTAAATTATTTAATAGTTATGTTTACATGCTTGCATGTAATGTTGATAACTTATTAAACAAATTTTAAGTTATCATTTAGTTGGACTTTAAATATATTTGGCTATACATTAAAAAAAATGTATTATTTAAATTATGATACTCTACTTGTTTGCTGTTAGTGTGATAATCAGATAATCTATTTCATTTTTTATAATGTTAAAAAGAAGAGCTTTACTTGAATTATCTTTAATTTTTGGTTACCAGTATTCAAATTAAATTATATCCAGTGCCGCATTTAGACATTTTGTGCCCCGGTGCAAAAGAAAATTGGCGCCCCCTTAAGGGGCCTACCCACGAGAAATAGATCTTCATTAACCTTTAAGATGTTGAGCAAAAAAAAGAATGAGTACTTTTTTTAAAAATATTGTTGAATAATAGCAGATCCCCTCTCCTTCTGCAGATACATTGGATTCTTTTGAATGTATGTACCATGCTTATCAGGGGCGCCAATTCAGTTTTAAAATAGGGCTGCCAAATTATTGAGCAGTCCAAATTTGTCTACCACATCAGAAGATAGTAAAACTATTGAAATGTATTACTGTCTTAAAAGATAGGGCGCACGATATTCTTTATACATTTTAGCCTATTTGTAGAAGTCTCACAACCAGCCTACACACTCTTACTTTGAATCTTGATCATACTGTCATTGTGTATAAATATAATTCATACATTTAACTTAAGAACCTCAATTTATAATGAGTAATAATGACTATTATCATTCAGTCAAATCAAATTTTTGATTATACAAATAAAGCTGTAAGCAATATATTATAAAAAAAAAATCAATTTAAGCTATTAGCATGCAGTTATTTGTATCATTAAATTATTTGAAGTTTTAAATTAAGAGTAATGAATAATGTAAGATTGATTTTTACAAATTTTTAATAATTTATATTTATCTCACAATCTTAAGAAGCTAATAAGACTGATAAATATATTTTTTAATTTTGATCCATTGATTATAATCTTACAACTATCAAGAAATATTAACTACAATAATAATAATAAAACAATATATTATTTATAAAATATTTTTCAAAAACTATTATTATAGTTTATTTATTACATTTTAGCTGTGCTGGCACAGTATAAAATAAAGGCAGGCCAATACGTTTTAGAAAAAAATAGGGCCACCCTTATCCTTATTCATTATATAAGTTAAAGTAGTATAAAATAAATATAATAATAAATAAATACTTAACAGCATCGAATGGCGAATAGTAAATTAAATAGTAGTCACATTGGTATCACTCATAAGTACCTACTACCAGTACTAAACACTGTAGTCTGTGGCCAGAAACGCTGAGTTCGTTGACAAATAAGTAATATATAATAATTGTATTTTTGTAAGAAAAAGGCACGCCGCGCTCGATAACAAAATAATATGCTGTATTATTATAAATAACCCATGTCTATTGACATAATCACAACAAATTTGGGATATTTATAATTCTTGATCGCTGATAGTATATATTGCTATAAATTATATATTACAATATATTAAAATAATATATATTACATTAGTTGTTTAAGCTTCAAACACCATAATACACCGACAATTAAAATTATAAATAGTATGTATTATACTCGTATATAGGTAATACTGTTATTAAAATAATTCCAATTGTAAAAGTTTTAATTTTTACAAATGAACAAATTTCTGACCAAAAATTTTGGCGCCCCCAACATACTGGCGCCCGGGGCAGTTGTAGCCAGTGCCCCCCCCCTAAATGCGGCCTTGATTATATCTATATATATATTAAGTTAATTTTTTAAAAAAAATGCTTGGATTAGTTATAATTTAGTTATTTTTAACTGAAAAAAAATAATAGTTGTATTCATAGTTTATTGAAAGGCTTTCATTTACATTAAATGATATTCAACTATGTATCGCTATTAATGAACATTTTAAATGTGATATTTTTGTTATTATATGTATTATACTACAACTTATTATAACTTTTAGGTCTTAATATTATATCATCATTGGTGTTCAATTTATTTTTAAATTTAAAATTCCTAAGAGTTATTTGTTTTTCAAAAAGATCAATTCCATAGTTTTGTTTCTCTTTAATAAAACATTACAAACGGTATTACTTGAATATTTAATCAAAAAACTATATTTCATTATTACCACTACCATAAAATAGTTGTTAAATTTGGGTACATAATAATTTTGGATTTATGTATACTAAATATATTAAGTATTTATCAGACTCAAATACACAATAAAGCTATAGAGTCTTGATAATTCAATTTGTATAAATAATAGAACTGTCAAATTACTAGAATTATATAATGTTATATTATTAACTTATTTTTTCATTTATATTGTTATTTCTGACTGTTTCAAAAGTTGTTTACTACAATTTTTAGATAAAATATAAAACATAGTATACCGAAATATTTTCAGGTACTAAGTAAACAAAAAAAAATAATCATTAATTAATTAGATTGAGTTGTAATCATATTTTGCAGAATACTTATCAAAAAATAGTTAGGGCCAGATAACTAGATTATCATACTTAGATTATTGAAACTCAAATATATTAAAATTATATATTTTAAGCTCCAAATACTTAAAAACCATTATGTACATAACTTTATATTTTTGAAATTAAGTTCAAAACTGATTGTATACTTTTTATATATTTTTATGTATTTTGATTAAATACAAAGCATATATTTATGGAAATGTTTATTTTGTCATTGTTTAATATTTTAAAATAATTGTATTTTGTAATAGTTCAAAATGTAATTCATTATAATTTTTAAAATGTAAACTTTAGAAATTTTATAAGAACAGAACTACAATTTATGCATATTTTTCAGGTCATGTTTTTTTTGTCATAAAGTATTAAATTCCAATATTAAATATTTATTGTTCACTTTTCAGAAATAGAAATATATTTCTTGTTAAAGTATTTATCAATTATTATTCTTGTGATTTTATAATTATTAATAAAATGTTCTTGCTAATAAAATGTCAATAAAAAGTTTTCATAGCACATTTTTATAAGATACATATGGATTATATTAATAAAAATATGATGTTTAATTAAGTAAGAACCTAAATTTAATTTGTATTTTTGTAACATATTTCATAAGAAAAAAAACCTATATATTTATGGTTTTATTATTAATACATGTGTATGATACATATAAAACATATTTTAAAACTTTGAATCATTTTGACAACAGTTAAGTTGTATACTTTGGCTTAAATTAGATGTATCTTATTTTTTTTATCGATAGATGACTGAAATATTTAAAAACAACAAATTGTAAACAACATACTTTGTTAGGACATCTCAAACATTCAAAATATATATTTTGAAATTTTATTAAACTATATTATATATATGTTCTCTATTGTATTTATATAATTACATTTTATATGACGTATTTGTAAATTAATTTTCAGCACCTTTGCATAAAAAAGTTATTCAGAGTCGAATTCCTATCAAATCGGAGACATCCAAAAGTAATCTTTATACTGAAGCAGAAAAACAAGTATTAATGACCACATCAAAAATTAATAACATTGAGTATGTTCCTTTCATGGATTTTGATCTATCAGAAAGGTACATTTTAAAATAAAATCAATAAAAAATATTATGCTTGTATGTTGAAAGAAATAACAATAAATAAATAAATACAATTTATTTGTTTATTAGTAAATGCAAATTAGAATGTTTAAGAAATAATTTTTAATTTCAAATTTATATATTTTTTAAATTATTGATTGAACTAAAAATAATTTTTTTAATATTTGTTATAAGGTTTCAACTATCAATTCCTTTCACTGACAGTGATGGTTTGCTAACATTATCATTGGATCAAAAAAAAAATTTTTTACAATGGATAAGGCCTGATCAATTGTGTTCTGATCCGAAATTGGTGATTGGGGATTCTATAAGTTTTTACAGCATAAAACAGACAGTAATAACAATCAAAAATTATCAATAACAAAAAAAAAAAAATGGTGTATTTATTTCAGTATATTTTTGTATAGTTTAAAACTTACAATCATTAGTTTCAAAAATATTTTTAACATTTTTTTCTATTTAGTATATTTAATTCATCAAAATGTGATATTTTGTTAAAAATATTATTTGTTTGATCTCTTTTATAAATTAATGTATCTGTACAATGACAATTTAAAAGTAATATCAACTGCGTATATTTCTTATGTTTGTGCCATGTTATTTTATATCAATGAACAAAAAAAAAATTCAATTAAATAAATTTAACAAAAATTGTAAATTATCAATGCAATTCAAATTTATTTTAAAAATGTGTACGATTTAATTTAGAAAATATGTTAAGAATGTTTTATAGAATACATTTTAGTATTTATTATCCTGACTAAGAAGGGGCAAATTACATTTGTTACAGATTGTGACTGACTGTTCATTTGTGGCATCATTAGCTGTGTGTGCTGTGTATGAGAAAACATTTAAACAAAGATTGATCACATCGATTATATATCCACAAAAACAGAATGGGCAACCTGTGTATAATCCATTTGGTAATATTCTAGTATTATTTTTACTAAGAATTTTGGACTGCATGATATAAGTATTATTTAACTATTATGTGACTGCTGTTTTTTTAGGAAAATACATGGTTAAGCTTCACCTAAATGGTATACAGCGCAAAGTCATAATTGATGATCTATTGCCAGTTGGCAAATTTAATTCATTGTTGTGCTCACATTCATCTAATAAAAATGAATTTTGGGTTTCCATGATTGAAAAAGCTTATCTTAAAGTAATGGGAGGTTATGATTTTCCCGGATCAAGTAGTGTAAGTTTTTCAATACTTAAATTAATACTAACAGTTAAAAATGAACATTCAAAAAATTGTTTTAGCTAATGGTTATTAATGATAACTGTAAAATGTTTTTGTTCATTATCTTCAATAAACTGTAGTTGTATTGTAAGTACTTTGTTGGTTTTAGAACATAGATCTTCACGTTTTAACGGGTTGGATCCCAGAACGATGTGCAATTCATTTAGATGACAAAACATTTAATTCTGATGGTCTGTTTGAAAATCTCCTTACCAGATTGCACAAAGGTGATGTATTAATTACTGTTGCTACTCCACCAATGTCATCAGAAGAGGAAAGAAGAACTGGTCTTGTTTCTTCGCATGCTTATGCCGTTTTGGCTGTACAAAAAGTGAATGTAAACAGTTTTCACCATATAAATAAAAAAAAATTAATTAATATTTAGATTTATAAATATATATTTATCAGGAATTAAAATTGTTAAAATTGAAAAATCCCTGGGCACATGTACGTTGGAAAGGTCGTTATTCAGAGTTGGATGAAAAAAGTTGGACTTCTCATTTAAGAGAAACACTTGATTATGATCCAACAAGTGCTGCTTCGTTTGATAATGGCATTTTTTGGATTGATTACAATTCAGTATTGCATCATTTTGATGTATTTTGTATGAACTGGAATCCTTCATTATTTCCATACACATCATGCATACATAAGTATAACTTAATAAATTAAACAAACTTAAAAAAATCTTAATTTGATTTAAATTGTATTTTTAATATTTTTAGAACATGGAATACTGGAACAGGTCCTATTTGTGATTTGTATAACATAAGTGAAAATCCTCAATTTAGCTTAGATGTTAATAATGTTAACAGTGGTGCAGTTTGGGTACTTTTAACTCGTCATATCACAGAGTTGCAAGATTTCAAAGTTAATCGTGAATATATAACTGTTTTAGTGTATAAAAACAATGGAAAACGTGTTCATTATCCAAGTACATAATTTTTATTTTAATAAATAATAGTTATACTTTAATTTAATTTATATTTTTTTAGACGATCCTGAACCTTATATATCAGGAACACGTATCAACAGCCCTCATTATCTTTGCAAAATCGTCCTCAATGACAAAACACCATCCAAGTTTACACTAGTCGTGTCTCAATATGAAAAAATGAACACTATTCATTACACATTACGAGCTTATGCCACATGTCCATTTACACTAAAGGAGCTGACCAATACTTATGATACCAAATTTAAAACTGTATTTATTTTTAATTTTTTTGTATTACAAAGCTCTACTATAGTAATTAATATTGTTTAAATATAGTCTGTCAATGGTGAATGGAAAGGCATTAGAGCTGGTGGATGTCAAAACCATAAAACATATAATGATAATCCAAAGTTTAAATTAACAGTTGATGGACTGGCAGATGCTGAAGATTTGCAAATTGAATTGAAGGCACCAAAACAGTATCAGGTTGGACTTGAAATATCATGTGTTGGATTATATAACATAAATTCTACAGCAAAGTTTATAAGCAAGTCTTCAGGGAGTTATAGGTTAGTAAATAATATGGTTTAATTTATTTTTAAATTATAATGATCACGTATGGTAAGAATTTAGTTTTATTCAAATTAATTAAGTTAATAAAATTATTTTACATTTTAGCAAATTGACAATCTTAATTTATAATATTCAATGCATATAATAAATCATTATGAAGGTAAATTATTGATGTCTAATATCTATTCAGTAAAAGTACATTATTAGAAATAATTTTTTTTTAAAAAATATTTAAATTATATAAATTCAAAAGATTACATTATAAATGTAATTTTCTAGAATACACACAATTAATCATTGGATTTAGCAGTATTACGTGTGAATATATTTAAATATTTCCCTCGTGTCATTTCTTTAGCTTCCTCTAAACCTAAATTATAGGCAAAATCATAGAGAGACTTTAATTCGTCTACGAGTGGAGGCAATGGCATTTGACTATATCGTTGTAAAAGTAACATGTCATGAGCATCTGGTGGTTGTTTCCACGAAGGTTGTTTATCTGTTGCACTAGATGCGCGTATATGTTGTGCAAAACCAGACATGCCAGGCATTGGTTCAGGCCATAGTTCTGGTGATGACCGATCAAGCGTTTCCATCGCCACTAAACACTGTTGTTTTTGTTGATCAAGTTCTGGCATAGTCTTCTCAGCTAAGTGGATGACGCAATACACGCGCCAATCTGGACATTCGGCTTCAATTTGCATATAATGAAACAAATAAATATAAGCAATGTATATAGTTTAATTAGAAATAATAGCTAATAAAACAAATAAATAAATAGCAAGAAATCACATTACAACTCATTATGTTACTTCACAAGAATAAAATTTGAAACACTTATGATTTATTTTAAATATTTTGAAATGAAAAATGTTAATTTCTGTAAATAATATCCTTATTTAATATCCATTAATGCAATGTTGATATAATTTATTATTATTTTGAAACTAAATCAATAATTTTATTTTCAGGTCTGGGTATGTGATTTTAGAATTAGTTGATATTCAACCAGGGACATATGAAATAATTCCTTCTACATACTTGCCCGGTAACGAAGGACCATTTATATTAACTGTAAATGCATCTTGCTCAGTTAGTATTAATCAAATTCGATAGATGTTTTCATTTTATTTTTTTTGAAACAAAACCATTGGTTAACTAATCATTTGAACCAAGTAAGATTGTATTAGTTTTAAAATAAAATCCTAGCTTAATTTTATATTTAATAATATATAATATACATATATTAATATTCTATACAGTATAATTAAGAAAAAATAAATTTTTATTTATTTTGTAAATTTGTTAAATTTATGTTAATCATTCCTGTATCATAGGCCTATTAAAAAATTAATCATTTTTCTTGTTAATTTACTAAAATGTATACCTAACTTGTTTTTTTATTGTGAATTTTTTAGAACATAATTGTATCTAACCATAATATATTTCATTCTTAATAAATTATATTTTTATATTGCATGGTTTTTTTTATACAATCAAATGTTACATTTAGAACCTAGGCATTTTTGCACAACTAAACATATTACCAAAGTTCATATAACCAATCATTCAAATCGGACAGGGTACATGTGTATAAAAAATAAGACTAGTGTTGTTATAAATAATAAGATTATATTATAATTTATTTAGTTTTGTAATGAATACTTAAAAAATGAACTTTTGTGGTGTATAATAAAAAATCAATATGTTACATAGTTATACAATATAGAAAAAAAAAAAAATTATTAAAATTTAATACATTTAACTTTCAGTTGTATTTGTGTTTTCAGTTTTAAGTTTATCAATTATGGGCAGTTGTCCACCTGCCGTCTTAAATGCATAGAGTCCTGTACCTAGTGTTATTGAAAAAACTATTGATAGTGCGAGTATATAATAATTGTACTGATTGAACAATGTTATTTCAGACACAATAAGATGTGAAACAATGACATATAAAATTAAGTTTTTGTTATCTGTATTTAGTCCATGGAAAAAAAGTATTTCCCAAAATATATGTAGGAGTATGGTGAATGCAGTAAAAATCGAAGACACAATACAAAATGCACTGTATCCACCACGGAGTCCCATCGTCCCTGGTCCTCCAACTTCAGCAAGTATGTTGACTAAAGAGAACAGCCCGCTCATGACGCCGAATCCCAAACCGGAAACATATGATAACATGTGTTTATTGTTTGACACTAATGAATGTGCCACAAATCTTTTGAGTCCGCGTTCAGCTTTACGCAGAAGTAGATACAAAAAGTAACGAAACAGCTCTTGTACCAGTACAGAGATGAGCACTCCAAACCAGACTTGTTGTTTGCTAGGAAAGATGAACCACACTATCGATGACAACAGTAGACTAAGCAGCCAGAAAAATGAACTGGCTATCAATATAATGACACGTACAGGGTCGTTCATGATTGTCACAATGAACATTGACAATGCTGGACCAAACGCCGTCAGCGCACAACCGGTAAACTCCAACAATGTCATTGCGATGGTAGTGTAAGTATATCGCAGTCACTGGTTTGGTCGTAAATTAATCGGAAAAACGTCAACACCGAAAAGTAAGCTAACACATTTCTTTACTTATTGTTTGACAAACAAATTAATTATTAGATCAATTTATTATTGGAACAGAATTAGTATTTGAAAAATAAATTACGAGTTACGTAACACAACTTAAGATAGGCTTACCAGTTTAATTTTGATCAAGCGGCCTTACATCAACGTTCACAGAACGAGGAAAGAAATTAATAAGTATAAAAAAAAAAAATGTTAATAAAATGTAATCTACGTCAAAAACGACATTTCGATCCTGGTCAATGATTGCAATACTCAAACTCAATAAACGAGTGGGTGCAAAATACCATTTTTGTGATACTTATTACTTACACAAAACAATTTTATTTACACTAAACACTTTAACGATTAAGATACTCTAACGATAGTAAGCCAACTTGCTTGATAATAGATGTGTATACCTTTCACCATCCAGTGTTGCCAACAAAATATTTAGTTTTAAAACATTTTTTCGCGCGGTATTCGCCCAAGGAAAACAATCTCATACTATTGTCTTGTAATTCCTGGTCACAAACTTATTGCCAAATCTCAATAGGTCACTGGTTAGTAGGAGCACCAAGAGTTCTATATATATTGGGCTGTTCATCACAGCCAGTTTTTATTTTAAGCTTTTAAAGAACCATATTAATTTTATGTAGTCCGATAATGCAGAAAAAAAAGAAAAGTATGAATGTTTTCAACCCATGTTTAATACGATTGGCATTTTGTTTCCTTTGCGTTGTACGTTTTCTTTTTACAGTTTGTTATATTTTCAATACATATTAAAAAATAGATCTTATCTTTTTAGACAGTGAAATTTGGTTGCAATTTGTAATCGTATATTTTTATATTCACGACACCGAAGTGGCTGTGCTTATATTACTTTACTCTGCCAGTTACATGAAGACCAATATTTTTACAGACAACACTAAACATTAAACATATTTGAAAACCATTGAGTGTAGGGGTATAGCATAACTTATGTTTTGTGGACATTTCAATGTTTTGGGAGAGGATGGCCTATTGTGTTCTCTTTCATTGTCTGATTATGTACAAATTTTCCACTAGATAATAAACAATCATTTAGTCTGCTTTTATAATATCTTTTACAGTATCACACAAGACTAAATTTAAGATAGATTCCTTGCCTAACTCTGTACGGAATGAGATATTGGTTTTTTAATTTTAATTTTTGCTATTGTTACTACAATGAACAGTTTTGTTGAAGATGGTATTTATTTTTTCCAATGCAATTATTATCATTGCTCACAAATTTATTCTGTTTTAAGGCTAGTCGACTGTAAATTTACAGTAGATGTGTCTGTTAATTAGATTTACTAGAGGCGCTTTTCCATTATCTGCCTTAAATAAATATAAAGTTATTTTCCACTGCAGAAGCCATATTAACATCCATTCAATATTTCTCATGAATATAAATACCTAAATACAAATATAAATTATACCTATAATAGTCATTAGTCTACAAATCTAAATTCTACAAGAAATGTAACTTGAGAAACTATGAGGATAAAATAGGAACAAGAATCAAATAAAATGTTATGTAATTTTATTATAATAAAAAACTTTTACTTCATTTTTTTGGGATTTTTATTATTTACAATTTTACAGTTCAGGTAATTATAGACTATCTTGTATTAAAAATTATAGATGTAATATATAATAAAAAAAATTTTATAAGTACTTAAACAAAAAATTAGGGAAAATTAAAAATTCTTATATTACGTTTAAAATGTATACAGTGTATGTATAAAAATGAATGATAATTATATACAATTTTATAAATTCATTAGCAATTTTTAAAATAGTTACATAATTCTAATTGATTTCAGGAATTCAATTAAAAATATAACAACATAGATATAACAAATTAATAGTTTTATAGTTTTTACTTACTTCATAATTACCAACACAATAATTATTTAAACTTCAGTATAATAAATCAGTTTTTTTCTTGTTGTAATTAAAATAATATAGATATGTTGAAATAATAACCATGTCAATAAAATTCATCAAAATTAAGGCAATTTTGGGCAAATCTAACTATTTCGACAAGAAAATACAATGTTCTATAGAACATAGGAGAAAGTAAGTTATTAAAAATAAATTAAATTTATGATACAGATCTTTTAAAAACACACGTTGATTTGAATGGTGTACATAATCAATTTCCAGTTTTTAAAAATAAGTATACAATATATAAATTCTTAAATATTTAAGATTTAGTCTAATGTTATAACACATAAAACAGCCCGTGATTTGTCCACTTCTTGATGTTTATTACGTTTACTATTTCCAGAGCTACTGGGTTTACTTTCGTTATTATCACAATTTGAAATAGTAATATTTGGTAGGTAAAAACTATTTAATACATTGGATGGTTCAGTTGAAGACTGAGTATCAGAATCATCATTTAATGTAATTATTTGTTCATACTTAGAACTAGTTGATGGCGATGAATTATTCTTAAGACTTAGGTCCAACACAAAGTCATCTTCGGCAGAACTATTATCATTTGTTGATGTTAGGTCTTTAGTTTGGGGAATATGTTCAAATTTTATTATAGAGTCTTCAACATTTGGCGGACTAAATTTTCTACGTTTTGCATCTAAAATAAAATCATCGTCATCATCAGAATCTGATAATGTAAACACCTCAATGTGATTAGAAGATCGATTGTCATTCATTCTAGAAGTATTTGAAAAATCTTTAGGTTTTTTCTCAGACCATGTTCCATCTGCTAATAAGATTACATTTTCACATTCATTACTTAAATTTGGACTATGAAGAATGTTTAAAAAAAATTCATCAATTTCAATATCTTCAAATCTAACTTTTTTCTTACATAAAGGACATATCCATGTTTGCTTTTGCTCATTCATCTGTAAGAATTGTATAGCATCAAAACATTGCATGTGTATACAATCAACACCTCGAGCTGGTAGTTCCATCCTCATTTTACTTAGTGGATCCTTAACAGTAGCAAACATGGTATCTACACCCATATCAGCATCACTTTCCATTGATTTTTTTATTAATTCTTTTGTTTTATCTGAAGCACGCAGTGGTCTTTTTTTAAGTTCCACAAGAAGCTCACACCAAGTTAATTTCTGAGCAACAAAAACAGCAGCATTAAATGTCTGTGAATCTTCAGTCCAAGTGATTTTTAATTCATGCTGCGAACAATTTCTTAAATCTGTTTGCTGAGTAATATCTATAGGAACATTGCATCTCCATGGGGTAATGCCAGCCTTTGTTGGAATATTCATTGTAGGTAATTTACATGGATGATCATTTACAGAAACATTTATATTGTAAGGCAAACGTTCTGAAACATTTTCTATAGGCTCCCTACGTACTAATCTTAAAATTATTTGAATTTTGTATTCTTGTCTAGAAATATTCCATGATTTTATAATTAAATGTCTAACATCATCTGTTAGAAAAAAAAAACCAGATAAGTTGGCTGCATCAGAAATAGTTTGACACTCCGTAGGTAAAAGTAAAGTTTGCATCGTCTTAAAGAATGGTAAGTTTTCAAATTCGGCACATAAAGAAGGAGGCGCTTCATTAAAATGTGGGAAAGTATTGTTCGGATAAGGTAGGTTATAAGCAGGAGTTTGTAGAAAATACTGTTGTAATAAACGTGATTCGTGTGGATGTTGAATTAATGGCGGCGGTGGTGGTTGAAGTTGTTGTTGTTGTTGTTGTTGTTGTTGTTGTTGTTGTTGTTGAGGTTCATTGTTTTCTTCTAATCTAGCCTTATACACTTGTACAATTTTTTGTCTAAGAAATTTTGTTTTCACACAAGAAGCAGATAATAAGCCTAAAACACGCTTACGTAAGATTCTTTTGGCACCACATTTGTTCAGTTTGACAGCGTCTAAGATGACTTGTAATTCACTATGTCTTAAGTCATACACCAACTGATGAATATATTCGATATCTGGCTGTAAAAAAAAAACATAATATATATATTTTAGGTATATCAATTTTAGAATGAACAACTTGTTCCGAAATATTCTATTCTAGTACATAATTGATTCTAGCATCCATACATTTTACAACAGATAAAAGTAAATTTATTATGAAACTTTATAAAAAACTATACTTGGTATTATAATATATGTTATGCTATATTTACTTAATTAATATTTGGTACATGAAAAATGTAAAAACTGAGATATTTAAAGTGATCTTAAAACCAATGTTTACTTAACAATTCTTACCAAGCACACCTCGTTCGTTTATTATTTATACCTTATGCAATTATTGGTAAGACTTAGGATTAGGAGCAATTTATTGACAATAGTTTTGATCTCTAGTTAGTAAACACTTACAATAACACTAAATAAAATTAGTATTACCCATGTAACATCAATTAAAAGAATATCTTGGAAATAATATTTTAAAAAACCATGACATTTTTTTTCTTATAATTATTAGGTATTCGAGTCTCAATATTACAATGAAACATGGAAAGTTAGCATATTCAACTAAAAATATTCACTTATCGAAACAAACAGTACCTAGATAAACATTTTATAAATTACAAGACCATTGCTTCAGCGATGTACAACCCAAATGTACAATACAATGTGTCTTGTACATACATGAGTATAATAAAAAAATAAAGTTTAGGAGTACTTACAACTACATTGGAGTTGGTAGCTGCCATAATTGTTTTCATCAATGTTGGATACCTTATCAAAATAGATTCACGTTCAGTAAATGATCATTGGATTTGAATTGGTGCAGAGTTAGCGTTATCGTTAAACTGTACTCGAAAACTTAAAAAAATGGATAAATTTATTCGCGAACATCGGGCAACTGTAACAAACAATTAGTAAGTAACGGCACGGCACACGGAGGCGACTTACCCAGTGGCCAGTTTCCGAATTACCAATCTCGTCATGTGTCGCGTATCCACTCTCCAGTCGCATAAAACGAATATAACGATTTAGATTAGCGAGGGTTAGGAGTGTTAGGACTACAATTTACCATACACACTGAATGGCGATTACCGCGACTAGTGACCATCATGATATCATAATAAAATTATTAAATCGACTATCAGACATAAGATAATATGTGTCACGTGATAGGTTCGAATCGACATTCGTGAAATTATTAATCCTTATCAACAGTTTGTTCATAAATGTTAGAACATAATATCATTCTATGGTTCGATCGTTACGGATCCGGGACCAAGACACCGAGAAGAAACTAGGAATTCGCAATTCAGTATTGTCATTGTCCGCGGCTCTGTTCGCAGACCACAAATTTCTTATGACATTCGGATCCCGTATATTTTAAACAAATCTTATTGCAAAAATAATGAGATATTTACGAGAACATTTGCAGGTTTGTTTATCAATTATTAATCATTGAACGGTTTCTTAATTTTTTTTTTTTTCGTACCTACTTTTTATACCATCTCTTTTCACTTGTTAAGTGGCCGTTCTAAATGATAACAATTTGTTGGATTGTTTTCCGTTTACACGTTTTGTATTTAGGGAAGATTTCAACTCGCTTGTTTACAATCGTATACGTGTTTTATGTGTAAACTATTTTTATTTTTTAATTCATGGTATATTATTTTTCGTCCAGTTGGTTTTTAGACGAAATGGTCTAGATCCATTTCTCTTTCAGTTGATAACAAACATTTAGTCAGCAAGATGATAGTATCTTAAATCGTGTTACTGGTAACTGGTCAGTGATCACAACGCCGACTCCACAAAAAGACTTATTTTATTATGGCACCCTGTTCAACAAGGTATCCTACGAGTCCATTTCTATAATACGATACTCAGTAGCGTAATTAATGGTGTGGTGGGGTGGCGAGGGGGTGAAACCATAGATAATACATAATTATGTATTATCTATGGGTGAAACCCTTTCAGAGTTTTATTTTTCTAATATTTTCAATATTTTTAATTATGTTCAAGTACATATTTAAATTGCATACATCGTCTCGTATAACAACACTGACCGGATTTTATATTATTACCTACCCAGAAAACGGCAACCAGCATCAGCGTTCATAATAATAATTATCGTCAAGCTGCAGTGCGTGCACATAATTATACTTAGCTTTTACGGATATTCGTAACATTTTATCATGCACACGTACAAATCGCATGTCCGCGATATTGTTGTGATTGAGAATTGTCTAGTTTTATAAAAAATTTATCGTAACTCTTCAGTTAGAACAATGCCGACAGAAGCAGTACTGTAGCCTACTGTAGTTGTACATTTGTCGTTTTCTTTGAATATTTATAAAATGTAAAATAAAAGAAAAAAATACTATAGTAGTATAGTGGATTATTTTCGCAAAAAAAAAAAAAATGTGATAAAAATTCAACTGTTAATCATACTCGGGCGGGAATGACTAAATATTATAAATACCCCTATGAACAATTTTTGTTGGTAGATAAGGTACTTTTGAGTTTTGACTGTAGAATTATATTTAGACTAAAAATAATTTGATATACATAATTCGAAAATTAATGTACAGCGGCAGAGTTTATTATCTTGTAGATTATCTAACTATATAATATCATTGATTATAAATACTATCTATAATCAATGATAATATACATAGATAGCCCACGTCAATGGGCATAATGGAAAGTAGTAAATTAATAGCGAAATTTGTCAATAGAGAGCGTGTAGGGTCATGATTGAACAATTTAATTATTATGACAGATATAAAAATATAATAAATATATAAATAACCGACACTCCATTATTAAACATAACAACTCTAGCCGATACTAAAAACAAAATCAAGGAAATAATACAAATCAAATGGCAAACACATTGGTCAAACCACCTAACTAACAGAAGAGAAAAAGTAATAATCAACAGACTTCGAATCGGACATACTCGTCTAACTCACGGATTCCTCATGGCAAAGGAAGAAAAACCTATTTGCTCCACCTGTGGAACCGAACAATCAGTCAAACACATAATCACAGAGTGCCTCCAATACACAGACGTACTCAATAACCTCAACATTTCCAACACCCTGGACGCAAGCAGCATTTGGACCAAACGCAGACACAATCAACAAAATCTTAAAATTCTTAAAAATATCCAACCTCTACAGCTTAATATAAAAATGTAACTCCGAGAACAATAGAAACCTGTACACAATCCTAACTGTAAGATAACTAATGGTCATTAATGCCGATGTTTAACAGATCAATAAAAAAAAATATATATCATATAGAAGATGGTCTCGCCCAACTTCTGCAGTCCAGAGTCCACTGTTCGTTCATGGAAATCTCAGATAGTACAAAAGTAATTTGCGATTAGAAATAATCTAAAATCGTATAGCACAGAATGCATAAAGATAATATAATATTATTTCTCATTTTAAATTTTTTCATACAATTATTAATTTGTCATCGGTTCCTGAGTGTTTGAATTTGGTGATTTGAACAATTTAAAAAATAAGTAATAGTCATATTTGAATCATTTAAATTTTGATTTGTATAAATTTAAATGCATTTTATTGTACCATATAATTTTATGCTGACAGCTAGATGTTTAATAAATATGGATCGCGTCATGTTATTAAAACGTAAAGATGTAACTTTATATATTTTTGAATAATTTTATACATAAAACGTCGAACTGTAGAGTGCATCTTGTAATTGAGTAGCTCACTGTCATGGATATGCTAAATTTGAATTCAATGATAAATCAACGATTACAATACAAAAACAGGGACTAATTAAACAATAAATTGAATAAATACATACTTTTTTCTTCATTTATTATTTAAAATATATTGTAGGTAGCTATACAAATAAAAATTATAAAAAGTAATTATTACAAAGAGAACAGTACCATTTTCATTATAATACTAAAAAGCAAGATAAGAATTATACATATTAAATACAATAAATAAACTCAAATTACATGGAGACATTTTGAATAGATTTATATTAGTTGTTTTGCAAAATATTTAATTTACTTTTAGTTTTTTCAGCCCTTATTGTTTTTAAATTTTTGGATTTCCAGTTAAAATCTCTTAGAAGCTTGCAATTAATAAGGTGTACAATGATATAGGTATAATGATCTTGACATAGATCATCAGACTTACAAACAAGATTATTATCTATTATTTTTTCACATAAAAACTTCCTAATATTTTTTTTTTGCGGCATCTCTACAGTTTTTTTTTATTATTTGTTGTGCCATGGAAACAAATTTAGTAAAACTACATGTAGGTCTTTTTAAAAATGTATATTTAATCAATGGTTTTATTATTTGTAATTTGTCTGTAAGACTGTAACCCAACACAATTTGTCTGTAACACAACAATAATTATTATTATATCATCGTAAATCGTTATTATTGAAATAATATTATAATTTATTTTTATTAAATTAAAAATGATTCAGGAAGTAATGGTCATAATACTGCTATTCAGATTTTGTTTTAAAGCAATTTCAAAATTTTCTGTATTGTTTTATATCTTCAAGTTGACAATTGCATTTTTAATTCATAGCAGTCGCTCCCCCATGATTATAACATGAATCTTATATTTTCATTATTATTTTGTCTAAAACAAATTTGCAACCCAGTAAATTTTATAGCACTTAATTTTTATTTACAGAGGATAAAACTCTTATATACTGGTCTGAATTGACCTCTTTAATTAATGTTACTTATGTTAAAATGTAACAAATAATTCAAATTATTGATTACATATCATTCATCAATCAATGCTTGAGAATAATAAAATACAACATTTTAAATTTATATTTTTTATTAATGATTTTCTTTCATTTCCAACAAGGTAACAGTTTAAGTACAAAAAATTCTAGTTTTACAATATTATTAAATATACATAAACAAAACAATTTAAAAACAATATTACTTCATACTTAATATTAACTCACAAATAATAATTGATAATATAATTTTAATTATTTTTCAAGATATTTAATTTTGTTTTGACTTTTTCTGCCCTAGTTTTTTTTATATTCTTTGATTTCCAATTAAAATCTTTAAGTAATTTACAATTTACTAAATGCCATCAAATTAAAGAATAATAATTAACATTTATTACATATTTACAAATTTTATAATTGTTAACAAACTTCTGATAAAAATTGATAAATAATAACAATGATAGCTAAGCATTCTGTCATCAGGAATCCATTACTACTATAATTCTGGCTCCATTTGAAACGTTTTAAGGTACGGTTTCCTATGTGCGACTGGTCGCATACTCGCATACGACTGAACGCAACGACTAGTCGCAACTACTGATCTATATTTAAACTGCGAACGTGGTTTCCAATGCGCGATCGACGCGTGCGTGTCGAAAATAGTCGTTGTGGCTTGCGACTATAGTGATCCGATAGCAGTGTTGTCGTTGAGTCGCATGTGTGTTTCAATCAATAGTTGTTTATTTAAGTAATTTATGACGGATCTATTATAATTATTTAAACAATAATCATGTCAAAAACTATTATATCAAAATTTTTGCCAAACGAGGACGAAATTTTGGTTGTGGAAGTAGAGAAGCAACGTGCTATCTATGATAGTTCTCTCGAACAACACAAAGACTACGGATATATAAGCAAATGCTGGAACAATATTTCGGCTGTAGTTGGAAAATCACGTAAGTACCTATATGGTAATATTTTTTTAGAACGTTGCATTCTAATAGTTAAGGTTTAAGCTAATATATTCAGTGAGTAAACAATTTAATTCGTATTATAGCTGAGGATTGCAAAAATAGATGGCGGAATATACGTGATACCTACATGAGGCACAAAAAAAAACTAGGAACTGGATCTCCAGCAATATCTAAAAAAAAATGGCCTTTAGCTGGTCATTTGTCATTTTTAGATAATGTCGAGTATGAAAGAATGTAAGTAGTTATATCTTATATTATTCATACTTATATATTCATAACTTTAAATTTAACTAGAACCAACTATTAAATTATTTATACGATTTCTGGTTTTTTAATATTACTACCTATATGATTTAAGAAAGGTGTTTATCAATAAAATTAAGATCAGAAAAAATGCAATCAAAATAAATAAAAAGCTTGAAAATTTAATACTAGGCTCCTAATATACAGGGTGTCCCAGGTCTATTTGACTAATGCAATAACTTTTTTTCTATTCAATATTTTTAAGTTTTTTTTTTTGTAATGATTTGTAGAGCCCTGCGCTATAATTTGTATATCTTATACTTTATTTTATTTTTTTACAACAAAAATAAATAATTTAAATTTTGTATTTAATATTTTTCTAATAATCCAAGATAGCTATTTCATAAATAAGTATTTAAAAACCATTTTGGCGTTTAAAACTTTTAATTTGGTTAAGTCGTTAATTTTTAAACAATTTTCAAAGTGTGTTAAAATTCAAATTTATTTCTTGCTAATCACTGTTACTGCTGTAGTCGATTTTCAATTGATTTCTTCCAAGAAACAATAAATTTGTTATCATTAAAAGGTAGGTCATTAGTCATTACATAATATTATTATACATTATTGTATTTTATCATTATTTAACATGGTCACGTGATGCTTACCATGGATGTTGATACTAAACAATTGATACTAAATTGTAAGAAATAGTAAAATGTAACTCTGTAAATTTAATTTTTCAACTATAAGTTCAGTTTTATTTCTTAACATTAAATAATATAACAAATTAAATATTATGGAACAATATACCTAACTAGTAACTAGTAACTATGAATAATTTTCAAAGTGTGTGCCATGTTTCATTATACATTTTTCATACCGTAACAGAATTCCAGTTGTCGTGGATTCCAACATTTCAAAAGTAAGAGAGTTACACACATCAATTATGCGTTGTTTTAAATCATCTAACGACGTTGACTGTTGGGAGTATACTTTGTCCTTTAAGTAACCCCACAAAAAGAAATTGAGTGGTGTTAGATCTGGAGATCGTGGTGGCCAATTTAGTGGACCTCTAGTTCCTATCCATCTCGATTGAAAATTTGTGTTTAAATAATCACAGACTATATTCGAGTTATGTGGTGAAGCACCGTCTTGCTGAATCCACATATTTACTCGGAGATTTAATGGAATATTTTCTAATAACATTGGTAGTGTATTAGTCAAAAAGTCTAAATAACGTTGGCCAGTTAGTGTGCCATGATAGAAATAAGGTCCAATCAAATAACCACTTATTATACCACACCACACATTGGTAGACCAGCGAACTTGTGCATTGGACTCACATGTCCAAAATGGATTTGATTCATTCCAGTAATGAGAATTATGCCGATTGACAGTACCATTATTATTAAAACAGCTTTCATCGGTCCATAATATTTTTTTCAAAATATTATTGTGGTCATGAAGGCAAATAATTTTTGAAATATATTGAAGCCTTCTATCTGGATCAGAGGATTTCAATCCTTGTACATAATGCAATTTGTATGGACGGAAATCATTTTTCTTCAATATACGATGTATAGAGCTACAACTGATGTCCATTTCTTTAGCTACCGACCTGACAGATGCATGAGGATCACTGCTGAAAGCTGCCAAGACATTCACTGTATGTTCTTCATCAATAACATATATTTTTTTTGGTTTGAAACCATTTGGAAAACGACCTAAAGACTATTTTTTAATGTATATCTTAATTTAAAATTTGTATAATAATAACTGAATTATACATGTATGTATTAGGTTTTAGGTACATAATTTGTTATATTAATTTTATAGGAAATTTTATTGATAATAAAAAATTTACCTGTATTACGTAATTTTGTTTCTATATTACAAAATGTGTTTTTAGATGGCTGTTTCCTTTCTGGAAATTTTTTTAAATACAGACGAGAAGCTTTTACTGTACTTTTTCCTCCACTTTCATAAAAAACTTTTAACATATCACGGTACTCTAAATTACTATAAATAGTAGGCATATTTAAGAAAGATAAAAATAAAAAATATTGAATTTTATATTTCAAAAATCATACACTGCATTTTTAAATACAATTTACATTATTTAATTTTAGTAAACTTAATAAATAACAAATTATAAAAATATATACAAATACAGAACTTAAAATTAAAATATTTACTAACAAAGAATTAATTATGAAATTGTTTATAATTATATTAGTATAGCAAGAACTTCAATTGGAAAAAAATGTGAATGAGAATATGATGACCGACATAAAAAATTATAGGTATATCAAAGAGATATATGACAAAAAAGTAAACATAACCCTATATTTCTTTACATAAATTATGATAAGTTATTTACATAAAATTATTCTTCTAGTGTGAATCATGGTGGTGTGCTAAGCATTCAGACTTAGCCACCATTCATAAAAAACTGATTATTGTGACACTGGAGGAAAAAAAAGAAATAGATTTGGCTCTAAAACGCCAAAAATACTGGTGTAAAGATAATCAAGTAACTAGAAAAATTTGAAGTAGCTAAAATATTTAGTCTCTATATTATTAATTATGATTGTTTTATATTAAATGTTGTGTGTATGACCGCAAGATGGGCGTAGACAAAAATTCTTCCCCTCCTAATTGCTGGGTACAATACAAAAAAAAATTCAACGATAATACCACTGGCAGTAAAAATATGTCAGTAAATATTATTTCTGATGATGAAGTTGATGATGATATAAATAATTAAGAATTAAAGTAAAATGTTGAGTTATTTTTTAATTGTTACTTACATATCTCCAGTCTAAGTAAAAAACTTACTTTCAGCTATTTACTTATTGTCATTCAATAACATTCTCTGCTATACATGTATGTATAAGGTTCTTTCACTAGTGACGCTAGCTGAAGAAAAAAAAAATAACCGACACCTATAATATAAGTTAACAATTTGTTGGCTAAATGTTCAAAACAACTAAAAGTATAATTATAATATTACGCAACGGTTTGCAACTAGCAGAGTATTCATGTATAAAACAATACACTCTTAAGTGTTTCAAACAATTTAACCATCAGAAGGATATTAAATGTCACATATTATGCCATGTAGAAAATTATTGATTTTATCTGTTATTAACATGAACTCTGGCAATATATAAATCTTAAAAGGGATTTCAATTAAGCTTTGTATTAATTTTCTAATACAAAGAGATCTGCAATAAAACAACAATTAAGTGTTGCAACTATATTTTTTCTATAATTTTTTATAGTAAAAATAAAAATAGATATAATAAATTACAACTTACATTTTATATTAAAACCAAGATAATGTTAGATATATTTTTAATTTATAGTATGAAAATGTTTTTTTATGTTTTATTTATTAATGAATAACAAACTAAGGAAAATTAATATTTATTTTATCTTTTATTCTGAAATTCTCAAAGGTTGAAGTCCCTAGTCTTAAAAAGTACACGACAAGTTGACATTTAATACCTATTCTAACAATTTCAAATCATTAACTTAATTATTTCATGGGTTATTTTTTATTCTTAGTAATTATGTAAACATACTAATACACTATGAAATATTCAGAGAAATACTAAAGAAATAGGTAGTAACGTGTTTATCCATAACATTTATCTATACATTTTCAAGCCAATCAAAACTATTTCAGAATGCCCTTATTTTTCTGTTAAGTTAGTTGTTATAGGTACTTATTAAATTCTTACATTAATATTATTTTTTTTTTTTTATATAAACAGAGAGTTATAAATATGGTTAATATTGAATACATAAAGTTCCTGATGAACTAAATGACTAAATGTAAAACACTAATATTATATATCTACTCATCTACTTACAGCTAACAATATTTTTTATGATCTACAATTTTACCATTTACATTTTTTTTTTAATAAAATGAAACATTTGATTTATGTTGTTTTATACTTAAGATGAACTGGTTACAATTGAACTTCTGATGGTTTTATGAATAGGTACATATAACTAGTTACAATAGTAACTGTTGTAAGTATATAAATGTAGTATTAAAACAGCAAAGTACAAAGCATTAATTATACAACTAACTGCATGTGATTGAAAATGAAATTGTTTGAACTCTCACCAAATATGTATACTTTTAATGTTGACATCCACCTAGAATATTTTCGTTAACAGTGAGAATATTTTAATTCATTTTATTAATAAATTAATAAATGTTAATATTAATATTAAAATGGTTAGGTTGCAGTATAAATTACTTTAATACAAATGATACTCACATTTTAACAAAAATGTTATATTGCTATTCAAATTAAATTAAAATCTTCAATTGTAGTACTGTGTATAGGTAATCTACATAATATTTAATTTTGAATATTTTTCTTGATAATAGTAATTTGAAGTGTTGAGAATTTAAAATGTTATTATATGTATGTTTAATTTTTGATTTTTTTGTATCTAGTTACCAAAAGTTTATAAAGATATTAAAATAAAATAATTTTAACTTGCAAACTAATGATAATATGTACCTGTGTTCAAAGGCATTTCCAAAAATATTTTCTACGAATTATGTTCAATCTGATAATTCCATAGTATTACTAGGTATTTCTCATAAATTTAATACAATAGAATTGTCTTAAAATATGAGAAGACAAGTCTTAAGGTTTATAGTGATTACGGCAAAATGTGTTTGATCCATAAAATATCAACTTAACCTAACTTTAAATTTAAAAAGGACTTACAGAATAACTATAATTAATATTCAAACCACATGTCATTTGTTTCATAATTCAAAATCAAAATGTTCTAAATTTGTTTAAACGTATTTAAATGATTGAACAATAAAATATTGATGAATGATGATGATTTAAAATAAGTAATAGTAGGTACATCATGTTATAAATTATAATCATATTATGTTAAATTATGATAAAATACGTATTAGTATGTGTATGTATTTAATATTGATTATCAACCTTTTAATCATAACAAATTTATTGTTTCTTGGAAGAAAACAATTGAAAATCGACTACAGCAGTAACAGTGATTAGCAAGAAATAAATTTGAATTTTAACACACTTTGAAAATTGTTTAAAAATTAACGACTTAACTAAATTAAAAGTTTTAAACGCCAAAATGGTTTTTAAATACTTATTTATGAAATAGCTATCTTGGATTATTAGAAAAATATTAAATACAAAATTTAAATTATTTATTTTTGTTGTAAAAAAATAAAATAAAGTATAAGATATACAAATTATAGCGCAGGGCTCTACAAATCATTACAAAAAAAAAAAACTTAAAAATATTGAATAGAAAAAAAGTTATTGCATTAGTCAAATAGACCTGGGACACCCTGTATATTGTTACAATGATATTTGAAAAATATTAGAAATCCAGTCACAATTTTTTATATAAGCATTTAAACTTTTTGTTATTAGTACATATTTACTTAACTTAACTGAGTTAAAAAAAAAATCATTAACTTGCCCGGCCTTGCTTTTTATTGATAAAGATTGACAAACTTATGAGGAATATGTATGGTATGACTATGTACCAAAGAAAATGATTATAAATTTTAATATTTTAGTACGATATCGAATGTGTGCAATGATCTTGAGTCCAAAATATCTGAAAGTAACCAAGATAATACCGGAGAGCCATTGAATGAACCAACTGTTAGAGCTGAAGAGGTCATACACGGAAAAAGATCGAGAGCCAAGTATGAGAAATCAGAGTATGTTAAAAGAATGAACGACAGAACAGCAATAATAAATAACATACAAGCGCGAAACGAAGCAATATTTAGTAGAGAATCATCTACTGACGAGATAGATTTATTTTTTAAGAGCATTGCAATTTCAGTAAAGAAGCTACCTCACAGAGGCAAAACTGAAGCTAAACTTGGTATATTATCTTTAGTTGCACAGCTCGAAGATAAATACTTAGATGATGCTGGAGCGTATAAACTAAACACGTCTGCACACTACTTAGATTTGGAATAAAATGAACTATTATACACCATCCGCAAAGTAAAGTCGCATTTAGGAAACCAGTCGGCACGCAGCGTTCAGTAGTTGCGTTCAGTCGTATGCGACCAGTCGCACATACGAAACCGTACCTTTAGGCGTTTCCAATCATTATCATTACGTGAGCTATCCATACTTATTTAATCAATGATAATATGCTATTGGTTTTTCAAACGGGCGATTAGTTATAAAAATAAATTATCATAGCTTGTACTCGATAATTGCAGCACTTAGCAGTTCTGAAAATATTGTGGTTCATAACGTTCAAAAATAAAAGCTCATTGTCCTCTTGCAGAGTATATACTATATTCACTGTAACTCCCATAATTTAAACTTGTATTAAAGATACGCTGACTGCCTCAATTGAAATTCAAAATTTTTTTGCCACTTGTTTTATACATGTAAATATATTTATATATATCTATATTTTTTTTATTTCTATCAAAATCGTCTGCACTGCAATTTAAGTTTAAGCCCGTGAAGCAAAATGTGCTGAGGCAATAGTTTGTAAATATTATTCAAGTCACATGAGGCGGACGAGGGTCACTCTCTTCGCTTTTGAATCCTTTGTGTGTTCATTTAGCAATTAAATTATAAAAGCTGTGTTGTAAAAGCTTTATTTTTTATTACCTTTCAAATTAAACCCGTGTTGAGTATACAACAAAGTGGCGCCTAACGTAGGGCTCGAACCCACGACCCCGAGATTAAGAGTGTCGTGCTCTACCGACTGAGCTAGCCGGGCCTACATATACATGTATACAACACACTATACAAACATTTTGTTTGTTTCGCGTCAAGTGGGAAACGCTGGAAAATGTTAACCTACATTTTACCAAATGTTGGAGTGACACTTAAAAAAGTTTGCTCTATTAGGTGGTCATCACGCCATCAAGTTATTTCTCCGATTCGATATGAATTTCTAAATATTTTAAAATCTTTTACAAAAATAATATTATTGTCTAAAAATAAAGACGAAATTTCAGAAGCTAAACAAATTGTAAAAAGTCTTGAAAGTTTCAACTCTGAATTTCCGTTGGTATTTGTAAACGCTATATTGAGAAAAGTTGATGGTGTCTCACAATTGTTACAACAGAGAGATTGATCTTCACAAAGCTACAGGACTACTGCAAACACGCAAACTGAAAATAATAAGAGGAAGTTTCACGGATTTTTTTACGGAAGCTACAAATCTTTCGAAAAAATGGGGCATAACACCGACATTTAAAAACCAAAGACATCACAAAAAAAAGTTTTTTTTATGAGCTTTGTGAAGACTAAAGGTTAGAATCACCTGGAAAAAAATTTGAAGTTGAGTTATTTAATATAACACTTGACCGTGGTATAACGAAATGGAACGTAGATTTCAAAGTTTTAGTTTTTTCGAAAAAAATATTCATATGTTGGATTAATATTAAAATTTAATTGTATGTATTGAAATGTGCATAACTGTATGAATAATGTTATAATCATTTTATATAATTGAATGATAAGGATAACATGATAAATGATAATATTGATTTAAACACTTGCTTATATCACAGAAAAACTTGTTCTGTGCAGCTTATATTATACGTTGTTTAGTTGTTATGTACTTATACATCCCGACTCACGTCTCACTCTCATATAATATCAGTAGTAATAAGGACGTAAATTTGATCGGGATGGGGCCGTGGGGGGGGGGGGGAATATACATATAAATTGTGCGCAAGGCATAATTATTCAATTTTTAGTAATTTCCTTCCATTTATATACATTGATGCCGATGCCGCGGCCGGTCGCCGGTATATTATTTATATTTATAGAGCATAGGTAATTCTCATCATTGTAAATTTGATTATTGTTAACAAATAAAAGTGCCTAATTACACAGGCATCCGCAGAAATTGTATCAGAGAGGGGCATAATGAAATAAAATACAAAATTTGCATAGAAAAAGTTCATATATCATTATGAAGGTCTGCTTAAGTACATGATGAATGTTTTTTTTTTTGTTCGTAAATTTTAAAATTTTTAATCTTCACTAATTTAGTCAAAATATCTGTGAAATATTTACTTATTTACTTCTACAATAATAAAAGTTCAAATTTTCAAAATTATATGTTAAATTTGTGGTCCGGGAGGGGGGGGGGTAAATGTCCCAAAATGCCGATGCCCCCTCCCTCTGAGTGTCCATGCCTGATTGGACTTGAAAAAATAAAAATTATAATTAAATAAATATCTTGATAATCTCAAATAATATAAAATAAAATACTATATAAAATACTAAATAAAATGTACAGTTTATGGTTTCAAAATTTAAATATAATTATGAATATAAATGTGATTATTGTGATGTGCAATTGATTAATCCCTCCCTCACACAAAAAAAATTCTCGGATACACTACCGGCTGCAATCTCACCAATTACACCACTAGCTGCATAATATAATATATAATATATATGTAATATTTAATGCATATATGTACATATATAGACTTATAGTTTATAGTTATAATAACACTTATTATTATATGTTTTTAATTTTTTATGAATAAATTTAAATATATTTCCCTAGAATAATAAATTCCTTATCGAGATGTATAAGAAATAGTTTCAACCGTTACTTGCTAACTAATAATTTAATAGGACATGGGTAATAATATTTAAAATTAATATATGATAAATATGTATCATGGTATTACGTATAATTTAGTATAAATCAGGTTGTGTTTTCCGGTTTTTTTATTCACTATCTAAAGAGACCATAGTATTGGTTTGGTTGTGAACTGTATTAGTGGTCCCCATTCCCCAATAAAGCTTGTTTAATATGGAGTAAATTATAACGTGCTCGAGTATTTTTTTTTATATTTTAACTTTTGTGGGTTTGAAGAAATTATGTAGAAAAATACATTTTTCTTACAAATGTATTACATCTCTTACAATTAAACTATGTAACTCGTAGACGTACATAATTTGTTTATTACGCATACCCGCAGATAGGTTGCTGATAATATCGTTGGCATAAGAGGTCTCTGTGTAATAGCTTCAATGAAGCTGCTTCATGTATCAAGTCGATTGTTGAAGAAGGTAGTCATATCGCATTTACAAAAATATTATTTAAAACAATGATTCCCCATCTCCAGCCGACAAACTGAATATGTTATTATTAAAATTATTATTCGATAGATTTTAACAGTCAGTAATAAGAATAGATTCTTGATAAAAAAATATGTGTTTTTAAAGTTCCTCTAGCAAACCGTATCTGCTGCGTTTCCGATTATTGTCGGTTATAATTACGTACGAATCGTACGATACATCTGCTTGCAAACCACTTTCACCGGCTAAAAGAGAGTGTGGACTACTGTACTGGCCCGCCTTTCGTCTTCACTTCCCGGTCGGTCGTCGTTGTCGTCGCCGCCGCCTCTACAGTGTCCCGGTGACTCACAGACCGGCAAAACGCCAAAAACCGTTCGGTAATAGTTCTTTATTATTTTTTGTTTTTCAATTTTGTGATTTATATCTGAAAATGTTTGTTTTTTTTCTTAAGTGCCAATAGTTTTTATAGCCAAAACGAAAATGTACCGACCTCTGTATGCGCGTAACTTTTGGTGTTTACAGTGGCATCCTTTGTAATTTTTATCGACGAGTTATCGGATTAAATAACATGTGACGACTACAGGAAGTACATAGATATCAAGTAAGTACCTACGTGTGTTATTATTTACAAACTAATTTTTCTTTTAATCAAATTAGGTAGGTATTGACAAAACTGTTTTTTATTTGTATATGATTTTACTATAAAAATATAAAAAATAATCTATATACTATTTAGTCATTTAGTGCTTATTAATACTACATAGCCAAAAAATATTATTCAATCTTACCTATATGTTATTTGTTTTATTCGTCTCATAAACAAAAATGGAATAGATTAGATTTAATCTTAATGTTTTGTCATGAGCTCATAGCTCATGATAAACAACAATACCTACTGTTAGAAATTAGAAATAATAGTTTTTAACTTATATAAGTATTTATTATTTAATAACATTTTGTGTGATCAGAAACTAAAGTATTTTGTAAGCATATTTCATTTGTATACTGGAATATTGCAATAGAGATAGTTATATTATATAGTTTTAGAAAACACTAGTAAAAATATATATTTTTTATTTACTTTTATTTAGTTGTTAACGATAATAAGTATATATTTTATCGTCATCAGACATTAATAATTGCAATTGCCTTTTATGTTATGTCATTTTATTGATAAAGGTATACGTCATATGTGCCTATTCAGATTGTTTGAAGTATATAATATGGATTTTAATTGATTTTGTTATTAGTGGTGTAATATAGTTTTTATTTTTATGTTTATCTTTTTTTGTGTTTTTTATGTATTACTCATAATAAGTGTACCATTGTGTATGTAGGTTGTAGGTATTAACTAAAGATATAATGCTCAATAAATTGTCAAATGACAATATGGTTATTTATTATTATAGGTATAGTTATTTATGTCTTAGCGTAGGATTTTTAAACCATTTAAATACCTACTTGGAATATTTTGTAATGGTTGAGCATACATTTAACTAAAGTCATGATGGGATGTGAATTGTTATTGAACAAATGTTAGACGTATAAATTATATAGGTACTTCCAAAATATATATTTTATGGTATATCAAATCCTAATAAAATGACATGAAAAAATACTTTTCGATACAATTTGTATTGTGTACTCGTATATTTAATTTAAAGACGGAAGTTCATAAAAGTTACTAAAATACTGGTGTTAAAAGGTTAACTAAATACAAATTAAAAATAAATAACATTTGTAAAGTATGTGTATACGTGGGAAAAAGTCGTTAGCCATCCTTCCCCGGGCAATATTACGTAAAAAACCAACTATTTACAAACCACCGAATGATAATCAATCGGAATGCAAAATCGATTAAATTGTACTTGTTAAATACAAAAATCATATTTTATACCAAATGCGTATTTCAATATCTGTCGATTGTATATTATATTCTTCCATACAAGTATTTCTCAATCTCATAATACATAAGTAAACTAAACTGTCAATTATCTTCAAGCCTTCTTATTTGTTTTCAGTGTTAGGGACCCACTAGCTGTGGTGAAAATAATCGGTCACTTTGTCTTGTAAAAGGTTTTTAATTTGTAATTTATTTTGAAATATAGTGTAAGACGTTTAAGTGGATATTCATGATTATTTTACGCATCGTTAGAACATATTCGGCCGCTAATGGACATTAGCGTTGTAATGCATTTGCATAACAATTGCGAGTATTTGGAAGATACTCTGGTTCGTCGTGACGGACGCCGGAGGAACTTGTCGAAATAATACGGCTGCTTAAAATAGCGTGCTTCACGATTTTTCTATTGTCAAGTCACGTATTCGTTCGTAATCATAGTATAACAACGTGTACAACTATATACCTAATATAATAAAAGTGGATAGGTATACATTTCGATCGGGGACTTGTGTCTTTAGTAATTTTGGTGAGCGATTCCTACGCAAGTATAATGATGTATAAAATTATACATATATACCTGCATAATAGATATATGTATACACTATACATAATATAACAAGCTATAACGATATATACATATACGCGTATTTATCTACGTAAACAAATAGCACGCACGCCTATTTTGTTACTGCGCGATATGTGTGTTATAAATGTTATAATATTCTTTGATGAATTAGAACACGTGAAATGTACTTCGTTTTTAAGATGAAGACCCGAAAATATGTGATACGATGTACGTACAGGAACTTTGTGACGTTAACGTACTATTATTATTTCAATATAACGCAGCCATTAAAGTGATAATACACTAGACAGTAAACAATAATTTATTGTTAATACCACGTTGTACTATGTGAGAAACAGCAGCAGGACACTAGATCCTTTTAAGGTCGTCTCTCGGTCGTTTTTTTTTTTGTTACCAAACACTGATTCATGAGAAACGTTGTAATCTAATACTATTCGATTCTCATGAGTACATAGATGTAAACACTAATCACCATCAACATATGTAAAAAATGGAGACAGAACTTTATAATGATGCTGCACGTTAGTACCTTATTATCATCGTTTACGTATCGGTTATTGAAGTTATACGCAATACGCTGCAGAAATGTGACAAGAAAAACGTTTTATGACGATGCATAAAGTAATCAAGTAATCATATGAAACAATGCGGTGTTTATATGCTCAAAAGTGGTAATTTAAAACTAATTAATTTCACGAACTGGAATTAATATACCGAATCAAAAATAAAGGGGTAACGCAAAATCTGAAAAAATTTTGATCAAAACCTACAGACACTGTCTTAGGTACGTAATTTGGTTGTGTTGTATTTTTATTTGACATTTGACACTATTGTTACATTGGAACAAAGTGTTCGAGCCGCTGTTTATGATTTGGTTAAAACGTATTGCAGTTCTATTTATTTCGGAACGCATCGTCTTTGATGACATTCTAGAACAGGGATGGCCAACCCAAATGATCTTGCGGGCCACTTTGTAAATACATCACAATCCCGCGGGCCACATATAGGGTTGCCCAAAAAAAGGGTCATCAGCCAAAATATTAATATAGGTAATCACATATAAATCACATATTTTATTCAAAATTAGGCCACATATAAAATTATAAAAGTATTTAAAAAAAATTAAAATATATAAAAGTTATAATAAAAGTATTTAATACAAAAAACATTATTATTTAGTGAGATATTTGTTTCTCAACTCGTTCACTAAGCTTTTTAAAATCAATAGAAATGCTTGTATTTGCACACCGTAATTGATGTTGCAGGTTTTCATCTGTTAGGTTTGTGCGTGATTTATCTTTGGCGAATTTCATTTTCGAAAAAAACGATTCACAAGTGTAAGTCGATCCAAAAGCACTCACAACTTTTTGTGCCAGATTTCTCAAATTGGGAAAATGTTCTTTTGTGATATTAATATTATAAAAATCTATTTTTGATTTTGATGTTTCAAAAATGTGTTTGAATTCATTATTGCATTGTAAGTCAATGAGTTCCATTTGAAGATATTCTAGGGCCAAATTGACATCAGTATGAAAAGGAGATGAATATATTTCAAATATTGTCTTGTATTTCTCTAAATTAGTGAAACGACTTTCAAAAGCAGCTATAAGTTTCCTTATTTCTTTGCACCACTCATATTAAAAAAAAAAAATACAATAATAAAAAAAGTACGTACTTAAATATTTTTTCCACACTGAACGCACTTCAACAGTCACAGCGAACGGACAGATTATGACTGTTATTAGCCACGTTTTATTTTAAAAATTCGATTTGCTATAAGCTGGTGTCTACTCGTATATATTTTTATCAGATTGGATAAGAATTATCACTTTTGTTAATAATACAGATACCGCGTTGCACGGGCATCCCAGAATATTCTATCGGCGCAAAAGTAATTTTTTTTTTGTAAATATTTGATAAATGTCGCGGGCCGCAAAACTTTCCAAGGCGGGCCGCGGGTTGGCCATCCCTGTTCTAGAACTTCGCGTCGTCTCAAGGGAAAATACCTACTGCAGCGTATTTTATCATAGAAAGACAACACGATAAGTGTTCATTTTAATTTCACTCATAATGGAAACCTTATTTTTCTTCTCTGGCCAAGACTATGACCTGATGGCTACACAGCTGAGCGGTTATCGCAGCACAAGTTATAAGTAATAAATAACAATATTAACATTTTTAATCATGTTATTATGATATACAATTTTGTCCGATTCGTTCCGAATGAACATCCACAACGTTGACAGAATATTTTTTCTGCCACCGCGGTCGCACCAGCCGTGTGTATTCCGTCGACCGCGAACTTCTGAATAAAACATCGCGTCACGCAAGCATCTACATTCTGCAGTACCTATACGTACTGTTGTGTAGCCACCATGTGTATAATATGCGACTCGGCGTTTTCTGCATGCTCACCGCCAAGATGGCCAGAGATCGATATCGTTTACTGTAGTATATCAACCGGTGTTGGTTAACGCCGTGCGTATACCAATTATATTGCATAAGTCTAACTCGGGCGTGTACACACACTCACGCACACACACACGGTATTGCTATGTAGTTTACGTCGCCTTTGTCGCGTCGGTTTCCAATGCGGCAACATAATATAAAAATAAAAATAATAATAATAACAATAATAATAATAATAGTGAGGTGCAGTCGATCGTATCGTTCAACAAGCAGTGGTGTGATGTACAGGGTGATTTTTTTCTTCTACATTTTACACTGTTTTTGAAAAATAATATCTTCTCATTTTCAATTTCAAATTATTTTTATGTATACAATTTTAAAAGTGTTTTAAAGTTCATATTCTAAAACAATATTTTTCCGAACCAGTCAAGTCTTACATCGATTACCTATCGAACTAGTAGTTTATTATTTACTATAGGATTTAAAATCTATATGACCGGTGACTTGTGGATAATAGATAGTGTGTGCCAACAGCCTACTACACCGCACTCTACTCGGCTTTTCAATATCGGTATTTCAGAAAAATAGAAATTAAAAATGTATGTGTATCGTTATTTAAAATAAGAAAGTACGCAACAATTATTACGATAAAAAATGACTAGAAAGTGAGTGTTTAACATTAAAATAGTCACCCTGTATACTGTTCATATGTGATAGACTTTTTAAAGTCATCGTTAGCCGCCGGTCATCATTGTAACCGAAATAAGTACGAAGCAAAATTTTATTGACAATGTGTCGTTCGCACGGAATGCACAGCACACTTGGATTCGCATAACTCATTGTCGCGTTTGAGTGTTTGATGGCTATTTCAAACATCGCAGCGTTTGACACGTGTTATGTCATAACTTTGGAAAGATTTCTGCCGTGAAAACAGATTACATGACAACGATTTATTGTAAATACATATTTTTTAGATAGATACCTATATACAGATTGATTGGGAAAGAAGTTAATAATAATAATAATTTTGTGGATTGTAAACTATTTATCAATGTTTTCGTTATTTACCAATCATTATAAACATCAGTTATGAATGATTTGATCGATTCCGTTTTTTCGGATTTAATTTTCTTAAATCTTTATACTTGTGAGTTATAACTTAACAAGTTTTTTTTGCATTTTATGTGCGTGTGATGTAAGACTAATTGATCGTGTGATAAGGATTAACATTATCCTTGTCGGAACATTTCACATTACATATTATACTTTTTATATTATCTAGATCCTAGAAGTAGTTGAATTGTATTTTTGTTTAGTTCGTAGCTTATAAGTTATAAACTTATAACTAATAAACTCACAATATATTATTTTTCTATCCAATGAAATATTATAGAATATGGGAACTGATGTGGCAAACAGTTTAATGTACCATTAAAACGAAAGTTTTATGGCGTTTAAAAAAAAATGCATTTTTGTCGAACGGACAATGGACTATGTAGAAGACGTGAAGGACGTTTCGTACATATACATATATAATATATAATCACGCGATCTAATTTCTTCCCGATCGTTTTGCTTTAACACGAATTAAATCGCCAGTCGTTTCCTTTGTGAGTAAACCTTTCTGTCACGTTTTCCTATTTCATAAATCTCGTTTGAAACCTAATTGAGTTTGGGTACGTAGAAAAAAAAACACTACTCCTGTTCTAGCCTATGTACCTATATTATTATTATTATTATTATTATTATTTATTACTATAAGTTTACTATCGTGATAGGGGTCAGTCCTTCACCCGCCGCGCCGCCGACAGCGCAGCGACTCGGGCCGATGCGAGATGCTACGCTACGATATTACTACTGCAGGAAATCTGGACGACCTTGACGTTCTTCGTGCTATTATTAATATATATATATATATATATTATTATATATGTATATTTTTCATCTTTTACTTGTTTTTTACACATTAAACACGCACGTACACACACACACATAAATGAGATAATATTCGTGACCAAGGATGATGTTGTGATATTTTGTGCAACCGTATACGTTTTTATCCTAAAAAATCACACATGCGCACATACGCACGCACACGTTACAATAAAAGCCACCGTCGTATTGACGCGGCTAAGGAATTTGGTCGATGGATAAACATATACATTACCTCGAGGGCAGAACTCTCTGCGATGACCCTTATCATTATAACGCCAACCCGTCTCCGTTGATGCATTTGAACGTCGTCGTGGCGTAACGGTCAATGACAATAATCACTGTAATAAAGACAACATGTATGTAGTGTTGTACTTGCATATCGCGCGCTGCGTGTGTACGAATTGCGAACGCCACACTAATATTATACATATTATAATACACATGTAATCACTATCGATAATTACGCTGGGATAACAGCGCGTACACGTGTATAGTAATATAATAATATATGCGTGAAACGTGCTATTGTGAAAACGTGCGTTTGTTACGTCAAAATATGTAAGTACATGACGAAAAAATAAAAAAATAAAATCGGTATTATAAAAGGAAAAAATTCGCTGAACCGTCTTCGTATATGCGAATCGAAAAATAGATACATAATAATTATTACGCGTTGAGCGTTACAAAACTGTACGAACACCTATTACTATATAGGTACGCGTGATTAGCACACAACGAAGATGCGTGAGATAATATTTTACACTCGTCGACGGTGGGCAATATATTATATTTTTAGTCTGCGATACAGTGCGCTGTTTAATAACAATGTATAGTAGTTTTATACTGCAATAATACACTATACTATTATGCTAGTATGGTTTTTACCAACTTGAATACTTTGACTCATTGAATTAATTCAACGGTTGTTCTTAGTGTTATGCCTTACGCCTCATTTAAGACTGTAAATTGAATATGATACGTTCACGACCGTCAAAAAAATGTATTACATTTTTATGTTCTGTTATACTTTTTCTACACACACACACACACAGCCTACAGGTAACTACGATTGGTCAAAACGTACGATGCACACTGTATAAAGGGAAAGCAGATACTATAGATATTTAAGTACGACTAAAATACTGTTATAAGCACTTGACAAGGTGTTGACTAACATGTATAATATGTTGATAGCGCCATTATAGTCATTACTTAACAAAGATCGAGTACGCGCGTGTAACAAACACCGTAATTTATTTTTTAATTAGATAGTAAACATAAAATATTAGTATGTATTTCGATAATTATAGTTGGTGGTTGGTGCCTCGCAATATTCGTGTCGATAAATTGTGTACACAGGGTGTCTCACGAAGATATTTTTCCCATTGCGATATCTGTGAATAATTATAATGAAAATAATCGAATTCTGTTTTTTTAAACGACTCACATGTATAAGGACTTCAAGTATACATATTTTATAAATACATTTTTATATTTTTGTAATCAATAAAAAAATAATCTTATATTTTATCACTTTTGAAAACTTTAAAGATATCAATTTTATATACTATTATCGTACTGTACGAGTAGTTTATTCCCCAGAAATAGTCCTGCTGACATTTTAACTTTTACAGTGATACAGTATACATAATTTTTCTGGTTATTAAAAATAATATTAAATCATGAGGTTAATGAAAATAAAAGGTTGAAAATGCTACATTCTCAGAAGTATATAATATTTGAATATCTTTAGATTTGTTGAAAATAATAAATAAAAAGACATTTTTTAAAATTGTTCTCCAAAACATAAATATTTAATTATATGAGTATTTTAGCCCTTATCCTTGTGAATCATAAAAAAAACAGAATTCGATTATTTCAGGAGATATCACAATGGGTAATATCTTCGTGGAACACCCTGTATATAAAACTATAAAGTTTATGACCACGATTCGCACATCAAGTGTAGAAATTATTTGATCATAATATACCTGACACATGTATTATACGAGTAACAATTTAAAATTATAAACAAAAAGTTGACGGTGATAAAAAAAATTGGTACATTGAATGACCACAGAGTGTAGTATATTACCTCTATAACTGTTACCCCAGTCATCAGCCCAATTAAAAAAGAACACTAGTAATATATTATATGATGAATATAACATTGAATGTGAAACTTCATCGACCGAAAATTTGTATTTTATAGGCCGTATTTCGCAAAGATCTTAATAGAAACAAATAATATTTTATGCATTAGGATCATATTTATTTTCTGTTTTCTTACTGCTATTTTGTAACTTAAAAAGTGCGATCTGCGTAAAATTGACACATAATCAATTAGAAAGCGCTTAACTTGTACAATCTTATGAACAATTAAAAAAAGGACTTTTCAGAAAATGACATGAAAAGTTATTTTTCTAGTAGCTTGAAAAATTTTAATTTGTTAAAATTTTCTGAAATATTTTCAGCTACATTTTAAATTTGTACTTTAATATATCACGATAAAACATCATTATAATAGTTTAATCTTTACAAACTTTTTTCAAAGGATAAAATAATAGATTATAATTAAAATTGAATGATTTTTTAGGACCCAGTGTTTAAGCAAAAAAATAAACTAAAATAATTTATGATAAATGTACTGTCTAATATTACATTTTAAGATCATAATATCTAATCAAAGTAATCTGTATTTAAAGACTGAGCGGTATAGTATTTTATATTTTGTATAGGTACGTTTCAACAATGAATGGAAGATCACTCAAATACTTCTTAAGTTATAATGAATGTATTATACAGTTGTTTCATCATGTTCAATCATATTATACTGAAATATAAGTATAAATAAAAACTATGGAAACAACAATAACCCTATAATCAACAGAAAAACAAGATTTTTATTTTTAATGCATTTAATTTACGGTTTTGATGGTCTTTGGAAATACATTGATTAGTTTTATGAAATAAAAGTTAGTGGGTAACGTGTATGGTGCATCTGTAGTTCTATAATAAGGTAATAGGATACAATCAAGTGTCGCATATATTGTCTTAATGCCACTCAAGAAAAACGAGATAATGTTACGAATATTGATGGGTGAGAGGGTAGTTATGTTGGGAAGATAAGTAAAAAAAAAATATTTTAAATTTTGATTCACCAATATTAGTGATAACTAATATAACAACTTTTTTTTGTGGATATTGTAATATGTGCATTATCAAGAATCAGGCTACTATTTTGCTTTGTTTAAAAATTGTGATTCCAACACGGTGGACATGTATTATATTTAACGAGACTTTTTTATACTCATACTAAAATAGGCATAACATCAGAATAAACAAAAATAGATTAGATATTTTTAATGAGAAAAGTTTAAGGGTTGAAAACGTTATATATTTTTTTTAATAATATTAAGATGTGATTATTATAATATATTTACATAATAATAATAGCTATTAGCTGTGGGAATCTTTATAAATGTCTACAATTTTTTTTTATGTTTAAGATTATTTTGATTCTTAATAGTAACTTAGTTATTATTTATTAACTACCTATAGCAAAAGCGTTAGCATTGAAATAAACTTTAAAAAATATTAAAATTTAAAATATAATGTATTTTCTTAATTTTTACACATAAAATCATACCATCTTTTATGGCTTACACAAAGGCGATACCTTTGTGTAATATAAAATATTGTAGTGCCTTTTCTCAATATGGCTTATTATACAGTGGTTCTTATACTGCTATAATTATATACGGCCGAGCAAATATTAACAAAATTATAAGGTAAATTATAAATATAAAAATATTAAATTTTTATAAAATAGATACATAAGCTCAAATGGATAAAAATATGAAGGTCGGTAATGAATTATATATTTTTACAATATTTTTGCACTTCAATAGTCTTAATATTTTCACGTATCACATAAATGTATACTACTAGTTGATGAAAAATGTTGCATTTACATGACGCAAGAAGTAAGGAACTTGTTTTTACGAGTCTGTTATTATTAACACGTTGGCGGACAGCCGGAAATACCATATTTTGTCCCACAGGCATGTTTTAAACTTTACATTTTAAAGTATCATTTTTTCATTATTGTAGCTAGTAAAATTGATAATACTGTTATAGCAATAATGCCACTATACGTATTTCTAAATTTTGATATACTTATGTATAAATCATTAAATTACTGATATAGCAGTATTAACAATTTTTATTCTTATTTCAATTTCAACCCTTTATTTTTATGAAGACATGTCAAAATAAGTCTTATACTCAATTACATAAGTACTTTGTTAATATGATAAATTATAAAATAATAATTCATTATACAAAAACTTTAATACAAATAAAATATAAAAGTATTTAATTCATATTTTTTCTGCACATAATGGGACAGCCATAGATAGATATCGGGGAAGGGGAGTAATGGGAGGCTTAGCTGTCTTAGCCCCTTCAATCTAGAAAATGTATTCGAAATGTTATTACTACTAATAATTTTTTTTTGTGATTAGCAACGTTTCTGCCTCTACTTTCCTTCTGTACTTGTGAGAGAATTTTTATCTGTTTTGATAAAAATGAAAACCTGACTAAGACATCGATGCTAAAGAATAGGTTCAGTAGTATACCCATACTGAATACATCGAAAAAGATATAATAAAAAATATGAACAGTGATGATATTTCAAATATTTTTGTTAACAAAAAAAGATACATTTTTTTTTTATTAGTGTTCCATACAGAAATGTCTAAAAAATGAAGTACCTATAACATTCTAAGACCATTTATATGTTTTTCTGTGTGCACTGTTATAACTAATTACTAACCAAAAGTAGTTAACTATTCAAGTACTTAAAATGCTACTAGTATTTCTGAATGAAAGCAAATTTTAATCTCCTTAAAGATTTTAGAATACTTTAGAAGAGCTTATTTTTGAGGACATTAAGTTAACTTTTGTTTATGACACTTATATTTGATTTTCGTCTTCGTGTGTAACTGTGTAAGAATAATATATACATAATACTTATTACAGTACTTCGTACTTATGCATATCATTAAATTGTTACAGCAACAAAATGTTTGTATTCACGCTCATTATAAAACCAATACAAATTGGCCACATTGTCTTGTATGCTCATCATCCCGACCTTGCTGCAGTTATTACTTATTTGATTTAACCGTTTGATTAAATTGATCAATTGATGTAATTCAAGTATGGTGACGGTAGTTTCAAATATGAATTATATAAGTTACGCTCAAATTGAGTCATGGTGAATTAAACTCGTCCTAGGCCCTAGCTGTATGCCTTGTATATTCTTTGTTTCACTAATGAGCTATGTGTATAGTCATTGGATGAACATAAAATTGAAAAATAGTATTATATATTGCGTACTTTTATGTATAGTAGAGATGTATAGTATATTATACGTGGATATTTCGATTTTCGTATGAACAAATAATTAAATAAAATTATAATAAAAACAGTTTAAATATGCATTAAATAATACCATTCGGTAGGAGTAGGAAAATATACAGACACTTTGCAACAAATGTTTTTGTTTTTGTTTTTAAGATATCATCAAAAAGTCTGAATTAGATGCCTGTTGAATAATAGTGTTCATTATTTCTCTAAGTATATTACTACATACCTGGATATAACTCTGATACTCGTACTATACAAGCATTAAGTTTGTAATTACTATAACTTTTGAATGTATGGAAAATAATATTATGTCATTACAGTTTACAATGGAAGATATTCGAGACATCAGTAAAACACTATATTCATGTTACAGTATTTCCCGCGTGTACTTGGTGAGTGCTACGGCTGATATAACGCATTTACGACCTTGTTCCCGCCTAATGTTCTGTATCTGCAAACTACCGGCACATCATATTTCGTCATTTTATGACCTTAATCAAATAATTGTATCATTTTTAAATATTAAACAAAAAAACTAATTTAAAACAAAAAATAATATAAAAGTTGAGTAATAGTTACAGCAACATGTGTTTTAAATTAGTTATGTGGGAATTTTTTTATAGTTGTTTGTATTAAAATGCACCTCAGATATAATTAAAAAAAAAAAAAAAAATTTTTGTCGCAGTAGAATGTAATAAAATATTCTATAAAATGATACTGGGAAACAATGATTTTTAATGAATGTCTATATTTTTCCCTACGTTGGACTTATCGATTTTGCGATAATATTGTTTTAAATTCCGTTGAATAATTGTTTATAATGTTCATTTTTTTATACATACCTAATAAGTGATATTTAAGTTCTTTGTGTAAGGTATAGTTTTCTTGTTTAAGTGACGGTATACTATGTACATATGGTTTATAGTTATTATGGTGTTTATCGATTTATATTCATAAAATATTTCAAACATTTTTAATTCATATTATTTTATTTAGTGGACGGTAATAGGATTTAGTTTTGATAGGACCAGGTTGAATGTTTGTGTCAGAGGTATACCCATACAGAACCATCATTCATTTTATATTATGATTACCATTTTTTTCTGTTCGGTATTTATTATAGTGTTGACGTGTTGTGTGGTTGGGTTTTCACACTTTTACTTTGGAGTTCATACGTTTAATGTGTACAGAGATGTATTTATTATGCATGGAATCAATGTCAAAAATAATTATTAAAAAGGTAAATAAAAACAATTTTGTTTTTCATAATAACAATAGTAACCATATGGGTATTCATTCACACTTTACATCTGGGATTTATAAAATTTACATTCAGGTATATAGATGTAATTAGCTAGTTTACAAAATCAATGTCAATTTATATAAGTTACAAAAAATAGTAACTGAGAAATTAACTTTTATTTCATATTTTTTTTTTATATAAAAACAATTCAAACCGGTATAAACATTTTTATTCATTAAATTATCACGATGTCAATACAATATTATCTATAGTAAAATATACATATATTTTTTTTAATTTGTAGCTAAAACACAATAGGTGTATTATGCGTGCTTTATATACTTAATGGTGATTATTTGTTTCTTTTTTTAATTGGCTTGACATTTATCTGATAGATCAAATTGAGCCCTATTGTGATTTATGATAAGTATTTAAAAAATATTAACAATGCGAAATAAATTTAATTATTCTAAAATAAATTAGACATTTGTTTATCCTATTAATGTTAAATACACTTTGTCAATATTTTTAAATTAAACTAAAGGAGAAACTCAATATTTGTACCATTACAGGTTTATATAGTTCGGTGTTCATGTGTCTAATATTAATGGATAATAATCGTGACTAATTGGCATAACTGTGTCTCCTATTTTGGTCTCTTCTGAACTGAATTCATTTCACATTAGTGTTTTGGTGATAAATGTGTTTTATTTAAAAACACATTTTCGAATTCTTCAGTTAAACTTAATTTCTTCAAGGACCTTTAGATCAAAAATAGATTTAAAAACCGATACTATAAAAATATAATATAGTACATATTTAGCAATAATATTTCAGTTACATTGACTATATTTTTTTTATAATTCTTTATTTTTCACTAAATATGAATTTATCAGTATCATTTCAAGTGAAAGATATAACAATTACTTTATCAACTCAAGATTAATTAAGTAAATATCGAGTATAATATAATATGATAAGCTAATCAAGCTTTTGCAACCTTATGAATGAGAATGATCAACGGTCGAAACTAGTCGTTATATATAACATTTTAAATACTCTCGGCATTATATACATTTTTATTTTTCAATATAATATTAATTTTCATATTTTAAATTTATTAAGTATGTATACGTATATACAGGTGTCCCGCCGAGGATTTACCCATTGTGATATCTCCGATAACTCTTCTTTGTTTATAAGACTCAAAGGAGCTAACACTTCAAGTATTTTATATTTTATATTTTAATTAAATTTAATGTTTTGTTAAAAAAGTTTAAAATAATTATTTTCGAGAAATTTTAAGATAGCCATTTTATACGATTTATTTTTCTGAACATTTTGACGTTTCTAAATTTTGTTTTCGTTGACCAATGATGCTAACAATTTTATAAGTTTTCAGAAATATTGTATATTATAAAAATTGTATGTTATAAAATAATATAAAAAACATGTAGACTGTAGTCCTATTCCCCTTGAGTCTTATAAACAAAATAGAATTTGATTGACTTGATTATCTAAATTCTATGGAGATATCGCAATAGGTATAAATCCTCGACGTGACACTGTTTAGTAGGACTATAGAGCACGGGCATGCAAGTTGAGCTGCACTTGAATTACGTCCAGGAACCACTTGACCCCATGAATTGCGTCCCGACGATATTTAATCACTACACGAATTGCGTCCCAATAATATTTTCCTTCCCATTTTTCTTTCATTAAAAAATTTTGGAAATCGGGTCAATTGACTGCAGGCAGTGTTGGAATTGTAGATGAATTAACAAGCTTTGCTGCAATATCGTATTTTAATTTGTAAATTTGTTTTAAAACAAATTTGTGACGTTGCAATAAAAATTATTATTATTATTATAATTGGCGTGATGTATATTATTACGGATTGAAGTTAAATCATTAGTTGTTAATATTGACATTGACTGCATGAATCAGCCGATGTTAACATAAGTCATTATAACTTTTCCGAGCGTATTTTATCACGGTTTAAGACGATTATCCACTATGTACTTCTACGAGAGGGGTCACCAATTAATATTTTTGGAGGGCCGAATCGGGAATTTTGAAAATTTTCGGGGGCCGACGAAAATAGCCAAACAAATATTTTTAACATATTATGTAATGAAGCAAAAGTATAACACAAATAAAAAGTAATAAATTGAAAAAAATAAAATAAAATACAAATTAACAGCAATATTATAATATAAATAGAAAGTCAGGGTAAAATTAGTGGGAAAAATGGCAAGTAAGCTTGCTATCGAAGTTTATTCGTATTTTATTATCGGTTTTTACTTTTTTTTCCTTGTCTGCGGGCCGGATGAAAATCGATTTAACAGTTAACGTAGCGAGCGTACATACGTAGTTTTATATTTTAATAACATGCATAATATTATCCGTGTATATTGCACGATGATCCATGACTGACGGTCCGTCGACATAAAATGCATAATAATAATGTCAGTACAGCAATAAGTACAACGATAGACGATCGTTATTGTTACAGTAATAACCTCGACGCACAGCGGACCGCGGAATAAAATAATAATAATAACGTAAACTAATACGTACGCGAGCGCTTGATCGGCTGTTGCAGGAATGCGATCGCCGCGGCCGCCAATGGCTTTCAAAACGTGCGCGCGGGAGAGACATGGTATTATTATGTGCGCGCCGCGTACGCCCGACTGTTCCGCCGCGTACTTCCTGATGCCGGAGACCGAAGCGTTTCCTCGTTCGCGCGGCGGCAAAATAAATGGTTATCGTCGGTTTTTTTATCGTTACGATTGAAACATTAATAAATCGTTACGTATCCACAATAAACCAAGTCCGGTCGACCTTGCTCGCGACGCGACGTGTACCTAAACGTCATTCGTACACGCATACATAGATACAGTGCGGTGGTGTGTTAACACAACGATAATGGTCAATAACAATAATAATAATGATATATCCACGTACGCGCGTAACGTACGAGGCAATACCTATTCGACTGGAGGCGGTAACGGCGGTAACAGTGCAGCGGTTCCGGTGAAAGCTCGGAAGTGTAGGTACGTGTGTGTACGAGCGACGAAAACGTTTTATACGAACATAAGGTATGCCTATAATATCGTATCGTATTTATTTTTATATTTTTTTTTTTCCTCGCGCATTAGAGGCCAACGCCGGAGACCTTGCGCGGCCTCATCCCACTCCGAAAAGATTGTTTCTGAATATCCGCCCGCCGCCGACGCCGCATATTGTTTCGCGGTCTCGTCCGTCGCCGTCGTCGTTTAGTACATTTATAGCCAGTCCACTGCACTACTGCCGGACCATAATGTTATCATACCATATACCATTATCGCCGTCGTTATTATTATTACTGTTACCATCATCATCGTTATTGTTCCTGTAGCGCACGCGACCGCCGCCGCGCCGCCGCCGTGGACCACGCGCCGCACAACATCAGCTGCAGTATCCGTTCGGTTACCGATCTGAACGCGCGCGCTCGACAGTGACCGCCGCCGCCGATTCCATTATTTGTCGGAATTTTTTTTTTCCTTTTTTTTCTCCACTCCGCCCGAAATGTACTATCGCGCTACACTCGCGCAGTGAACAGTTGTCGTCCGCCGATCCGCCACATCGACCCGTATTGTTATTTGCCCAATCGTTCGCGAGCCGACGGTCGATGTGACGTGCCGATCACCCGAGTACAGCTCTGACCGTTACACCGTAGACGGGACTTTCCGCACCCGCCGGCCGCATGTACTGTACGTGCCCACGCGGTACCGGTGAACATATTTCCGTGAGCGGGTGAACGACGTGTCCCTCGCACACGTTCAACCGCCCTCCCTCAGTCTCAGGTTTGTCAACGTTCCGTTTTCCGGATGCTTTTGTTTCTCGTCGCAAAATGTTAACCCTTCACACCACGTGTCGTGCTGCACCCGTGTTCGACGGGACCGCGTGCCGCAGGGCTGTAGGGAACTATTTCCTGGGGAAAAGGCTAAAATCGAAGACGTACCATAACAGAATAATATCTTCTCGCCATCTCCGCGGTTTTCCACGAAATACTTACATTAACATATTATATGTTACTCGACGAGTATGAGAGCACCGTACTTGCAATATTGCATACGGATAACCAACTATTTATACGAGAGTTAGGCGTCTGGAAAAACCTCGCGATGCTACTGGAGTTGTTCGCGTACGCCTTTTCTACTGTACCCACATTATATAATATTATAAGTGTATTTTTCGTATTGTCTTGAAGCAGCCCATCGTCTTTATTTTATTTTTTTTTTCGGAGAGTGTTGTAAAAAAATACAAAAGAAATATTGGACATTACAGTTATAGTCAGCTGGGGTATTAGGTATTAGTCACACATTATTCCCAAATCCCTTACTAGCCGTCAGCCTAATCTCAACATTGCTTGGCATCTTTTTAGTAATATGTATTCGTAATAATATTTATTGGCAGTTAAATCTATAAAAAGAAACGTATTATTCGTGAGTATGTGAAGGAGACACGAATATCGTTTAATATGCTTGCTCAATATTTTTTCAATCATCAGGAAAATAACTAAGATCGATTAAATTATATTTTTAGATAGATATCTTTTATGTTTTTAGAGCTTGAGTTTTAGGTTTTGCGTTGTTGTATTTTGTTGGTTCAAGGTAATTTTCAATCAAAACCACTATACCTAGTTTTTAAATTGTTGATTATATTTTATGATAAATCATAAATGTATACATTCACAGGTAATAAATATTTTAAACTATAGAAGAATATTAACGTTGAATCACATACCTATGCGTTTTATTTTGTATAATTTAAAAACTGTTCTTTTTATAAAAAATTATCGATCCATTTTTTTTAAAAACGTTTTTATTTCGTTTTCAAGACATACCTTATTGGTTAAATTTTATACTTGTATTGGAAATATTGATGGATTACAATAAACTCGTAATTTAAAAACTCTTGGAAAAATAACCATCTTAGAATTATTTATTGTGTAGGAGATATTGTGGTTAGTAAATCCTCGTGGGACTATATCCTAGCACTAGCTGTTAGACGCTGAACACAAATTATTCATAAATGTTAATGTATACTTATATAATATTATATGGGTGTACTGATAAGTATACGGTTTTTTTTGTCGGGATTAGTATATAATTTGTAATTATTTAAAGTATTATATCGTGTCTGATTCAATGTTGAGCCGACAAACTACAATTTACTAACCATAATTTTTTTTTAACGATGTAAGCGTGGACTGACGTCTATAAACATTTCGGTTATTAATTTCCAGTATTATAAAAGAAAAAACTAAGTTATTTGTGATAAAGTGACTATCACTGATAACAATATCATCGACGTTGACTATAATTCAAACTATATGATTCCATTGTGACGTATTACAATATATTATTATTGTTTTAATTTCCTGCTGCAGTTTTATTGATTATAGGAGCGATTATTGGTACTATCGAATCCATACACCACAAAGAGAAAAACGAGTTCTATATTTTATTTAAAATTACTTTACATTTCGATTGAAACAATTGTTAAATTAATTAATAGTTTTGAATAAAAAAATAATTCAATTTATATAGGTACATTTAAAAAACTAAGCTATCTGCACGGTCAAAGGTTATAACGTATCTGATGCTATTGGATATGCGTTAAAGCCATGTATTAAGAAATCCATATTATGTTCTAAAAATTCCTAGTTTTTGTTTTTTTTTTTAAATAAACGTAATATTTTGGTTTGAAGTTGGTAAAATATCTTATTGATAATTAATCACATCTGTTTTTGATCTACAATCGATATGGAAACAAAATTTGGACCGATTTTACCATCTGAAAAATGTTTTTCCAAACTATGGTAACCGCGTAAGGAAAATGTACAACTTATGTTAAACCAATAGCGGCCAAAAATCTTTTAAAATTCAAATTAACTACAACAAATAATTAATTATCAGTATATGAGTTATATTTTAGTAGAAAGCTTTTTATTTTTGTCTATAAGTTTATTTTTTAAGACTAAAATGGTGATAATCATCCCTCTTTTAGCAATTGAGTTCGAATCTGCATGCCCTCCTTTCAATGTCAGATGTTGTTGGCTTGCAGATAATTTCCTCCTAAAATCATTATCCCTTTCCAGTTCTACCTTATTCAATACTTTCTATTCCTTGTTTCTAATTTGGCGTTCAAAATCACTTCCCATATTCTCTTTGACGGCAAACTCAATTCCCTCTTTCCATTATTATATTTTAACTTGTACTAAACCTCCTTTAAACAAGCTTACGATGCTCTTATTATCACTTATATTCACGTTGACCACCTTTTTCTTGGTATACCTTCTACTGATTTGAGAATTGGTTTCCTTATTGTCATTAATGATTCCTTCTCTGATTTTATCGATAGTAATTTTCTAGATTCCATTACAGTCTATAACGATGATTCCGTCTCTCTCCTTTCTACTGGTTATTCCTTCTGTACCAATGTTTATACATCTCATTTACCACCTTCTTCTTTTACAGCCGAGTGTTATGCCATTATTGAAGCGCTAATCCTTCCTTCCCACCAAATAAGCTCTTAATCGCTTAGGAATCAATGTCGTGTTTCTAATCTCTGAATTCCAACCCTTTCAAACCTAATTTATTATCTCTTGTTTTTCGTATTGGACTTATTCTAAATTCTAATCTGCCTTTGTCAATCAGATTTTAACATACAATTTCTCTGCGTTAGATTTTCCTTTTCTTTAATTCTGTGGTTTGATTTTACTCCGTTCCAAAGACGCCACATCTTTAACTGAGTATTGAAATAAATGACGGGAAACTTTGCCTTTAAATTTAAATCTATTATTTCCAAAATTTCAAATAATACTTGGTTCAAAGATTTTTCTCTACACTGATCTATTGTTATAAACTTCAACCGATTACTTACAGGTACCTTTTACTCAATTATGCTTACAAACTAAATTTAAATGATTCTTCTTATTTTACACTCCATACAGAGGAGATTGTTATGATTTATCGCATACCCTCTTCGATTGTCCGCCGTTATCCGTTAAACGTACTCATTTATTTAATCAAATTAACTCTGAATATCCCTTCTACACTCTTTTCCATTCTAAATCATAATTCTGTAAAAGTTAAAAGCCATGTTATTTCGTTTATCCAGGATCTTGTTAAATTGTAATTGTTGATCATAATATTTAATCTAAAATCTAAATTAAAAAAATGAATATTTCTGTAGTATACCATTCAATATTCATTGTAATTACTAGTATTTATATACTAAAGTCAATACTAATACTAAGTTAAAATATATAATATTAAATAACAACAACCTACATTTACGTTTTAATTTCCTATAGGTACTAAAAATATTTTAGCGTGTTATGATGACGTATAATGTATAAAATATTAGTTTATAATTTTTAAACAATCGAAAAATTTGTTATTTTGTCGATTTAAACAAAGAACAACTAAGTAAATTGCAGTATTAATAAGTACCTATAAATGCTTTAATTGATCTATTATAATTTCATTTTTTATTCATATCAATAATTATTAAAACAATTTCATGGTATTGGAAATAAACACAACATTATTTCAATTTGATATCTAAAATACCTTATAAGTTATAACAATATTTCAACATTCAATTATTTTTCAAATAAATCTTAGGATGTGCAACCGTATCTTATTATAATAATCATTGGCCATGAAGATTTAATATTCTAAAAATACATTCTTTCATTTATTTATTATTAACTTAACTGGTTTAAATGTTATGCAATGCAGCCCGTGATGAACCGTGTAGTATCTGTAAATCTGAAATTAATTAATTCCTTCTTCACTTATAATTGACAAATTTTTAAACGATATTTGGTAAAAACAAAAACGTCATGAAGTCTGACACCATAATTGTATACATATTTAATGTATAGGCAATTAACAAGATGGTAAGACAATGTATCGAAAAAGTACCTGTAATATAATGTCATGTATTTTAATACACCTGTTGAATACGAATCACGATTTTCATTTTCTTAACGTTTGGGTTGCTCAACGAGTCAACGAGTAGTTTGGGCGTAATGTGTATGCAATTCCGATGATTGCGTGCGGTCTATAGAAAATAGAGTTAGCCTTCTATAGTTTTACAATTTCCCGTGGAAAAAATAAATAACACTAATAATATCAAAATGATTTGTCGCTATTGTCGTTGACAAAAGAATTGGAGCAAAAAGTTAGTGCAAAGATCAACTTAAACTGCAGTAGTCATACACAAGCACAAAGCCACTTTACCCCGACCTTGGTCACACCCAGAACTGGTTTATGCGGATTTACTCGGTAAAATTTACATGCCACCAAGTGAATTTCCAACTGCATTTTTATACCGAATTCCTCAAAGAACGTTTACACGCTACGTTAATTTTGGCCATGACCATTATGCTTATTTAACTGAAACATTTAACACAATAATGTTTGTGATTCAAACTCATCGACATTGATCAAGATGTATTCATCTTATTGTTTTACCCATGAAAAACCAAAGTGAATACCATGAAATGTTTTCGCTCGTTGCGCTCAGCTAAATAAATTGTGAAGTTATAATTATAAATACAATATTATGGTTTAAATTTAACTAACTAAGAATCCCGCAACTGGCCCAATTCTAGTTTCAAATGTCATATTTATATTATATACATTGTACATAGTAAGCAGGGGCAATCGATTTGCCCTAGAATTTATTTTATTGTTATAACTTATAACTTATGGTTAATAATAATTCCTTTAGTCTCAACTCTCAACAATATTATTAATAGGCAAAAAAGCGCATTGACTATTAATAAATGTTGCGGATTTTGTAATCATTAAAAATGTATTATAACTTATAAAGTAATAACTAATAACTATAATGCGTCAATGCCTAAAATAATTTTTATCAAACGAACCAGTCTATTTTAGATTATAGATTTAAAATCGCGAACAATCCGCCTAGTGTGTGAGTGATTTAGAAAAAAAAAATGGTCGGGGCGAAATGTCCAATATTGACATCGATGTTTGACTATTTTTTTTTATATATCGATTCTGTATTGATAGACGATGGGAGGCAATTTGTGTACATGTACATAGGGTAACTCGAATCGTCTCCGAAACACCCGGATGTATTAAAATTAAAGTGAAAAACACGCCTACCTAGATTTAGGAGGCAATTTAATTGTGTGCACCGTATATTATAAATGACATATGACCTTTAAATTTTTCACTTAATCATAATTGAACGTATTACGTGTAAATAATTAATTGTAATTAAACGTATTATGTGTAAATACTTAATCGTAATTAAACATATTACGTGTAAGTACTTAAGCATAATTAATTATTTCCCCTGTAAGTTATTCTAGTGTCATTGCATATTCATTTTTTTCGCGTGATTATTCTACAACTAGAAATTTTTGTTTATTAAATATGTTACAAAAATTAAATATTTATACTATACTTTTATCAACTACGTAAAATATTGTTTAATACTCGTTAATGTAGTAATATGTTCAATAATAAAAAAGGACGTCATAGGATTTACTCGTATGATGAATCATTATTATATTACTACTCACTACTCGTATGTTCATACTTCGTAATAATGCGCTGTTATGATTTATGTGTCGGTACTTATTAAATCATTTTTTTATTTTTAACGTTAAACCTCATATTTTGTGTTAAACATTTCATTTTTTTATTTTTTAAAACGCATTTCTACTACATTTATCGTTTTTTTAATAATTTATTATTGTTAGCTAGTTTATTTTAAATTACAGTAGCTATATAATATTTAAGTATTAATACTGAGATCCAAAATCAACTTAATTATATAATAGGTATTCGTATTCTAAAATTTTTTGATAGAGATTGGTCACAAGTGTTTGTACAATCATCAGTACAACGTTGAAGTCTTAATTTTACTGCATATTATAATACCTATGTGAAAATAATAATTCTAATTTGAAAATGTGCGCTCATTTCAGAATGCTCGGGAATGACGGAGGACCAATGTTCTACGGTTATAGCAACCGTACACCTGTCACTGGTGATGTTCAAATGATAACGACTTGCCTGGTGTTTGGGACGCTTTACACGGCGTTTCTCATAATTTTTCCAGGAGTTCGCAAAGAAGTGAGCAAATCATTTTATTTATAAGGACAATAGTATTATTCATAGACGGCATAAAACAACCTGCACTGTTCAAAATGTAAAAAACATTTTTAAGCAACTTGCACAAAGTCATAGCGAATTCAATATAAATGTATCGTTTTTATGTTTCGTGACATTGTATTACTGATAGCTTTTCCTTTTTCCAAATTAATTTGATCCGATATATACCTATTGAAGACTGAATATATACGTACTAGTATGCTGACGTGTTTGATAACATGTCTATAAATCATATTACTACTGTCACGTCCTTTTTCTTCCGGAATGAAAGTTTAAACCTTGTCAAATAAATACCTACACACCTATCTGGTAGATGGTAATGAATTTTTTTTTTTCAGAGGTTCACCACCTTCACAACTGTCACCTTGAGTTTGTTCGTCGGAAACGTCATATTGTGTAAGTCTACATTTTTGATAGAGTTTTTATAAATTTAAAAAAAATATAAAATCCACCAACTCCTAAGAATTATGTCTCATATGCATAAAATTAAAATTATTCAATCCATAAATTCGTAATAGTTACTACATAAATAATTAATTTTTAATAATAACGAATCGATTAATTAACGGGCTTAACTTTGAAATGTTAATAATGTTAATTATATTAATACTATTATGGTAAAAAAAAAAAATGTTATTCCATTTACGTTTACCAAATATATCTAACTGTTATATCGTTATGTAGAGAAGTAAAACATTGAATATAGGTAAATTATTTAAAAATGTAGAATTTATAAAATTAATTTTTAAGTTCTGAGGCATAGACATCTGTACGTGCGTGGGTGATTGCCGAAGTAGCTGCCTTACTAAAAGTAGTCCTTTGCTTTCTTTGACACCCTCGTATTTTAATTACTTTCATAACCTAGACAATTATAGACTTTCCTAATTAAAATTAGAAAATATAATTAATATTGAAGTGAGTACTCCAGTACAGTGTGTGTTCGTTTTCTTTAACTAAGCTTTTTTTTTTGGAATTGGAGACCGTCTTCAATCATTTTCAATCGAACAGAAATATTTGGTATTTGATGTATTTGCTTCAGAAATATTGCATTTTTTAATTATTCATAGTAATCATTAATTATTAATTAAAGAACCAAATTATCGTGTAAGTATTACAAAAGAAAACAAATGTTTTATTAAGTGTTTTAGAACATAATATCATATACGCTTATTTTTGAAGTCCATTGCCTTCGATGTCTATATAATATCTCCACACGTTTGTTTTGGGGTTCATGAACTTCAACGTTGCTTTACATTAATTGAACATATTATGACTAGACCAGTGCGGTTTCAACTCGTAGCCTGTACAGTCAGTGTACACATCAGATGCAATTCACGGATCTTGGCCATGAATACACGATCATTCAGCCTTGTCATGTTCGTACATTTCCTTAGGCGTTTGCTGAAAAAAATCACTCTACATAATATGCGGGGCGATAAATGTTAATTTAGTGTTTAATTTTAAATGTAATCGGTCTTCGTTTATAAATTGCTTCTGTGTTTGCAGTAAAAATAGCGAGATTTTAAATGTACTATATTAAAATGTACACGAGTCCGCAGTAATAAATTATCATTCTATCATTACGTTGTTGCGTATGACTATAATATTATACATCCATCTGTTAATTTATTTGAAATACATATTATATTATTTTACTAAAATTGTCCGCTAACAGTGTAACAATAAATAAATAAAAAAAAAATCCAACTAGATTTCGTATGTATTTAAATCTTGCGGTGTACAACACGTACGTTGTCGTTGTTGTATCGATGATAATTATGATGGCAGAACGCGTGCATAATAATTTCTTCGGGCTGCAATATGATCATTCATCCGGAGTAAACCGCAGTCGTTACTAAAAGTCAAGGAAATCTCAGTTCGATTACCTTGACAGTCCGGATGTTAAACTAATCTTTATACTTCCTATTCAGCCTTAAAACATGTGTACATTAATAAACACGCGCTATAACGCATTCCTCGACTATACCAAAACTATTTGACCTTCAACTATTTGACCAAAAATTCGCAATCGTTGAATCATACAATCCGACCTTCTCGATCGCACAAAATATCGTAGTGTTTACTTATTCTGATAAAGCATGGACTTTTAAGTCTACGTCATTTTTTTTTCAGCACTTCGGTTGAATAATCATAAAGAATTTATCATTACGACGAAAATGTTGAGAATTATGTAAAAATCGCTATTGTCGTAGAATTCTTAGTGTCCGACCTTTAATCATTATTTCCGCTTCAACGTGATGTTTTCACCAGTTTTTACGAAAAAACGATTATTCTGGTTATGCATTTACTATTCATAACAAGTGGATTTTGGTTTGGTTCATTAGTCATTTGGCCTAGCACTATTAATTTTGCCCCATTCATTTGTCAAATTATATTTTCTTCTGTCATATTGTTCGATTTGTCCTTCACAGTAATACTAAACTAACTAAGGTAAAAGAAACGGGTGATATTTTATTAAGAGAAAAATATCTAATACAGATGTATTTGAAAATCATAATAAAGGATTTATTAAATCTCCATTACCTTCAGACCGACGAAAAATCGCTTTTGGAATATTTTATTTATATTCGAAGGACTTCACGATACTTATATCGTATAGAAAATGAATGTAAAAAGTTCAATTATTATACTAGAAGGGTGTAAAATGAACTCGAACTTTGTTCTAAAATAGTTTTTTCTAATTTCGAGTTACCTATATCATTATTATTATTAGTTATTGCTTATTTCACTGTATTACATAATTAAACACAAATTGTCTCATTTTAAATAATATTACTATTTTCATCCAATGGTACATACTTACAATATTTATGAACAACTTGATACCTATTTTAAAATAGGTTTAAGAGTTTTTAAGTGGTATGAACCCACGAATATAATTATGATTTTATTTCAATGACGATAACCTTGTCAAATCGTGTAATTACATATTTTATATGTTGATTATTTGTAAAACGCTTAATTATATGTCACTTCATATCTTCACTAGGAACTTTATAAAACGTACCATATAAAGATATTTAACTGTTCAAAATTGAACGTTAATAATTATATCATATTAAGTTTACTAAGAGTTATTATTGTTATTGGACATTCTGGAAGGTTGGGGTTTCAGTCATTTAGTACAAAAAGTATGCGTTTGTAATAAAAGTATATCTAGCTAAGTTGCATTATCATTATATAAATTATAATACTATAATACTCGTAGTTTTAAATCATATAAAGTTTGAAGTATCAAATGTTTTTTTTTATTAATTATAAGTTATATATCATTTCGATGAAAACCTAATCATAGAAACAAGCTAACTCAATGGCGTTTATTTTTATTACATAGTACGAGCATACCTTATAGTAATATTGTAATAAACCTAGACTTGATTTGCAAAGAACATTAGAAGTAATATGTCATAATGAAATGTTATACTCGAAACATAATCCTTAATTATACATGCTATTCATAGTGTGTATAACTAGTTTGGAATAATTTGTAACTCAATTATTTTAGAACTAGTTTATAAGAAAACTATACAGTAAACACCTAGTATTTGTTTTACTTGTATGAAGTAACTGTTGGGTTTGATTATTAATTTTACTATACATCTATTGACTGTAATTGTAGCTATAAAATATCGTTGATCTTATAATATTCAGATTTTTATATCATAAAATAATGCGAATATTATTCGCAGGTTTGGATTCGTAAATTCTGTACACCTAATATAGTTTATTATCCCGTAAAACTCTTAAATGGCATATGCGAGCGAAGAGAAAAACGAATGCATTTAGACTCGGCAGCACTTAATAATACATAATGGTGCTTATACAGTTTTCACCGGCAATCAGATGTAATTACGCTTATGAAACGACTTATGTGTGCTGATTATCGCGAACAATAGCAAACGAAACAATATTGTTTTTCCCGTCAATCTTCAAGGATATATTATGGTCTCAAGGATCGAAAATTGTATCGTTAGTTATTCAGAAAAATAATAAAATTAATTAAATACGTGAATGCATGTGTACTTGTGTGCACGTGTGTGTTTACTTTTATACACTATGTGGTCGAAGAAATCCAAATGAAAAATCGTTGCGAAAATGATTATATTTTGTGCGTTTATACGTGACCTTAGAAGTTAGAAGGTATTGACCGAGTCGAAAATATTATCTTGTTTATACATAGATCTACACTTATCAGTTATCATTCTAGATTTCGATTTCAACAGATTTAGCTTGTTTAGAAGTCAAAATGGAATCAACATTTTTGTACAGAGCAACCAAACCTCGAATTACATTAACACCATAAGACTGAAAAATATATAATATCTAATTACGCTTAAACGCGTGTTACATAAGCTACGTACTAACGTACCTACGAGGCTACAAATAATGTAATAAAATGAAGATCTATTGATTAAAATTAAAAGTGATATTATATTCAACGCAAATGGTGACCATATTTATCTAGATAATAGATATACATAATATATACGTTTAAACATTTGACGAATGTAGTTTATTTATCATAATGACTAATAAGTAATAAGTGCCTTTTGCATAGTGTTATTGAATTTATGAATAATGATCAAATATGATCAAGTTTTCGACACGACCAATACACATATTACACCATATTATACCATTCCACATCCGCGCGAATTCTGTTACTTAATACCTGACCATTGACGAGGACTTGAAATTCATTAATTCTTGTTTGTTTTTCTCGTTCACGTGTAAAACTTTGTAACTTCATAACTTCATCAAATGCATACACTTGTCGATTTCTAACCACTGAAACAGCTTTTATAATGTATCCATACGTGTGTACAGCATGCGTGTAAACTGCTGCAGCGTTGTAGTAGAAGTCATTTTCACTTTTCAGATTACTTCTGTCGTCTCCGTTTCACTTTCAACTGTGCGTGTGTATACACAAGATGTCATAACGATTAAGACCATAAACGCCCCGGAGGGTCATCGCAATTGTCCCGGCTGAGAGAGCATATATTGCTGCGTTTCGTCACACATATGCATAGGTACACACACACACACACACACACATTATGCCTCGAAATTATTATCATTTTTCGCAACGGCAATAATAATTGTTAAATTAAACGAACAACAACGATTATCGATGTCCACACCGCGCGCATTTGACGACGAATAGATCCGCTGGTTTTCTGTCCTTTTGTTTTTTCATTTCTCCGTCGACTTTCACACTTGCATATTGTCTAGTATCGGTCGGTACCTGCCCGTATAGTGTCCGTACAAAGTGCATAACGCGTACAGGTAATTAAAATACGCGCCTCGGAGCAACATTTATTATAATACCGCATCTAAGGTCGATTCGTATTATGTGTAATAAAATCGAATGGAAAAAAAACCATGTCCATCTATACCTACTTAGGTTTTTGCGCTTTTTTGCTTGCTTGTGCCGTTCGACTCATCCAACCGTGACCGCTGCAACGACGGAAAAATAAATTATTATTATTATTATTATTATTGTTATTATACGCATTATACCATTGGCCTCATTTGCGCTCGCGCACACTCGCGTTATTATTATTACGTTCGTGTTTTTTTTCTTATGTTTTACCACTGCCGTGTACGGGACTGTTGCCGCGATATATTATAATTAGAGAAGAAAAAAAAAAAAAAACCATACCCAAACCGATGACATCTTCCGCTCCATGCGTTATTTCGCAAATCAAAGCTAGTTCAATAATAATACACCAGGGGTGCTCAGACATGGACGGATTTATTTTCTTGTCCAACAAGACACAAATTTCCGACGTTTCATCGCACGTTTGAAAATCATTTTCACCCATTTTTGGTAAAATTCAGTATTAATATTACTACTTCTACTTCTACTTTACGGTCAGATGTAATGCTTGCGAATTTTGTATTTTATAAATATAAATTATAATGCATATCATGGTATACGCACTTACTGCGCAAATTGTATTTGATGTGCTGAAGGTACTAGTATTACTATAATATACTATTGGTTTTAATAGGAATTTGAATTTTATTATTTATTGTTATATTAAATATTACAATATTATTATAATTATTAGTAGGTTACAAACATCAAACGTTCTCGTTGCAACTTCTAATTCTATTCGAGATATATATATATAGGACAATTTAAATATCTTTCTCTAATATTTTGTTTTGAATCGAGTCCCCGATGCGAATTAAAAGCGAATATTATGAAATAAATCTCTCTCAACACGTGTTTATACTTCAACATAATTTTCACCTCATAAACGTGTCATGGAACTTGCATCATATTATGCATGATTACGAAAGAGAACATGGTTCTAAATAAATTCGTGAATTCATAAAAATGTACCATTTTTCGTGTTTATTGAAATAGATCAACGTAAATTGCAATTTCATAAAGGTAGATCGCTCATCGATAGTACACAACTGATCTTACCTTGGTCATCCTTGAACAAATAGCAATACTTTGATGGGTGACCACTAAAATAGGAAATGTACTTATTGTAGAGTATGGTGACGCATTCACTCCTTGAAACATTTATTTTACATCGTACACGCATCTACGTAGTGGGGCTATCGATATCAGTGGTTTCCCATGACTAAACCGCACTGATGGGATCGGAACTGTAGAAAAATTACTTGTTGCATCTGTGACAATATTGTTTTTCAACCATAGAAATTATACTCCGACATCAATATCCTATATCGATCACATCAGTGTTTTCATATTTTAAAATAATAATGAAGTTGCCGACCCCACTGTACAAATGCATTTGGTTTTATTATAACGCAGGTACTTTTTTCTGTTTTCAATTTGACAAAACATTGATCAGTTATAATTGTTACCAGTAAAAGTTAATTTTCGAAAACAATACAAAATTGGTTCGATGTAATAGTATTATGTATAAAGCAGAACCGTGTTAATGTAATCATGAATACTTTTAATACGTGCAATATATCAATATATGTATACATTATACACTTTTGGTGTACGCATATCTATAGTAGCTTGTGAGATACCGTTGAGAGGGACAGTGCTGGATTTAGCAGTAATGCAATGAACTGAGACCTCAGATGCAGGCCCAAGGTTTTCTCAATGATATAAAATAATAAATTATGATTATATAATATATTCGTATCAAAAACATTTTACAATCGAGTATTGAATAAATCGATTCTACAAATATACAAATGTTCGGCAAAATTATATAGTTGGACATTGATTGATTTTTAACTCGTTAATATTAGTAATATTTGATTTTAATATGTGTTGAAAGAATAGATAAGATTTATGGCAGTTATTTTTTTTTATATATATTTATTAAAGCTTCAACTTTAGTTTTATTTTTATAAGTACTAATATTAGTTTTAACCTGGCCTCCCAAGACTCAATTCCGGAACGTGAGGTAGTGAGGGATACTTGTACAGTTGTACTCTAGTACCAGTTTATAGTCAGGAAATTCAAATATTTAATGATTTAAACATTTTTAAAAATATTATAATTTTTTCAAATATTCTTGGACAAAAGACATGAGTAATTCGTTTTATATCGAGATAAAATGTATTCATATATTTATTTTCGTCCTCTATACAGCCAACTAAAATATATATGAGGGTTGGTGAATTACTGTTTGATGGACATAAGGCTTATATTTTTATATCACTCCTACCATGTATTTTCCTCAATTATTACACAACTGTATTCATTGTAGTAATCGATCTATGGCTGGGAGGCCAGCCAGGTTGCAATAAGTAGGTAATAAAATGGATCTATTAAAAAAAAAGATTGAATAAAATACCACAGTATATTTATACAATATACAAAGTAATAAAAGTATTAAAATAAAAAGTTGAAAAATCATTCAAGAAACAGTCAACTTTAATATATTATTGTATAAAATATTATGTTCCTTTTTTGTCGCAAGTGCCTGTTTCTGACGAAAAGTTGAATAGAAGTTCTTACCTAACCCTAAAAGTTTGAAATATACTTATAAGAAAAATAAAAATACAATTATTTATCGCAAATCGTAATTTTTAAATTTTATTCATATCTATCGACAGGATAAAAAAATATTTTAACATCATAAAATGCAATTTAATAATGAAGATAAAGCATCATTTTTAATAAATAATCAAACATCAAAATTGTTTATTAAAAGTGTTTATTATATTCACTTGCTGCTTGTTTAAATATGTTTACTTAAAACTTTAAAGTTTAAACAAATTGGAACCAAAGAATCATAAACTATACAACCAATAAAATATTCTAAACCAATGTTATTAACCACAATCGACGAAGAAAATAGTTAAACTACAAAGTACATTTTGCAACCTTCAAATCGAAGAAAGTGTTTAAAATATTTTATTTGATAGATGATGTTTTTATGTTAATTTAAACATTTGAAAACTAGTATTTTTACAATTTTTTTTTTAATCAAGATTACTTTACAATTCCATCAAAGAATTTATTTTTAATCATATGAAATATAAGTATTGGGTATTTGGATATTTGTTTATGAAATTAATGGTATGATTAATTTAAAAATTAAAAATATTCATTCAAGGTTAGTAAGAACCGTTAATTCTATAATTATTAAAATACATAGGTTATAAGTTATTTACAAGATCCCAAGGTTAGATTTGTTAGATTACCTATCTATACAAATTATTGAACGTGCACTTTTCATTAAATTTGTTTAATTAACTTTAATAATTACATAATTTTATTCATTAGAAATTATTTTGACTTAAAATCTTGCAGATCTAACTTATACGAGTACGTATTCATGTTAATAATGGCGTATATTTTTTTCTGCATAATCAAATAAGTCATCAAAATGTAATTCCAAGGACTACATTTTAAACATCTTTTAATTTCAAGTATTAGTGCATGACTTATATAAAAGCTGCACCACACGTACCTAAAATATTATCAATTGTTATATATACGTAATATTTTGTCGACGAAAAATATCAGTTATAAGAAGGAAAATTATTAGAAACCAAGCGCTGTTATTGTGAGACATATAAATTGCCTACATGTTCATATAATGCTTTTTTTGCTTTTTGCGTGAGCAGACACATGTTATGTAATTGTATGTATCTAATTATAATGTACAATCCAAAACCTCAAAAATGTAAATATTATTCGTAAAATCAGTTGTATTTTTTGATAAACGCACGAAAAGAAATAGTTAATTTTGCAAAGTATATTTTAATATTATCAGGCATACATTGGTCTAATAAATTTGTAAATCGAATGATTAATATTCATTTAATATCTTTATTATTTTCAATATACGAGGCGACGAAAAAAATGCAGATGACGAAAAAGTATAGAAAATACATTTATAATATGTATTTCGTGCGTATAATTATAAATCGGATAATTTAAAATCAATTTCGGAGTTCAGTTAATCATTTTTCATTATTTTTATACACAATAGAAACAGTTCTAGACTTAGGTAACACTTGCGTTTTAATTATTAAGCATATGTGCTAAACAGCTAAACTATTACGTCCTGTTCCCGTACAGAACATAGATATAAAAACTAAAATACTTGAATCGGTTCATTGTCCTTAAAATAACAGTTTATTAAAAATTAATATTTATCATACATATTATGTCACATCACGATCATGTAATAAAAATAAAATACTAATTTTTCCACATTTGTCCACTCATTTCTAACGCAATTATTAAGCATATGTGCTAAACAGCTAAACTATTACGTTCTGTTCCCGTACAGAACATAGATATTAAGACTAAAATACTTGAATCCGGTTCATTGTCCTTAAAATAACAGTTTATTAAATATTAATATTTATTATAAATATTATCGCACATCACGATCATGTAATAAAAATAAAATACTAATTTTTCCACATTTGTCCACCCACTTCTAACGCATCTGATTTATGCGATAGTAATTCGTAATAATAGGTTTCACGATTTTCATTTGCGTGGCTTTACCCGCATGAATTGGTAACTTGAATGAATTATAAACTATAAATGAGTACAGTTTTTGCTTCCAACGTATAAATTGACAGCCTTACAAGTTATATTATTTAAATTAATTAATTAATATGATATTTTCTTTTACCGTTCTTCCCGATCTACCACAGGGATTTTCACAATAATATACTATTAATTTTAGTTTAAAAAGAAACACTAAAAGGAGAACTAGATAACAAGAGCCCCCCCCCCTCCGTTAGGATTTTGGACAGTTATTTTCCTACTTATAATATTTTATTATAATCTAATAGCTCTATTTAGTATTTTGTAATCTATTCCCACTGATATGTCGGTATATTATATATTTTAAATAATGCATCGACGGGAAAAATGTACCTAGTTTATAATATCAATATGATATTATGGACAAATATTATCATGATCAAACCGAACTAGACAATCGATCCCAATAACACAAGCTCCGACTCCTCGGAGGCAACGGGTTTTTGTTTTTACACGTTTCATTTAAGAAATTAGCGTTTATAACATGTAGTTTAATTAATACTTGTTGAAATCGGTAACGAGTAATGTCGTTGATTTTATAATAAATTATAAAGTCAGTGGCAGTAACAACCTATGTGCAGTTATGCGTGTTTTGGGCTATAATTCCAATAACATCATGGTATTAGAATTATATAAACATATTATGTGATACAAATATAAAATCAACTTGTAAAAAATTATCGCTCGACTCATACACATTTCATTAACAGGTTAACCAGTCCAGTTTTAGTCATTAAGTTTTCAAATTATTTGATATTTTGTTATACTATGGGCTAAAATATAACCATTAACCATAAAAGTTTTATTTTTTACATAAACATTTTTTTTTTTTTGATAAACGAATACGTGTTGGTGGATTATGAAAAATATTGGAGGTCAGTTCCTTTAATTATTTATATAGTTTTACTTTCATATGGGATAGTACACCAATACTCTAATAGTTCATTTTTATACTTGTAAAAATAAAATTAAAATAATACTGTTATTCTACTGAAATAATATTTTAGAATGTATCAAATGTGTGGCTTAAACCATTCAAAGTTTAAATAATTTTTTCGAGTGACTGCTGGCGTGCTGAATAAATTTTCATTTTTGTTTGATTTTATTTATATAAGTTACCTATATCTATAAAAGAATATGGTTAAATCAATGCGCAAAAAAAGATGTTTCACCAATTTTTTAGAAATTATAAAAAAATTTAAATACATATACGTATGTTCCGTCGCTCGTCGGTTCATAAAATACTAAAATGTAACCGATTAACAATGATTATATTTTTTTAAGACTACGTAAGTTGTACATTTTAGAATCCGCATTAGATGTTAATGCAATTAAATCAAAAGATTTAAAAAAAAACATATAATTAAAACTCCAACTTTTTGTATTGGAATTTTCAAAATATAAATAAACAAATTCACAATACTCATTTTCGATGCATTTCTCACACACAAGACATAAATATTACATAATAACATATAAGTAGCATATAAATTATTAGTACAAACAAGTTTCGAGTTGAAAAAAACAGTATGAAATTAAACTTTAACTTTTTATGTAAGTACCTAGTGATAACAAATAAACAAATCCGCAGTCCAGCAAATATACCTTACTCATACGCACCGAATAAAGTAATATAAAATTATAAAATACTTGAAACGAATTAAATAAATATTAAAATAAAATAATTATTTTTAGTTATTTGAACAAAAAGATTAAGAATTTTAAAAAACTATCGAATAATTTAAAAATAATACTGATTCATTTAAATTACCTATTATTTTTATAGTTTTTTTTAACGAAAAATAATGTTAAAACAGCTAATTAGGTTAAATGATGGCCCCAGGGCCGTAACAAGGTTTGTTGAAGAACCATCAAATTCAGTATATTTATGGTTCAGCGATTTTATGACCTACTGATTTTCAGAACGCGCTTTCGCTTTTATGAGGTCTCCCGGAAAACTATGTTATATAATTTTTAATCGAGCGTAAAATGTTTGTTTAAATTAATAAGCATTTTCAAATATTCTATTTTTACAGTATCAATATTGGGTTCAAGTTGGCATGTAGCTGAGACTGTAATAACGAGTGCTTATCGAGCACTTTCCAAAGAACTGATCACGGCAGAACTCGGGGCCTACGTCGGACTTGGTCATGTCAACATCACTCTTTGTGGTAAATCATTTTGTCTCGGTTTCGGATGTATTTTCATGAATTAAAATACTATTGGTCTTGTTTTTTTTTCGCCGCAGCTGTGCCAGTTGACAATTCTACGTTGCCGTTAGAAGATATTAGTTTCAACGAGCGTTTCTCTTGGCTAGGAGCTCATGAGATGGGCGAAAGCTACCAAGCTGCTCTGTACCGAGGGCTTCCTTTCCCCATACTGACTGTAGCCGAATACTTTAGTTTGGGCCAAGAAGGATTTGCTTGGGGGGGCCAATACAGAGCTGCGGGGTATTACGGGAGCATATTCTTATGGTGAGTACATGCACGCACCGTATAGGCTAAGACTTTAGACTATACATAAATGGTTTTCGAATAGGTTTCACGTTTGATGTAGGTACCTATTATACTACCATCCTTTTTAACGAGGTGAAACTCCATAGATACTTTTGAATCATAAAACATTGTACGAAACTTTGTGTTTTTGAAAAAAAAAAAAATCTGTAGGACAGCGTTTGTGTTATGGTTCCTAATGAATGTGCTGCTGATTGTCGTTCCACGGTATGGGGCATATACTATGATTGCCACCGGAAGCTTTATGGTCGGAGCCACTGTCGCGTATCACTGTATGCTTCCATGGACTCCTCTAGTCATACGTTTTCAAGACGATAAATTCTTACTGTTTAGGCTTGGCTGGTGTTTCTGGCTAACGCTTTTCACAGGTTGGTGTTTCCTACTTGTCATGATTACGAGTACCTATATATTATATGCGAGACATAATATGTACTTGAGCGTGCTACCTTATGAAATCGTCCATCTCGTACGCTTTTTTTTTTCACAGGTCTACTGAGTATTGCTGTAGGAACGATGGTTGCAGCCATCGATTGTGTCTATCCGCACAAGTTTTCCACAATTCTCGAAGTCGACTTCGACACACCGTATGATCGACATATCATAATCGAAGACAGCATCCACCGGAAAAAACGCGTCGGGAAAAGTTTAGAAGAGCCGGAGGGTCTCGGTCGTAGGATTCTAAGGTTTAAACTTTAAACGTATATTGGTCGACTTTGATTACACATGTCGTGTACTTCGTGTTCCAGGCGACTTTCGTCGAAAAAAGACGATGACATCAATAATCATATGAAACTTGCCGGCACAGACAACCGGGGATACGAATTGGACGCTCAGCCTCCGAATTCGCCGTGGAGATTCCCATACAACAGACCTGCTGTGCAAGGAGTAAAGTTTAATAGGAGTATATCGCAAGACTCGATGACTAGCCAAACATCAAATTTGGCAGTTGCTTATATCAACCACGACAAGAGTAGGCTTTCCATATTGAAAATGTCTTCACAGGGTAAAAGGTAATATATATTTAATATATTCTTCAAGACCACGAAAATATTATTTTTGTTGTATTATGTACTTCATTTTATTTAAATTTTGTTTTTTAGACATCCACCTGGACAAGCAGTTGTGGTAGATAGAGCTAAAGAAGTGTCCATGTGGTAAAACTAATGAAAAAAAAGTGCCAAGCAAAACGATTTGTGAAAATTTTTTGGAAGTCTGATCGTAGACTTAGATAAACACATGTACCATATTATATAGATAACAAAATGACTCATAAAAATTATGTTTTTAACTATCATAGTAATTTTATAGGTGTTTGTAAGTGAAAATGATGAAATTAAAAGTTTAAAATTCTGAAATATCGAGTTTAAACAAAAATTAAGTAATTTAAGATAAAGTTATTTATAACTTAACACCAATATACCTATATCTATTTATAAGCTATAAGATCAAAAGTGTTTAGAATTTAAGGTTATAATTTGCCAACAATATGTGAATATAATTATTGTAATGTTACCTATATTTATTTATTAATAATATCATAATTTTTTATAATTTTAATGTGTGTAGCAATTTTATTAGGCTAATTTGTAAATCAAAATTTTTTATTGTACACAATTATAAATTATTATATTTTACAAACATTTATGGAGTTATATTTATTTACTTTATTTTGTACAAAAAAAATTGTAAAAAGTTACAACAACATGTAATCTTCCTATTAATTATTATTAATATAGAAAAAATACCAAGCTTGATGTAAGGTAGTAGCAGTTACTCTTCTCACTTGGCTCACTTCTAGCAATATTGTATTTTTGTTATAGATTAATATTTTATAAAATAGTTATAATGGTCATTTTTTTTCAGCCATAGATTATCATAGAACACATTTCAATAAAATAAGACACTTTTAATTTTAATAACTTTTTTCTAAATTACATTTACAGGTTGAGAAAAAGTTGAAAAGTTTCTTTTTCTCACGATAAATAATTCAAGTTTAAGTTTTGTATAAAATTCTTTAAAGATTTTTCAAAGATTTTTTTTAAAGAATTTTTAAGGATTACTAAAATTTCAAAATAACTGTGTCTAATGTACGTACTATAATATTTATCTGGGTGTATCTCCTTTTAAAACATCGTTTTTTTAATTAAAATTTAAGTTGTAATGAGTAATTACGAGTAAAATTATTAGTAATGTATCATCCAGTGTAGCTATAAATGTAATGGTTCATATAATTCATAGTTCATACAAGATAAATAAATATAAATAATAAAGAATTATATAAATTTATTATAATTTATCTGAAGTTCATTTGCTGCAATCTACTTGTGTCAACTTGAACATTGCATGAAATTTTTCTAATGTGATTCCTTCAGCAATAAAATGTATTGTTATTTTTTTCAATGCATAAATTATTAATAATAAATAAATATTATAATAATTGCAATCATAAATTATCAGCCACTCTGATTCATCAATATGATGAGGAAACGCTTATTATTCATAAATATTTATTCTCATACCATTGCGGAACTTTACCCTTGTATCAGCTTGGAATTAGGAATGATCAAAGTTAGCTATAGATTGTTAGATAGTCAGTCTGCAGCTGCAGTATAAAACAATCCCAACTAAAACACTACGCCAAAAACTCCATGTAAAAAGGGCTGAGTACAAAAAAAACCTCTTTAAAAGTTGTGGTGTAATTTTGTTATACATTTATATTTTATGCCGGTATAAACTATAAGTACCATCAGAGAACAGAATAATTTTTACTTATATTACAGCCGCAATAATGGGCGTTGTATTCAACTTATATTCAACGCTCTATAATAGGGATGATCATAATCTGTGGCTGATAAAAGTTTTTATTGGACTGTTGAAATAACGAAGCTTTCATACCTGTAAATATTTAAAACGATTTAAAAATGATGCACGTCAAGAACTCTTTGGATTTTTCGCAGTTCGGTCGCATTAGTTGTCGCACAACAAAACTGTCTTGGACCAACCTCGATGTGTGAGTTGTGGTTATTAATTTTATAATTATTAAAAATTACTAATTTTTTTTTTTAATATTATATTTTAGAATACAATTATTGTATTATTTTTAACTTACAGATTACATTGATTCAACATTGTAATTTATAAGTTATACGGAGTAATAGACTTATAATAATAGACCTAATGAACGAGACAGTTCGATATATGTGTGCAAATGTGCAATCCATTTGCAAAAGAAACTTTTTTTTTATTAACCGCGTTTATAGCCTGAGACTATTCTTACTGTCCAAGCTTGGCTTAAAAATACTAACTACTTCTTATAAAATAATATTATATCACAAGATTATATCATATATGCATATATTACGTTTACGTAATATTTTATGTGATATATTATGGTATAATTGGTAGCATGCATGGAGAGCAGATGGACAGTTAATTAAAAATGTACTTATCAATAAAATAAATAAAACGAGACCCCTAGGGCGACCCAAAACCCGATGGATTGACGTAGTTGCCAAAGATATAGTAATGATAGACCAGGACGCAACTTTAGAAACAGCATATCAGAGAGAGAGAGAGGTGGAGAGAGATTTTGATGGCAGCGATGGTCCTGAATGGACCGCTAAGCTGATAAAGAAGAAGATAATTGGTAGCCGAAATTCTATAAACAACGTACATTATTTGAAGATAATACATTAATTAAATTATAGCTGTTAACGTATTACAGTTCAATAAAAGTATATTTTACCATGAATACATTTTTACTGTAATAATGACTTAATAATTAATCGAGCAAGTAAAAATCGTAAAATACAGAAATATGCAGTACATGTCAAAAAACTGTTAAATATGGAAAATAAAACTTAGTATTTCGGATCCATCGACCACAATTGAAACTTATAGCCCATCTAGCTACCTTTTGGACGGTTTAAAAAAGAACACGCGATTTCCGTGTTCTTCAGGTGGTTGTGGGAAATGGGAAACGTTTGACATCTCTGAACACTGCTAGTGCCATCTAGCGGTAGAAATTGTTCGGCTACGGACGTAATCATTGCAGAGATAAACACAATACAATCGACGCAATATCGATCACTCTATACCTACGACAAATAATGTTTTCCGGGTTTTTTTGAATAACGGATTCACGCTCGTAGGGGGAACTCGTCCTCTTCGCGCATCGTCCACAAAGGTTCCGCGTCACGATCGCGGGCGACACAGGCGCGTCTTTCACGCCAACCGCCGGTTTCGCAGTACTCGTCCATGTCGGCGGTGCCCTGTTATCCTGCGCGTCTGCGTTCACCGTTATCTGTTATCAGTAGTCAGATACTCGAACGGTGCGAGTGCGACTGCTCACTATTCGTTTGAAATTTTGAATTACGGTTGAAACGCGACGGTCCGCCGGGGAGCGCAGATCAAGTATCGTCTTGGATTTACGTGAGTACAATAAAAAAGAAAATTCACGTCGTCCAGTCTGAAAACGGACGCGATTCATTTGATCAGCGATCACAAATGTTTCGGTTTCAGATCCGTCCACGATTCGGCGAACCTGCTCGAGTAACGATGTTGGAGCAACGGTGCGTAGTGGTCGCACATTTTCCCACGGGTTAACGTTCGCCAAAGTCGCCGACATGTCTGCAGAAAAAATTGATTACGACAAACTGTGAGTATTCAAAACCATGTTCAGTACTCGTCTACCAAACATCATAATAACGGGTATTTCCGTTTATGATGATTGGTAGTCGAGGGCTTAAACTCGACGTGCTTCACCGTAGACCGTACAAGTAACGTGAAGCAGTGGCGGTCAGGTACCTATATTTTGTGTTACCGGACACCGAGTTCAAGAGAGACCCATGTAAATTGTACAACTCACTGTTTTTCATTTATAAAACTAGTATGCATTCTTATGGCCGGTTGCACAAACGATCGATAAAAACAGTTCATTAAGCTGTGATAACGGTTCAATAAACAGTCAGATAGATAACTATATTGGTTCCCTAAAGTGCTGTACTGTTGCACAAACAATTGTTTAACATTTTAGTGGTTAGTACTTCAACCAATGTTGATAGCCGATGATGATATACCATGATTACAAAAAATTATCATTCAATCATATATTTTTACTGTTATCAGTGTTAATTGTTGTAAATTATAATTTTTATTAAAATAATATAGTTTACAGTTTTATACCTAGTTACACATCGAAAATATTTTAAAATTTTAATTTATATTTTATTGTCATAAGTAGTTTGTAAACATAAACGTATAGTTTAGTTTAAAATGTCTTCAATGAAAAAAAGAAGCAAGAATGTTTGTAAATGAAAACTTACTTTAGATATTCGAATTAGTAAGGCCCAGCGCACACTGACCGAGCAAAACTGCTCGGAGCTGTTAGGACATAAATAAAACACGTATCAAGTAATTGACGCGTGCGCACTAATCAGTCAATAACAAAACACGACAAGACAAAACATGATCGGTCTGGTTCTATTTTTCCTCCGAGCAAAATACGAAAAACAAAGTCACTGGTTTATTTTACGAATAGTACACCACCGAATACCGCGTGAACACAGTGAACGCGTTATTTTCTCCCAATTATATTGTTATTTTATTTTATTTATTTCATAAATATATTAATTTATGTAATTTATTTTAATTTTAATAATACAAAAATTGTATTATATTAATTTAAAACTACATGCGAGCCAAAAAAATTAATAAATATAGTATTTTTAAGGAAATCTATTTACGATTATACTGATAAAGAACATAGCAATAAGTTGATACAAGACAGATTTTGGAATGAAATTAGCAAAGAAATGGAAACATCAGGTTAGTAATAATTGCCACATAAGCGGTACAACGACGTCGTCTTCGTCAGAACTCATCTTGACAACTGGTGTTTAATAACAAAAATAATCCAGAATTATTGTGTCTTGTTCTGCTCTGTTTTGTCAGTGTGAATGGAATTTGTTCCGAGCTACTCGGAACAAAATGTTCCGAACAGCTCGGAGCAATTTTGCTCTTTTGGTGTGCGCCTGGCCTAAACTATACAATTATCAGACCAAACCTCCACACCACCATAGATAAGAATAATATAATGTGATTATCACAAAATAATACAATCTTATCAGACCAATTAAGTTATAGAACTCTTTTGAAAATTTATTGAACCGATAACACAATATTTATTGGATTGATAAATCTTATTGGTTTTTTGTGCAACTTGTCAAATTTTTATCGATTCAATAGTCTAGTTCAGTGATGGGCAAAGTACGGCCCGCGAAAGAATTTAATCCGGCCCGCCAAGGGTCCATCGACATGTATAGTATATGGCCCCCAAATTATGGTCGCAGAGGTTTTCCAGCATTTCTTACAATTTATAAATTTAATTTTTTTACATTATAATTTTAATTTAGGAAAACAATTCCATATGTCTCACACGTCTACCATGGTTGGGCCTTCGAATAAAAGATAAATTAATTATTATTTAAGGTAACAAGTAATTTGTAACATTTTAGTGTAATTTTGTAGTGTTTTTATAGTATTATGATTAAAAAATTTAACATAAAATGTATTTTTTCTATAACTCTGGCCCTCCTCAAGAATTTCTAAAACTTTGTGGCCCCCCATTAAAAAAGTTTGCCCACCACTGGTCTAGTTATTAGTCCGATAACTGGTTATTGGTCGTTTGTGCAACCGGGCATTACTGTTGTAATTTTAACCAATAAATAGTATTATAACCTAAACACGAGACAGTTGTAGACTTGTACAGAATTTATATAAAGAGCATTCTCTCCTCCCCAATCAATGTGTACAAACAGGAGCACACAAGAAAACCCCCCATCTCCAGATAGGCCTATCTGCCACTGTTTTAAAGTTTGTATACTTGATGTGTAATTGTATTTATCTGACCATTAAATTCATTATTTTTTTGTGTAGTGTTAAAGATCATCTGCGTTTGAGACTAATAGAATCTGGTTGGAATGATCAATTAAACCAACTAATTCAAAATGCAATTATAAAACGAACAGAAAATGGCCAGGCGGCAGACACTATTAAGTTTGAACAATTGTACAAAGACGTTATTGATATTGCTCGAGGTAAGAGCTTTATCCTAAGTATTATAATTGATAAAACACATTTTTTTTTATCTTTAAATATCAAAAATTGCCATGTATTGTTTAAAATTCTATTTTTTTATTTTATTTTTATCTTTAGTTATTTATATCTTACAGTAATAATTATTTTATGTATATATTATATTGATATGTATTGAACCTAATTGATACCTAATTGATGTACATTTAATCATTCCTTTAGTCATTTATTTGTATTTTAGTATTTAAAGGATTGAATTATGATACTTCAATATAATATTAAAACTAACAATGCAGTTAAGATGTTTAAAAATTCAGCACAATTATAAATTATAACTTAAAATATTATTTATTAGATGTTAAGCGAACTAAGATCTTGAGATCTTTCTGAGGCCAAGTGTTCATGGGATTCAAACATGTACTTATTAATAATTAATGGCCCATAAAATGAGTTCTTCTCTCTTGTATTATATGTATTACCCACATAACAACATTAAGGGTTTTGGACTTACTGAAAGCTTGATTCCATAATTTACTTGTACATTTTACATAAATAGTATATTTTAAGCTAGAAAATAGCAAAGTAAAATGTGTTTTTAATTTTTGTTTTATTGAATAATTTATGCCTAAATTAACAGATTTATATTTTATGATATTTTTATAACTATTAAAACTATATGCCTGTATTTACAATTGGTATTATTTATTTTATTATTTTATTCTTTTGTATACTTAGTTTTCATTCAATATATAAATAATTTTTAACATAGAGAATTATTTGTGAACATAAATATACATTTAAATGTAAATAATCTACTATATATATAATATCGATTGTGTTATGCAAGTCTTAGTCATATTAATGTTCTAATAATGTACAGTAGACACAGCTTATAAGACTTACTTGACCAGCACAAGTTGAATCTTGTAACGAAATAAACATGCTCTTGAAAAATTATCGATATTTACCTTTATATTAATTATGACAAATCATTATTAATACTAAGTATTAATTATTCTATACTATGGCTATACTTTACAAATCAGTTTGCTTTTAGTTCACGTATAAACTGTAAGTTTTTTATTTTTTAATTTCTAGATGCAATAACAGAGGAGCTAGAAAATGAATTTCATCAGAAAATTAGTGAATATCTATCACTAAATCCCCAGGAAGAATCTAGTTCATCAATTCCATCTCCTGATTCTGCTGACGTTCCTATGGAAGTTTCTTCCGACGTGTCATCCAATGTTACATCTGATATTCCTTCTAATATAATTATTTCTGATATTCCTTCAGATGTTCTTTCTAGTGATGATTCACTTATGGAAGCCGAATGTTCATACAATCATTAATTATAACAAAATGAGTTATTGTTTGCATGTGATATTGAAACAATGAACATTTAAAAAAAGAAAAATTGTAATCATTGAGTGATATTTTAATACTGTTGAATTAGTGGTAACTATTTTTTTTTATACCAATTTTTATGTTTAGCCCGTAATAAGCTGAATATTTTGTGAATACTTGTTCCTTATTAGATATTTTATTTGTACTTAACAGTATGTTGCTTTTTATCAAAATTAGGCTTTATGTAAATTTAATTTTGAGTCAGTGTACTCATAATTGTATATGATATTAATGTATATTTATTTCTGTGATTATTATCGATTTAAAATAAACTTAGAGCAATCATTTGTAACGTGTATGAAACAAAGCTTTTTTTGTGACTTAAGGGTGGGGGAGGGGGCCCCTCTCTCCTTTAGATCCACACCTACCTGCCAAGACAGTTAGTGAAATAAGGGCCTCTATCTATATTATCAAAAAATAGCAATTAAAATAAATAACACTTTGTTTTATAAATTACTTTATTTACCTATAAAGCTATATATAAAAAAAAAAAAATAATTGCGCTTATCTTCTTCTTGTCGTATCGGTCTTCATAATCCCTTCGCTTCCCAATAAGCCGCAATTTGTATTGCTTTGTCTGAATTGTCTGATTGCACTTATTACAATATGATTAATTAGAAACTAACTTAAACGTGACACCCTGTGCAAATGATCGGTACTATCATCGGCAGTAATTGATATTCTATTTTATAATTGCCATATTTTTTATAATATCCAGTGACTATATAGGGCAAAAAGAAATATTTCATCTCACGTTTCCTGCGAGAAGATAATAGGAATACAATTTTTGTCAAATTTTTTCACCTATGTTCTATTTAAGAAATTGGAGTTGTACGCTGAATTCCTTGACGACAAGTATGCACAGTTTAAATGATAAAACATTCATATTTTTTTCACTGGATGCCCACATGAAGGCAATAATCAATACATATAAAGCAATACAAATATCTGTTACAGTTACTTTGTTGACATTTGAGAAATCATCTGATGTATAATTATATTCTTTAATACATTTTACAATTGAATTATTATAAGTTTCGGATGTATTAACTACTTCACAGTTCATAGTTTCAATACATTTACGAAGAGACAAAGTTTTTCTACTCATAGCTTTCACCAATGCGTTTTTTAACCTGTGATCAGTATATCTTTTGAAAAAGATGATTTTACAAATATTAGAAACACAACTGTCGGAGACTGAGACATTTTCAAAATTTAATTCTGGATATTCAGTATTAATATAATGAGCTACCTCTTTCAATTTATATTTCAAACTCATTTTGTAGCTTATAAATTGTTAATTATGTCTGATACAAAAAAACCGTAGACACTTATAGCAGTTTGAAAAAACTTGTATCTGACACAAAAGCCGTAGACACATATAGCAGTCTGAAACAAACTTGTTTCGATGCTCTAGTATCTGACACATAAGCCGTAGATACTTATATTAGTCTGAAACAGACTTTCTTAAACACCTGTTAAAATTAATTAAAAAGTACAAGATAATTAATATAATAATATAATATATTACACTGAAAAAAAACCTGATTTAAAAAATTGAAAATATATGTAAATAAAATGTATATTAAAAACAATAAAAGCGTATCCGGATTACGTTCATCTGAAAAATTAAAAAATTATTTTGATTTTATAACAATAAATATATACTTTTTAATTAATCTGTATACTTACATTTATATATGTAATAATAGTAATTTATAAACCTATTATAATAAGTATTTTAATGTAAAATATTTTATTTTAACGTTGTGTCATTTATAATTATTAAGTTTTTATTTACCAATGAATAATTGATGGTTGTCATATTACTTCTGTTTAAAAACTGATTAATAATTGTTCATTTACTTAAGTGTTTATCTATAGACTGACATTTTTCATTATCAGGGAGGTGTGCATTCATTCACTGAACTCACCATTGCTAAGTTAATCTAAGCAATTTGTTCATTAACTAGGAAAAACTGATTTATTTTATTAAAAACATTCTGACTTTTAACTGTATTATTTTTACAATTTTAAATAATGACATTCCATATAATATAAAAACCCAAATTGAACTAGGGAATACTTTAACATATAAAATGTACTATAGTCTATAGATAATTATTCTAGCACTATATACAAATCTTTAGGAGCTCATTTACTGGTGCATTTACCATAATTATCTTACAACTAAAAGCATTTAAATATTTGGTTTACGAAATTGATTTTTAAAAGGGTAAAATTAAAATAGGTTATTATTTAATTAATTCATTATTATATTAGATAATTTAAATCATGATAAAAAACTAAGTAATAAATATTATATACATTTATTGAAATCATATTTCTCTGAATTTAACATGATATAACTATAACACATAAATAATTCTTAGTATGAACTATATTTTTAACCATAGAATATACAGAATATGGTGCTAAAAAAATGATTCTATAGTATTAATAATTTCTAACTAATATACTGCACACGCGATTTTTACAGCACCGGTGGATAAGTAAATATAATATTTTACTATATAACTGACATTAACTACTAAAGTAGGCTATTACTTATTATTATATAACTATTATGACTAGTATACATACCGGTTTCGTGAAATCTTTTGAATAATTACATCGATAGTCACTAAAAAGGTAATAAGAAAAAAAATCTGCAAAACACGACTGACTTGCACCTATCGAATTATTATTTTATAGAGACAAAAAGCAATTTCTAGGTTACGGGTATAAGCGTATATTTAAAGAATTCTATTAATAATTCCGATAAAATATATTAAAAACTTAAACAGTATTTAATGCAAGGACGCTATCTAGTGTAGCACTTGCCTTTGAAATACTATATGTACTAAGCGCCCGACATACACTATGAATATGCAACCACACAAACGTCGTTTCTTATCACGAAAAAACAGTCCCCTAGCTTTGGTAGTTTGGTCCCCTAACTTCACACACGTTAAATTCAATATGTATAGTCGTGTATTGAATAATAATACCGTCTTCAACGCGTTTCGATAAATAAAATCTACGGCCACTCGAGTAAAGAGGTGGGAGTTGAATGGAAAACCGTCCACGGTCTTAGAAGAGATACTTTTCTTCTAAAGACTGACAAAAAGTCTGGAAAATATTTGAAGGCAATGGGAAAAATACTGTTTTTTTCCCTACGGCGGGGCGCGGAGACAGATGGCGCTTGCTGTCACGTGCTTGACAAACCACATGCATAGAACATGCTACCGGTGGCAACTGCATGTGATAAGGATAGCGGCACCGCAGAACCGCAAAACTGCAGAACCGTTGCTGCTGCACTATTTTCGCGGTTCAACGTTTCAAGCACTCGGTTTCCGGACCACGCACGACGGACCGAGGATCACCGGAACTCTTGGAGCCGCGATGGATTTGTTGAGCCGACAAGGGCTGAGGACGGACGGCCGGCGGTCCGACGAGTTACGCAGGATCAGTTGCAAGATGGGTGTGTTCAACCAGCCGGACGGTAGCGCGTACCTGGAACAGGGCAACACGAAAGTGCTCGCGGCCGTGTACGGGCCGCACGAGGTACGTAACCTGCCGCTACTTTCGGCTCCGCCGTCGACCGATCGTCCATTGAATTTGTTATCGGTTGGACCGCATATGGCACATTCTTGTGTGTCCGTGGCGTTTACCCACTGTCGACGTTCGTTGAAATGTTGTGTGTTTTAACTTTATAGATACGGGTCAATCGGTCGAAAGCACCTAATGACTCTGCGGTCATCAACTGTCAGTACAGCATGGCGACGTTCAGTAGGAGCGAACGGAAACGTCGTCCCAGGGACAACAAGTCAGCTGAGTTGACGGCTCATCTCAAACAAGCGATGACAACTGCGATTAAAACAGACCTTTATCCTAAGTCTCAGATTGATATATTTGTAGAGGTATAACTTTTACTCTTGTTTAGCATACTATCATGTTCAAATTAAGTTCAGTTTGATGTTGGTATTAAACATGTAAATTATAATAATGATCCAGAACTATGGCTTACTATTTATAGCGAATAATGAAACCATGATTCATAAAAGTATAACAATTATAATATATAAACTGCATCTCTAAAAAATGTTTGATACTCATACATACTTACATTATACTTCTTTTAGCCATCTCATTATTTGTTAACCCTAATAAATGGTGACTTATTTGAGAGTTGATTCAGTCCTAATCTCTTAGCACTGCTTAAATAATATAGGTACTATAGGAACAAGTGCAAAATAAGTTCTCTTATTAATATTATAATTAATGAAAAAATTTGATTTTAGGTCTTACAATCGGATGGTGGTAATTATAGTGTGTGCGTTAATGCTGCTACATTAGCTCTAATAGACGCTGGAATTGCCATGGAAGAATTTGTGATCTCGTGTACGTCAAGCTTGGCCAATGGTGAAACGCCACTAGTAGACATTAGTCATCTGGAAGAGACAATGGGCGGTCCCAGTATAACAGTAGCAATATTGCCCATTTCAGGAAAAGTACATAGTTGATTTGTTTTTAATTATTGACCGCATCGTTCGTTATGAAACAAATGTATAATATAAATTTATTACTAAACTCGTTAGATCGCCATGTTGGAGACATCACAGAGAATGCACATCAACCACGTGGAGCCCGTGTTAACCGAAGCTGTGCGAGGATGTCGTTACATTTATGATACTTTGAATAAAACCATAAAGAAACACTATGAAGAGATAGGTGGCTCTTTGAATTGGGGAACTGAAGAATATAATATATGATCTTATGTATGTGATATTAATAGCTGTTGAAAAACAGCAAGTCTACACACTTAAGTATAACCTTGTAAATATATTTTTGTATTATTTTTGACAATTTTTACTATGTATTCTGTTCTTACATGTGGTACAAATTAAAAACGGTTTGTTCAGCTATGTGTTGAAAATATATTTGCTCAGTTTAACGTTGATAGAACTTATTTCTCTTGATAGACATTCTTAGATTTAGTAAGAATATTAATGGAGCCTTAGACAGTTACAAGTTATAATACATACCTTAATATAATCTTAGACAATAATTTGAGTAAAACTAGTCCGTATAAAAATTATCTTAGGAAAACATAATAATTTATAATTTGTATGAAAATTTCTAGTTTTATTCCTACACTATCAATTGCATGTTGTAAACTTTTTATGTATATAATCATATTATAATGAAAATATTATTTAGTTACCAAAATTAATAGCGAATTGAAAAAGGTCTAGGCCATTACTATAACAGATATAATTTATTATGAATAGGCTTTCAATTTCTTGCACCTTTTACATACAGGAGTTTTTTTTTAAATGTCTAAACTTATTGCCGATTAGTTGAATTTGATAACAACAATTTCCAAGTAATGAAAAGCAGTTAAATTTTACGGCTTATGAAAGATTTTGAACTAAACTAACCGACCTCTTAATGGATGATTTAAAACATTCAAATGTTTTGAGAAAAAATCATAAGACTTAATAATTCTAAACTACAAAAATATTATTTAATTTTAATGTGTTCAAATTTATAATAATTTAATTATATAATTAATAAATTGGTTCGTTCCGTTTTTGCAAGAATCAATATGTAAAAATGTAAATAGTATTATTAATTCTATGGTTGATTTTTATGAACAGTAGCTTTATTTCAAAACCATCGATCATAATAGTATTATCTAAGCGTCTAAGTGACGTAGCTACATTGTATTATATACGTTTAGAACTTATATAGTGAACTTAGGTACTACGTTTCAGTTTATATACCTCATTGATTCATTATTTATATATTATTCAACAAAGTAATATGTGTCTACAGCTTTTAACGAGGAATAGGTATTATGATACGGACATACCGGGTACCTATGTAGACTGTACTTATGGATAATATGTCGGATAAGATCAAAAATATGTTATTAGAAAGACGGTCCGTGAAAACAATCTATGGGAAGAACAGCGAAAGACTCGGAAGTTGAGCAAAAAAAATACTTAAGAGGACGCTACACCGGTAATTTTCAGCGGTAAAAACACGTCCACGAAAAACAAACTAAATCACATTAAAAAGTGGGTTTAGAGTAAAATTGCCTATTATGAAATTTAAAGAAAACAATATTTATGAGGGATTCTCATCGGTTTTTTTTTTAAATTTTAATTATTAAAAAAGTTACAGTCATTTCAAAAATGAAAAAAAAAAAGGTTTTTGTGCCTTTTATATCTAGATGTATATTTGGAATAATATAAAACGCCGAAGAGAATCCCTCCTAAATGTTATCCTCTATCAATTTCATAATAAGTGTTTTTACACTAAAACCATTTTTTAATAGCTTTTTGTATGTTTTGCGTAAACATGTTTACGTCGTTGGATTTAATTTTTCATTGCTAGCATGTGCTGCCACCTGCATGCCGTGGTGACGACGCACTGAACATAGGACGCAGTAGGTATACACTGCAGCCAAGGTCTTTGGTGTACTCGTTTACAACGTATATACATTGCCCGGTACACATCCATGTTGTAGTTATTCGGATACTCTGAGCACACAAAATGCCCGAGCACGTTCATCCGGGGTTTCGGCCGCCCGGGTCCGTGACAAAAGCGTTTCTCTGAAAATGTTAATTGTTCGAGGATTGTAATACGTAAATATAGGCAATAAAGTAGGTGCCGGACGTTCCGTAGACGTTTTTATTGAAGGAAGGGACCCGTCACGTATTGTTATTCCGTAGCAGGTCAAACACCGCGATGACAAAAAAAAATAAATAATATTCCGTTTAAAATGTACCGTTCGGGACGTCAAAAGAAAAAAAAGATTATATCGTTTTATTTCCTTTTCTGCCGTCGGAATAAAAGCCCCGTATAAATACATTTACGTATCATGAATACAACTTATGTGTACCACGCGAGCGTGAAGTGTGGAACCGATAACCCCCCTACACCCGGAGTCGCCGGGTTCGGGTTTTTTTCGTTGCAGCGCGACAATGAGAGCCATAAAAAATGTTTACGTATAAATCATGAGATCAAATGTCTAAATTATTGTCGGTCTGATGTCGCACGGACTCGGGTTCGAAAAAAAAAACCGGGATCCTTAACAATAATTTTAAACGACGAGAAGAAGAGCGCAGAAACTACCATAGAGAAACGCGGCAGGTAGTTTAGTGTGTATACATTTTTTTTCCACCCTTCGCCCGTGAATCCGTGTCGGGCGTTGGTTGACTTATGATTAGGGGCGCGTGTTACAACGATATTTTCAATGAACCCCGTGTGCAGCGTCGTAGCGTACTGCTGAGCATTTTCAAAATGGGAAGCATACAGGTATACGAGTAGGTATGCATTTCAATAAACTTGAACGTTTTCAAACTGTAGATAAATCGTTTTGCCCCTGTGATCAAAAACAATCGGTACATGCAATAGTTGTACGTAGAATATTATTCGATTTGATAACATTTAAGAGTATACGTAAATGATCAAATGTAGTAATTCTGCAAACGTTGAATTATCGATGCAGTACGATGGGTACTCTTGTTTTAAAAACGGCAAACGCCCTTCCCGGTGCAATTGTAGACACGGGTAAGTACAATTTTTAAAAACTTGTTCACATATTTTAGGTGGGAATGTAACGCGATAAGACACCGACACTGAATGTAATCGCATCGTTCGATTATCGATATTATTAAATATATATTTTAATTTTTGAGCACAGGCGAAACGATGGTCGAGTTAAACGAGTATAGTTCTCAACAGAATTTTCATTCGAATTTCGATTCCTCTCTCGATATGCCACCCGCAGAGTAAAAATATTTTATTCAAAAGTGACAAAATTAATTTTGAACTACAAATATTTGTGATATAATATTCTCATAGATGTATTTACACTTGCATTTCACCATTATTATTTTGGCGGTCCAAAACACGATATGACTGGTATAAGACAAAACAATTAAAATACTTTTCGATATATGCTCTATGGTTACCAAGGCACCTGGCTAGTGATAAGTTCAACAAGACTGAATAATACGACAGTATCATAATCCGTGCTTCTACATCTTGTAATTTCACGATTATATTTATACGATATTTTGCATTATATATTTTTCGGTCGAACGTTTATTCATAATTACTGCAAAGCAACATGATTAGACAATTGGTTCGAGGTATCAACGCGCTCAGGCGCTTACTCCGAACGATTAATAAGAAAACGCGAGCCTGGATCAAAGTGATGCGATCGCCGCTGCAAAACAACAACGGAATCAGCGGCCCAGCCCCGAAAGCCGTGTCCGGTAACGAAGATATCGTTTTGAAAACCGAGCTGGAGAATATCCATTCGGAGCCCGGTTGTTCACGAGAAATCGTGAAGAACCAAAATGCCGAGGAGATTTCTGTGATTGAAAAGTACGAGTCGTTAAATGACAAATCAGACGACCTCCAAAGAACGTTAAATGAATTGAAAAACAAGTACATGTCAGAAAAAATGAAAAAAGATTCAAACCTGCCGACGTCGGAACGAAAATATGTACAACAGCGTAAAGAAAACCAGGAGCAAGACGCTGGAGCTGACATCGTAGCCATAGGTGAGAACCTTCAATGGTTGAAAAAGCGTAACACAGAGTTGCGCCAGCGCTTAGAGAAGTCTCGGGAGCCAAGCACTAGAACTATTGACGACACAGAGTCGTGTCCGACCTACGGTACCCTCGTGTCGGAGCAATGTGATCGTGACGGCACGTCTTGCTCGGATGACAACGGCGACTTCTTCGTGCCCGGAAGTTGTACAGAGGATGATGAAAGAATAAAAGGGCTTCAACGTAAACTAAACGAATTGGAGGAAGCGCACACGAACAAAGCGCGAGATTATACAGAAATAATCGCTAAAATAGAAATAGAGGCACGTAGGGAGAAAGAGTTCCGGGAAGAAGCGCACAAATCTGATATGAAGTCAAAAGGTGAGTTATTCGTTTTATAAGTGACACGATTTACCGATGTACGACGCGAGAATGTGTTTTGTAACAATTTGTTTACCGTATTAGAAAACCAAGTAGCCGATATTATAGAAGGGTTTAGAATCTACACTAGGATCAAGAACGATGAGATCGAATACCATCGAGGTCATCTCAATGATGTGACACAAAAACTAAAATATCAGAAAACGTTGCTGGAGTTAGAAGAAGCGTATGCGCGTGATCGTATGGGAATACTCAAGTTAGTATATAAACTAAAAAACGCGTTTGGTACATTTTAAAGTATTATATTGTTTTTATCGTGCACAGCGAAAAATACGACGCTGAACGAGAAAAGATAGCCGATCTATTGAATCACATTGGCGGGCAAGACACACTGTCGACGGCGAACGACAAGCTACTGGCTGCCGGTAAAAAACCTACCAAAGACAAACCGGCAACGGTTGCCGGTAAAACACTAGCGAACGGCAAACCACAGAATGTCGTTAAAAAACTCGCGAGCTCATCGAAATCTGCTAGGCCGTCCGGTGGTGCTCAACGGGAAATTTCGGTGGTAAGATCGCCCAATGTCGGGCCGGGGACTAAAACCGCGACAAGGGAAACGAAAACGTCGGTCACAACGTCATGCAGTACGAATACAGTACGTGAAACAATAATGTTATCAACCGATCACGGTGGAGTATTGTCAAATATTGACTTCGTGTTCGTTGCAGGGCAACAGACTGGCCAATAAATTGGTAAAAAAAGACTCCAAACAACGTTCTGGAAACAGACCGCTGCACGAAATATTCGACCAAAAGCAACGTGAACGAGAAAAAAGGATGAACGAACTTCATGAAAAGATTCAACGGAAAAAAGCTTCTGATGGTCCAACTTAAGGCACACAATCAGAAATGCGGCGGTATATAGGTTTATATGACGGTACTTAGTACTTACTGACAATAATATTTCGTGGATACTATATAGTACATATAGCACGTGGTTTATAGTAAATAGCATTTGCCACAGGTCAAACCCTATGATATTTTTTGTTTTCTTATTATTATACGAATATTATAAACGTGCAACGTATCTACTCGTATTTTTTTTTAAACGGAAGTAGAATAAAATTTGACCGTCATTGTTCAATGATTCATAGAGATCACGATACATTGGAGATGAACGGTTATATTTATTCATATACAGTAGAAAATGTCAACAAAAAACTAATAACGATAAATATAACGATATTCTGAATGTGGACAAAATGAATTTCATCCACTTCGTGAAAAGGTCAAACAATTGTCCGCACACGGCGTACAGTGTAGTAAAATGTCATTTTCACTAAACGGATACAAATATTAGTGGTCTCACTAAGTGGACGCGACATATATAATGCGTGAATAAAAATGTTGAATCTTAAAAAGTGTTCAATGTTGACTGAATAACACTGTTTTGTAATCATCAAGCGATTTGTACCGACAGTAATGATCGACGACCGATGTACATGACAAATTACGAATTTATCATACACATACGTGCTGACCTTATGGCGCTACACACTGCAATACACAGGTATTAAAAATCCGATCAATATCGTGTAAAACTACTCGGAAGTACTTTTGAACGTTCGTCGGAATTGATCGGTACGAACTGTTATAACCGGGTTGCGGGTTGCTTGTTAGTACAATAGCTGCGGGAACGGACCGAATAATACCAAGTGAGCTTATGTAAGCAACACGGTACGTATCCGGGTAACAATATACAATATTATCCGGTAATATTGAATTGAGTGCCAAATATTGAATTGAGTCCCGCAAATACTTTTAGGTTATCGGAGTTGAGTCCCGTAAATATTTTTAGATTATCGGAGTTGAGTCCCTTCAGTCTATTAGCGTTATCCAGGAGGACAATCCCAAAAATGGTGTAAAAATAATATAAAGAATATAAATTTATAATTTAAATAGCTGCCGGTAAAAATTTAAAAGACACAGACTTTAAAAACTCAAATCTGCAAATTTGTTTATTAGTGTACTTTTTTATCTGTTCCCGTAAAAATTGTTCCTTTTCCAATGTATTTTTACATGGTTTCGTTGATTTGCTTCGTAATTTTATTAAGATAATACCCGGGACTCAATTCAAACATACTATGAGAATACCCGGACTCAATTCAAACACATAAAAGTAGCATGGACTCAATTCAATGTCATTCATATTATCGTGCGGTGTAGTAGGTGGGTACCTCTATGTCAGCGGTTCCCAAACTTTTCAGCCTCGGAGCCTTTTTTTAAGGAGAAATTTCTCGTGGTGCCCCAAGAAATATTTAACGTTAATTTGCATTTGCCTGTGTTCTATGAAGCATAATTAACACGAACTGTATACATACGGGAGTCAAATAAAATTATATTTATGAATAAAGGAAACAATAGTTTTAAAAGAACTGGAGAAAATATTGTTAATTATTGAAATATATAAAATTCATAAATTTTTGTGGTATAACGAACGGAGCCCAGTTTGGGAACCGCTGCTCTATGTAGCCACATGATAGCCGCGTGGGTGCTGTTAATCGGTAGAAAAAATTGATCGCACAATCGAAACAACCGTCTTGTTCAATATCATCGATGACGATCGGCACGGTTTGGGTGGTTCGCAGCTGAAGAGGACACACGATTCCCGTCGTGCGTTCAACCATAGTTACAGACAAATGTGTACAATGTTATACTATGCACACACGACGGGTAATCTAGTAGGTGAAATGAAAACGAAAACTTCTGAGATCAGATTTTATTTCATCCCAACAATCGTATACAACTTCTGAACGGATATGTTACATTTAATATATTAAAAAAGCTGTAAACTGCAGCGGAGGAGAGATTTTTTTTTCATTCAATTCGTAAAATAAATTGACGCTTTATATAGTAATGAAATTTTAATGATTTTTTTTCGTCAGGAAATCGTAATATTGTATACTAAACAACAATTAAAAATTAGGTGTAATAACTTAGTACATAGAAAAAAAAAACAAACTAGATAAAACGTTTATACACAAAAATAGTAATATTTATATATAATAATATGTATATATTCTACCTAAGACGGTACTGTACACGGTTCGTATATGGTGGGAATATGGATAGCGGAGGCGTTTCGCCGCCAAAATCCGATTAGGAAATGGTAAACGCTCATTTAATAATTTAGAAAAAAAAAACATCAACGGGTCGCGAGTACAAGAGACCCTATTCATAATAAATAAATAATAATAATTGTAATAATAATAATAATAATAATAATTTACATTAACAATAATCCCTCAAATACAATGCAAATATGCGCATTAGAACAAATAATAATAACCATAATAATAGTAGTAATAATAATAACGTTTTTGCGCGCATTATTAAAATTTGAGCATTAGAAAATGTACACGGCTTATTCTTTCTTATATTCGTATTATTATGATGACATACATATTTTATCATATAATATTGAACTTCACGTTTCGATTACGACGTATATATATGTGCTATATGTACAGGGTAGATGTATAAATCGGTTTAAAACGTATTCGAGGGAACGCATACTACTTCACGTGTAATCGGTACACGGAGACGACCAAAAAGAGAGAGCGAATGGCATGCTTCGATCGGTTGACGTATAAAATCGTGTATTGCAGCACGCACAACATGATACCGTTAAAAGGTACCAGTAGGGTCTCGTCAATCCGAACACAGGATAATTCGAAAAACGGGATGATCCGAACGGACTTGAGAATCATCAAGCCACTGCGTAATACTTATTGATATATGTTTATCCGTGGACTCGTACGATAATAATATTATAAAAAACGGTAGTTTAGGTACATCTCACGCGTATAATATGATCAACAGTGTTTCATAAAAACAAACAAAACTGAATACTCTAAAATGAAATAGTAGTAATAATTTGAACAGTCGAATTCGTTGTACGTATGTAAACATTTGTATTACAATTTTTAATTATAATAATCAATTTAAAATTTCATTTTTACGTTTAAATTTCAAGAAAATCGGTTGTAATAAAGTCACATAGGTAATCCGAACGACCCATCCGGTTCGGATTGACGAGGCCATGCTGTATCATACAATGGAATAACTGAAATATTCGTACACCCGATGAACCGAATAAACACAGACCTAAGCACGAGACCCGCGTCTTTACACTAGTAAACGCTGTGCGCTTAGAAGGTCAAAGTCTATGTGGCCGAAAACGATGAAACCTAAATACTTATTATCCGTCTGGAGATGCGGCGGGGACGCGATTACGTCCAGCTAGGACTGAACTGTTTGTGGCCGAGGCAAAATGCGCGCACGCGAGTCAGGTATACACGACAATAGTGAAAATAGAAAACAAAAATAGAAACGAAATGAAAAGTTAACATCCGTATATTATGCAGTATAATATTATATGCTTCTCAAAAACGGGCATGACGTGTCGGTGGTGATTTGGCATCGTTAAAGACTAGAACGATACACGGCGTACGAATACAATATAGTACATAGGCGATCACTAATCACTAATAATAATAATAATAACAATAACAATAACCATGTTGTTATCGGGCATCGATTACGTATGTTATCAGTTACGCGCGATGACGGAGTTGAAAAAAAAAAAAAAAACACTGTAACAAAAGTCGTCGCCGTCGTCATCGGCTGAACAGATGAGGGCTTTTCGCGAAAGAACAGAGAGAAAAGGGAGAAAAAAAACAATTTAAAAAACGGGTTGTAAAAAAAGTCGGGGCGAACAGGTGTCAACGGGGGCGACCGCGACGACGGTTCAGTGGCGCGACGGCGGCGCGATGGCGTTATTGTACCGGTGGTGCGGCCACGGCGGCGGTGGGTGCAACGGCGCCTCGGGTGGACGCGATCGTGCCGATTGCGGCCGCGCCCTGTTCGAGCCCGGTCTCCGAGTCCGGACTACCGTAGCCGCTCGACCCGTCGTCGACGACCATTGCCGCTCCGCCGCCGCCGCCACCCGACGCGCCGGCACGTCCAACCGCTCCAACCGCAACTGCGCCCCCTCCGAGGGCGACGACCGTCGACGCCGTCGGTTGATGCGCAGACAGCACCGTAGCACCGGCTGCAGACAGGAACTGGTGGTGCTGATGGTGGTGCTGCAGCTGGTGTCCGGCGGCCGCCGCCGCTGCTGAAGTCGGTGGTGCTGCTGCTGCTGCTGCTGCTGCACCGCCGTAACCGATTGCGACGGCAGCGGTGTCGAGTGATTGCTGTTGCTGTTGCTGTTGCTGCTGCTGCTGTTGCTGTTGCTGCTGCTGCTGCTGCTGCTGCTGCTCGACAGAGGTGGCTCTGCACCGGTCCACCTCGTCGGTCGGTCCTACAACGTCTCCTGTTGTTGCTGCTGTTGCGTGGGCGTGCTCGTTTGCCGATGGCTGCAAATACCAAACAGTCGTACGTGAAAGATCGTGTATCGAATATTGCGATTATACAGTCGCCACCATCACCACGAGATCGTATCGATCGATCGGAAACGGTATCGTGATCATCGACATCGCACGAAGATCGATCGATCGAGTGGCATAAAACATCCCCGCGTAGTGTTTCGGTAAGGAAACCCTCTACTGTTTTTCATTATACACGTTCGTGTCTTTTTCGTCGTTCGAGTGTGACATGTGTCTTGTGTGTGTGTGTGTGTGTGTGTGTGTGTGTGTATGTGAATATTGGGGTAATTCAAGTGTATATATCAGGGGTGGCCACTAACTTTAACTTTGGGAGCCGCAAATTTAGAAAGCTGATTTGAGGCGAGCCACATTGTAAAGCAATGTTTATGAAAAGAAGACGCTTTTTTTATTTTAAATCAAATGAAGGAACATTTATTTTTTACATTTACAAAACATTATTATTATTGACATTTATTTATGAGAAGTGCTTTTTCGAGTATTCATTTTTTCTTTAAGCTTTTTGGAATCTGGCTGATAATTTGTTAACACAGTTCGCACAAGTTCACTTAAATGTTCATATTAAGATAATTCAGATCGATAATTAGACTTAATGAATTTAAACGTTGAGTACAATGATTCACACACATAAGCAGTGCCAAAGATTAAAATATGTCTCATAGCACACTCTTTTGTTATTAATTTCAGTTTAGATTTAGTTCAAGAAACGCACAATAATATGAAAAAAATGTAAGAACCAAGAGCTGATTTTGAAAACTTACAATTACTTATAGGCCATCGTTGGGATTTTTAGAAAATTCCTTGTAGGATATGTTATTGAAAATTGATGTTCAATATTTTACAATCTATTTCAATGAATGTAGTAGCTTTAGAAATTTAAGTATCAGAACTATTGGAAGATGACGCGCTAAATCAGTTCAAATACATTTGTCATTCTTTATTAGAATTTTGGAAACATGTGCAATGGATCTGCTATAAAATATCCGTACATAAAACTTTCAGCCCATAAATTAGTATCAATTTTCGGAAAAACATATTCTTACGAGTTTCGATACGCAATAATGAAAAAAAATAAAATCTAAACATCGCTCAAATTTAACGGATGATCATTTAACGAAATTGTTAAAGGCTGCTCTAACAACACATAATTCAGACAAAAACGTTAGGTTAAGTTAGATATAAATTAAAAAAACTAAAAAATACATAAAATTAAAAAAAAAAAAATAACGCATTTAATTATTATATCAAAAACTCAATTTTTTTCTTGAAAAAAGTTTTTATTAGTAACAATGTTTTGCGAAATACGCAATCCACATGAATCTATGCCGCAAGCCGCAGTTTGGCCACCCATAATATATACATGTATTATAAATTATAATGTATCTAGGGTGGCGTGAATGATGTTGGAGTAGGTTGTTAACGTATACATACGCTCGGTGAAACTTGTTAAGGACTCCGTTCCCTAACATATTATAATACATCCTGTATATAATGTCCGATAAACATAAAATTAATCCCATAAACCGAACTTGAATCCGTGTTAGATTGTAATGTTTATCAACAAAATTACATGTAGCGGTAAGACTACGTGAATATAGTTCAATTATTATTCGCTATAAAATAGATTTTTTTTTTCGCTCCATACGAATTACATATGAAAATTCGTTTTTCCCACTAATTTTAGGAGGGTTATTGTCTCCCTTTTTTCCACTTTATTTTTACTTTTTTATAGCATAAATGTACTGTGTACACATTGTACGCACATACATCGTTCGTATTAGCGAAGAATCTCTGAATGTCATGTATATTTCGAATGTGTACATGCGCGTTTTACACAACTTTGACGATACGCTTTGGAACGAGATTGGATTGAAATTGAATCGTAACGAGTCGAGTTTTTATGCAGAAGCAATGTCTTTTATTGTTTACTAACAAGCGAGTGTCGATCGAAATACCATCTTCCGACAGTTTATATTTCTATCGAAAATAATCAAAGTTTATATCTACACAAGCTCTTATTCCATTTAAAGATTACACTGATGATGTTTACAAGTTGTTTATTTTGGTCAATTGTTTGGATAAATGGTGAAATTTGAAAAAAGTATGACAATTTATAGAGCTATAGTATGGAATTTTTAAATTTTCAAAACTTTGTGGTTTCTTTATTATATTTTCTTAAAAGTCGTATTGAAAGAAAATCGGTATAAATTTTTTTTTTAAAGTTTTAAGTTAACTTAGATGACGTTACGAAGATTGTGTCTTTTTTACATAAAACAAATTATTTTATGTTTAAGGAGTTAAATACTTGGTACGAGATAAATTTATAATTTAGCTATAACGAGTAGTTGCGATGATTTATGTGTTAAATTTTGTTAAAAATTGATTTCACCAGAAACCTATATTTAACCAGCTTTTTAACAATACAGTATAATAGATTAACTTATGTTAGGGGTATTATTGTAATGATATTTAATACAATTTAACAGAATAGTGAATAATTGAACAACTGTATACTATATACTCTCTAAAACGAGTACGTATTACATTAATATTGACAACTAAAACTAAATATTCAATTTTCAACATTAGTCAACAAACATAATTTTTAATTTGAATGTTTTTATAAAGTTTAAAACAATTTGTATTGATTAAAAAGATAAAACAAAAATATAATACTTTAATATTAAACGAAACTGAAGCGTAACTATACATAAAGTAAATTATCATTTTCTTAATACTTCTATGATGTTTGAATTTATTTGCCGTACTTGGAGTACATAACAAAACATATTTGCATTTAAACGTCTATATTTTTGGCTTTATGTTGATGAGAATATACACTCATACGTTCATAAACGTGTACATATGGCATATACGTATAATAATGGTAAAAAGTTTTTTTTGTGTTATTTGATGAATTTTTTATGACTACCAGAGTCTAAAAGTTCCATTTATATTGCACATAAAGTATCTGTCTGTTTTGCGAGTACTTTAGATATCACAAATATTAATGTAGAAACATGAAATTTGAAATTGAAACGCTATCATCTAAAACACGACGTGCAGTTTTTTATACCGTTGATAAATTCTATTGCCGCGTGTCATAAACGATTGTTTCAACCGACATCGGACCTAAATAAATAATATTCCGAGTATAGGATACCGTGTCAAGTTGAAAAAAAAAAAACGCTGTTTAATGTTTATGTTGTAATAACATCGTCTAGCGCATACTATGCGAAAAAATAATCGCGTGGAATATATTTTATCGGGAGAGCTGTTTTCGGACGTCGTCGTGACATATGCCGAAAAAAGGGCCGACTAGCGCGTTTGCTCGTTGGTTCGCTCGTCGCGTGGAATGACAATAAACTCGATTGAACTCGATTGTACAAGCCGCGATTCGTACATACATTGAAGTTGTATTAAATGTGTGCGTACGCAGTGTGTTCTGTGTGTGTGTGTGTGCGCGCGTGTCGGTGTGCGAGTATAGGGTTGCCCCATCGAATGTCCTACCTGCAATCTACTGACTTGCCTTCTTATGTGCGCCAGACTGGACGAATTGTACGTGGCCATGTTGGCGAACACCAGCCGTTCCTCGTAGTCGTATTCGCACAGGATCTTGTTCTCGCACAGGTAGAAACGGTCGCCCACGCAAAACCTGCAGCAGACAAACGGCGGTCGTTTTAAGACATGCATATATTGCACACGAACACGCAATATGATAATATAACAGCGGTGTCTGTTTAGTGTTGATGGGCGAGGGGGAGGGGGGTGGTACGGAGGGGAAGGAGACGTGTAAAAACGTTTCCGACACGTTATACCGCCGGCAACGGAGGATAATATTGTTGTTGCGTACAACAGTATATACACGAAAACGGGACCGTGATGGTGGCTTATTAAAAATATATCGTTTATTATTACGCGTCGCAGAATAAAGCGCGAATGAGCGTGAAATATACGCGTTATTACACGCGAGTTAGCTGCATTATAATATATATATATATATATATATGTATACTCGTATATGTACGTGTGTGCATTGTATTATTTGTGTGTACGTTTTTTTTACCTATGATTACACTGTTGACACGCGAAACACTCTAAGTGGTAGACGTTGTTTTTGGCCCTCATCACCATCTCGAACGCCGGTATTACCTTGTTGCACGCCGCGCAATTGCCGGTCGCTCCGAATAACCTGGAAATTACATTAGCCTTACATGAATTATAATATTATCGTGTCGGCGATTAAGTAACGGCGGCGTTGGGTTTCCAATGTGTAAGCACACACACACACACACGCACACACGCACGTGTGTGTATGAGTGTGTGTTATTTAAAACCCTACACACGAGCCGTCGCCGACGTCATCTGTGCGGGGGGGCCGCAGCAGTGTTATTACACTGGATATAAAATTAGGATAAAAATAAAAATAAAATGTAGTTCCGAAATATTATAATAGTACATTGGCGCAACGACCTGCGCAGCAAGTACTATCTGCGCCCCCGTTCTCCTGACCACCACCGTCTCCCCTTGGTCTTTGTACACACAGGTAACTCGCCGTGTACCTGGCCCGTACGATACACGCGATACTATACGTATATAGATTCGCCAGCCGATTTAATGGATTTTTGACGTTTAATTACAACTATAGTACCCAAGCTTCTCTTCGGCACGGCGCGCGTGTGTTCCACGTATATGTACTCGTACATATACATTGCGCAACAGATGTTCCCGTTATCGCGCGCGCGGGCGCTTTGAATATTCTAATATCCTTTTGTACGAGACGAGATGCGTTTTTGATACACTTCGAGACTGCCGCCGCCTCCAGCGAACGACCAACAAGCTCTACTAACTCTTCCACAACAACAACAACAACAACAACAACAACAACAACAACAACACGTAATCCAATTACGATGACGAATGGGGAGAAATGGTGGGAGGGGCTGAAACGCATTCGATTATCTCGTTCATCAGCTAAATTACGTGTACGATTTCTTATATTATATTATGTTGTTTTTTCTTCTCTAGAGCAGAGTCATAATAGTATATAATAGTTTAAATTCGGGTGACGAAAAACGGTCGGTGATTTGGTTTTTCTTTATTTTTTTTTTTTAAAGGAAAACGATTTCTAATTGGTTTTGTTACACTGTGCGAGGGCGTGGGGGTTTAAACGTATTATGTTATATTGAATTCGAAAAATAAGCAATTTTTCGAACCGGTTCGAGACAAAACTAAATATTTTAACTAAAATATAACTGCTGCAGAAACACGTGGGTTAGAGACAATCGATTTTGATATGGCGATAAAAAAAAACCAACAAAAAATCCCAATTATTTTGGTAAAATTAATACTTTCAAATGTAACAATTTTTACACGAAAAACTAAGTAAAAAAGAACCATAAAAAATAGGACACGTATATTTATATTAAAAGCAAGAACAACAACACAATATACGCGCTCTCGCTCATTATTATGCGCGTTCAACTAGCAAGTTATAATTTGTAATTATGTATACGGCCGCAAATTGCAATAATTGTTTCCTTGTTGTCGTATATACAATATGCGTGCGTATTGATACAAATATAATAACATTTCATTACGAGCATACTCCATGTTCATACATAAATATAAAACGAGTGGAGAACACATAGTATTATACGTCGTCGTAGTGTTCACATTTTATTACGAAATAATAATAATAAAGAAAGATAAATCTTTGGTTGAAAGGTCTTTCTAGTGGGGGTGGCCGCGTATTATTCGTTCGTCAAATTAATTCGGTCGTCCAAACACGACGACGACAACACATATTGTCCGTGTCCATTCATTAAAGAGAAGTTTGCCGAATGACGAAATATCCCTTTAGTTTGTATTTCCATATTATACACATACATATATATATAATTTGTATGCCCCTTCAAGGGGCACGCGTATATACTTACGTACGTGTGTGCGTGGTAAAAGGGGTGGTATATAGTTATAGTAAAACAGGTCCTACCCGATATATATTAACTTGGCTGGATAATACGCGCGCGCGCGTATGTAATACGTATATGTATATAATATATACGTGCAGATTGTGTTTTCCGTCAGCGGCAGAGAGTTGACTTTTGTGCCGGGCCAAGCGCGTTTTGGCCGACATACGGTTTTAATTAAATTCAACAGCCGCCGACGGATAAGAGAGAGAGAGAGAACCTCTCCCGTCCCGCAACCACCGCCGTCGTTACCCTCTCCGCGATCACTTTCATAAACGGATTTAATTGAATCCGGAATAGGTGTCCCTCCCACGCGTGCGGCGCCCATTCGACGCGCGATCCTCTAGACTTATTTTTATTTTATTTTCATTGCTGATAATTCGGCATTCTCGCTAATTAAACCCTTCCCTGCACTTCATCGCCATCCCCGAATCCCGTTCCTTGCACGTAGTATAGACGAACACAACGACATTACAATACCGTACACACGCATACTGCACAAGCAAGGGATACTACCCTTGATGTCCGTATACGTGTACTGCGGACAGAGAGAAATGTATTACAACACGTGTGGTATAATTAATAAGAGCGAGAATTCAGAGACTTCATTTTTCACAAACGACCACCAATTTCGGGAAAAAAACCTCATTAATGATCATATAACACTAGATTTACCTACAATATATTATGCATGATTTTCTTCGCGTGCCCGTTTTAAAAACATTATATAGAAAGTATATTTTTCGTCGCGCAAGAAAAACTCGACGGTTGCGGTATGAACACCGTACATAAAAGACCTTACTGCGATATTATGTTATACATTATCTTCAAAAGTGTACCAACACATTATTTTTTTCCAACGCGAAATTAGAACACTAATTGCGTAGCATAACCGTTGATTTTTTTCCCTAACAAGCTCCGGACACAGCGATTGCGTTGTGAAGTTTTGATTTGTACCTACCTCATATAGAGAATAATACTATCGACAATTTTCGGTGCGAGCTTATTACCTGAGGTAGTCTCTTTTGCAAAGTATAAGGTTGGCCTTGGTGTACAGCGTTGATCCAACTTCACCCAAGCGACAATCGCAGCAGCCGCACTTGAGACAGTCCTCGTGCCAGAATAGGTCCAACGCCTTCAGCAGGAACCGTTCGGTGATGCGTTTGCCGCAATTGGCACACTCTCTGGCTATCATCGCCGTGCTGCCGTTCAGACCGGTTAACGTGGTCGCGGTTACTGTTCCGCCGTTGGTTACGATGCCACCGTTGGTTTGTTGATGTTCTAGAGGAAACGAGAAAAATATTGGTTTTCTTAGAAGGTATGAGAATAAGTATTGATGCTAATATAAAATAAAATAGTGGATAATGGTTTGAAAAGATTAACTTTAACACTTTTGTAAAATCGAAACAGTGAGGAATATATCAAAATAAGTAAAATTGCATAAAACGTAAAATAATTTAAGTGGTTTTAGTTAAAAATATTATATAATAACTAATTATATAGTATGATCGCATTAAGTACATATAAACTATATAGGTATTGACTTAGTTATTTAGAAAATATTTTATACTGTATACGAATAGAAACTTAATAATATATTGATAATTATTGTTCGGATATTCTTAACTCATTAGGGGTGTTGCGTCATTAACATTTTATAAAATCCTAGTAGTACATTGTTTTTACAATATCATTTTACAAAAGCATTTTGTAACACATAATAAATTATTTAAAATGGAGAAGCGATTCATTAAAAAATTGCATTTATTCCGAACGATTAAGCTTACAAAAAAAAAAAAACCAATTACGATTGAAAATTTGTTTTGCAGTGACGTTATAACTAATGAAGAGGAAAAAACGACGGTATATGTATATGCGTGTAGCAACGTTGTATCGTTGTCAATATCAAAGCGCTTGTATACAACATTGTTCGAAATTTGTCCAACAAAATATTGCAAATTAGAGTACACAATGTATAGAGGAGGTTTCGTCTGGGCTCTTTAATTACGTGCAGGCTAATTTTTATTTTTTAATAAAAATTAATACCATGAACTGCGCTTGTAAAACAGCGGCTCGCCCGCCGCCACCTCTTCTTCACCGCACGGCCATTACATTATGCATCATCCGTCTTTTCAAACTTAATTTTAAACTTCTCATAAACGATGCTCTAAACTTATTTCATTTAAATTTCATTTAATTTGTATAGAGATATATATACCATCCGATTCCCGCGCCCGACGAACATCATCCTCCAGACTTTAATGAATTTTACTCGCCACTTTCCTCCACCCATTCGACCGTCCATCAATTTAATCCCAAAATCGACTTAATGAAAGTTCCGCTCTTCTTCACTACTACGGGACACGACAATACTCAAAGCTGTTTTACAATGGACTTTTCCCAACATTTTCTCTTAGCTCCTAATACTTATCGTCTACGATTTCATCGATAACAAAACGCAAAATAATAATACAAATTACCAGTAAATTATATTACATTTGTATACTTTACTTATACCACAATAATACAAGTTATAAATTGAATTATTAAAATGTATTCAAAAGTGTTATTATTCAGGTATGCCTCGTTAACGTTGAATTGAGTTTTTTTAGGCACTACTGCGTACCTATACAGTATATTATAATACTCAACAATTCAATACGATTTTTAACATTGATATACGCACACAAGAATAAATATGTTATAGTTATATATGTATATATAATCGTTTATATACACATTTTAAACAGTAAAATGTAAATTAATATGTACATTGTACATAGCTAGGAAAAATTGTACACATGTATATTATGTGATACTAAACAGTTAACGATTGACATAGGATTTAATTAGATACCACGAAAGAATTATCATTAATTAAATACTATTTCTATGGTTGTAATATGTCAGTCGAAATTATATATATTATACAAAATAGTATAGTAGAATGAGCATTTATTAAGTGTAATAAATAATTTTTATTTTATAACACCTCATCTTGTTCAAATCAATTCCAAAGTAATATTATCTACATACAGGCTATATACACAATAATACCGTAAAGTATTAGAAATTGATTTATTATGTACTTGAATAATAATAAAAATGTGCTTTTGAATAATATAATGATGTACTCCGTCTATGTATTAGATTGTCATACGAAGAATGATGAAAAAGCATACAAAATGCATTCGAACGGTGAGACTCTTGTAAGACCACTTTAGCGAATGGGTCTTGCACAGGAGTGAGAAATGTAAGTTGAATCAGCAAGAAAAAATACGAAAAAAAAAATTGAATTAAGTAAAACGAGAAAAGTTTGATCAGTCGATAAGACGTCTCTAAAAGCATTTTAAAACGAAAAAAAGAAAACATAATTTAATTTATTTATTCTAAAATATTACAAGGTCTTTTCGTATTATGAGCGTGTGGCATTTTGACGCCGACAACATAATAATCCACTTACCCCGGCGGATTCCGCCAATAATAAAATCTCACCAACCACCATATAGTTAATGGAATCGCTTTTATTGCGCTTTGATCGAGATATCTCTATCGAAATAAGTCTTGCGCTATTTCCCCTTCTCTTATTTCTTTATAAAAATATATAATTATGTTAAAAAGAAAAAGGACTTATATATCCGGAGTGAAGCAGCAGTAGCTTTCCATTAAGCCTTTGGAGGTTTTTTACTACCCTTAGAGGAGCCGGACAATCCGGGTACGAAATGGATTCCATAGTCGCCCCAAACGAATGTCACGATGTGAACGTAATTAATCTTAGTTTTTAACTAATTACCTTTCTTTCTTTTTTTTATCCACCTCACTACAGCCAGCCGGTCGGGTAAGGGGTAAAACGTGGAAAAACATTTTCTAAACCGTATTATTCTTTGTCGGTTTTTTTAATAATCCGAGAGAGCCCACGGAGAGAAGGAAATTATATACTTTAATTATTTCTCTTTTTTTCCCTCCCACCGTCACTGCTACCACCGATTTAATTAGTACGGTTAAAAAGAAAGGTTAACAGAAAAATAAAATGAAGCCCCTGCGCACCACTTTTCGCCCCCCCCCACCATCGTTACATCGACGAACACGTGCGGGTGAAAAAGAATAAGCGGAGGAGAAACTAAAGCGGTTTTAATGATTTTTTTCGCTCGGAAATTGTTAAAATTAAAATTAATTTTGTACAAAAAGAGAACGTATACAATAATAAAACGCGCTTAGAACTTTTTTCATTTCACCATCACCGGGCGCGTCGGGACACCTCTCTCCGACGTTTTGATGTGGCATCTGTGATATGGTAAAGTTTTAAAATTAAACAAACATTTTACGAACACGTCGTATATCATTTTTTTGTTACTTGTCCCTTTTTTCCTTTATTCAACGTGCTTTTTTAACGTGGTTATTTGTGCTTTTTTGATTCCGATGTGCCTATCAAATTGTTTTGCTTTCTAACGTTCTTCTTTAAATTTATATTACTACAACACAATTATTATATGATTAAAATTACATAATTGTATATGATTATTATTATTTTTAAATCTTCTTTTCATAATCATAATTTTTAAATTATAATATTGTTTCGATTTGTTTTTTACATTGTAAACAAGAGCTTGATTAAAAGTCGACAAACGAATTACCTAAATAAACAAACCTATAAACGTTATTAAAGGATGGATAGAAAAATCAACAATAGCATAAATAATTTGATCGGTTTAGTAGCAGAACTTTTCATCTAAATGTTTTGTAGCTTTGCGTGATAACACGTATTGTGGTAATTAATTTTTTTTTTATAAATTAGAGAATTAATTAACCAATCCATTACATTGACGTGAACTACGTGAAGAATAATAATATCCCTCTTTTTTCATTTCCTAACAAGCTTAACCGTTTTAATTTGATACACTGTTTTTTTTTTTTTTTTAATAAACAATACATCAATTTTAATAATCATTTAAAGTATGCAAATACAACAATACTCCAAGTGTAGACATTTTAGAACGTAAACATAATATTATGAAAATAAATTGTTCTTCTACATGGTTGCGAAATTAAAACGTGCAGAACAAATTTTGAATATACACTAACAGGAATACACAGAATGCATATTATATAATGTATTTTACAGTAATGTTTCTAAAGCGAAAAGGGAAACAAATTTGTAGATTGCTTTTATTGATTGAAGTTTCAAATATATTTATAAAAACTAATACTAATGGACCACTGCATGGAAACATAATTGCACATGACCTACAGTATATTATTTAGAAGAACCGTTCATGAAAAAAAAAAATAATAATGTATTAATAATATATAATATTCCGATTTTAATCCGTTAATGCACAAATCAAATAATCGACTGTACGAGTTTTTTTTGTTCTCTCTGCGACGGTTCCAATAATTTTAATGCGTTTTTTATGCTAATCGAAAAGTTTCGGACGTAAAATAAAAAAGCTCACCGGAAAAAGGTTTCAACTCTGTTATTTATATTTTATTTACCATTATTTTTTTGGTTCAGTAGGATAATGGAGAGTGTTTTATATTTGTTTTTCCTACGTAAACGAAGACGGACAAGTCCCAATAGACAGAATAGCCAAAATATACATATATAAATACATAAATACACACATATATATATATATGTGTGTGTGTGTGTGTGTACTATATGCATACATACATACATGAGAAGTAAAAAAAAGCTCCAACTAAATTATAATAACAATGCTAAAAAGGTTTTACATTCGGATTCCATTTAGGTTTTGGGCCGGTCGAGAATAAATCCATCTTTTTTCCCTGCCCAATAGACAGGTTACACGTATTCGCTATTATCGTCGGACAACTGGAAAATAGACTTAACGCCACCATTGCTCCCTCTATCGCGTGGTCTCTTGACGTTTTCAGACCGACTTGACAAAACTTTATACGCTATATACTTTCACGGTGATACCATCACCACTAGCTGTTGATGGTCTACAACTTCCCCCGCAGAGGTGGAGTTAAGAACCAACATTTATTCCGAGAATGATATGTCTGACCGCGATCATCCAAAGGCGATGTTAGCGGAAGAAGCCGACCGCGATAATTTTAAACAATTTTAATCTGAAGTCAGTGAACAACGAATAAACAAAAAAAAAATGCTATTATATTATTATTATTAAAGCTTGGTGTAATCACGGTAGACGAAGGGCGAATCCGGATTAAAAGCAATTTTTCCATCGTTGTCCTCTAAAGGAATAACAAAAGAGGGGTGTCGACGACAATGGTAGGCTGTGAGTGGAGGGTTAGGTGTGCTGCATGTGGTGGTAGTGGTAGCGGTGATAGTAGCGTTGGAGGGCGAGGTGGAAATAAATTACTTTCTCGGCTTATTATTATACTGTGCGTAGACGGGTAGATGGGAGCGGAGAGGGTCACATGGAAAATTGGAAAAGGCGCGAGAAAACTTTAACTGCCATCCCTTTCCGCCACTATTGGAGGGCCACCTTAATTAAATGGGGGGGGGGACTCGGGTCAACTGGCCAGGCTTATATTAAAACGACGGCAAAGGGCTCCGGAGAGTCCGTTAATTATAAGCCTTTTATTATAACAAATCCCTGCTCGCTACCACCCACCCGCCATGCCACTCGAACTCCGTGGACTACACGGAGGGGTTTTTGACGTTTAACATAGCTGGGATTAAAATCAGAGCTTTTGTTTTCGGTACAAAATAATTTTACAATTAGCCGTCATAATAATTTTTGTTTCCACGAGTATGTACTCTGTTTTTATTTTTTTTCGTAGATTACAAAACCTCCAGGTTTCGAGAGCATGATCTTTAAGTATCTTGAACACGAGCTGTAGAAGAAAAATGAATCACCTTTCAAGAAACGAAGCATGGTTTAATCACGTTTTTCGTAAACAAAGTGCACTCAAACGAACCACCACCTACCTGAATCCGATTAAAGCAAGCGCTACTTCATTAATATACTAAGTAATTAAAATATTTCCGTAATTTATTAACTTTAAAATTACCCAGTCACATTATTTTTCCAACAGTTGTTAGTTTTTATTAAATGTACTGTGACCATGTACGCAATTATTTCATATCGATAAACATATTTTTTAGCGAACCACTTACCTATTATATTAGTTACCAATTATATTAACATAAAAAATTAATAGCATAATTATTTTTTTATAATGATAAATATTATTTTTAAGCTGACGAGAGTTAAAGAAATAGATTTAATTCAATATCTATAATCATAATTTATAACATATTCTTTGAACATTATGAAAACATCGAGTACTATTTAGATAGGATAATAAAACAAACAAAATCTAATCACTTTGATCGCTTATAGACAACTGATTGATGTATGAACGATAAGAAACAAATAAAACGCATATCAATTAAATTCATTATAACAGATCGATCATAAACCTGCAAGGATTTACATGCATTTCATATTATATTGAACAAATTATGGTCTCAATATTACACTATACGAATATATAGATATCGCTCTCCGTTTCTATCGGGAAGCTATGGCATACATTATAATTTATAGTGCGATTGATGAACAATCGTAGTGCATTGTATTATTATCTGTTTACACTAGTTAACCCTAGATTATTTTTGTGATTTTTATTATCATCATCATCATCATCATCATCATCATAATAATGAGAGAATATTGGTTTTTGATACGATAGAAAATCACCCGACCTCTGAAACGGTCACAGTACGTGTCCTATTTATTATTATTAGTCCACCCCTAGTTGTCAGCGACGTTTTTATTTTTTCCATCTCTCCACGGATGGATTACGAGACGGATGTTACTTTACCCGCGACGATGGTCTAAAATATGCGACGCACGTCCGTAAAAACCGCGCGGAAATTGATGTGTGAATCTCATAATAATAGCTTTACAATGTGGTGTAGAACATTTCAAGTAAACTGTATCGCGTGGCAATAGACATATCCTTATCGTGTTAATCAAATATTGGTCGGGAGAGGACAGCGAGATTATGATCTGACGAGTTTTCGTGCGTGGTTTTTTGCTCGGTATCCAAATCTATAGTCATTGGAACGAAAACACCTGAACAATACCTACTTGTAACACTGCAGATGGTTAATCACAAAGCGTTCGCTGACAGCTCGAAAAATTCGTGTTGCTCTGCCAGAACGTGGCGTAGGTATATACTGTTTTAATTAAACCAGTGTCCTCCTTATCATCGTGTGTCGGCTATCCCCTTCACTTTCTCAAAAACATCAAAACTCCATGTACAGGGTGTCTCGTGTAATTATAGCAAATGATTAAACAGAGAAAAGTAACCTCCATTTCCCCATTCCTACGTTGAAAACCCTCGCGGAAAGCGCTCGGGCGTTCCGCTAACGATGCAACTCATTAAGAAAGGCTTGAATCCCAACCCCTACCACCTCATCGTATTCCCTGAATTTCTCTTTTTCGACTGAAGGGGTGGTCGGTGCGCTGATATGTATAATTTAAATAAACCCCGCAACCCCCACATACAGACAGTGGCCTATCCATTCGTTCAACTCTCCCCCTCACCACCATCAAAGCCACCACCACTACTGCCGCTACACTCGTTTTAAAACAAACACATATATCTCCTAATTGGTTGCCAACTTTAATTGCTCACGGCCACTGCTGTACAGATAAGTAAACATTATGTACGGGCGGTGTACATACAACATAAAACGCTCCCTAAGTCCCCCGCATCATTAAAATTTTCCTTTATAATTGTATTTCGTTATTTTTTTAGCCCACCACTCACCGTATACGCTACCGTCGTACTAACAATGTTTGCATTAAACTCTCACACACACACACACACACACACACACACACACACACACACACACACACACACACACACACACACACACACACACACACACACACACACACACACACACACACACACACACACACAAACACACGCATACACACGAATTCACCCACACACACATACAAACGTACACGTACACAAATATACACATACACATGTTCACGTATAATTACGCGCGCGTAAACCTTTGAAAGGGAATGCGAGACGAAATGGCATTTCGACTTCACATACCCATTTTCCCTTCTTTCCTACACACTCACCGACCAGTAAACAAGCAATATTCGCCGGACTCGGGTAATATTATAATCAACGAGTTTTGCGTCTACCCTCCTTCCTCCGCAAACACCACCTTTTCATTCGCGAGTATAAATACCTGCGTGCGATTGCGGGTTTCCCGTCGTAAAACAACAGAGCCACGAACAAACGGAACACGTAATTAAACTATTAATCGAAACTTGGTGCAGGAGCAGACGGGAAAATAAAGAGACGAAGAGAGAAAGATTGCGAGAGAGAGAGAGAGAGAGAGAGAGAGAGAGAGAGAGAGAGAGAGAGTGAGAGAGACGTGCGCGATGTAAGGGATTCGAGTAATAGAGAAACCAACGAGGAGGCAAGAGAAGGAAACACACACACACACCCATAGACTAACAATCAAACAAATTCTGAGCTCCGTTGCTTAATATGCAAGTAATTAATTCCACAATAAACAGGCCCAGGCCGTTTTTGTCCGTTAATGAATTTTCTCGGACGAGTTAATTAGCGTCTTCAAAACACATGGCACAACACAATGCTAAATAATAATAGTAATATTATATATCCTATAGCGTTTGCTAAATTAGTCACTGCTAAATTAATTACGAACGCTACGAGATACGATAGTCTATTTATGTTATATTCTACTTCGATTGATATCAATCTTTAGTTCATCGAGTGCGGGCCCGTGACACGACTTATTCATTGTACTGATAGAGTACATATATGTTAGTTATATATATATACTAAGTATGTTTTTTCTCATATAGTAGACAGCGTTCCAAGTTGTTGAATTCACTACACGAATAATAATGTTTTTTCTTAAGTAATAATGGGTCGTGTGCTACCGAGAGAAACAATAGACAATATATAGAATATAGATATATTTATATACTTCTAAGATATTATACTATTAATTATTTCTATATCTATAGCGTATTGGTATTTAATATAGAATTCAAACGTAAGATAAAATTAGTATAATTATTATGCTCTTGCAAATGTCATTACAAAATATCTTAGTGAATTAAAATGCAAGATTATTAATTTTAGAGCTAACTTTAAGTTTGTTTTGTTCAGTGTTCCATAAAGAGGTAAATACATTTAACTAACACTAATCCGAATATATTACTCTAGTTTGATATTATTGAGGGTAGTTATAATTTAATTAATGCATTGTAAGTATTAATTATAATATTAACGAACTTAATTTTTGTTTATAATTTTAATTCTTTTGTCGTGTAACAGAAGCGGATTATTTACATTAAATAAGAATCTTCGATGGTTAACTATATAATATGGTACATCGATATTTTAAATGTTAATTATAATATTAAATATAGATGCCGTTTACTTTTGAAAAAAAGGTGTATTTATTTAGTGTATTATATTCGTATTTGTTTGAACCAGTCTAGTTTAGGACAAGCTATACGACTCGGACAATGTAATGCTATGATTAGGTTGACAATGTTTGGTCCGCATTACACAATGTTTGGCAGAGTCAAGTTGGCAGTTACTCAAAAAACAACAATAGTTTTCAAATTCCTTAGGGCTTAATGTTTTTCTGGACACAGTCCCTCGTTATAGGTCATATTCTCTACTCCAAACTCCCCCGTATGATTGGCGTAACTATACTACCCCATGTACCATGTGATCGGAACTCTGTCGTAACACGGGAAGAAACAAAAACCTTATGACTTATGAGCGTAATAGCTAAAATCAGCTTTTACACGGAAAAACGTTTTGCGGACCGTCAGTTATAAGGTTATTTGTCATTCGGAAGGTGTGTCCGGACGCTGTCCGTTTAAAGGGAGGAACACCGGCGCTTCCAGGCCCTGCCTAATCCATTCAACGAGGATTCCCCGGGGTGTCATCCGCTTTCTAACAACTCGATTTTTCAAAAAAAAAAAAAAATAAGAAAAATTTAGAAGAAAACAGTAGAAGTTTGCAAAAACGGTCATCTCCCTAAGGATAATTCGATATATAAGGGTTTGCGAGTGAGTGTGCGTTGTGTTCAATTCCGCTTATTGCATTCTAATGCTCGTGCATCGATTTAAACGTCGTCTGTAGGCCATAATAACGTAATAGCATTATAGCCGTATAAAAATGGACGCATGTTGTTGTTGGAATATTATTAACTTAGCGGGATCGATTTATTTTCACAAGACTGCGCATTATATTGTGAAGGGAAAATTGAAACGATTTGGTGTCCACAAAAATTACCTCGTTTCATCTTGCAACGACACCGGAAATGATCTGGACTACGATTTGAAGTGCAAGTAGGTATATTTTATGCGTTTTAGTTTTAAAAATATGAATCAGACTTAAAATCATCTAATAAATACGTAATAGCTTGAAACAACATTATTATTATATATACCTATTAATAGTAAAAAAATAATGCTTGTCTATCGCGATAGCCATAAGAAATAATGCATTAATTGCATTTTTTTTGTATATATATATATTTAAGAAGAATTTAAAAAAAAAATTGAACTTTCGGAGAATCGGAGATAGAAGAGACGCCCCCGGCGATTGAGGTCATCAGGTTTATAACATCAATTAAAAAGTTGATACCATCGATATTCATCCCCACCGGCCAACAAACCGTTTCATTAATCCAAATAATCCTGAACAAATACCTTTTCATCTTTATCAACGTTTACTTGTGTAATGTAAAGACGGCGAATGATTAACGTGTGGCATGTAAGAAAGACGAACAAATATTGTTCGATGCACAGATCCTGGAGGAGCATGGATATTGGTTTGTCTGTCGTTTGTTTGGTTAACTCGGGAAAACTATTTAATTCCCAATATGTATTAATTAATAAACATCATAAACTATACTATGTGTGTACTTACGAAAACGTATTAAAAACCAAAATAACACACATAAACTGTAACGAATATTTTTCCTCGACGTATTAATTTCTGATTAATATTTCAATTATTTCCGATTAATATTCTATGGTTCCCTATATATAAATAAGCGTTGTTACATTTAAACTTACGATTTGTATTGCAGTTTTCATTGTTATTCCATTTAAACCCAATAAACCAGAAAAATAATTTAAATAACACGACTTAAACAAGCTCCTTATGTGGCGATTTAGATGAAATACCTATCAAAATGATATGTTTTTTTTTTTTTTAGTTCACCGTTAAAGCTTCAAATAATGTAATATATTCTATAAATAATGTTTTGGTACAAAAAATTTTAAATATCAATTTCGTAATTTAAGACTGCACAATTTTAAAACTGGACGGTGTTTGCAGTCATATACTGATGTACATTTCAATATACTAGTATACACTGTTATTTGTTTTGTAACAGGTTTAATTTATCTGGAGATCGATGACTTATTATTTTGATTTATCTAAATAATTATTTAATTTTTAATATAAAAAATTAACTATGGGATATATTATATAGTATATCATATTTATCACGTACACAAAAATGTTATGATAATTGTTTTTTTTTTAGCGTCAAGCATTCAGATCATATTACCGAACATTATATAAAATAATTGCTATTTTAATGTCAGCGATATTGTTATTGGAAAGAAGATTTCCGTTATGTAACTTTTTATTACAGTGCATTTTTTTTTTTTGTCAAAAATAAAAGTACAATAAAATGTGTTTCTCCCGTGTCTTAAACGTCCCCGAAACGTAACACACTATAATGCATTCGTCACAAACGGATTTTAAACGCACACACGTAGGTACACGCACACACATATACGCTCACACAAATACACATACAATCGCTGGCTAAGCAAGCACTGTTATCCATTCATGTACGTGGCGACGGTATAGTATATATACATACACAGTGTCTAAATGCGTGTATATACGGTGTGCACACGAGCGCGCGTGTGTATAATAGTGTATACAGAGAGAGGACGTAAAAAACTACTCGTATACACAATTCTCTTCACTCCATCTATTTAATATGTATCAAATTTATATTCTGTGGGAACCACGATTTCCGACCGACGTGCATTTAGCATTGGAGGAGAGCATTCTTCGGTTTAGGGAGATATGTGTATACGTATATATATATAGATTTTTTTTTTTTAATAAAACATAAATGGGAAGCTATTATTTTCTCGATATTTTATTATTGAAGAAAAAAAAAATAAATAGCTGAAAAATAATAACCAGAAATGACTTTTGGGCGCACTTGCGTGTGGGGAATAATTTATGTTGCGTCGGACCTTGTCCTGCCTTTGCCGCAGCTCAGTCCTCGCACACATCCCTGTACGTCGGGACCCTTAAGAACATAAGGAGCGCGTTATATCGCGTCGTCCAAGAAAACGGAGGATATTAAACGCGTATACGAAACGTATAGTATGGAACGCGATGGATAACCGTTTCTCGTGAAGCCAATTTAATATTGAGGGATTTTCAATATTCGTTTATGCCGATGCCGGACGCCGGCTTACACAGGCGTATTCGCGGAGGAGACGACTTTTGGTTTTGACAGATGAGAGACATTTTTCTAATACACTCCATCCTCGTCTTCGCGTACACCAGCATTATATTATTATAGAACATAAATATATTGCACTGGTTATTCCTACATATATATTGTACGCGTATACCTAAATTAAATATGATATGTATATATTATTATATTATATATTCCGTCGTTCTGGACCCCAATCTTCTGCAAGACCGACAACACGCAATATGTAACTAATAATTCCACAGAAGGAACACTAAATAGGTGTACCCAAAATCCCGTAGGTTGTAAATCGGGGGAAAAAGAGGAGAATAGGAGTGGCGACGATCGCGGGGGGGAAAAAAAACTTCGGAGAGAATGAACGCATTTATACCGGTATACAAGCCGGTGTACGGCGGGATGCAGGGGGTTCCGATCGGGAATTCGTATACATATACGGACGCAAAACAAAGGGTTATGTATTGTTACACACATATTCAATTTGGAAAATGGCTACCCAAGGAATAACCCGTCGCTTTTTCTTCCTCTCCCTCCCCAGGGCCAAACGGTCGGTTTTCATTTCCACGCGTTTTCTACTCTTCGGCGCGCACGATTTATTTAACACCCGTTTTCCTAACGTTGGATGCATTATGGAACAGAAATGTTCCATTTTCTTTCTTTACGAGTGACACGCGACTACTACTTTACTGCAGCACGGCTATACTGTACATGGTATATAATATATACAACGTAAGGCACCGGGGCTACAGGATTTGATTTTTAATATTCACATCTGACTTACCGTTTTCTACTATGTTCAACATCGTCGCACCAGTCGGATATTTTACAATAGCGTATTTTCTATGGACATCCATCCCAGACGTCCATTATTGAAATAGGTGCCCATCTGAAACGGAAAATTTTTAAATTTTAATGTTAAAACACGTGAATGACGTAATGAATTTTAATGTTCTACATTATTTCATTCTTATTGTTACTTTTTTTTATATAATTAAAACATATCGGAATAAATTGTTTGCCAGATGTACTGCATTATACCTATATCAGTGTCATATATGTATTGTGTATCATTTAATATATATTTTATGTGTATTATATATATATATATATATTTATATGAACAACGCGATTGGACCAATTCTACATCCAAAGAATATTTTAAAATGTCGAGTTAAATCTTTAGATTTTTTTTTTTGTGCATTTCGTCGAGAACGTGCCGATAATCACGAAGTTCTTTTTCCGACTTCTAAATAATCAAAGAAATCCCTAGGCTAAAAAAAAAGTTGTACAGTAATTCCCTATGCAGAACTCGTTTTAAGGTTAAATTGTCCACCTGTTTCGCCGATAAAAAAAAAAAAAAATAAAAAGACCAATATTATTTCTCTTTCCCGGCAGCAATTTTTCCCCCATATGTTCGTGTATATTTGTGTGTGTATACTTGTCTGTATGTATATTGTACGTATTTATATTATATATATGTGTGTAGGTCTGTGTGTGTATTCGAAATATAATGAACGCATTTTATTTCCAACAAAAAGGCACGTCTCGATGGTACACTCAATCAACTCCAATTCACCACCACCGACGGGCGTCGGCATTTTCTCGGCCTTTCCCTGCGCCGCCGCTGATTGCGAACCGAACACTCGTTTGCTTCATTTGCCTTTACATAAAACCTAACGCATTATAATCACGTATGCGCGTGCTCTTCACTACCGACTGCTACTGTATGCAGCGCTAAAAAAAAATGCGTATATTTTTATTTTTATTCTAAAAACGGATCCATCTATGTCTATATCTTTATTCTTTATCCATATACATAGACGTGGATTTGTTCATAGTATACGTGCTTATGAGTCAATACATATATTTATATAAAATCCGAATTTTAAGAACTCGATTCATGAAAGGAAACCTTTTCATGGTCCATTTGATGCTGTACACCCCTAAGAGGTTCGATGTCCCCCTTGCTGCATACAGTTATACTTGTTGTAACAATACATCGCGTCGTATTTGTATTTGAAACGCATTTAATACTATATACGACGATATATTGTAATGACAACAACAACAACAACAACAACAGTAACAATAATAATAATGTAGATGGGTGACCACCGACCGGAGAGGGGACGAGAATACGGCTGCAGCTGATGGTTTATCCACGGTCTCCTGAACCCAATCAACAGTCCCTTTTCGGCGGAAGCGAAGGGCAATCGTTTCATTATGGTTCATTGTCGGCGGCGGTCGATAGGCAATCGTCACAATTAGGTCGTCCTTTGAGAAACGTGTTTTTACCCGCTCCGTCTCAATCAGTACGGAATTTATATCGAAGCACCCCACAATCCTTCGTGAATCCAATGTGAATTTTCAATTTACGACCTTTTTCTCCCTTCTACGCAATACTCACAGCACACACGAGAAATAGTTTACTTCATGTAGTAGTGATTTCACTAAAAATCATGTTTCTTACACGTCTTATACTAATTTTAATAGGAAAAATACCTTTTTTTATTATTTTTTTTAATTTGAATTCGATTCGTTATGACTTTTTGAATAATTATATATACCTTAATCTGCAATTTGAAATAAAACAGATTTTATTTTCATCAAAACTATTAGGAAATAGTATTAATTGTTTAATTTTTTACATCTTTAACGCACAACACAATTTAAATTACATTTCATCATTCTGTGATAATTGTATTAATACAAATTAATTCCATGAAAACTGTTAGGCTAGTTTAATTGAATTCGATTTAAAACAAAGTTAAGCTTAGAAAATAAAAATTTACAAAGGTTGATTGTTCTGTTTTCGTTTGCAGATTGTATTTTTGAATTCTAAATAGATACACAATATACTAAAGAATAATTTTTTGTATTAATATTTTAGCCGAGCGGAGTATTCACTTTTAATGTGTGGAACGTTTAAAATGTTTTCAATTTAATAGTTAACACTTGCGATGAATGGGGTTGTTTTCGATTTAGGCTTATTCATTGCTACGAAAAAATATGCATCGTCATTAACATCCGGGTTAGCAAAATTAGTTTATGTTATTAGGGGTTTTTCCATGAGTACAATGGCCACCCGTTGCTTGAAAATAGTAAACAGATTATGGAATTAAGTTGAAATCTGTATGTGTTTTATATTACTATATTATACGAGTAACAAAAAAGAAAATTATTGAAATCGTTTAATAGAATGTGGATTGTGGGTGTTGCAAATAAGTTAGAAGTTCATGAAACAAATATTTCAATTAACAGTCGGAACTACCGCCGTTTGGACGTGTCGTCATTTTAATTGAATCAAATCCGCATTTGAAATTGCAGGCGTTCCAAAAATGGATCCTAATTATCGTATTAAAATCATGTATACGGGGTAGGTTTGAATAAATCGCCAGATGCGTGCCGTAACAATCGAGCCTAACCAACAGCAATCAAGAAGAAATTAAATCAGTTTAGTTTCAAAGAAAACCAACTCCTTGTCTTTGGACCTAGGATAATATTTGGTGGTGCATATATTTATATGTTAGTTGTTTAATTTTGGAAATTACCGAACAACACAAAATGGAACAAGGGATAAAATTGATGTATCATTCGTTTAATGAATAACAGGAAAAAAAAGACTCCCTAAAGCGCAGTAATAATTTTGATGAAAGCACCGCTATATCGCTATATACCGACGACTCTCGTTCTCCCCCACAATGGCGAACAATCCGAAAAAAAGCCATTAGGTTTTTAAAATTTAATGAAATGTTTATAATTAAACATTACATAGTTGTGTTAGGTGTTCAACAGCAATGGCGCCGGGTTTCCTCGATTAATTTAAAAAATAATAATAATGGAATTGGATTTCCCTCACTCCGCCGCCTCATCTGCTAACTCATTTTTTTAATGAATTTTATAGTGACGTACGCATTGGCCGTTGTGATGTTTGAATTTTGCTGACTGTTATTAATTCTTTTCAAGGCTCATCGATCTGATGAAACCTTTATTAATATGGGATTTATAAAAAAAAAAAGAGGAAATGGAATAGGATCCCGTCGGAACGGACTGGGGAAAACCGGAAATTAGCGACGGAAACGCCTTTGGGTACCACCAATGCAAAAAGGGGTGGAATCCGTAATGTATATATGTATGTATATATATATATATATGTATAAGTGTGCGTGCGTGTGTGTCATGTGTGTTTATATATGTTTAGGTACATATCATATGTATACGTAACCAATCAAAGGTAAAAACACACGTAGTGTTGGTGTTTAGTATTTAATTGTGCCTAATGAATGATAATGAGGTTTACGTGCATAAATCATCATCGACCACAAAGGTGTCTGTACGTAGTATATTATATAAAAATGCATTAATACGCGTGAGGTCGAGTAAACAAACCGTCTACTGCATTTACTATGTACAGTGTCCAGTAAAATTATATATTCGTTTCAGGAGGGGAAACAAATTTTTTTTTTTGAGTTTTTGACTAATTTATTATGATATAAGCTCTATAACACGGGTATTGTTAAAAATTGTCTAAAAGGAAAAACAACACAACTTGAATAAGAAAAAAAAAACTAATTATACCAAAATAGTAGCAAATTTCCTACGATAAATCATCCATCCCTTCTAACTTTTAATATAACCTATGATTGATGGTGACAAAATAAAAACACATTTTTCGAAAAACATTAAGGTTTTACGTAATAAAAGTAATTGAGGCCAAACAAAATACACGAAAAACTTGGCCAATTTGTTTAAGTGTTTTCCTCGCGCGTAGTAACACCTCGCCGTCGCACGACGTATATACAGTATCATACATGAATAAAGGTACAAAGCATGTCCTGCCGTGTTATACTATGCAGCTCCATTATACGGTTTCAAAGGCGATTTCGGATTTAAACCGAGAGGAAACTAGCCGATGATGCTCCGGATAATATTTCGATCGAGGCACAAATCGAGGCACGTGAATAGATGTAGGATATTAATGAAATTTTTTTTTATTACTATCCGCGAGTGTGTACGCGGTTCATTGAATTCGAAATTAGTCGACATACTATCGGTAGTTAAAAAAATATATAATAAAAAAAAACAGTCCGTATATACTCTCTTAAAACGCGTTTATACATACATTGATATAGGTGTTTATATATTATATAATATATACACATATATATGTACATAAACGCGTTTATCACGGGTCGGATAAAGCGTGGCGGTGGAGGGGTATAGCTGCGTGCTTCAGGCGGTCGTGAGGGGGTAGCAGGAGGGGAACAATGAATATTGCACGGGATTATTGGTAATCCCACTAAAAGCGTCAGTTTGATCAAATTTATGCTGTCCCGCTCGCGCGTCCAATTCGCAATTAGCCGGCACACGTTTCGCGCGCGCGCCACCCGCCACCCCCACAGTCACCAGGCGTTCTCCCGGGCACCGCACTACCGCCGCACGCTCAGCCCTGCACCGAGCGCCGCCACCTCGTCCGGCGGCGGAAGATCTCATTCGTCGTAAAAGCTTTTGCCGGGCGGAAAACCCATTCGTATTGTTCATTAGCGTTGATGAAAATAGCTTTTCCACCGAGGCAATCAATCCAAAAGAGAGCGAAAGACTGAGGGCGAGTGTACGTACGCACGCGCGCGCGAGTGTGTGTGTGTGTGTGTATGTGCCCGAGTGAACGGGATAGAAAGAGACTGACGGGACACCGAGAGAGGGGCGGCGGAGAGAGTATTGATTCTCCTAGCCCCCAGAATTAATTTGTAGAGTGGTTTGCGGTTTTTTCCCCCCACCTTCTACTACCAGACTATGTACACCGTGAGTGTGTGTGTGTGTGTGTACACGAACGTTCCCCTTAAACGATATTGCCGCTGGTTCCATTTATTTATGAGCCCGATCTCTAAAGTCTAAAACAGTGTATACATATACAATATACATATATATAGATGAGAGCATGCGAGTGAGTGTGTGCGTTCGGGCTACGGGAGACGGCACAGGAGATAAGTCTGGATGCTGCACGCGGAGGCTCCTAAAAAGAAAAACACGGGTTTTCCACTTTGGCATTGTGTTAATGCGCCGTCCGCTGCACACACAAAATGCGAAATGCATTAGAAAAACTCTCCTTCCACCCGCTTCCCAAAATCCCCTCACCCGTATCTCTCTATCGCTCTTACACACTCACACACTCACACACACACACACTCCTCGTCTTTTTCGTTCTACTCTCTCGCACACCCCGGCGGCGGTTCACTCCGTGCGCGACGTCGTCCCTGTCACATTCAATACTCTCGAATTCCGTTAAAAGATTCCATTTACTTTTATAGTTAATGCCTCTCTCTTGTTCTGTGTTTATCTTTCACCCTGCCGCCGCCGCCGCCACCACCACTCGTTCTCCCCGTCGTTTTATTACCTCCGATACATTAGTTTAGCGTCATTACGCAAATTCCGATGCCCGAAAGCTTTTTAAAAGCTTCGTGTTTTCGTTCGAGTTTCCTAAGACGACGACTGACGGGGAGATGACTACGCTGTGAAAGTGGCTGCGTACACACTATATATACTATACGACGGAAGTACGTGTGTAAGTGTGTATGTGTGTAAATGTGTGCGTGTTTGTGGGGCTGGCGGGGTGGAGATGGAAAGACTGATGGAAAGGACAATGGTGAAAGAAGAACCTTTTCGAGTTTAGCCAATCCAATCGGATTCGATTTTGATTTTCTGTGTCTTTAGTCTTTCCAAGACCAAAAGCTTTTGGGAAGCCGTAAAAAATTTCTTACTACGTATATTATATATATAGTCGCTGAACATATTAAATAAACGCCGAATGCGAGAAATGGAAAAGACTATACGAGGTTTATGTGTATTTTCGCATTTGTCTGCGATTTTTCGAACGACTTAAGTTGTAAATCTATATATATTTCCGAGAAATACCACCAAGATACTATACAAATTCTCCGGTTTTTCGTAGAGAAATACAACTGTATCCGTAATTAGATCAGCCATCGGCGAAAATTAATATCATTAAGATACATTATATAAATATTTAAATGTGCTTGCGAATAATCGAAAATTTTTATATAAAATATATACATACTACTATACACGAGTTTATAGGAAATGAACGTCTAGGAAATGAGTGCAAGTTGTCGAGATTGGAAATCTAGATAATATTGTTTCTCGATAATAAATCACAATAATTTAAATCCGTACTTTATTACCGTTAATGTGATTTGTGAACACATTTTGGTAGGCATCTCAGCGCGTCTATACACAGTAGTTGACTGCTACTGGGTGCAATGTGCACGTATGAAATATGAACATTACGTGCAACGAGTAGAAATGATGGAAAAAAGTACGTTAGTTACGTCCTAATGCGTTATAAATGATCTGCAATGCCGATTTATTTCTGGGCGTATGAGAAAACAATAATGCGTCACCGCAGTGAGTTATTACATTTTAAGGTATAGCTAGTAGTATAAGTTGTACGGAAAGACCCAAATGCTATATAAACGATTGTATCAACAAAATATTTTCGATACCTAATAATGAATGTCTGATAAATCGCAGTGATTATTTCAAAGTCAAGATCCGAGGTGGATTTAGATGTGTACGTACCGTAAAGAAATATTGCTTCGAGCGACTTTCGGAAACGGTTCGGAAACTTTAGCGCGAGAATGGGTCAACGTGTGCAAAGCACAGGCGTATTAAGCCTTAAGCGGTATTAAAAAATGTATGTGAAAAAAAAAGAAACCGGAAGCCTGCGGCAACGCGGGGGGAGGGGGGGGGTGTACCTAAACGGTAACACGGCTGCGGCAAAGCGCGTATAATCGGCGCGTGTTGTTCACGGGCAGCTACGGCGACGTCGTCGGGGCATTATTAAAACGTTCGCGCGAGCTGGGACCGCCTCCGACCGGGCGTGCGTTTTTCCACGTGTGCCTCCGGTAGCAAATACCTTAATGCCCCTCAATTACCACCGAAGCGTTGTGCTTACATAATATATTAATGCTTAACTATTTTTTCCCCTCGCCAACCCGTCGAACTTGCACCGTAAGGATATCGTTACAATTATTTATTACGACGAAGGATACGATTCGTAATTCGCACGCGTGCACGTGACAGGTCAGAAACGTCCTGCGATATCCGTGCTGCATTGACTGTGTATCGACTTTGGGGTTAACCGTTAGCAGCAGCAGCAGCAGCAGCAGCGAGGGTGGTCGAAGAGACGTGGTGGAGAGTGTGTGCGATTTGATTGAGAAAGAACACGGGTTATACGCGATATTGTCCGGCGGTGGCGATGCGGGCTCGTATATATATATCCGACGCGGTGGGAGGGGCGGGGGGGGAGGGGAGATTGCTGTATATGTGTAACGGCCAATTTTCCGTCTGGTCCGGCCCGCTATCATCCCCGGGATAAACCGCGTGGAAAATTGGGAATTCGATTGGAGTGCTGCTGCTGCGTGTGCGCGTGTGTGGGCGGTTGGGAGGGTGTGTGTGCGAGTGCGTGTTTGCGGGCGCGAGGTATATTATACGGCACGGCAATTTCGGAACTGTCCCGAGACCGATAACGCGATATTGTCTGTCAAAAACGGAAACAATTTCACAAACAAAAAAATAAAATACGTATACACACACACACACACACACACACACACACACACACACACACACACACACACACACACACACACACACACACACACGTAGCCGTTTGGGTTGTTTTTTTTACCGACGACAGTACATGTACTATACGTAGGTAACACTATACGCGCACCGTTGCGGTGACGTCTTTTACTTTTATTTATTTTTCTGTCCGTCTTACGGGTGTTTTATGTATTCACGAGGATTTTACGGCCAACGTATCGTGTGTGTGCGTGCTCGTGTGCGCGGTTGTTGGCTGTCAACGCGACGCCCAAAGGTTCATTCCGCGCGCCTACATATTATTATACCGTTTAGGACTACAGCACGCGTTATCCGCGTATTATTATTACTTTTTACCGTTGGCTCGTGGTGTTTATTTGAAACAATAATATTTACACTGGTTTCCGAACGCGAGTTTAATGTAGTGTGCGGTGTAGTGTAGCAAAAATTCGAATTAATAATACATGGACCCTGCTGCAGCTACAACGCCGCGACGCGACGGCCCGAGAAAATGTTAAAAAAAAAAATCTCATAGATGTTTACACTGTGTTTTTATTGCTGCGACATATTACTATTCGTGTACCGTCATATCGACGATAAATTAAAAACATTTCAAATTAAAATGTAATGTCGTATTACAACCGGTATCAAATATAAAGATATTCGTTTGACATATCTATTAATACAATAAAAAAAAACTATTTTTCGCTTTCTAGTAATTTGACTCCGTCTTATTCATATTTAATATTTTTAGAATGATTCGTATGGTAAATAACAAAATTAAAATATATACATATATATGATTCGGTTTAAATCCATTTGTATTCAACACACGGTTGTATCTACACCAAATTTGTACATAATATCTAAGTGTCGTAGCAACTGCGTAGTTGTACAGGCAATAGAGGACATCTCGTTTGTCGTTACCACTTATAAATAATAATAAGTGATGCGGCAAATCAATAACGAGCAGACAATAATTTTAACCGCACATAGATACAAAAAACTACTTCAATAATTACCTTTTTTCTTTTAAGATACAATAAATTATACTGTTTAGGTATGGGATATAATAAGCGTAAGTCTAAACATTATGTTCACTGCAATTAAAAACATAATAAAATAATTTGTTTAGTGGCTAATACTCTTAAATAATAACAAATTATTATTTATATATTGAATAATAATTTGCTGCTATATTTTCAATTAATAATTTCAAATCTGTTATATAAATATTGACGTTACATTTTGAAATACCTAGAGTAAACCACAAATACGTTTAGTTTCTGAATTGTTTTACTTTCCACTATGACGCAGACCTATAAACTAAATTGTGTTAAGTAATACTTCCATTATGTCAATATATACAGTTAACATGATTTAGTTTCAAACGTCACACTCGCCGCACCAACTATGGTAATATATTACGTTACAACAAAGTGAATTTAACTAACATGTTTAGACAAAAATTTCTACTGTACTTAATAAAATAATCAAAGCCGAAAATGTATTTATACTAAATCAAATCGCTGTAACTAAAATATAAGTTTCCGTAACACGATTAAAGGATTTTCTGACGAGATTGTTTCGGAGTTTAAAAAGGTTAATTCAAAAAACTGAGTGGATTAATCAACTTGGTGAAGTTCTTTTAAGAGGTATAATTTATTTTCTTTAGGGTCTGATGGGTTAATTGGCAAGGGATTACTTATTAATGAGAATTGTGTTGTAACAAAGTTTATTACCCAAAGTGCGATGAATTTGATTTCGTTCATATTGAGACATCCTAAAATATTACTTTTTATGTAGGCGTCTATATACAGTATACACAATAGTGTATGTATATAAAGCGAATATAATCAAGCTAGGGTTAAGAAAATTCATGGCTAAGGACCTAATAGAATGCTTACACACTACAAATATACAGATATGGAGGGATATTAGGAGAAAAAACTTATTGTTTACAATTTTATTGGGGAGGGGGGATGTAAAAATGTATAAATCACAATTTGGAAATATATAGCTAATTCACCTAATGATCTTTGATTACACTTTTAATATGTTTGAACCAATTCAATTACTATAAATAGCAATGCGTGGGTATGGAACTCGGTTAAAAATAAAATAGTATAAATGGTAAAGGTGGTGTTTACATTATGTCTTAAATGTTGATGAGCTTAATAAAAACACTTATAAATTATTAAAACTTTTTTCGTAAATTGTTAGTCTACCCCATATTACATATTTTAATCCAGCTTGTTCTATAATTAAATATAAATAGTTCTAACTTATATTTAATGAAAATTACTAGAACGTCATGAAATAATTATACATTTAAAATCTTATTTCGTCGATAAATGTGCGTCAGATATGTCCTTTAACCAAAACAAACTATTTGTCAATACATTTTCAAAGGTTCGTGGTGCGGTAACATAAATCTCGGAAGTTTAAAAAGTGTAGAGAAACAGTTGGCGCAACGGCAATAAGATTTAAGTAACAGTAGTTAGTCGAAGAGAAAAAACAACTGTTGTTTTATATAACCAACCGAATTAGAGTCGTTATGGTAATTGTAAATTATTTATTTTTAACGTATTGAGATGTGTGATAGAGGAAACACTGCTATACGTATGTATAATTTCCTTGAAGAAATTCGGAAATTATTATTGAAAATCAACAGTGCCATTTAAGTAAGTATAGGTGTAAGTGTGTAAGGATTCTCTGTTTTGGACTCTGAGTAAAATACTCTGTAGGCTACAAATAATAGACATATTTTGTGTGGGCAATTTTATAGGTATAGGAGGATATCGGTAAGGCAAACAAATAATTATTCAGTCCCACCAGCCAAAAATGTATTTATATATTGTTGTACTTATAAAATAATAATAATAATAATAATAATAATAATAATAAACCGCTTGGTTGAACCACGAAAACCATTCGTCGGGGAACCATTAACCATAGCTGTAATCATACATTTTTTTTAAATACGATTCTGATTAGCTAACCAACACGAAAAAAATAATCAAATATTCGTTACACTATTTGAATGAGTAGTGAAAAATAAAACCATTTGTTAAAACAATATATTCTTAATTTATTTGTATTATTTTCATAAAATTAAAATTATAAATAAAGCAGCAAGACTTGTGTCCTTTCGTTCGGTGTCACTTACTCTATCGGATCCCCCGCGTAGTCATGCCACTGGTTTAATACGGTAAAAACGCGCGCGATTATATCATGACGAAGTGGGTAAGGGATTTTACGCGCATCGAATTAAAAACGCGGTTAATGAAAAACGACTGGAAATGTTATTATTGCAACGTTGTGTGTATACAATGGGCAATTTAATGACGATCGTATATAAAGTACAAACTTATATAAATATATACTTCGTGAATACTGTAATTGTATACATAAAGCGGTAAGCACCAACGCTTTGTGTGTGCAATAACAATATTCGTGGAATTTTATTTTTTTTTACTTTTAATTATTACCATTTAAAAGAAACTCCGAGTGGCGGCGCGGCGGCGTATATACAAAGCGCTTTGCGATTCGTTTAAAAACATGTCTATCTCAAGTCAGTGGCCACCGCCGCGGCTATCGAGAACAATTAAACTTATCGTCGTTATTAAGAGCTAACTTTCAGCCTGCAGAACGTTAATTGGTACTCCGCCACCACCACCAATACTCGTCTTTCCAGTCTACGCAGCTGCTCTCCTCTCTTTCCGGTCGCGTCTCTTTGGGGTCCATAATTTTGACCGAAAGCCGACCGGGTGGCGCGGACTGCAGACACGCGGTGACGACGACAGTGACGGTCGCGCGGAAAGGGTAGTAAAAATAAAAATCGTGTTTAACAAAAGCGGAAATGCGGATAAAAAAGAAGCCGTCTCCGTGCGCGCGCACTTGCGCCCGAGCAAACCAATTAGTCGAATTGAAAACTTGAGGTTAAGAAATGAATAATAAAAAACGGGAAACAAACGTGAAAAAAAAAACAGAGACCTTTATACATTTTGTTTTCTCTTCCGAGTAATTGGATTACCGACGGCCGTGCTTATATAATTATAATATTGATATCTATTAGAGTGCGAGTTGCAGATTTATTCATACTTATTATAATTGTATAGTCGAGTCAATGTAGCGCGTGGTTTCCGGAAGCCGCAGCATTGTTTTTATTTACCACTGCATCGCCGTTAATTGATCCACGGCATGAAAATGAAATGAAACGCGGTGGTAAGCCGTTGTGCGAAATAAATGCTGCGATGCGACCGCACTCCGGAAACCGCAGAGTGCGTGTAGGTACATCCTGGTGGTACACAATATAGATGCGCCTTAAGTACTATTATACGATTACGTCGTAGGGTCGTAAACGTGGCACACGTGCGCAATATTTCTTCGAGTTTCTTTTAATTTTTCACGATAAATCGAAATCATAAATTAAACTTGACGAAGCGAATTACATCGAGACCTACGGGTATAACATTATTTATTTCCCAAACAAATTGCTTGTTTCAATTTTTCAAAGGGCATTTACATCCATAATATACATGTTCGATGCATGCGCGGCGTATAGCATTGCGTTCATTTTTAACGTATATAGCACGGCGAATAGCGATAAATGTCCGGAGTAAAATATTTCCTATACGCACCGTCGACTGGACATTAGAACCCATCTATCATATTAAAATCGACTTATACGTCGCTGTGTGTGTGTGTGTGTGCGCGTGTGTGATAAAAAATGCATTTATTAATTCAAGCGGGTTCTTGCACTGAGCGAGGTGTACGCGAGGGGCGAAAAGCCCGGTGGGAAAAGAGATTCGGACTCATTTTCCCCTGTCCACTGGGACACGACTACGACCCACGTGAAGTATTTATACCATAACCCTATGAATTAATTTCGAGTTTTAGTTCGATTATAAAACACATGAATTCGAAAAACAATTTACGAGACACCACGTGTTTGTGCGCGTAAGTGTGCGAGTGTGTGTTTTTTGCCCCCACACAATAAGCAGACACACACATACTACACTATATAATGGTAATAATTTTCCCTAGCACCACTGCCGCTTTTCCCCCTATTACACACGAAGATCGTGTCCAAACAATGGGCCTCATTGTGCAACCTCAACACATTTAAATTATATTTATATTTTTTTCCCTCGAACGGAATTCGGAACAAGCCAATCATGTGAGACGGTCACGTTTTAATCTGGTTTTTGTATATACGTATATATTATACATTATATTATGTATTTTAATTTCCTTCGAATATTTTCCATCTCCAATCGCCTGTGTGTACGGCGCGTCGCCGACAAAACGGAAAATCTCATTCCCGAAACCTATTAACCGCATAATGTGATACTGAAAGCGAGAACAATTCCAGGCCTTCACCGCTGTTATTCATTAACCGAACCGATATAGCGTATACTAACAGTGTTACGTATGATTACGACAACGCGTACACAGAACATATACTCTCATACACACACATACACGTTAGAGCTAAGGACTAGTGATCTTTTGTTGTCATTAATCACTCGATCGCGCGACTGCTATCCGAAAAGCCCAATTAACTCGGTCTTTGGTCGAGAGACTTGGGTGCCGGTGCCGCCACCGATATACGACTATATTTCCTCTTAACCTCCCTTCAGTTTATAATTTATAAGCACACGCAGCCGCTATAATATAATTACTTTTTTTTTTTTTAATCCGAATTCAGGCGAAACAACAGTACCGTTTGTTGTACACGGCAAAGTTTGTTTATTGTGTGTCAAAGGTTTCGGCGAGCACAACATAATGGACACATCGTGTTAGACACGCGTGTAGTGTTTACTAATTACATACCATTTACGGGTTTTATTTGTTTAAAAACCGATTCGGTTCGTTTTTAAGACATGTAGGTCAACGTGTCTCCGCGATGTGCTCGGGTTTCTCTGGTAACTACGTACAAGCCGATCGTTATCGCCGCATTCACAGTGGTAAAATTGTATTTTATGTTATTCGCGTGTATACATTTTAACGCTGCAATCTACATACGAGTACATGCACATACATAGACGTATATATTTGAGCACTGAGCAGTGATTAATAGTTTTCTCCTCTGTTTTTGCTTTTTCTGATTGTAAAGTTAACCAGAAAACGCGAACTCAATCTGTTTTCGAAAACTCGTTTGTGTACACCTCGACGCGATGGCGGTATACTTAAAAAGTTTGTGTTCATCAACCTCAGGGGTTGAAACGCGCTTACGAATAGTAAAATTAATATACCAAATAGAAAAACGATTGTATACTTAATTGTTATAATACATATATATATATTTATATTAATTTTCAATTCAACTAAATAACAATAAGAGGCTTAACGATTAGATTATAATATTTTAATTTATATATATATTATAAATGTTGTTTTCATTACCGAGAAGTATTGATGAAAGTAAACGAAAAAAATAAAACGATGACAAATCTATTATTATATCCTCGTGTTAGGCGAATTTAAACACCAAGTATAGTACATATAAATTGTTTATAATGCGAAGGGCTCGCAATCAAGTTTTCGCTCTTGTAAACGACCAATCGGTAAATTGTCACCGCTGTAGACAATACTAATAATACGCCCTCGCCACAGGACAATCACACCGGATCGTCGCCGGGATCGTTCAAAGTATCCGACTGCAATAGCGGAGACATGACAGTTGATACTCTGAGAGAGTACAACTGCATATAATAGCAGTGCAGGACGTGTACCAAGTATACGAGTAGAACGAAAACAGCGTACGACTTTTCCATTATTTTTTTCCTATCTCTTTCACCACAACTTCTCCTCCTGTTCACATACATTATTATTCGTTATTTCTACGGATAAGGCGTGTGGGTTAATTATCATTGCGCATTCGTTCAAACTCGACTACTGCTATTTGCTGCTGCCACTGTCATATCGGGCGAACAGTATACCAAACCATACTTATTTTTTTCCAATTTTATACATGTTATATATTTTTTTTCATTTTACAGCACGCAACGAATTCTAATTCTTTGCGTATATATATATGTACATATAAGAACACAATATGTCGTATACGACGACGGCAAGGCAACTCGTGTGCATACGCGTATTGATGCGTGTGTGTGTGTGTTCGCGCGTTGAATTTATACTTCCTAGCGCGCACACATGATGCTACATAAATCCCAAGTACGGATTGTGCGCGTGACTTGAAATCTTAAACGCTATTACAACTAGCTGCGTACAGTGTTATTGGCATTCGAACCAAAAAGAAAAAATACATAAAGCGAACACAATACCTAATAATATTGATAAACCGACTGGGTTTAGCCGCGGAAAAAAAAAAAAATTAATAATCTCATTATATTCGACACTCGGCTGTTGTACTCGCAAGAATATTATGCCCGTGCGAGCTGCAATCGTACACCACTACATATTATAATAAAACAGTACGCACACGGCACACTATAACAGATAAATACGTATGCATGTACATGTTTAAAAACACCAGGCACTGTGTCACGTATCATGCACCAAAGACCGCTAATGCCCGCATATAATTTTCAAAGAAATCGATTACGGCCACCTGTTGTGTTAATAATCCAACGCATCCGACTCGCTCTGCAGTCTGCAGTTTTTGACGAGTGAAAAACTGAAAACCGCATAAACACCTATTTCACTGTGTCCTATATCGGAATAGAGTTGTGTGTATACCTACACGGGCTATATACACATTTGTGTATATTATGAAACAATCAACATATATGTTAGCATCGATTATTTATTACTATAGTAATAGCCTAATATCAACATATATGTTATCGATTATATATTACTATAGTAATAAGAATAACCTATCAATGATATTAGGTACATAATGTACGTATTGAAATGAAATATGAGTAATGACTATTGACTAATGAATAATGTGTGTTTGGTTTTCAAAGTATAATAATAAAATTCGTTTTCAACAAAGAAACCAAGTAAATTAATGTTACCATTGCAAATGGTTGATACGATATCAGTGCCGCAACTTGGTATATATTGGTTGGTGTGCAAGCAAATGTGGGGCCCATGTACCGAAGTGTCCTTAAAAAATACCGCTCGCTAGTAGAGTAAACATTCAACTTAAATGTCTATGTATTTTATGTATAATCCTCCTACTTTAAAAAAATACAATGAACTATATAGGAGAAGGGAAAAATGAGCTGCTTTTCGGCATTTTCTCATTTACTAAAAGAAGACAAGGCGGTAAAATTTAAGTAAAATTATTGTATAAAATACGAACACAAATTAATCATAATAATTGCCAAACTCAGAATTTCAGCCATTCATCGGCTTAGTATACTCTCAACAAAATTGATGGAAACATCACTGCTTATACGTAATTAATATCAACAAAACCAATCTAATTTATCATAGATAATTTAATTTTTAAATTCGTCTTAGTGCATTGTTAAATATAATGTCTTCAGGTTCTAAACTCTGAACATGAATTTTACTTTTCAACAATAATAATTTAAAAAAATGATATTTTAACCAAAATCGTTCGGTATCCTTGGGTAACGCAAATATAGTAGGTTCACGAATTCACGACTATTATTGAAATAAGCACACGTGGTCCATACAATATGGTATTATACGAAATTGCTATTTTTTTTTTTTTTTTTTTATATCGATTTCCAGCACTATATGGCAATTGCCAGTTTAATATTTCGGATTGACAATACAAAAATCAAATCTAACAATTGGAGTTTAACATAGGCGCGTGGGGAACGAGCGTGTGCATTCGTTGCGTAGATTTTACGCGTGAGAATCAATTTTTTTTTATACATAAATCATTTTATTAGACTACCCGGCCACTGTGGAGTGAACAATTTTCCTACCACCGCCGTGAGTCATTCGCCGCCGTTGGTCGAACTTGGGCTGTCGGGACCGCGGCGGCGACGCCGATAAGAACGCAGCAGCCGAGAGTCACGTGCGTCACATAGAGGCTAATTCGATTATGTGTACACAATGCGGTCCCCGAATTGCCGTACTCGAACCATAGACCGGCCGTCGAGAGGACAATGGGTGCAGAATTAAAAGCCCGACACGCACACCACACCACTACCATGGTACCGGTATATATACATACATATAGCGGCTCAAACGCGATTTCATGTATTATTATTATTTTTATTATTATATTATTATCATCATTATTAATCGTACGCGTACACACGCTCACACGCACACGTTCTGTATCGCGTATACATATATACGACGTCGGCAGGACAAGTGACGTGAACTCGATTCAATCAGTCGTACGCAGTGCACCACACTTTTTGTTCCTCTTAAAACACACGAGGGTGGCGGATATGCATCATATATAAATATAATATGTATAACGCCCGTCCAACGGCGCAGCGTAGTGCTCTGCAGGAGTATGGAGAGAGAGAGAGAGAGAGAGTGTGTGCGTGAGAGGGTGAGAAGTAGCACGCGGTACGGTGGAAGAGGGCTTTTTAAAAACGTTATCTGATCAAAGGGGTGCTATGCCAAATTACCCTCATATTTATATAATGTGTGTGTGTGTGTGTGTACGTGTTGTAGTTTTTTTTTTTTTAAGTGCACGGCGCGCAGCTTTTGTTTGCCCATCCAAAATTGATTGAAATAACGTGCGTGCGTGCAAATGTGCATGTGCGCGACTGTGTGTGTTTCGTATTATAATTAATAGTTACGATAATCTATCGGTATACTCGTATATTGTACACATATAATAATATATACACACACTCGCATACATTCACACGTACACAAACATATGTGTACACTGTATAGGCGCTCGAATACGACCAGCAGTGACTGACACCATCGTGGCTGTACGATCGAGCTCCAACCCTTCCTCTGCCGCCACCGACTGCATCGCTGTTTGTTTACAACAATAATTACTTCGGCACGACGCGCGAGTCCGGATAAATTAAAAAAAAATATATACACACACACACACATATATATATACATACAAGCGTAACGTTTATTAAAATTATCTATGTAAATTATTATACGCATCATATTTGAGATTAGGCAGCTATTAATCACGCGACAGCCCTTTTTAATTTCTAACTATCGCAATATACGATTTAACATTTATAATACACACATGCATTATACATCCGTGATAATATATATTTATGTATACTTGTATATTTCACATTTCACAGAGTTCATCTTACTTTCTGGCAGCGTAAATATCTTCGATGAACAAACTAATAAAACCGAAAATCTCAACGTGCATAGTATACAATATAAAAAGTACACTATACGATTATATAAAACACCGACCACTACTACGCAGTAAAAGTGGATTCCGTTTGAATTACTATTGTGAATCTGTATTGCCAACAGGCAATTCGAAAATAGGTGTGCTTAAGGTCTTAGTATAATAGCGGCGTAGTGGCGGTGGCACGTCGATGCTTTTTTCGGCACATTACCGCGATATTAGCTTTCAGACAAATTGAAATCTATCTAAAAAAAAAGCTTGCCGTGCCGTCTCTGAATATTTCATGGATATCAATATACTTTATGGCGGCGGCCGGCAGTAACTTAGGACGTCACTCTCTCGAAATAAGTTTCCATTGGGCTCCTTGTCTCTCCAGGCCCGCCCCTACCACGCCGCTGTGCAGCCCAATTCCACAACGAATGTCTTTAACGGCATTATTTAATAGCTTTTAGGTTTCCATCCCGTGCGAAGGAATGAGAAAAAAGCCTTGACATTTTCTCGTCCTCTCCGGTTTATTAAAATTTTATAAATATGGCGAAGGTCTCTTCGAGGGATGATAAAAATATGCAAACGGCCGACTGGCGCAATCTAATAATAATTATTCAAAAACAGGTTTTATTAAAATTAATTCCGTTTAAAAGGACGTAGTTGAATTTAACAGACAAAGCCGTAAACCTATCGACTATACACTCTAATCCTTATACGGCGATTAAATGTATATATTTTTAAGAGACATCCGTGTAATAAGTCTCTTATTCGGTGCTTATATATATAAAACTGTTTGTCTGAGTAAGTATTTTGTTGGCTCAGGTGTCCTGTGGGGCGCAGTTGTTAAAGCGATTTTCTTCTACCGCAAAGAATTCAAATAACATTCCAACAGATCGACTTTTAAAAATAACGTTATACAGCGTATATACTGATCCTCAAAGAGTAACATGTTGTGTTCCGTAAATACTTCATCTCATGATCTACTTCTCACTAACCATTAATCAGAATCCTTTACTTTTATTGTGTAAGTAACGCTAATGCGATATTATTTGTCACAATTGATTCAAAAGTAGATATTATTTTAAATCCATGCAGTTACAAAAGACTTATAATAATAATTCGCATAGAATTTGTCTTAGAATTTAAAATTGAGTAACATATATTTATCGATTGAATTATAATAATTTCTGCTATTCAATTCTACCTAGTCACGCTTGTCATGATATATAATCTAAAAAGCAGCGAAAAATGCAAAAATGCAGTGTAAAATCCTGTTACGGTTTATAATAAAAATTCGACAAATCATTTTTTTTTTCTTGCAACAAAGCGAAGTCGGCAATTTCAATAAATGTTTATAAATATTAAATAACAGTGTTTGTTTATTTTCCTAACACGCTAGTTATAAAATATATCTCACCTGACACAAAAACGTATTGTTCTTTTTTGGAATATATAAAAAATTTAAATAATAATTACTTTTTTAAGCCAAAATTAAATATTATCTTTTAGCCATGAAGTTGGAAATATTTTTTTGGGCTTAAGAACTAAACAAATATCAATATATTAACATGAATACAAAATGGGTATACGATCATTTGAGGAAGTAAACTTCAGAATAATTTTACTAAGGATGAATTGTTTATTTGTGTGTATGGTACATCAGTTCATTAGATTTGATATATGAATAATACCTATTATATTTTAAATAATTGATTATCAAATATCTTACTGATATCGTTATGTTTATTTTTGAATCTACAAATACAACGTGTTAAATGTGATCGGCCTTTCACACGATGACTGTTTACTAAATATTCAATAATATACTACATCGAGTGAGAAAGCATATACTCGTATAGGTGTGCATAATAACAAAACGATTTTTCTCCATGGTTAGTCAATCATAAATTTTCCAATCATACCGAAACATAACAATTCGTAGAACACATAATTTGACTTCCAATTCTCTATAAACTTGTCAACTACAGTTGTGAATCGTCCGCGGATGAATAACTGTTGCGGCAGTGGGGAAATATAAAGCAATATAATATATACAACGAAAATAAACTTCAAAATAATGACTCACACACACACAGAGTAATGTACACTACAAGGTGGTCTTATTAAATAGAGGAAGTTGTGTGTTTTAAGTATTCCCGGTATCGGAGTGGATGGGTTGACGGGGTTCGAGGGTAGATTTAATTAACGTGGGAAGAGTGCTGAATCGGGAACGTAATGAATTTCCACGCAGTTTTCCGGAACCGGCTTCATTAGCGGAAAAGGCAGTCCACGGATAATTCGAATGGCTTTAAACCCTCGACTTTACCCGAATGCTCTGCCCACCCGAATCGTTACTATTAATTAAAAAAATCCGCTACAACAGTTCGGTATTTCAACACGGACCTATACCAAACTGCTGCAGTTCTTGCATACCTATTATAATAATATACAATGTATGCAGGTACCTATATATATATACAAAGACATACATACATACATACATACAACATACAAACATACATAGAGTATATGCGAACGAATGTGTTTATTTTATTTCTAGCTATTTTTTTTTAACATCCTGTTTAACACCCTCATGGTATTATAACGACGGTGTTGATGAAAATTCAAAACTAATTGGACTGTAATGACATAATGGTGCAGAATTTATAAATGTATTTTAAGAGCAAAGCTTGATATAGAAATGAAAACTCAAGCCATGAAAATGATATCGTTTCACTTTGATATATTAATATTGGAAAGTTTTGGTCATGGCGATTTCGGTTTTTGCAATAATGTAATTCATTTTAACGGTTTATGTCGTTTACGTGACTGGATTGATTTTTAAAGACATTTTTGATTCGTATTACAATACACGATTTTAACATGACATTAAAATATATTTATAATTATATATATATTATTTTTTAATAACTTGCATTAAAAAATACAAAAAGTAATAACTTAAAATTGAAAAATAATAAATAACGCCTGTGTCAGTGTAATCATTTAGTAGACTCATAATATAAATTTAATTTCGAATAGTGTTCAATATTATTTTATCTATACACACATATACTTTATTTCCGACATTTTTCTAAAATAAATCGATATTTTATACTATACGTAAAAGTCATATAACAATAAAAGCTTATATCAACCGCAAATCCTTTCACTACTCGATAAAAGAAAAAAAGGGAGAAAGTAAATTATAATTAATATAAATCTCTTTCGGATAACCATACACATACACACAGTTTTTTAAATAATAATAATAATAATTTCACGTTGAAAATAATGGATTTCGCTGTATAGGTACATCCGAGGTATTTATATATAAATCGTGTGATGAGTATAAATAATACTCAAACTTACTCTTGTCAGCCAATAAGTATTATTTTTCCGATCGAATAATGTCTCATGTCGTTATTGTTATATCCGATGCGGCCGCCAATTTCAATAATTTCCACGAGGGTTGAAACATTGAGCAATAACCAGAAACCGGCAAAAGCTCCTCCTGCATCTCTCCTTCCTCTCGTACGCATGCACACTCACACATACACGTAATAGTGGTGGTGTCCGGGTCCGCCGGGGGTTCCGTTGACTTTATTATTAGAATTTCCGATGGGCCAGCCTGCCTGCTTGCCAGAGAGGTCAGAGAGAGAGAGTGATATTACATATGCGGCGAAAAGGTCCAAATCGATATAACACGCCGGGGCAGGAGTGGCCGGAGGAGGAAGCGACGGCGACAAGCAGTAGGTGGGATAGGGGAGAGGGGAGGGCGAAAAAACCTCTTAGCAATATTGCGAAGAGATGTAGGAGTGTTTGATCGAAAACACCTTAAATAAGGGGGTTCGGCGAGTAGGTCATGAATGAGACGTGCGCGGGGGGATAAAAGGAGAGAAGAAGGGCTGGGAGAGGAAAATCGTTTTCCGAATCTAATATATGAATGAAATGGGGAAGAAAAACCAATTTCGAGTATCGCCGCCGAAACCAATACCCGTCGGTCGGGTGTTATTTAATCGATAACTATCACACATGATACATGGGCTCTGCTGCTCCTTCTTTTCCCTCCAGCCTCAGTCCTCTGCGTACTCTGCCGTTAAATTGGCTTTGCAATGACGACGACGACGACGATGACGACTACAACTACTGTTACTACTACTACTACTACTACTACTACTACTACTACTATTACTACTACTACTACTACTACTATTACTACTACTACTACAGTACTACCTACTTCTACTACTACATTGCTTCTGCCACTATTCTACTATAACTGCAACCACTACGGCACATACTATATGGCTATATGTAAAAGAAACAGCTGGACACGAGGTGCAAAGGGAAAATTCATTTTTGCATATCTAGCCCAGCAATTGACATGCATGCGTATAAATCATAAGGCCGTTTTCATCTTACATCCCTTTAGAACGTAGTTATAAGTTTTCTTTTATTCCATCTCTCCGTGAATTTCCGCCAACGCCTTCTATACCAACCTCTTCGATACAACTGTTCAAATTTAAACATAAAAGTAATTCTCGTGGGTAGCAGTCGATATCAAACACGCACGTATATAATATTTTCATACAAGCACGTCAAATAATTACAAAAGTATACTTGGAGAAAATGCACGCAATTATAATGTTACATTATACTTGATCCGTTCGTAAAAATGATACCATAAATGGATACTCGATAATATATTACATCGTTTTATTTATATATATTATATATATATATTTTTATATATATATTTATATATATATACAAACATTTATTTTTTTCATTAAATACATATCTTTAAAATTATATGTACAAATTTTTAAACGGTATTATTTGACGAACCTTTGTTCGTATAACCCTATTCACGAGGGAGATTAAAAGATAATGGAATTGTGTCTAAGAGAAATGTTTGCTTTTGTCAATAAGTTATAATAATAAGATACGTTTCGACATTAATAATTACTCTGATTTATTTAATACGCGTGTTTATTCAAACTGCACGTTGTTTGATTATATTATTGCAATATATATAATTTATAAAACTTTATATTCCCGAGTCAGTATTGGTCTTTACACTAAATACAATTGAACTTGGTTGTTTATTTAACTTGTGCCAGACAAATTGTATTATATTTTTTAACTTGTCTAGAGAGCTATTGTTATACGGTATTTTTTGGCTCATGCTACAGAGAGTAATTTATTTTGTAAGTAAGTATATAACATCCAAGATGTATAGGACCATTATAGTCACAAATATGGCACATTTTATTTTTTATGAATTAATACGGCTTTTAAGTGAATAACAATGCCGTATTTGTTGATGAATTATTAATATATATTATTATATATATTATATATTATATATATTATTTATTTGTTTGTATCAAATAAATGTATAATAAACACGATTAAAATAGAATTCAATATTTCAAGGAATATTAAACTATCACTCAATTCATATTTAAATGTAAATTAGGTAATTAAGGAATGTTGTCAAGGAAATGAAATAACTCTACGGAATTATTATTAGATCGCATGTTCGTTACCGTACCTCATTAGTTAGTTAGAGCATATGATATGACAACGCTATTTCCTGTAATTATTTATTCCCCAAACATCATCTTTCTTGCTGTAATACAGCAATACGTAATTGATCACACGACAAATAATTGAGAAAAAAGTTGAATCTTAAAATACAGTATTGTATCATAGTGAAATTTTGATGATTTCATGTGCTTTGCATATAAGTATATAACAACACAATTTACAAAGGTATTGCTTATATTTGATTTTTACAATGAATAACTATGTATCAAATTTTTAAAATTATGGGTTCAAATTTAATAAAATTTGATTGGAAAATAATTTAAGATTGTAAATTAAAGTCATTGAATTAATATGATACAGATACGTATCCCCTATATACTGTGTTTTTTTTCGCAAAATATTGTTGCTTATAGTATCGCTTTGGGAAAAGCAAAATTAAATTTGATGATATTGATAATGTGGAAAAACGAATTGGAGTGTATATTTTATTTTATTTAAAATCATCGATACCAGATAGGCGATTTTTCAGCGCTCGTAACGTAAGACCGGGCGCACCGGTGGAATAATCGTTTACGTCGAACGACCTGAAATATTTACATGTATCTTTCGCATGGAAAAGAAAAGGATAATAAAAAAACAAATAGATTTCCCTAGTGTGCTGTGTTTCCGTAGACAGTACAAAGAGCAATGGATTAAATCACAAAATGAGTGCAAATAAATATCACGGGGTTTTTTTTTTTATCCTGAATGCATTATATCGTTATTGTCATATGCATTGCAGCAAATGTTTATTCTCACGCGTCTGCAAAAGAATAATAATAACAAAACGTTTTAATGATTTATTTTTATAAAGATACATACAAAGCACTTAAATCGTATGCAAATCATGAATGACAAGAGCCGTTCGTCGGTACCCTTTAAATTACAACCCTTTCGTGGTATTATTATCATAACGAAATCCCTTTTGATTGAGGGTTTGTTATGACACGGGTCGGTGGCGTCATTAAAAACTCGAAATGTTAACGACGCTTTTGATATACCTCTTCCCCCCGACGTGACTCGAATATCGTTTTCTAATTCCATATATACCACCTGGTGGCTGGAAAATATAACAAGTTGGAAACCTTATTTATACTACTAAAGTAGTCCTTTCGGTTTCGCACGGTTCGACTCACGATTTTTGCCTAAACGGTACAACCACCGATTTTTTTATCGTACCGAAAATGGTGCGCAGAAAATCAACCAACAATACGTAAAAAACTGAGAAAACAGCAAAACCGAGACAACAATATTTATCAACACATTTTCGCTTCTAATCACCGATACAATATTAAAAACGTATCACGGTGCATGTGCGACAGTAAAACGATAGAGTATTATAGCGAACAATTTATGGCTGCGTTGGTCGTGTATATTATAATCAAACGCGTCGGGTGTCGGGTGTTTTTAAAAGAATAAAAAAGGTTTCCCCGCTGCAGCAAATGGCTATACGTTAAATATACGTTTTTAAACTCCAGTGTACATTTGCAGGATTGAATCTTAGCGATCAGATATGTATTATGTATAACGAAAAATAATTCTCGTGATGCCCTTAACTACATTAGCGGGGATGTTATATACATCTCTAATTTCGGCGTTATTCAGTCAAAAGCGACCGTCGTTGTCGAATATAGTTTCGTTGGCTCGACGTGTGCAGATATATATATATATACGTCGGTCGGTGACTGAGAGGAAACGGAACCGGCCGACGGTATATATACGTGTATAAATATACAACGGACGAGAGGAGGATGCATTAACTTTTCACGAATGTAGCGCAGAGTCCTCCCGTTTCGGCGATCGCGCGGGGGGAAGTTAGGCGAGGGGTATACGCCCGAATCCCTTATTGTAGTCAATTAAGGGAACGGTTTTTATTATTAATCGAACGGTTTGTCACTTAGTCCTCCCCGCGTGCGCACAAGAGAGTTTCTCCGCCCCGCCATCGTACCACTCGCTAGCACACAAACACACACACACAATAATACACAACACACATATACATATATACATATGTACAGTAGTAGTAGTTGTAACTTGTAGTAGTAGTATAGTCGTGGTACTCCGCTACTGCTCTTTCTTCGGGTCGTCTCTCCTCTAAAACGTGTAAGCGGATAGGATTTAGACAGAAGTATATACAGTGCGCGCGCGGCGTCATAATGGACCTGAGGAGCGGTGGAGGGGCGGGCGGGAGATGAGTGAAAAACCAGAGAGCTCCATTAGAGCCCATTAATGGGTTTTGAGTGGTGACTACGACGGCGGCGGCGGTGGCGGACTCGGAGAGTGGTTCTACCGCCACCGGCACACCGACCACCGACCCGCCCGCCCCTGCCACGCGTGCGGTTACCCCGCCGGGGTTATATCGATAAGGGACGCGCATCCGCCAACCGCACCACTGTGCCCGTCACCACGCGGCGGCGTGCGGATGGCTTTAAAGTTGCGCGGCGAGTGCCCCCTCGTCAGCCTTGCCACCCGCTCCATGGTCCCTTCTCGCGCCCCGACACCCGCGCGTAATGGATGAGAAAACTTATAAAGGAAAGTGCGTATATTATACATATAAGGGATACACTAAGTGTGTGTGTGCGCGTATATATATATAAACCTACCTGGACGGACGAGGCGGCGACGGAGGGCGGGGGTCGCGCGCGACGAGGGGAGGTTAAGCGCGACGTATAGACGGCGGCACGCGCTCGCCGCCGGGCTTTTTAAAGTTCAACGCCGGGTCCTTTTATACGCTTCCTGTCACGGCACTCAAACATTTCGGGCGCGACAAACACCCGCCGCGCGCATCTCGTTCCTTTTACCGCGCGCCGCGTCTTCTGCGTACACACTTTACTATAGGCGTATGCACGTGTACACAATACATGTATTATACATGTATATAATATGCACGGTGTACAAAGTGCTGTCTAAAGTTCTAAAAATGCATTTTAGTCATACACACTTCCACGTGCGTGATCGTGCAGGTATATAAAGTGGATACGTAGGTTAGTCGTAGCTATAATACATACGCACATCGTAATGCATAATTTTTATTAAATTTTTTTTTTTTATCTTTTGTGTCAAATTGTATAAATGTATACATATATAATGTAATAAACATGTAAAACTTTGTTACCAATGAAGTATTAAAAGTATATATTTGTATATTATACACACATTTCTCAGAAACTTCGAAACCATTTAAAAACAATTTTAAAGTAACATTTTTTATTTGGAATGCTGAAAACGCATTTTAAATGAAAAAAGTAATTTAACTAGTAAATGTACTATACATATATATATGAAATAATAACGTTTTTTTATGGATATTATAGAATATATAATTTTAAGTATTTATATTCTCTACCGAAAAAATGATTTATAATCCGTACAAAATAAATAGGGTATTGAGTTAATCGTGTTATTAAAAACGTCCAACATCATAAGCTGGTATCCATTAAAGTAAATTACGAATAAATTAGATTTGTGTTTTACTTTAAAGAGTGAGATCTCAGCCACCTGGTACGAGTATACATTATTCAGGTGTTCCGACCGCCGATAAATATTGAAAAATACGGCTTGGGCTCCTCGCCCGTTTAAAAATAAAATATAAATACATATACATACGGTGTTTATCGATAAACGGCCAAGTGCATTTCCTTTGGCTGATGAAAAGTAGGGGATAAAACTTTGCGCTCTGTCGTCGGGAAATGTAAAAACTTATAGTCACATTAAACGGACCGGTGTGATATTTCTCATGAGAAACCGAAATTGAATAGGAAAGGATTTCTCTCGGCTTTTATTATTTCTTTTTTTCTTTTTCTCTATAATTGAAGATTAGCAATCTTCTCAGCGGTTTGCACGCGATACTAAACGAAAACAATATCAAAAGCTCTTTTACTAGCCAGATTTTTAGTAGTGCCGCAAGACCTAACTAATTACGACGGCACTCAGGCGGCTGCAAGTAGATCCGGATTTACGATCCAGCATAAAATTCCCCGGCTCCTCTCGTAATTGCGGTTGCTTCGGTAACGAGCGAGTAAATGGACGTCGTTTTAATTGTGCGACTTTCTTGCGCGCGTGCGTGCGATACGACCGGCGAGGGTTAGGCGCGGCGGTAGTGGTGGTTGGCGGTCATCATTGTCAGCACAGACGGTGATGGCATGTATACCCGAGGCAAATTAACCGAAACTAAAACGAATTCCAATTAAAACCACACGTGCTAGCGATATTACGACACGTAGTGTATGTACAACAGTATATGTGTTTGTGTGTGATAGAGAGAGAAGAGAGTGCAATACATAATATACATGGTAATATAGAGTTGATGGACTAGATACCCGGAGTGCTGATCGCGTCGAAATATCACTGTATAATATTATCCGTCTCGTAACGCGGTCGGATAACAAATCGTCATCAACGTGACATATTATATGGTTGTACAAAACCGATACCGCCGTGTCCGTGCGTATATTATACGTAGACGCGTGGTTTATTATAAATTAACCGTATTACCCATACACGTAATACACACATATATGCATATATTATGTATGTGTGTACACACACGTACACGCCTGCACGATAATAATATGTAGAGTGAAGTGTGAAATGTTAATTTACCACGGCGGCTGCGGCGGACGGTGTGCTCTCCATTAGCGACCGGTGTTCGATCACATACGTAGGTACGGATCGTATAGATAGAGGCATCATTATTACGCCTATGCAATAATGCCTTGATGTAAATACTTTTCACGCTCAAAAATATCCGAGAGAAATTATAATATTATATAAGCTGCGTGCAGACGTGTAGCGTGTATAAATATAATATTGTATTTATATATATATATATATTATGTACGGGCGAGGTGCATCAACCGTACGACCTGGCGATGACCTTTCCAGCAGCATATGCACCGATGACGATGACGATATTATCACGTAGTCATGCGTTTGGTGTTGTACATATAAATATGAACCGTTTCTGGACGACCGGACGGCCGCAGCGATTTCCGAAATGGACCTGCTGATGTCCTTTGGCCGACGCCGCGCGTTTTCGTGTATAACATCAAACTTAATTAACGTCAAAAGTAATCGACTCTAGCCGCCACCGAAACGCGCGGATCGGGCGGTGACGGCGGTTGTATACACGCGGCAATGAAGCGGCTGCGGGGACGTTTTAATTAATCAAGGAAACTTTTTAGAAATCCCTCCCCGAGGCGGCAGCGGAAACGGAACGTTTTGACGGTTTGACGGTGCGTATTCGCGCGCGCATTGTTCGCACCAACCGGTGTACATATTATTAAATTAATCCCATTAGGTATTAATTTTCATTATTACACAAACGAGTGCGCGGTGCGCGCGCGCCGTCCCTTTGACAGTAACTTCACCCCACTCCTCACACACACACACACACACACACAGGTAAACAAGCAAGCGAGCACATATTATTATATACCGACCACCGCGACCAGGGACGAACAGGACGCTATGTAAGAGGGACCTGCGACGCAAATTGGTTACTGCGGTGCGTATAATTGCGAGAAACGTACAGTTTCTGAAAACCCTGCGAGCCCAGCTCTGCACTTCGTACACGGTATACAGGTATAGTGTCTGAACGTGTGCTACTACCCCTTACTCGCCGGTATTTACACATTTTCGTAGATAATACGTGTGACCGCACTAATTACATTTGACGACGCGACGAATACATGCGACAATCACATCCGGGAATACCGTGCGGACATGGCTTGCGCGTCACGAGCGCGACAGCAGCGGCGTCGTCGTCGTAATAATAACGCATTCGATTTCCGGGCGGCGGAAGTTTTATACTATACGAAATTTACCACCTGGCCGAACAAACATCCACTCTTGACGCGCATAACTCTCGTTCACACGACAAAATTCACAAATCTATAAACGCATACCCGCGGCGCACGAGCTATGCACTCCTCCGGCGCGTTTGTGATTATCACAATATATCGTAGGTGCATTTTACGCAAGCACGTGATAATTAATATTCCTTTACCGGATGTGCTCGTTTGCCAGCTAGGTTAGGACCTAAACAGGATACCACCGCAGGAGTAATGTCGGAGAGTTTAGGAGGGGTGGGGGGGGGGGTGAAATGTATGTTAGCCCTGCTGACTTTGCCTAGACGAAACAAGTATGGTTTCAAAATATATTCTTCTTCCAAAACATTTTTTCGTCATAGCGTTTCAATAGGTTTTTAATATTCAACATTATGTATACGCAGCGTTGTTTTATAATAATTTATCGGATGAAAGTTAAATTATTTCCAGTAAATATAATATTTTAATATTTATATTATACACACAGCGAGCTTTTCAATGAGTTTACTGAATAATTTATAATTTATATAAGAACAATTAAAAAAAAGCTTCGATGAGAAAGAAGAAAACGAATCACTGAGTTAATAAAACAAAATAATGATCAATATCGAAATATATATTGTTCTGAACAAAAACGAAATCCAATTAAAAAAAGAATCGTAAATAATTTATGTTTTAATTTTAATTGACCTGGTTTTGTTGTTTGTTGTGATTTTTCATTTCATTAAGTACAGTTACCAAGATAATAAGTTTTCTAATAAATTTCTTAATTATTTCTTTGAGTTGTTTCAAGAACGTTTTCTTTTCTAAATTAAATGTCAATTTTTAAGATTTACGCTCGAAATTATTCCTTAATTCTTTCATATGATGATCATATATTCAATATAAATGTTTTTATTTAGATTTAATAGAATTATTAACTGCACCGACTGTTGGGTAACGATAATAATTGGTTTACGATAAATTACAATATGTACGTCTATTATTATAGTTATTATTGGTACCTATATAGCGGTTTTAAATTATAAAATTAAAAATTATTTCTCTTAAATTTCAGTATTATAAGTATTGGGTCATAAAATAATCTAGATGTATCTTGTTTCTTTTATTTTAATATTTACACAAGATATTTGTACCATTATAAATATAAATATATTTTAAATGTGTAATTGAAAATATTCATATATTCACTTATAAGTAATTTTATTGCATCATACGACGTGTATTAGGTAACATAATACTAAACTTATAAATGTATAAATACCTAAGTACACTCTATTTTTTTTATACGCGAGTGATTAAAACACAATCAATATATTTACACGACGCACGCGCACTTAAACTCGAAAATAATTCATAATAATGTGTAATTCCTTATGAATGTCTGACTCTGATTACAATGTATTAAAAATAATTGTATTATATTTTACTTACCTATGGCAACGGCAATGAATTAATTTTTCTGTTTTTAAATGGTAGCCTGAAAAAAAAAATCTTTTATTAAAACTATTGTCAATCAGTTTATTTGACGTACACGTCTATAATAAACCCGTTGTAAAGCGCACTAGGTAATGGAATGAAAAAATCCCCGGTTATTACCATAAAGAAAGAAAAGCAGCTGCGAAAGCCGTCATAGGACATTCCAGTTTGAAATAATACCTTAAATATCTTAAGTGGTTAAACAAGATTGCCCACATTGGTAGTACTACCTGCAATAATTAAAACCATCAGGTTTTTCGGAGGGATAATTTAACTGTATATTTAAACCTCAGCGGACGGAGTGAACTACAAACACTATATTTAATGTAACCATTGATTGAGTGGAAGAGAACGATACGCAGCTCTGGGACCGGGCATACAAAACAACAGGAAAATTATGGAATTTTTAAAAGTAAATAATCTTTACAGAAGAAAATGTAACCAAACATATATATTGTTTATTATAGTAATTAATAATATGTAACAATCGTATAATCCGTAGAACGATTGGCCTTATAGCTACTGAAGTTTTTTTTTTTTTTAATCAATAACTAAAAAAGAAAACCCATTTATTGTATAAAAATCTTATAGAAGTTTTCGATTATCTGGTTACAATACGGATCAAGTCACGAGTACACGATTATACGCCCAAGTACAATCTCTTGTATGGGTGCCACGAACGAGTTTTCTTTTGATCAAACGGTCTTTCGGCCGCGTGGTACCCATATATATAAAATAAAGTCGTTTGTATATACTATATAGCGTTTCGCAACATAACGAGCAGTAGTCTCTCGAGACGAATCGCGGAACGTTTCCCCCGTTAATTATTTGACACTGAGAGAATGGATCACGAAAAACCAACAATAACAACAACACCAGACCAAAAACGGGGGGGGGGGGGTGGTAATAACACTATAATAATAACCCGGTTTATTCGGCAGGCCTTGTATATTATATAATATAAGTGTAGGATTACCCGCGCGCGCGGAGGGACGCGAGAGCGTAATCCAGAGGTTGTTATATGTGACGTTTACTGTAAGGGACAGATTATTCAAACAGGTTTATATTATTAATTATACGGGATTATAATATATATATATATATATATATATTTTAAGCATACGGAAGACCTCGACGGTGGCGGTGTGACGTGAAACCGAATTTTTGAATGCTCGTTATTTATTTTTTTCAAACACCGGTACATAGCCGTGGCCTGTAAGGATACTATATCGACGTCACCCATGTCACATTGTCATGTTTCTTTATTATTATTATTTCAAGAAAGCCTTGAGCTTCGTCGGTAGATTTAGTTTTGAACTCGGATTACTGTTTTACCATCGCCGTGCTTAATCGATAGAAACGCAGAGTAAATTAAAATAAAGTATTATACTTCTACGCGTCCGACAAAAAATATACCTACCTTTTTATTACGATTGATTATTGGAAACGACTATAGATTTGATTTGCATTCAGACGAAGAATGCGACACGACCTATAGTATATACTATATAATATTAAATCCAATATATTGACAACCGTCTCTGATAGAACAATCGAGCAATCATAAACGTAGATAACAGATGACGATGGTCGAACATATAATTTTAAGGTCATCTACTAACGCGCGATGATACATTTTACGTGTATACTAGATTTGGCTAGTTAGTTAAAAACTAAAATTACGAAAAACTCAATTGTAAATATCCGTATTGGACAAATGCAATATACCTATATCCATGTGAATGTTGAATTACGTAATATATTGTAATATAACGGTAGATCGTATATATTATACGGAATACTTACGATAGAAAAAAAAAAAATTTACAATTATAGTTTGCGACACACTTCCCATCCACTTTAATGTGTTTGCGCATACCGACGTCGCACAACGCGACGTCCCGAACTAATTAATGAAAATATTCAAAAACGCCTTTGTGAATTAGTGCGAATTCCGACGTGGGATATTTAAACGTCTAATTATTCTTACCATAACTCGTTACGAAAATTAACGTCACGTATTTTTAAAAACTCGATAAATAATTAAGCGCGCAAAATCAATGTGTGTGTGTGTGTGTGTGTGTGTATGTGTGTATGCGTCTGTCTACACACAGCCAAACGCGATTTTAATTTAATGAACATGCAGTGTGAAATACTCGTATTTGGCGGTGATTGGGGCTTGTCGGTTTTTTTTTTAAATTTCGTGTACCTGCAGTACTTATTTGTTTTCAATAAATTACGATAATTGATTGGCTTAATGAAACGATCGATGGTAAAAACCGCGGTAAACGCATTGATTGTCATCGGCTGTGTACACACATATTATACCGTGACCGGTTTGTTCTTCACGTGACACGGGTTGCACATATATACCAATGATTCATAGAAATCTAGACACTTATTACAGAGGATCGTGGGGGTGTATGCTTCGAATTTTTTTTTGAAATTACATTTTACTGAAAAAAGAATTACAATCAAAACCGTTCAAACTTGAAAAAAATATATTATAGTTTTTTCCGTACAGGCCATCTCACACGCGATTTATTTCGTGTCCAATGATAGCGTGCATAACGAACGAAAACAACGGTTATAATGATATATTTTGTTCAACGACGAGACGTTTGTGGACGTATACCGGCTACGCGAACCGCCTATGCAGCCGTGCAGAGCACCGTGATCTTCGTGGTGAGGTGAACAGAACTAAAACGGGCATGGGAGTATAATATATTTGGAGCAGCACGTGTTTATGTCAAGTTTTGATGGAGACTATTCTGGGGTGTGCAAGGTTTAAAGAAGAAAACGACATGCGGCAAACTGCAACTGTACTGTATAGATCACTCCATGAAACATTATACTTAATAGCGGAATCACGAGTGTCATTATACGTAGACAATACATAATATTATATAGAATATGTACCTATTTACGGAAAGCGATTGGAACGATTTCGCTCATTGTATAAACGTAATAAAATAATATAGTACATATATTGTAAAAGTAAGTACTTGAAGGGTTATAAGCTTTCGGAATGGTTACAATGACATTTGCACGTTACTCGCGTACACGTATTAATAAACGCGTGTAGAACTGCACACGCGTTTTACCTGGATGTGTACACGTAAAGCATGGTCGAATGGGGAAAAAAAACTCGAGAAAACTAAGAATTTTTTCTACGAGCATAAATGTTTATTTAATTTGGACCTCTTACAGTACATGGGTTGCAGGGTGGTGGCGTATGCATATATGTATAGTATACTAGAGTATGTATAAAATACAGTGTAAAAATGCGCACACGCTACACATATATAATAATACATAATATATATTATGTATAGAACAACAATACGATACCGAGTAACCCGCCACGGCCATATATTAGCTCAGCTTGTGTAAAAAAGATAAAAATAATAAAAATGAAAAAAAGGGAAAAAACCGCTAACCCCGACAGTGGTCGGTCGGTTGTGATGGCGGGAGGGGAAGAAAAGGGTGCCGAGCTCGTTAAGGGTACGGTTGTGGCGGCGGTGGCGGCGAGCAACCGGCGCCTTATGGTCTGACGTGGGGTTGTGCCGCTAATTGGGCCGCGCTAACGAGAATACAAAATGCTCTGCTCTCTCTCTCTCACTCTCTCTCTCTCTCTTTCTCTCCCTCACTCACCATCTCACCGCCTATACGCGTCTCGGGAATTTTGCAGACAATCACCGAGTTTTGTATGATATTCTTGCTTTGTTAATTCCACCTCAAACGTTTGCGATCAGTGGCCATTGTATAATACGCACGTAATGTATGCAAATAAATCTCCGTTCGGAAATCATTAATCGTTCATATAGCGCGCGGCGTTACCGCGCAATGGTGTTGGCTGCTACAGCAATTGCATTCCGAACACCGCACCCACGGTATCAGATTTTCGGTCACGATATTGATACCATCAAACCTATACATAGGTGTACGTGTAGCGCAGGTGACATATGCTACCATGTCAAATTAATACGCAATTATTATTACCAGTCGTGAAAGTGCGCACAAACAGATATCGCACGCGAAAGCTCTCGACAACAGTGGACGGCAATAGCGACATCGTTTCGAATGGGTTTTCCACTGCGAACGGCTGTGGATCTCAGCTATGTCTGTACTGTTAAACCGACGTTACACCAATACGATATACGATAGTGCGACAATAATCGTCGCGTATATTACATAGTTTTTGGATATAGCCGAGAAAGGGCGCCGAACACACGTCCGGGCGGGGCGGTATATTACACACACAAACAAGCACACCGGAACACGCGCGGGTACATCGGTTTAAAGGGCCAATTAAAAAAAAAAAAAAAAACTATACACGTACACGTTATTATATATATGTATATGCACGTGGTACGAATTCGAGAGGAGAGGAAAAATCGCGTCGCACTCGTTCTTGCGCGAGGTAAATAATTAATACCAGATGTTCGATTCGTCAGCACCGGTGTATCATCGTCATCTCGCCATCATCATTATATTATAATGTTTCGAGTGTCGGCGGCGACACGAGACGCTAATTAGACGCGCGCCCGCTTTATAACCTGCAACGCCTCCGAGCGGTTGGCACTGGAGAGCCGACGCGATGCGACGGCGGCGGTGTGCCCTCCTAACAAGCTGCGTGCACAGAAATGTACATGTATAATAGCGCGGCTTCGGTCGTGTGTATACTAATAATACTACTACTAATAATAATAATAATAATAATAATACTAATAATAATAATAATAATAATAATAATATTAATGATGAACCAGCGAAAGACTACGTTCACACGGACGCGGCGTTTGTCGTGCGCTCTGTACACACGGATATAACATGTACGTACGCGTACGTACCTAATAACCGTGCACAGCCCGACTGCCAGGGAATAGGTGTACACGACACGAAGGGCAAGTTTGTGAGCATTCCGCCAATTTTTCACACGCGCAGCCTCGGGGACATTTTACGTACATCATATTATGTACTCGCGTGGTATATACCGACTTCCGATGGTATTCGTTTGGTCACCCGACCAACGACAACTACATACTATATTGCTGCAGTCGCAATAATCCGGTTAGAGTGGATGTCGTCGCGTGTGTGTGTGTGTGTGTGTGTGTGTGTGTGACGACTTATCGACAACGTTCGGGGTACCATATATATATATTATAAACAATACACGTATATACGCATACACTTCTGTACGGTTAATTGGAGGAACGCTCCAGGTATTCCTCGACGCGCCTCAGCTAACGGCGAGCACAAGACTATATATTATATACGCTTTGAAAGCTGGAAGTTTTTTCCGACGATACAACTATAGCAGCGCTCGGCACGAGCAGAACAAACCACCCCTCGTGGATGCGCGCACGCCCCCGTAAACAATCCTGTTATGCCGGCGATTCGAGGAAGCCGTAATAAGCGTGTTAGCGAGATTACACGAGTGTTGTGTGCTCGATAAACAGTATAGGTACTAGGCAGTTATTCTCTTTATATTTTTCCCGCTACATATTCCGAAAATGCCGGTCAAGTACGATTGTATAATAAATAAATATATGCGCATTATAAATATAGGAACACCTAAACGCGCTGGTCAAAGGTCTCGAGGATCAAAAACCTATATTGAATCGATGCAGTTGAAAAAATACCATTAAAGAGAGTACGTCGATTACCATGACACCACTACGGGCAGTAGACAACAATGGTTATAAATATTCAAGTCGATATTAAAATACGTTTTCGGTATTCAATATTTCAATGTTACGTATACATTCGTGTCAAACCATAATGACTTTAATTATTCTGATAAAAATGTTTATCATTTTTAAATTTTTATAACTTTGTATCAGCCATGTCAAAACATATTTTACCTTTAACAGGTATTATTTTCTTTTATTTAAACCTTAATTTATTTCAAATAATAATATTGTAACACTATCCGTTTACTTATCTCAGATAATATAACTACTGTTTAACTTTTACTGAAATTATTTTTATAAATAAATGTTACTGAAGTTAATTGAAAAAAAAATAGTTTTACCTTTTATGTAACTTATTATGAATTTAAATTATAAACTAAATACATCGGATTACTACTAAAATATTAAATATATCATGTCAGAGCGGAGTAACTCGTAAAAATGTTTCAATTTCAAATTACATTTTTTTTACTAGGTACGACATTTAATTGTACTAGCAATTAAATTTGTAAAAATAACAATTGGAATTGGTAAACCGCAAAAAATAATTTCTGGGTAATAATAATTTAAACTCATTTTGTATCAAAGCGTTATAATAATTGCTAGTCCATACCACGTGAGTAGGATATATTAAATCATTGTTTAGCGGAATTATTTTTATTCCGATCAATGTTGATCGGCATCCTATATTATATAGTATATAAGTACTCTAGTGCGTTTAACAAATGACATGCGAAATTGAATTGAATTCGAACAATAAAACAGCGATTTATGTGTTTATATTTTACATATTGACAAAAAAAAAAAATAATTAAAAACCGAATGACGAATATATTTTCAATTTGTATTTACGAAACAAGGGTGACAGCGAACACGACAATTATGTGGAATAAAAATAAATAAAATAAAAAAAACATTTCCAAACGAAATCATTAAAATCGAATACCATACTAATTATACGTGAATGATAATAATTTTTGTAAAAGGATTAATTTTCACGCAACCGCATAGAGCAGCAGATGGAGTGTCATAAATGTTGGGGTTTAATTTGGCTGGCTCGGCAGCGTGTATACGTATAATGCGTGTTATTATAAGAGCCCAAGGCCGGTACAAGTAATTATCACACAACTATAAAAACAAGTAAATGAAAACTAATTAAATCGACTGTAATAAATGTACAACGTTTACGATAGAAAACGAAATTACATAAGCAGTAACGTACAATAATACTATACAGCATAGCCGTGATATTGCGTATTCATCAATTGATGGTGCGAGCGGTGAAAAATGTTTACACGGAATCGTAGCAAAATAAAAAATACTCCCAACTGAAAGTCCGGCTATTCGTTGTATGCAAAATTTCAGCAACGGTTAAAATTTAACTCGAAAAACATAAAATATTAGAAACCGATAATTCGCGGCGTATAGGTGTTAACATTATAAATACGATGGGATTTCTGTAATTTGTTTCCCGATGCGAAAAGAAACGATTCGCTCATATCGTAGTGCGTCTGTTAAGTTAATGTTTTTAACGTTGCGAGATAAACAAAAGCCTAATTTACCCAACGTTTGGGGGAAACGGCAAAGTACATATTCACCACCGTAAATGTCCAGTAGGTACACCGCACGTGGCTCGTTGCAACCGTACAGCTGTAGTGGAACGACGCGGACCGTGTCGCACACGATTCAAACACGCATTCATGACTTGTAACACGATAATGTGTTATTATAAAATTGTCGAACCAATTCAAGAATATCCGATACTCTGCTCTTCGGATCGGAGTGATGGAACGTTTAACGCAAATTTCTATCGTTAAAAGTGCAAAAACTATATATACGTACAAACCCGTACACGAAGCTCAAGGGTGCGCGAATACACTCGGGAAACACCAAAACACACGTTTTTTACGATAAAACAAAGTACCTATGTATAATATCCTGAGCCGAAATCATCGCGAGAGAACTGATTTCCGGGCGGGTTTTTGTAATATTTCTCCTCCCCCGCTCCCGAACCTTCCGCGCGTACACGTCCGGCCCGACGAAGGGGTAGTTTTAACACACACACACACACATATTTTTGTATTTTTGTCATTAAATGTATTAAACATATTACTCGCCGCCGACTGTATACGCGTAGATTGCGTGACGCCCGACTATACGGCTGCGACGACGACAACGACGGACGACGACGACGGGGAAAGAGGGTCTTTGTTGGGCACGTTGTTCTATTACTGCGTCTAATTGGTTCATACTCATTAAAAAGCCCTCGTCGCTAACACCGTCGTCGTCATCGTCGCCGGCCGAGTTCTAATTTAACCGGGGCGAACCTCATTATATTGTCGACCCGTGTCTGTGGGCAAGGGGTACGGGGGAAGGATATATACACACGCACGCGGGCAGACGAACTTAACTCGCTAACTAACAAACCGCCTCCTCTACTGCGCGCTGTATATACACGCAGCACCTATACTATACTGTACTACCCGCCGCCGCCGCCGATTTCCCTGCCAGAGTACGATGGCGCGTTATTATTATAACAACGCGAAAAGCCACGTCTTTGTTCTCTCGAAAACGGTTTCTAATTTTAATAACGACGACGACGACGACGACAACGACGGATTTTAATTCTCATACATGTATATAGTGTGTAACATGTGCGCGGGCGCGCGCGCGCGTGTGTGTGTATGTTTGTGGGAGTGTATACGCGGAAAACCTCATTAGCTAATCGCAATTTAAAAAATATGTTTTTCCTCCGAGATTATTATAATAAAATGTATAGTTACAGCACGTTATACTTCTACAGACGCATTAATTTACAACAAACACTCACTACTGCAGAGTAGTGCAGACGAGTGTATTTTTATTTTTCAAATTGACCAAATACCAGTTCTCGAAACGACTCGTCAGATCGAGGTGGTAAATAAGACACCTACTGATGATGGTAATTTATAAGACGTGTTGTACTTGAACACCGGGCCGCCGAACGTCGTCTATTATCCTATACAACTCACCCGTCGCCGATTACTTACTAGCCGATGACAACTATATATGTATAGGCATATGATGAGTAACTGGAAAATGATTAAATTATTTAATAGTTTTACACTATTATCGTCCTAGCTCGCACTTCATTTAAAAATAACTCCTATAATATATGCTTATAGCCGTCAAACGACCATCATGAAAGTATTTTACTTTAATCATTTATTTAGTTGAAATCGCATTCGAGTTTCTGAACATATTTATCGAATAATTATTACTAGTCAAAAAACGAGCAAATCAGGTGTAACTAAACTAATAAACTAAAATAACTGGAGATGTACAAAACTTTAGGTATACAAGGCTATATTACATGCACTTTAAATTACCAAAATACGCAGCTAAAATTTTTTTGAATTCAAAATACCTATGTAAAAATAACGAATAAAATAAAAAAAATATTTAAGTATTTAGAAAACATTTTTTTTTTTTTTCAGAAACAGTATGACAAGAAATTATTAAATATTTGTATTATTTAATTTAGTTATTTTCATATTTCTTATCTATATAATATACAAGTAAAATCTCATTAAAATATATTAGTTCATAGCCAAAAAAGTAAATATAAATAGAGCTTTGAAATACCTAAAGTTTACAATTATAAAGATCGAACAAATTATTTCCAAAAATCATGAGGTACCATATATAAAAAAAAACCTCTCAGGTAAAATTATAAAATCATAAATATTAATATTAATCAATAACAATTTTAACGAAGAATTTAGTAATAAATGAATACTATTAATACATAAAAAATGCTTTTAATTAATTTTAATTGCTTGTATTTTGGATTTCGGTAAATTATGTACACTTTACTTTTGGTTGGTTCTTTCACAAAATGAATTCATGTCTTTACCAGAATATTCTATAACTATGACAAAAAAACATGCGAATACTAGAAGTCCTGAACCATGTTCTTGTAAGTGTCTTTTTAAAACTTATAATTAGAAATAATTTGGCAGTGAGCTCTTATAAATACCGTTAAAAAATAGGCTTATATATATATATATAATAAAAAATGTTGTATTGGTTATATTGAATCGAAAATGTAAGGTAAATAGTTGAGAAATTTTAATTATTTATTTGAATCGGTGCTAACAACAGTGAATATGGTAGGTGGAGAACACACAGCAGGGTTATACATTTTGTTAAAATCATTCAAGCTTAAAACTTTTGAATTTTACAATACGGACAAATAAACTTTCATAACAAACACATCAAAATCTATTTAGAAGTTTACATTTCTACGTCCCATGGACATATACTCGAATTTTTAAACGTATATCTAAAGGTTTTATTTGTTTTAAACAAAATGTTTACGAAATTCTTCCTGCAGGCAATACAGCACGCTCAATAATATGTTAAGTGCTAAATGTCTCTGACGCTGTGGATCCGTTTGACAGGGGAGAGGTGCAAAAATACATCACTTTAATACGTAATTTACCTTACACTCACACACAGACACAGACACATACATACACACACACTATTACTTTCAGTAATATATTATATATGGTGTATACACTGTCAAAGGTCTTATTTATTTAATATTCCACAGTTTTTCGTAGGTCTTATACCGTATTATACATAAGGAATCCCAGTTCGTCGTGGTCTTCTGAACAAATATCGAAATACAGAGTGCATAGAGTAGGTTATATTGGATTTGAATGGATGATAAGGAAGGGGAGAAGCGAAACGTCAAAGAGTGTCAGAAAGAACGTGTCGGCTTTTATTGGTACCAATAGACCAACTACGCTTACTCGAGACATTAAAAAGAACCATTTCTTTTAATATAAAACCCACACGGGGACATAAGTCTGTTTGTGAACCGTTTCAATGCTGAAAGATAAAATAGTATATATGCTATTCGCTGTTTATACCATTTCTGTCTGAAACTAAAAAGTATTAAATTTTTTTTAATGATATGCTACACCCTCTTATCATGAAAACATTTATCAAACCCGATTCGTCAATAAGACAATATTGCATTTTTTTTAAACTCAGGTGATACTAAATATATTTCTATGCGCAGACTGAATAAAAATGACATTACAGTATTAAATATGTATAAGGATGTATTCAAATTTAAATATAATGATTTGTATAGCCAGATAGTGTTATGTCTTAAAATTTTTAATTGTTCCACTTACGCCCACTCAAAACATTAACTATTTCCATTTATATCAAACACACAGACACACAGACACACAGACACACACACAATACATAAACAGTAAAATGTATACATATATTATATGTATATAAACATGGTTTTGTAAATATAATAAAAACCAGTCATATAGACTCTCTCGTTGTTTTATAAATTTGATTGTTCGTGGCCTAACAGGGGCTGTGTTTATCATGAGAGATTGCCGCATTTCGAGTGGTTGGTCAGATACATTAATGGCGTGTCCAACTCCTAATGATGTACAAGCAATGTAAATTACGGAAAGTGTTTTAATTCCCCGCTTGCCCTAACACACCCAACGAGTCGTTATACGTTCTCGAATATAGGCTCCCCGTCCGCACAGCTGAATAAAAGCTTTTAACACACAGCCACGCCGCGCCGGTACGTTCGGCGTGTGCCAACGATTTCTAACACTTGTTTTGTGGATCCTGACCAAAAGGAACAACCTACATATATAATTTTTTTTTTCGGTAATTAAATTTTTTAACGCTCAACTATGTTACATTCATTACATAAGTCCATTCGAATTCAAGTGTACGTAAAAAAACAAGTGTCTATAAAAAAAATTAATCAAAATCATTATCAATATCAGTATAAAGTAATCGATTTTCCGAAGAATTCCCATACTGTATAGAAAGTCAAACTATAGCAATATCAAACTACTTAATTTATTTATTTAATGCATATTATACAACTATATTCATATAAATATTACGAAGAAAAACGATTATTTTATTTTTTATTTGAATTTGTTTTATTAAATTAAACCACAACTTATTGTAAATATCACCTATTGAAAGCGGAATAATAGAAAAGTTATTAATGTTTTCTACGTTAATATTACGCGGTTAAACAGATACTTTAATTTCTGAAACATTTTTTTCAATACATATACTTAATAAGTTGTATAGTATACATGTAATGATATAAATTATAAAGTATGATACACAAAAGTTTTTTTCTTTGAAGCAGTTTATAACTTTTGAAATCGGAAGATTGTATTTAATTTTGGAATTAATTGAAATAATTGTTACATATATTTTAATATTAATTTAAAATTAAATAACTATTTAAAACCTAGGGAATGAAAAAATGATCAATGCTTACTTTAGATTTTTAAAGTATTTAAATTTAATTTTAGTTATATTAAATCTATCCGCATAAAATAAGTTACTGTTTATTAACATTTGATCTATTATAAGTTAAATTCGATTCGTTATAACTTTTAAAATAACTGATGATGATTAATAAATGGGTAATAAAAGTATATTCTAAATGTACGTGCACAATTTTAGCTAAGTTTTTCTCAAATACTAATTGCTAACTAGATAAATTATGTTATGACACAAAAATATGAAAAAAACCATTACATTTAGCTGATAATCGTAGAGGTAGCAATCCTCCAAATTTAAATTAAAACGCAATTGAAATTATTTCATAATCGTTTTTGCATCCTGCCTTGGGATAAGAACCATGAAGTGGAACAGTTACACGCTATAGTTTATTAGTAATTACAATAACATTATAATCATTAAATACGAGAAAAAAAACCGAAGTAAAATAAAATGCCTGTAATATGTTTTTTTGGATGATGTGTCCATATATAAGTAGATCTATAAGTGAAAATTAAATTTAACATTTTATAAACATATAATAATGTACAACTATACGATTAGAATCCGATTTCATGCAACTGAATTCCGATTGTTATTTTTAATATTTAATCCAAGTTTATTAAACGCCTATACCATTGCGCGCGTAAGGAGTTCGATTTAAAATATTTTAAGAAAAATAGTATTATAATATTATATCAATGAAACGTTTAAAATATTTATTTTTATAATATTTTATCAAAACCCACTGCTGCAAACGAGCTTGCTTTTTGTATAGCTATGTCAAACAACCAAAACGTCTGTTACCGAAAATTGTACACCCTTTTTCATCATGTCGTCACAATTTAATTCACACGACCCGAGGCGTTATATTACCCTGTCTCCCCTTACATTTTCACCCGAACGCGTCTGCCACGTTAAATCTTCTTTTTTTTATGATTATAAAATACTGAATTTTCATACAGGGGAACATTCGAAATACGTGTGGTGAGGTGGTGTGTACGGCTATAATGAGATAGAAAGAGATCGCGATTGCCGATTTGAATAATAAAGCCAGTGGCCGTAAAAGAGAAAAATATAATAACAAAAAAACTATAAAGGGTTGATTTTACAAAAAGGGTGGCAGAGTGGTTGATCATCGAATTTATCTTTTGTGTAATAAAATCGCGTCCGAGTCCACAGTAATTGTGCTAAGAAATTGAAGGAGAGGGGGCTAGGACATCGTCGACATTTGCATGATCATTGAATGCACACAGGGCCTATAGTAGACACGTAATTGGAGTGGTCTGCGTTTTTGTCTGCTGCTTCGGTCGCCTTAACGAATCTCTTGTTTGCTTGCAACCGCAATCTCTACACCCGTCTTCTCACAATGTTCCAAATATAATAAAATCTACCGATCCCAAAAGAAAGTTGATAAAGAACTACAAAAATCTGATTTAGCTGGCTAACATTTTATTTACATGAAATATAATGATTTTTAGGATAACGATTCAACATGTAAACTCAGTTTATAGATTTTACGATCGATCAACAATAAACAACAAAATTACGCTTGATCCCTCAACAAAATACGAATAAAAAAAATTTACGATTTCTTTTATAATATCAGATAAAAAAAGTAAACATATTTTAATCACAATTTACTTTTCATACACTGCATATTCATAAATAATAGTGACTTTTGAGGCGAAAAACACAAAAAGACACCATTAATTAGATCAAATAAAAATGAAATACTGCAATAATTTGTAATTCACATATACCTACGGATTTAATCAAAAGTATTGGCTGATACCTGTAGAGAATGGTGGAAAAGACAAGAAAAGAATTTTCGATTTTGCTGGTTTTTTTCTTTTTTTATTGCAGAAACCTTATCTTTAGTGACCATTCGTTATTTTCCGGTTCGTAATTGACAAGAGAAAAAACACACACCCCCACTACTGCGGTGGTAATCTATTTCTCATCATACACACTGCGATATAGGGTTCGAAACAGAGTGTGGGGAGGAGGTGAAATGAGTTTAGTTATTACCCACCCTGCATTGCCTTCATTTCCCCCATGTGTTTTCGTAGCCGACGTTAAAAATTATTATAAGATGACTATACCGTTAATGGAAAAATTATCGGAGTGAAAATTTTTTTCATTAGATCTTCTGCCGTTCTATTGTTTCCGGTCCTCAGTGTTCGATGCCAATCTCTTTTGATTGCTACAACAATGATGTGCTTATACGGATTTGATAACATTTATATACATATATGTTACGTGTAATCTTCAATTTTGGGTAAAGTCGATATTGTCAGGGTAAGATAGATTCAACCCAATTTTATACATAAATATATGTAAACATTAATCGTATTATTTATGACTGTAAAAAAAAAAAGTGGAAAGGGGAGTGCAAAATAATACTATCCAATATTTTTAGTAATCGTGCTTGATTTACAAAATTTAGAATATGATACAGACAATATATTTTGTATAGAAATAAAACTACTACCCAATTATTATATTTATTCAACAAATCCAGATAATTTATGTTAATTTTGCATAATAATTTTATATGTTTTCGTATTCAATAAAAAGTTAAAACATTCAACATAATAGATTAAAAACGGCTAATACAGGACTACAGCAGTTGAAAAAACGGGGAAAAATGAAAAAATATACATATTAGAACAAGGGTGATTTATAAGATGTGCTCATCACCTTTTTTGTCCGTAAAAATGCTTTAATTTTTTTTTCAATGTTCAATGTTAACATAAAAACTACGTTTTTCATAATACTTTTTTTCATGCCATCTTAAGTATGTACTGTAGCGATACAAAATGTTCTTTCTGAAATTGGGAACACCCCATTTTCACTGCTATACTTAATTAGGGCAATTTTTCTGTATACCTAAAATATACCAAAATCAAAAATCGAACAAGTAGTTTTTGAATTATTATAATTTGAGTATTTAGGGAAGCAGCATTATAATACCTAATATTAAGATATAATTTGTAGTTACATGTTATTGCTAATTGCTACTAATTCACGATAACGCGAATTTCACTCTTTTCATACGCAATTTTAAATTTGAATAACTCCAAAAGTATTGGTCCGAATTTGTACTACGTTACATCAAAAATTCCAGAAAAATGATTGAATAATATTTTGCATAGAAAATATGGTGTCCCTATTTGAAAAACAAAAGTTTTTACCGTTACAGGACATACTTAAGGTAGCATGAAAAAAAAATAGAAAACATAGTATTTATAGTAACTTGAACATTGAAAAAAAATTTCAAATTAAAACATTTTTAACGGCCAAAAAAGGGAACGAGCACGTGCAAAAAATCACCATGTACATAAATATATAAGTATAATCGTATATATCTAAATACTACTGAAATAATAAAATTAGAAGCCTAAAAAATATAAAATATCATTCAAAAAATTATAAATACTGTATACTGAGTATTCATACAATCTGTAGTGCCTACATAAATAAAAAGTAAAAAAGTACATATAGGTACACCCTATCCTAATTTGAATGATAAACTTATCAATTCCATTAAAATTTTTCATGCTTGTGATAAAATTATTATTTCATTATAAATTGATTTTTCAAACAATAATTTTGCAGCACTTTTGAGTTCAGTTTAAAATAAAAACACTGTTATAGAAAATCTATCGTATTTATTATTACATGTTTTTGTTTTTGTTACGTCGATTCGCAATAAAGCTTATATATTTTTTATTAATTTGTATTGATGAGGTAGCCTAATTATATACTATGCATTATATAAATAGTTATCTACAGTCTATATTTTTTTTATTTGGACAAAATCAACTATATGAATTTGATGAATGTTCACATTATCGTTCTACTCAATACAAATTAACAAGTGACATCTAAACCTATACCAATTTATGTTGTGATTATTTGAGAACCTCTATCCTCTTTGGATAATTAAATTGATTGCTTGGATAAAAATAATAAATAACTAACCATTTTATTTTGAATTGTAACCAAAATGTTTGTGTGTACTCAGCATAACCCGAATAACCTTCCTCGAAAAACCGATATTCTTTGCGATTGTATATTATATATTATATTATATTAGTTTATCATTGAACAGCATAATAGCATTTGGTCTGATGAAAATGCAGTTATTTTATAGGCAGTCGTAAAAAAAATCATTTAATTTGGAATACATATGTGTGTGTGTGTGTGTGTGTCTGTGTCTGTGCTCACGCGTGTGTGAGTGTACTTATACACACGTACAATATAAGTAGAAACACAACCGATGACGTCATGAAGAAATTAAATTTTCTAATATCAAATGTTGACGACCCCTGACCCGGGTAGTGGTCGGGGGGTAGTTTATATTGCTTTTTTCTCGTTTCGTATCATCCCTGGACCTCACAAAGGAATGGGAGAAGGGTAGTAGCGATGGGTATTCCAATATTGCTGGGCAATATTTTATTTTAGTTCACCTGTCATTGTCGTAAGTGCTAACACACAAACCAAACAAACTTATTAAATTCTTGGACATTTTTTATCTAAACAAAGTATTTCACTGTACATTTATAGTGTTCAATTTTGTCATAGATAAATAGCCATTATATTTGCTTATTCATAGGTGTGGTAAATATCAAAGTTTTTTCGACTTTTTTCCGATTAATCATAACGAATGGTATAGTGGTGTGCAAAACTTTGCGCATTCATCTCCGGACATAAATTAAATAACTTATTCCATTAACTGATTTTGACAGTGTTTGCGTCCCCTTGATTGTTTCTCATCACTTGGCTCTCTTTCCGGAACAGGGAGGACGGAAGAGATTTAAATTAAAAAAAAAACCAGTGGGCGTGGTGTATATTGAGGCAAAAGTCATTAGCTCAACGCGAGATGGCGAGAGCAGGCGAAATTGAAAATGGCTCCAAGGGTGAAACCGATATTTTTATTAGATAACGTCCAAAACCATCCCTTCCGGTGGGCACGTAGGAGAAAAGAGCGGAAAATTTTACTAAGGGTAAGTTTAATATAAAAAATAATCCTCCAAACTACCCTGTATACAGTGGTCAGTAAAGTGTACAATAAAACGTTAAATCATTTTCAGTATCAAACGGAAAAATGAATTTCATCAACAGTAAGTATAAATTGTTGAAATTCAAATCTTTCATAAACAAATATTCAAATTTATATAGATAGAAATACAGTATTTTAATAATTTTATAGGAATTGTATTGTATTATTTATTCTAATATTTTGTTTGAATGCTATATAACATAATGGACCGAAATAAAAACTTAATAAAACAATATTTTTTGTATTAGTATTATTCTATTATATTATACTATAATTATATGAATATTGAATATATTATTATTTAATAGTTTTATAATTTTCAAATTAAGATCTCCGATAACTATTATATAATTATTATATAACTACCAGGAAAATCAATATTTATAGTCATATTTAAAAATTTTATCTAACAAATTTTTACTAATGATTTTACCTAGCGGTTATGGTTTTGATTGGGAAGTGTTACACAATAAAAATAAAATTAATGATTATTTTAATAGAATGAGAACCACTGGGCCGTAATTGAAGTGCGCTGCCAACGGACAGTAGGGTGAGATTTTTATTAATAAAACCCATCCCTATGGAGAAAGAGCGAGAGGGAAGAGAAGGGTAGAAAGAGACAGAAGGATAGTCATACTACTACGGTGATCCTTCAAATCAACATCTCGTTACACTACCACTACTGCCACCTTGAGCGTATATAGGAGGGGTAGTTTTGACGTTGTCGAGCTTTTCCGGAAGCCGGAAATCACCCTTTTACCTTGTGCTGTCCAAAACGTGTGTACGACAGGGTAATTGACCGAAACGCTGTCACACGTGTGGTTATTGTTTTTAGTAGGACATGAAAATTACACTAAACAGTCTCACCCTAACACGTCTATATATTTATATATATTCTGCCGGAAGATATATATCAAACGAAAAGTTGTACTTTTCTTGTAATTATTATTCAATATATTTACACGATTTTGGAATAATTTTGAGGTAATTTTTTTACAGAATTTTAAAAATAAATGACTACGTGAAAAACTATTGTGGACTTAACCCTAAAGTGGTCAATGCGACGTTCGAAAATATTCAATTTATTATGACTTAAACTAAAGTTTAAAACATTAACAAACCTATATGTTTGTACCTACAAGGGTTTGCTTTTATCTATGGAATTAACTATTTACAAACCTCGTATGTTCTTTGAATTACTAGCCTGAAATGTACAATCAATAATAGCTTTGGGTAAAATTGCATACATTATGTACATTAGTAAATGTATCGGTATGTCGCAATTAAATTACCGAACTCTATATATCCCGTCTCTGATCACTATACAGCTAAAAGGTCAAAAGTATTATCCCCGAATAAAGCGATTAATATTTTTAAAGCGCTTTACGAATCCGGAGGGCCCTCTGTTGTATCGATGTCATCCGCAAGGGGTTATTGCGTCGTCGACAATAATCGCACTTATTGCACTTCACTCGACGTGTAAAAACGTTCGTATTCATCGCATTTCACATTTAATCTGTACCTACTATTTGACCAGAAGTGTATTTCTATAAGTTACCTCGACATTACTCTTCAGACAATATTCTTATAGCCAGTATCATATCACTATTTTCCTTTAATATAAATTATTATTATTATATAATCAATTCAGTTTTAAAACTGGATAATTAAAATAAAAGATTACAACTTGATTACAAATTTCTTTGAAACTGACCCACAAGAGAGTATTTAGTATCTTTTGGTACTTCATTTTTACAAATTTGTCATTATTATTATCTCAAATTTGTCTTCATGCATATGGTTATTCGTTTATAAAACTATTATTAATACTTCAGCCTACATTATTTTATACATTATTACGTAATAAATACGTTATATTTATATTTATATTAAGGTAATATTTATATTAATAAATATTACCTTATTATTTTAAAATTTAATTTTTAATTCAATTATACCTAAACCGATTTATCTCATAATCGAATTTCATTATTATTATTATTATTTATTTAACTTTAATTAATTTAACATAAACAGTACATAAATACATAGCCACATATTATTAACTATTGAATTTTAACTATTTAAATATTACAAGCTTTATGTAGGTTATTCAGTAACGATTTCATAATTTATTTTATATATATAATTTAATTCATAAAATGAGACACTCGTGTCCATTATTGAGTTAAAAGATTCCACCCATTAATGTTTTTATTTACAATATATTTAAAAACAATGATGTTGCGTATAAATGAAGACAAACAAACTTATTTAAATTTCAAATCAAATTTTCCCTCTAAGACCCTGTTTTTCATTCGTTTACTCTTCACCCTCGCAACTGTCGCTTATCGTTTTTACTTCCCTTAAATTGACTGCACGCGGTCTTCCAATTCCCTACTCCACAATGGGACGAATGAGGGTGAAAGGCAGTCACCATTGTTGTTTTTTTAAATGGTTTTTAGTATTTTATATCGATACTGAATAATGAAGTGACTGCTATTTGCGTTTTGGAAATTGTTTCTATGGTCCTCAGCACTTTTTTTTTTTTTACTCGGCCACATTTCTCCCACCACTATTGCCAGTATAATAACATATCAAAAAATAATATAATACTATCTCGGCGGTCCGATCCAATTTTGGAGGACGTTAAACAATTATTTCAGAGACCGGACAACAACAATATCCCTACAGCTCCCCTGCCGTTCTACATCGCGGAAAATTGGATCCCAAGGAAAATACTTTTTTTTTATCAATTTTTGACGACGCCCGCAGGGCTCTACATTTACATAGGACCTCTCATGTATGTATACGTGTATGTAGGTATGTAGACAAGGAGAGTCTGAGTATGTGTACCCCCAATCCCGCAAGCACGTTCCGATCGCAAATTGAAAAGCCAATTTCGGGTTTGCCTTCTACTCCTTCCTTGGGAGAGCAGCTGCATTGTCGCGGTCGAAAGAAAACGAGAGAGTAGAACCTTCTATTTAAATGCGACACCGGCCCACTGACCCACGGGGCCTTTACCGAAATCCTTATAAAATCGAATCCGATCGTCTTGGGAAATCCGTTTCGATCGCTAGTGTGGTGTATACCACCGAATGAACAATATAAATCTCTCGATTTTACACAAAACTACAAAGTTATTTGGGATAGGGGACGGGGATGCGTTATAATTGAAAATAGGGGAATGTCGCGTAATATCACCCTAGAGACGTTCAAGAGTTTTAAACGGTAAATTAAAAAAATGGGACGAAAGAAAAGAATAAGTCTCGGACATAACTATATACGGCACTTTTTAATATCGTCAATACCCGTACAACGCATATAGCCTTGTTTGCGAACAATATGCCCCGCGTTTTCGGTATATTTTTTAATATTGTATTCGGCGAATAAACCGTTCATAAACCGAAACGCCCAGACGGTTTTTCCTTTTTTATTATTATTATTATATTTATATGCATTTTACTTTCTCTCTCTCTCTCTCTCTCTCACTGTGTCTCTCTCTTGCTGTCTCCTTCCACATGTTCGCAATGGTAGGGAAACTGTGGGAGAACCGAGGAAATTACTTTTGCCAATTTTACATTACATGGTAGCCATGCCGCGACGCAATAACCACCAAAAAGTTTGTAATAATATACACTCACGAGGCACCCGGACAAGGGGTGAAAACGTATATTCAATATAACATATACAATATAATACCAAAAGGATAAAAAATAAAATAAAAATACATATAAAGTTTTTATTTCGCATCTTGTGATCACTTCTCGAATACGATAAAACAGTGAATATGAATGGAAAATTGATGACATGACTATAATTACACGTATTTTATTATTTTAAAATATCATTAACACAATTTAAATATAAAATCATATTTATATGGAACAATTCACTTCTGATGTTCATCACTCTACAACTAACTAGTTATTTAAATTACATGCTTGTAACATATTCTTAAAGAACTTCAACAAGCCTCATAATTAATACATATTTTCCGTCGTTTTTCACTTTAGTTTGCATTCTAAACAACACTATGCGCGTTGTATATATATAATGAGAACTACGAAAGATGCCAAAGAAAATGTCTTCAAATAATTACATTGTTATATAACGTCTTTGCATTAACATAATATAACAAGAAGCGAACACAAATATATCATTTCTCAGTTCACTAAATAAGGTTTGTATGTACAGTGTACACCTTTTTCTTTAACATTGACCCATTAAACACGTTGAAAAGATGATAAATAATTTTGTAAAACTATTTAATTTATACGCAGAGGCGGCTATGTCAATTTTTGCCCAACAACAATGATATTTACTGAAATAATAAATTTAAGATTCATATTTCATATTCATAATAGACAGAATTAACTAACCACAATAACTGATAACTAAATCTTGCTCCGTACCCTGTGTTTCTACCCGTAAGAGAAAACAACACTATTTTAAAGGCATTGCTAATTTAAGCATACAAGTTATATGCTTTAATTTCAATGCATACACTTTTTTAACCATATAAACATAATAGGTACATACTTCAGAGAAAAGTCATTTTTTGGGGGACAATTACACAAAAACATTACTGCTATAATATAATATATTATAATATATAGTTTTGGTAATAATAATTAAGATAAATAATTCAGAAAAATCGAACTTGTAGTGAGAATAAGCAATTTTAGGAACTTAATGTTAAGCGTGTTACGTTGAATGACCTATCACAAATAGTAATCCACAATACAATTTTTACGCTCTGTTCGATTCCCGGTATTTTATATCATATATATGAATGATATAATTAAACTAACACCGTAATGTTTTTTCCGCAAATACAACCAAAAAGTCTGAGAAACCTACTCGTTTTCTTCGGGTTCTCCTGCCCTGCCGGTCGATAGACAATTTAGATTAAATTCGGCCAAACTAAAAACCGATTGACATTGTTCAGAGAGAGAAAGAGAAACGGAGAGATAGATAGTGTGTGTGAGAGAGAGAGAGAGAGAGAGAGAGAGAGAGAAAGATACAGGGACAGAGAGATAACGAGGTGTGTGTGTGTGTGTGGAAGAGAGAGAAACGTCAGCGGGAAAGATCGCGGACAATACCGCCAAACTCCATTAATACGCTTAACGGTGCGGAAGAGAAAGACGAATCACGCGCGCGGTGAGGGACGAAAAGAGAGAAAGAGAGATGGTGGAAACGGGCAGAGAGGTGGAAAAAAGGATTCCAATCGAATTTAATTATAAATATTTTTAATTATCACTCTAGCAGCCGTGTAGTAATAACACCCGCATGGTCCTCTCGCGTAGATCACACACACAAAAGGAGGGAAAATAATTAAAAGCAAATGAAATTAATGATCTTTTCTACATCCTTCACTACCCGACCCGCTGTCGTTCGCGCCACTCAGAGTAACCGTCCCGAGGACAGATTAGCTAAAAACGATCTGATTGCAACTTGTACACGACATACCGTATTATATATCGAATCCGATGCTGTGTAGTGGTAAATCATCATATTTAAAGTTTATGCGCACACGGGAGTGGCTGTGTGCGGATACACTACGGATGCATCGTATAAACAGGTTGATCATTATTTGAATTACGGTACCGAAATAGAACGAGAAAGGGTTTTTATCGTTCACTCAATTTATATTTGTTTGACTGAACAACTATATCTGGTCTATACACGCTAATCGATCTTGTCAAAATGTAACAATAATTATTATCCATCTGCTGATTAATTTATAATTTTACACTTTTTATGTTGCATTTAGAAACAATTAATAACACCGGTTCCATAGATATAGCAGCTGTCAATAAAGTATATTATATTTGCAATGACCATCAGTCCATCAGTCATATGAACCCGACCGAGTACAACACATTATATAAGTAAGAGTATAGGTAAAATATACTTGTTTGCCGTGTCAAACTGAACAATTTTCATCTCGATTAATACGATGTGCATATAGAGTGTCATTAAAAACACAAGCTTCCGGCAAATAAATTGTTATTAACGACGAAATGGAACTGAGGTATTTCGGTAAGGTATAAAATTAAGCTTGTTTATACGTAAACCCTGGTATAATATATAATTATATAATACATAGTGATGATTTCTAAACAACTTCCCAAATTCCTGAATTCCAACAGCGTGCTCAATTCGTACCGGACAAGGGTACGACTTATGTTTAGGTTACAAATGAAATCCGTCGTGTAACAGGAATCGTTAAGGATTTGTCGATAAATAAAGGATACGTGGCTGTGGAAATTACCTGACCGTGCGGGTTTCTAGGAGGAGATAAATGAGAAAAGTGACGATCGGATTGTTGATTGGACGACGAGCAAAAGACGCAGGGGAAAAAACGAGCCACAAGTGTGGCAGGACCTAAAGCAATTACCCTCTACTAGCCGCCGCCACATGGCCTTCGCTTTCTCCCTCGCGCTGCTACCGATGCGATGTGTCCACCAAATTAGCTTGAGTTTCCGAAACCTCTTATTTCATTCGGTATTCTCAACTCCTCTTTTTCCATCGTATCAAAACCTAGTAACGATTTTTTGATGAATTACATTTACTATGCGGACCCGCTTATCCTGTCGTTCGTTAATTATTATACTCTATTAGAAACTAAAAACAAAATAATTTTATATTGGAAGTAAATTATTTTGAAATTTGTTGAACACACACTGCAGAAACCATATAGCTTTTATGAAATCCCTCTTATAAGTTTTGGAGAGCCTAGCATGAGAATCATATGTTTAATATAATATAAAGCACCGATAAAGTCAAATTTACACAACATCAGCTATAATATAGATAGAGTATATCTATAATATACTAGTACATTACAACGATATCATAAAACGTGTAACTTAATTCAAAGTTCAACCATGTAATTTGTTACAAATAATATACAAAAACATTGTATCTCCTACCCAAGATTTAAGTATAACCGAGCTGCCGATAGTTTTTTCTATGAAAATGTTAAAAAACTTTTAGACTGTTTAGTACACTTAACCGTATTATCCGAGCTAAAACGCCATGGGAATTTGATAACGACGGACAATAGTATAGGTAAGGACCTTCGAAAACATTAGCGACTAAGTGTTGGTTATGTTTTTCTTCTCTCTGTCACCCGTCCCCCTATGAAACACTTATCGGTTTCAAGATAGTGTTAATTGACGCGTTCACAATTTTTTTTTCGTGGCATGCATCGGCACTTATCTCTTATTCTTCATCAATATTTAAACAATATTATTCTGCAACTCTTTCAGGACTCCGGAAGTATACTACACCCAACCACCATCCAACCACTATAACAGACGGGAAAACGCCACTCACATGTACAGACGGACGAAGTCTTATCTCCGAGTCGGAGACTCCAATACCATTAGCATAAAACAGCAATTTTCCGTTTTGCCACATAACCGGTCGTAAAGACACCACCGAACGAGAGCTGTTTACTTATTAAAACTCAATTACCCGTCGAATGCGCGTTTAATTCCGTCAGGCTGCCGCCCGAAATTCAATTACACGCTGCTTCGCTGTAACGATGACGATGGCGGCAAAGGATCGCAAAAGTAATTTTGACATACACATACACACACACATATATATGTACATTATACATATACGAACGTACGCGCGCGCGAGTCCATACAATCAAACAATTACTATTATCACTTATCAGACTCCAGAAATGTAATTATTTTTCGTGATAAATAAAAAGTTAATTTCATATAAGATAAAAAAAATGTATGGAAAAAATTTGACAAATTTATCTATAGCATATAGCAAACTTGTATTTAGTATAATATAATAACGTTCACAGCCAACGTGTTAATACTAATAATAAAACTAAATTAATTTATGTAAAATTATAATAACTTATAATTCAATTAGGAATTAATGTTAGTAAAAAAAAGTATATTTATATGTATACGAGTAGATGCATAACATTGATATCAATACGTATACTGTATACGTTTAAAAAGAAGAAAATTATACTCAATATAATCAATTATTTTATGTTATTTGAGTCTGTAACACAGTACAAATATATAGAAATAAGTATAATATTACTCTTGTTTCCGAAATAAATAATTACCCAACAATTAATTAATCATAAATAACATTCGATTATATATTTATATAAGTATTTTAAGTAAAATAATACACTTTTTCATAATAGGCATTGATTGTACAATGTACATACTAACGTATAGTTATGTAGAATAATTTATAATCGATAACTACGGTAGAAATAGTTTATGTTTAATAATTTTATGATATACTTGCAAGAGTATTTTGTTTTATATAAAGCATATATATTATATATGTATTACACATCTAAGAGAGTATATGCGAGATTTTCCGATGAATTATATAACTGCCAGCGAGCATTTTTTGAAAAATAATAATACCTTTTATATTTCTAGTTCATCGACTCGGCAGTTTTAAATATGCCAATTTACAACTGTCTCTTCTGATTTGAGAAAAAATAATCATACGATTTTCCATACAGCCGTCAATTGGCTTCAATGTTCGTGCATTCTGGGCATCTCGTTATGTGTTCGTCCAAACAGAACCTCCGCCAATCGTTAGGTATATCTACATATATCTGTATTTCTCTACAACCCCTCATTCTAAATTACATTCAGTTGTTGTTCCTTCTCGTTATAGTAAATGGTACAATGTCAAACACGATCTTGGTTTTTATCCTTGTCCATTTCGACGTGTTTCACCATTTGCAGCTACTTCGCCCCATCTCACCCATTACATCAGTGGTTCCCAACATTTTTTATTCCACGCCCCCTTTGTAGATTTTCGAAACTCTCGCGCCCCCCCCCCCTTCTATAACATGAAAAATATATCACTTTTTTGTGTACTTTACAAAGAAATTATAAAATATCCGAGATGAATTCAATTTTATTAATGATAATAATTATAAAATATAAATCATAATAAAATAGTAAGTATTATAATATAATGAAATTTACAATTTATTAATGTGAAGGCTGGCAACACTTTTCTTTATACAATTTTTTTATGTCTGGCTCAATGTTTGTTTATTAATACTTTATCAATATATTTTTTTGATTATATTTATGTCTCTTTATCAATACTCAATAACCGGTCGTCATTAATTTTTCATATTTTCCATACATTTTAAAATAAAAACAGTATTTTCTAATGACTGCTTACGCCCCCCAAGAAATGTCTACACGCCCCCCAGGTTGGGAAACAGTGCATTACATACACCCATATGTATATAAAATATGTTTTATGGAAAAACACGCTGAACTTTTTTTACATAAATCTATTGTTTTTATATTATTTTTCATAGTCAGTCATTAGCTGAATTAGCTGCTGGTGTATAGCGGTCGAAAGATCGATGGGAAATTCGACAGTTTGATTTTATCGAATGCAAAGCTTCCAGTCTGTTTGATTTTATTAGTAGGTACTCATCACTACCCGTCCATATACGTATATATATATATATATACGCATATATATATATATATATATATATATATATATATATATATATATATATACGCAGAGTATAAAAATCATCATTCGGTTTATAACACTTAGCCATTGATAGCAATTCAAAAGGAAAAAAGTGATATAAAGGGGCGAAGTGAAAAGTACGGTAAAAAAAATCCATTAGTAAAATTTCACCATTTCCGTCCGAGGTCAAAATTAATTTACGATAATTGTTTTTTCTCTCCTATCCCTCCGAACGCAATATATATTTTTTGCACGCCAAGTACTATACTTTACACGGGCATGCTAATTACGTATCGCAATTATTTTTCTTTCTTTCTTTTTTTTTTTTTTAATTTCCTGTGTTTAATTAGCCCGCCTTCTCGCAATTGCCACTGTTGCAACGATAATTCCGCCAGTTCTTTTTATTTATACGGCCGAGTACTATTATTATTATGCCTCGTTAACCCGGTGTATGCGATTATTAAAATAAACAATATAAAAGTGTAATCCCGAAATAAAAAATAACATTTGCACAGACATTTAAATTGGATATTTTTCCCTTCCCCAGGAATGTTTACTCGTTTGGGATTTTACACTGCGGATGTTTTGATAGAGACGGAAATTTATAACAACTCTAAGGAGACCACATGTCGAATGTATGCGCAGAGGTATTGAAGAATTTTTATAGCTAAAATAACACCACATGGTGCACATGTGTCACGGCAATCCGACCACGTCGGAGCCGAGAAAAATAACATTATCGTCGATCAATCGATGCCAACAGCGCAGCGCCTATTGTTCAGTGAATTGTCGGATTTTAACAGACTATAACGCAATAATCTTTTAAACCAATATAGTTCCATTGTAGGTTATTACGTTTTCCTATTCAATTTCCAAATAAAAGACCCGAAATCTCAATAATGTTTTTAATTAAATGTAAATAACCTTTTTAAATCATATTATCGTAGTGTTGTGTCCCTATACCCGTGTGCGCCTCATAAAACAACCCTCCAATTCTTGAAGTTTTCGCAGGTAAAATTTAAGAAGTTTTAAAAAGGACGTTGGAAATTCAAAATCGGAAAGTTGCCAAATACGAGTACATATACCTGATAAGAAAATTTGAACTTATTTGACACGAAATTAAATTTCAATTTTACATTATTATTTATATTTAGCAAGGTTTTTTTTTACACGTGACGTACAAATTAAAGTATACTCTTAACTATAATTCCGTTCTTTGGAGTGTATTCGTTTTAGAGACTGAATTGTCAAGTAGAATAGAGGGTAGATAATAGTAATTCGTAAATTAATCCTGCAGAGTTCGTTTTCTCTCTTGTCCCCGCCTCGCCATGTACCGTATTCAACCGGAAAACAACGGAACGCCAAAGTAACCCTTTTCTCGGAACAATAACCCTCCTCCCGTTCACCAATTCGAAACGAACGGAGGGTCAGGTCGTTTGCCGTTTAATTAAAACTAATCGGCCAGCTCTGATGATCGATTTAAAGTTTCGCCAGCAATACCCGACATAATTAAAAGTTGTAAAGATAAAAAGTCGTTTTGGACTCTACAGTATAGACTTCTCTCAGTCCACATGGGGCAAACATCAATAAATATAAATATATACAGGATGATTCGTTTATGTTGGTCAATATTTTTTGATTTTAGCCTGAAATCTTGAATTGAGGAAATATAGATCAAGTTATTCTAGTTTAAAAAGTCTAATGATCTTACGAGTAACGACTTCTGTAATACCGATACCATATAAGAGTATACGAAAGAAACAAAATTAACCACGAAACTGGATTCAGGAATTGAGTTTACAGCTGGTTTTAAACAACATAATATCTATGATTATTTCTGGTTTTGTAAATAATAATATAACTCTGTTTTTGAAATTCAATATCTAGCTGTAATGCTGTATAAATTACAGTTTTGAACCAGTATTATTTGAACTTAAAATCATATAAACTATACCTACCCAAAATATATTTATGTATCTTATACATATTATGCAGGCATATGTCTTTATTTATTATCATAAAGAATAAGAAATTAAATAGGACTGTGATCTTAAACGAATCGCTCTGTATACACATATAAGTTCGTCGACACAGGGAGAGAGGTAATTTACATTCTAATTAAATCAGACCCGCCTCCCCCCGGTATCACGAGTCTCTCCGCCTCGTTCGTCCGTCAACGTCGCCCGGGTAACTTCTGTAGTTGTTATATTTAATTGGGTTCTTCTAGCTAAATAAACTAAGTAACTTCGCTTTCCGGGATGGGAATCGGAAGAAAAGGGAGAAAATACCTTTGGCTAATGAGGTTCCCAAAACAGTAGGAGCGGCAAGGTCGGGTAAGGGTTTGTTTACTGGATTAAAAATAACTACAGACGGTCCAAAATAGAAAGAAGGGCACGACGAATGTTTTTGTGTATGGTATACACTATACAGTTGGTACAGACTCGAGACAAAATTACACTTCACCACTGTTTGCCCCATGTAGTACATAAAAAACCACTAATAGAAATCGGCTGTCTGAACATTTCCTCGAGGGATTCGACTTTTTCTCAGGGTCTGTACTGTAAGTTCAACCGTAGAGAGCTCATTGATTGTACTATCAAAAACGACAAAGTCAGAAAGTATTCGTCGTACTTGCATTTTTACAATAATCGTTTTAACGTTAATACGACGTGCCTTATACAATAACCATTTGGAAATATGGTTGTTATACAGTTAACAATATTATTGTACGCGCTTCTAAGCTGGTTTTCGACCGAATCCATTATTCGATCGAGCATTCCTCGTCGTGTACACTGTACACAATATCGTGGTAGGTTGTAGATATTATATTTTCCAATGTACACATCACAGATTTCTTCACCGCAGTGTAAATAAAAAAAATAAGTAAATGTCGGCACACTCCTTTTAGACGTTTTATGGTATTTCACGAGTACACGCGTTCATATACATGTGGTTTGTTAAAAATTTCAATACGACGACGGTTAAACAATAGACATTGTAATCATTTTGAGTTTTCATGTGTTATCTATATACGATTTTAATTAATTTTATACGTTTTGCAAACAAATGAAATCGATTTGTAAAATTTAATCAAATAATCATAAATTTATTTAATACCGTTTTTCTTTAGCTAATAAAAAATCAAATTAAATTGTTCATACGTTTTCCCTATTACACCTAATCAATTATTACAATGGAATATTATTATTATTACTTTTATTCTTCGACTCCGTCAAATAATGTTAACGGAATTAATATTCTCCGACTATTAATTATTCATTCGGATACGCGAACACGATCGTGTTTGAATGTAAAACGCGTTTTTTCTCTTCCCTCTCTTGCGTCGCAAGCACGCTCAACATAATACATCATATTTAAAGCGAAACTATTATATAGACAGTTCGTAACATCTCAAAAGCTGCAATTTCATTAACGAATCGGAGAAGACACCATGGACGTCCGTAGAAATGTTTTAGAGGGGAGGGGAGCAAAACATTCTCAAAATGTAAATCAACTTATGATGTTAATACATCCAGAAAATCAAATACCTAGAACCCCGCCTAGAACAAATCTGTACACATCACATTATCATCACAGACTGCAAGGGTATACACCGGCGGGAGCGTAGTGCGCAGAGAGAACGAGCGTCTCGTTGTATCCGCGTACCCTTCTACAGGGTGAAAAATCGCGACACATGTTTTCGTGCCCGCTGCAGCCAACGACAGCGTGCGCCGCGCGCGCTCGTGACACGACGCCTGCACGCACGTCTCGTCGGTGCACCGGTGCCGATAGTACGTTTATACGTATAATTTTTGTAACGTTGCACCGTTGTTGCGCTATGTATCGGCTGTTATTATTATAATAGCCAAACGGAGACGAGCTCGACGAAAAATAAATAAACAGCCGACGGCGCGCACAACTGCGGCGAAATTGAACTCGGCCACCGGCGGTATCGGCCGCCGCCGCCACATCGAGTACGCGCGCGCGTTTCGCCGGTTAATTGTTTTGCGCGCGGGGGTAATTTATACCGATTGTCTAACCGGCGGGCACCAACAATGTGTTTAATTAATTCCCGGTATTTCGTAATTATACGCGCGCGCCGCGCACGCACTCGCAACGGCTCGGCACAAACACACACACACGCACACACACACACATACACGCGCACACACGAAAACGCACGCGCGCACACACAATCCGTGTAATTGCGTTTTCGCGCCACCCCCGTCCGCTGCCACCGCGCGCGTTTCAGACCCACTGCTGGGTTCGGGGCGGCGGCGGTTATTAAAATTTCTCACTCCCTCCGGCCGCCCGGCCGCGCGCGCGTTCATGTAACTACCGCGCCGACTGCTGACTGCTGCTGCTGGTGCTCCTGGTGATGCTGGGAGTGCAATCCTCGAGCGCATTCGCACAATGGGCTCTTTGATTTCACCAGCGCAACGCAACGTGCATGCACACCGCATTCGTTCGCGAGCGCCCTGTACCGCTCGCGTTATAATATTGCATTATTATGTAGGTGTCCTTTGCCGTCGTCACCGTTTTGTGACGCGGGACAGGACGGGACTCGGATGCGGAGCATCGCAGCGCTCGCGCGCGTAATTAGGGACCTTTTGTGTCCGAGTGCGTGTGACATTTATACGTGAGCCGCCGCACGAGGGATAACGAACGCGCATTCAAAAAAAAAAAAAAAGAGGGAAACAATTTTGGTTCAATTTATCGCGCGCGTACGAGACAGCAGTCTCGTGGCTCGCGGACACAGGGTCGGGACTGCAGACTTTCGGCTTCTTTTTAACGATAGTAATCGCATTTCACACATTACATGTATTGTTGTACGTGCCGCGCGTATGCGGTAATACTATTTATAAGTACACGCGCATACCGGCGGCACACGGAGACACATCTGGAACTCGCCGATAAACAGATTTTCTCCTCTGACGACGATACCGACACTGATTTTTACTTGTTTGCCGCACTTTTTCTCATCTCTCTTCGGTGATTTTTTCCGCCGCCGAATATATATACATATATACGTGACAGATGTCGGACACGGTCCGCCCACAATTCGAGAAACATTTATATAGATATTTGGCGACGCGTTTACGACGAACACCACACGCTGTTGTCGAGCGCGATCGAACTCGACCCCGTGCAATATGTGTGTATACGCTCGCGTTTGCCAAAAATGTCCACCAGCAAACGATAATAAATAATTATTTTGAATGTACGTAAATGTAGTTAATTAGACATCGTCCCACTACTACTCCTCACGTAAATTTCGCCTATACCGCGAAACAGATTTGTAGAATATCGGGTACAAAGCAATTCGCACTGCAGGGTGGGTTATACGGTCGACCACGTGACAAAACATGAACGGCAATGCGTTCGGAATACGTTCGTTTTTAAGCACAATATCGCGGCTTACTAACGCCTTTTATGTAATATAAATGTGCATGTACTAGTTTTCCGAAGACACTTGAAATCACATGATACATTAGTATATATTACCATGCTACGAGACTGCTGCAGCTATAATAATATGATCGTTCAAAGGTTCGAGTAAAAAATTCTGATATTTATGGTATACGTGTGTAGTGAAATTATTACATTGATATTACAGTTACCTAACCTATTATACGGTACTATTAATATTTATTATACCTGTTAAAACATTATTTCGAATAGATCTATACGCAGTGAATAATACGAGTACATCGTAAATTCATAAAACATAATGGGAAAAAAACCTGTTTTCGAGTTGATCGTTTAAATTAACGAGTCGTTAAAAAACTATTATTACGTACTTTTAATTTAGAAGCGAAATTTTAAGTAACACAAGAACGTTTTTAAGACATAATTTTCAGCTGCTGGTACCTATACCGTTCGGCGTTCGCCGTAATAGAATAAAGCGCGCGAGCGTTTAACTCTAATAACCCGCGAACACTCGAATACATTATAATAATTAATATACCGTATAACGAGTGTTTGCGTTCGATTTGACAGATATAGACGTTGGATTACCGGTTATGAAATTTAGAATTACGCACATCTAACTACTGATGCGTGTATTATATTTTTGTATACTACCGGAGTGTGATTTATACGACATGATGTGATATTTTAATATATTTCCGGCGTTACTACAGGTACAAGAAGACAGTTTCCACTATAATTCACGAGATCGCCATCACAGTAGAATAAACTAAATGTACATTCCAACTTTTAATTGTTTTTAGGGATAAGGTAAACACCCGAGGAAATTAAACGTAGACCACCGCTATCCGTGATACTTGCTATATTTTCCGACTGCTGTAGCACCTAACTATACCGATAGTTTCACGAAAAACGACGTCGTTTTAATTATTAAATATATTTTTTTTCACACGAATACCGCAAATAAGGCTTACAACACACACGCGGCGGGCGCGCGCGTATTAATTGTAATCAAACAGCGTGACGTGTAGCCCTCGGGCCACGGTAATGAGTTTTTGTTTTTTTTTCCCCCCTATAGGAATTCGTGATTGCTTTTTAGTGGTCTTCTACGATACGACACTGTAATTATTATAGTGTACGATGACGCCGGAGCGTGTTAACGACACTACAGTGCGAGTGTTTTGCATATGATATCTTACCTGGAACAGAGTGAGCAGCCTGCGGCCGTGCGGCGTTGACGAGGTCTGAGCTGACGGCGAAATCCACGCGACCGATATTGTTTGTTTTTTTTTCAGACGCGATCGGAGAATATGTTTTTTTCGAAACCAACGAGCGTGTAAACACGCACTGACACGCGCGGAACCCAGTTCTGAGGTAACAAAGAGAGAAAAAAAAAAAAAAAATTACGAAGACCAGACGTACGGTCGACGGGGCTCGGAGCACGCGCGAGTTCCCGGGATTCGCTGAAATGTGCGAGCGACGACGACGACAACAACGAAACAGTTGTACACGCAGCGCGCCGTGGTGCCAGACTGACGGACGTCGGCGGTGTGCGTGGCCGAACGGTCGCCGTGTTCCCGCGCAAACCACTTCGGCTCGCGTCGCCAACAGCGCTCGGACGCCGTCGACGACCGGCGCGCTGCCTATAACGCGCGGCACGCCGCACGCCGCCGACGGTTTTATTATCATTATTACTGTTATTATTACTATTATTACTATTATTACTATTATTATTATTATTTTTGTCCCCGTCGACGTCGCGTGGTTGTATATATGTATATTATTATTCTTTTTACTTAACCCCGACGTAATTTTCGAGTAACGCGCAGGCAAACCAAATGCCATTTTCTCCGTGATCGAACAAACTCACCCGACCGATTTTCCCCGCGTGTCCGTTTGACGTATTATATGGATTTATCGGACGAAATCATTTTATTTTCACTTGGCGTTCGCGCGTTATATGTCCATGGTTATGCTACCTACCGTGTAATACAGGGCGGTCCACCCGATGGGAATATTATCTCCGTAGATTTTAATTGTGTTTTGTAATTTATTGGGCTTAGTTAGTTGAATTTTTCATTTCTATAGAATTGCTGTTTAATATTATTAAATTTTAATATTTAACGTTCAAGTTGCGGTGCACAAGTAGGGATGAAAATCGTAATCAAAAATCGAATTATTATTGGTTTCATAATTATAAAGCAAATGCAAGTTTATGGGAGAGGGTAAAGTCGGTAAACCGTAAGCACACCAGGAATTAATATTGGCTAATTATAAATAATTAAGTATAAATTAAATGGGTAACAGATTTATGTTTTAAGATGCACTATCTAATATTGCTGAGTTCAGAGGCATTTATATGGTTTATGGTTGCACTATCTATATATGCATGTTATATCGCATTAACATTTACCGCTTCTGTCATACACCTAATTATCTAATTTATTGCAATAGTCACTATAATTACCGTGTAGGCTTATACTCTCCGACATAAACATATACTTGCTTTAAAAACTGATAACTCGATTATGGACAGGGCCGTCCCGAACAAAATAATAAGGGGGGAGGGGTGAGATACATTAATTTGCCGACTCAAAAAAATTATTATCGCTTCGCTCGACAACTATCTGCTACCTACAGGTTACAAGCATAGTAGTCAGTAAACATATTTTACACAATATTTGTGTTGGACAGTTGGTAATTGGAAAATTAACTTATATACCTTCATAATTATTATAAATTACAGCATATTAATAAATTATTATGACGTCATATTTGTACTTTGTAGTATTTAAAAAATTATTTATAAATTGTATAAAGTAAATTATAATTTACCGAATGCCAACTCAAATACTTAATGTATCAATATGCCAACTGACATATACATATTGTACACTTGGGGGGGACACCCCCTAGACCCCCCCTTCGGGACGGCCCTGATTATGGATAGCGGTTAAAATGTGCATATCAACTTGTACCACTACAACTTGTATAGGTGTAAATAAGTGTAATCTAATAGAAAAGAAATATTTCAAAGTTATTTTCCCAGTCGGTTAAGAAATGAATACACAAATTTGACTATAAGAGTTCAACGTGGCCCCCTTCAACAAAACTGTATAAAAACAAAAACAAATTATCCCTGTAAGGAGATATATCCATCAGAATATCACGGCGGGCGCCCTGTAAATAACAGACCCGGTCTTAAAATTTTCAATTTCTTGTACCACACACTAAATTTCTAAATAAATGGTTGTAGCCTTCAGCGTCACTTGTGATGAATCCGCAGTTTAAAATGAGCATATACCTTTTGAAAATTGATTTAAATGTATCGTAGAAATTATGTATTTTTTTCTGTATTTAGTACAAACCATTTCTAGTGTAACTGTTTTTGTGACTCCAACGAAAAATAATGTATTTTACACTTTATGGTAACATAAATTAATTTATTAATTATTTATTTATTTATTTATTTATTATTATTTATTATTTAAATATTATTATATTATTATTTATTTATTATTATTTATTATTAAAATATTATATTTTTATTATTATTATTTATTATTAATTATTATTTATTATTAATTATTATTTATTATTTATTATAATTTATTTATTTATTATTTATTTATTTATTAATTTATTTTATTTATTTATTTGTTAATTTTATTAACATAAATTACTTTATGGTAACACTTTACCTTATGGTACTCACATATTTTAATTTTTGCACCGCACTGTATATAGTGCGTCGAAGACCGTATAACACACAATTTTAGGCCTTGTTACATATGTTTTTAAATATATTAATATATGTAAACTGTCTATAACTATATACTGTTTTTGTACCGTTGTCCGGTCGATGGTAAAAATAAAACCGTTCCTGCTGAAAGATATAACTCGAATATCATACGAGTAATAACGCGCAGATTATGTACACGGACAGTATTATTCGAAATAATATTTACATTATACCTGGCCACCGTTAGAGTATACCTTCGTTGACCTTTTTTTTCCACCTTTGCAAGACGACATGCATTACATCAACGAATTCGGTTGTAATAAAATATCGCTGTTTATACGACGCGCGGACCGTACGTCCGTACATACGTTTATATATAGGTGTATACATATTATGTTGTCGTCTTTCGATTATATAATCGAGTTTATTGAGTATTCATTAGCTAATTTGATTATTGAACGTGCACTCGTATTTGTGAACCGTATTCAGAAAAAGGCAATATATTTTCACTCTACATGTACTAGAAAAACTATAAATACGCGTGTAAACTATACGGGGTGCTATTTAAGCTTATCATTCCCCGTCACCATTGTACCACCACGAATTTTCATCAAAGAGGCGCTTTTGCAGTAAGTATGCCTGTTTTAACTTACAAGTTCAAGCTGTTTCTCATTTTCTTCGTTTTAAATATACGAGACACTTTTATGGAACTGTTGCACTGAGCTATACACACTGCTGCACGGACTGAAAATGTAACTATTGTAACTTGATCGGGTTTTTTCAAAACTTATTAATCTTAATACATGCTAGACAGTTTATTGTTATATACATATTTATAACTATGTATTATACATTTAACGTTTTAGACTTTTAGTGAACACTTATAGAGCACCTAATAAAATGTTCAAAGGTGCTACATTTAGTACACGAGCGAAAGAGGCCTGCAGTGTTTTTTTTTACATTTCTATAAATATTATTATCTTCATATATTATAGTAGAGTGGTTTATTATTATTTCATTTTTGATCTAAAAATATACTTTTTTTATATTATTCAAGCATTTCTTTTTTTTACCACATTATTAAAATACCTATATCGCCCGTAATAATGTCACAAATTATTAAAAAAATAAAAATGTATTTATAATATATACATCGTCTTTAACACATTTATGACAACAAATTATAATAAACAATACTATTTTGATCAGCATGTTTGAATAAAATCGTAAAAGAAATTAATTATTATAACTGTTTTAAAATAATCCTGGTGTTGATGGGGTTTTTATTTGTTTGTATAAAATTTTCCACACGAACGCACAAAATAATATATTATATGTACATACTATATAACCGTGCGTGTAATACATTATTTCCTTTGATACATCACGCTTGTGAAATGTATAATAACACGTTAAAAAAAAAACAGTAGATTAATGTTTTAAATTATTTTAGGTTGTAAATTAATTTCTTTAAATTAGTTTAGCTAGCCTTCCGGTGTATCTACGTAATCATTAGATTTTCTTTTTACATATGTGGTTATTTGGTACACACACCGTCACGGATATAAGCGCAACACAAAACACAAGTATAATGTAATCCAGTAACTGTTTAGGATTTCTTGCATAATTAACATATACTTATTATTTAAAACAACAATAATTATGTATAATTCATGTACAGTGGGTAATGGACTTATAAAAATGAGTAAATCTATTTTTATCCAGATGTTTATCATATTTAAAAACATAAAAAGAACTGGTGCAACGATCATTTAAAAGTTGGAAAAAGAAAACATCGTAACTCTGACTATATTTTTTATAAGATAAATATTTTTATTCGTTACAGCTGAAAAGATAATTTTTTGTTCCGTTATAAACCGATGAAAAGCTTATATTATGTATTTAATTTTTTAAACCTTGTCAGTTGTAATATTTTACGTGATATAGTAAAACCTCTTATGGTAATATTTTCCGTTAAATCTATGAGACAATATGTACCTATTATAAGTACTAATTTATTAAAATATATTATGATATATAGTTGATAAATAATCTAATAATGTATATATACCTATATAACATTCAAATACCACTCGCTCATTTGCTGATCGGCGAATCGATACGATTTGAATAAAACAAATAGCACAACAAGTAGATAATGGGACATGATTCATTTATATTTACTATTGACAGTAAATACGATTAGTTGGATGTCTAAAATTTCAGAAAACATACACTTTTTATTCTAAGCTAACGCATTGGTTTCATAATGACTTGTTATTTTCTTTTCAGTAAACACTTTTCGGGTATTAACCCTGCACCAAAAGTTTCATCCAGCAACTTTTTAGGTCGTAAATCGGAGACAGATGGTACATACTATATATACTCAAGATAAGTACTTTTCTTACGCACCTACATTAGCATGACTTATTTATTTTGTGTGGTGAATTCAGAATTGTATGTAGAGGATTTAAAACAATTCTGTGGTTAATATATATAGTGACGGTTTAATTCCTTGCGAAAGTAATTTTTGTTTTACATAAAATATTTATAATGAGTGATCAGTTTATACTCTACACATAGGTTGTGTAAAGGATGGATGTTATACGGATCAGCAAAGCACCACATTTGAAACAGCCATAACTTTTAAGACCGAACAAGCCTGGTTACTGTTTCATATAGGTACAAGAAGTATGTTTGCTAGACTAATATTTAACTTCTAAATAAGGCAAAGTAGACGAATGTTGACTTATTTAAGTTTGAGTTTCATATCGTATGACCAAGTAAATTTCTCATCAAAGGTTATCCTATCTCGCCATTAGCCGTTACTTTAGTGTGTTCCAATGGTCAGATTGCAGCATTGAGTAGAATACACGAGAAGACATTCATTACAACTATACGCATATAGAGAACCACGTCTAAGGTATACAAGGGTGAAATTATCACGCGAGTCGATAAATGTTTTCCGTTTTATTTTAGTTATCTAATTTTATTCTAGGTACTCGTAGTGCTTTCTTTTTAATTATTTAAATGAGATTGAATGTGACGTGTGGATACGTGAAGATATTTGATATATGCTAAAATTATTGTAGTACATATTATATAGTCGGTTAATGTAGTCAACAGAATAGGTACGTCCAGAGCGAATATGCCGTGGATTGAAGAGAAGCCTTAGAGGACTAGATTTTTGATTAGATGAGGGAATTGAATATTAATTTTTTTATGCGTACTATGAAAGTTCGAATTTCAAGGAAATATTTAATAATTAAGTAGTCGCAGACACACATATAGATAAGACATTTTAAAGCTTAAAGAGAATTATATGTAGTATAGTTACGTGGCAGTTACAAAAATGATTGAAAAAACCTGATAAAATGGTTTAAAATGTTTAAATACACTTAAACACGAGTAAGTAAGTTTTACTTAGATTATAATTTATATTGAAACATGTGTAAATTAATACATGTTTTAAATAGGTACATTAAAATTTAACTATCGTCATACTACTGCAGGAAGTTCTGACAAATTAGGAAAAAGCCTTTTTTGATTGAATTTGATGACCTTAATTGAATTGTATATTTTGTAAAGTGTTTATGGTGGATGTAATATATTGTACTCGTAAATGGTTATATTTATGAAATAATAGTTGATATGTGACAATAATGTGGTAACACTACACAAACACTTTGGGTTTTTTTGTCGCGAAGATGATGATAATGAAAAAGTCCTTTAAAAAGTATCCCGATATATGGTCGAATTTATAATTATTTATCAAAGACATTAGTGAAATAGGCTATAACGGACGAGCGTAATAAACGTTACTTAATGATGTACGATAAAAGCCAACTGGACTTATGACTAATAACAAAATGAGTAAAAAAAAATCGAAAAATTGAACATTATAATCAAAAATAAACTTTTTTCATAGACAATATGTATAGATGAAAAAACTGCATAAACTGTATCAAACAAAATAACATAAATTTCTGTAATATGAATACGAATCTCATTGATATTCAGGAACTAAAATGGTATGAACCTAAGATATAATTAAAGATTAGTGATTAGGAACGAAGGTATTCTAAACTTTCTAAGCTTACACATAAGAAAATAATGTGGTAGCTTAGGTTACAAAAAATATTACAATTACTTTTTTAATATCCTTTCTTATTTATTATACGTACTTATCAAATTTAGACTTTACTATTCACTTATGTACATTTTTTTTTCTCCTTTTTGTATATCATATTTACAAAAATGTTATATTTATTGATATCGCGAGTTATAAATTGATAAAACTTGATTTTATTTTGTATGTTTCGTATACAACTTTATATCATTGATTTCCCTCTAAATTTTGTTAATGTGAAATTTTATTCGATCAGAGTAAGTCAAGGAGGGGGGCATCTCCCCATCACCAAACATCGATAATGAGCAAAGTACATTATTAAATTTTCTGAAAAATGAGTTACAAACGGTTACACTTGAGTTACAAAATATTGACATTGATTTTGGGTTAATCGGTCAATGTCGGGGGGCCAAGATCCCATATAAAATACATATGGACCATGTCACAATGTCACATATACGCGACGCCGGTCTCTCCAAAGGCACATATTTGAGACACGTGAGCAAGTGGCCGTGAACGTGTTAATATTATCGACGCTTGAAATTCACTGTTCAGACCCTCAAGATTTTATGAATTTTTCAAATTAATTTTATAACGCTTTACCAATGAATTCGTCCAGGCATTCCATAAAAAAAAAAAATTATAAAATTATTAATGTTTTTTTAAATTTGCCTAAGATCAACCGGGATTTTTCACGATGCCTATTACGTGTTATATTATAAATTGCCATTTTCCGTAAACATACGAAAAAAGACGGCGACGGATCTCAGCACACGAACGCGTCATCTGTTTGTGCGTGTGCAACGGGTAACGAGCTGTTTACATATATATGGATGATACGCGGCGGGTGCGCGTCGACTTGTCACGGCCGACGCTCGGCAATAATAATTGAATAACTAGCCCTAAAGTGTCCGAGGAGTAGAAATAACGAAGCAAAATCCCTCGAGCGGGGCCGCCGCCGCCACCGCCGCCACCGCCACCTCATCCGGCGCAATGTCATCTCTCGGTACGCGTCGCCGTCGTCCAAGTAGGGTGAGCGTCCGGCGGCGGGGGGGTGGGGGGTGGCGGGATGGGGATGCGGGGGCCGAGTGAGCGCGTGCACACACGCGGTATTAAACGTCACTCATCGCAGATTGGACAGCCGCCGCCGAGTTTTATGATTAAGAAAAAAGGACGCGCGGAAAACTCGGACAAACTGCAAACGCCGCGGCCGCCCGACCGTGGATTTGGACGCGCGCGGGGAGACTTTAATTACTGCAGCAGCAATAACGGACACGGCGGTTGTACAGCTCGCGCGCGCGTGCGCACGAGCATCGTCGCGTGCGGTTTTGTATTCGCTTAATACATATTACACGGTGTACGCGCGTCAGCAATAACAGTAATAATAATATACCGTGGTCAGTGCCGCAACTACACATTACGGGGCTGGTGTGCAAATCTTAATTTGGGGGCCTAAATATTTTTTCAAAATGAATTTATTTATTGTTAATAAAATATGATAGCCGGCATTTATATTATGAAAGGTTAATATTATAAGGAATATTATGGCAATTATTAAATTTTACAGATAATGGTTGTATAATAACATAATGTTGTATAATTACATTTATAATGGTTATAAACATAAAACATTTGTAAAATTATAGTATAATTTTAACACATTTGAAACTTAAGTATCTAACAGAATTGTTTTTTTCTTGCTTTTGCATGTACGAAGTTGTCAATGATTTTCTCTATATCCATATCTGAAGTTCTTCTTCTTTCTATGTTTAGTATGGAAATTCCACTGAGCCGTTCTTGACCTATGGAATTGCGCAAATAATTTTTAATTAATTTAAGCTTAGAAAAACTCCTTTCTGCCGATGCTACCGTAACAGGAATGGTTAAAAATATAAGACATGCAGCTAAAACATCAGGAAAACTTGTTGATAAATCCATATCAATTATATAAAAAGCCAAATTCTGTATGGTCTTAAGTTCCGATACAATAGTTTTATCAATTTTTGTAAAGTTTGGCTTTGGCCATTTCTAACATTTTAACAAGTTAACAGTTTGGCATGTTATAGGTGATGTGGGGCCTATAAGGGCTTGGGGCCTTGGGGGCCGATGTGCAATGCACACCTTGCACACCCGGTAGTTGCGGCACTGACCGTGGTACTATTTGCCGTATTACACTTGCGCGTGCATGGGAAATACGGCATTGTAGTCATTTTGTCTGCAGTTGTTTCCGACGATTTTAATTTCAGCCGTACCGATATTACCGCGTGGAACAGGAAATATGATAACGCGAATACAGTAATTAATGATCGTTCGAGTAACAGCCTGTATTGGCCGTTACTGCAGCGCACTCCGTACAGCCATGAGTTCCGTGAAAGTTTGTAGTATGTATGTATACCGTATGTTCTATAGTGTAACGGTTTTATAATTAATATTTTGTTAATGCAAACGCACGCGCACATTCAAATGAGTTTCTAACCTTTTTATTGAATTCTTATTTACTCTTCTAATCAGCTGTTTGCCAAGTGTTTTGGACTTGACGTCTCATTCTCATATTCTCAGCTACCAAGTCGTATTTGATGTACACAGTGTATGACATTTGACACTATCGGGATCACACCTGCGAATGGCTATACTGTATACCTACAAACGAATCGTTAAATGTCCTATTGTTAACTTTTTACAGTAAAACCATGTAATAAGGTCAAGTTATAATAGTTAAATAGTAGTGTAAACTCTTATTTTTTAAGAATATTAGATCATTTTCAGTATTTCAAACTTGGTTTCAAACTGTAAACTGCTGATCGTATTATAAAGGTGATGCATCAGTGTAGGACTATATGGTAACGTATTGATCTAAGTGATTAATTACGTTAATTGAGTCGCTTCATAAAACGAAATATTAAATTAAAAAGTATTAGGTTTAAAGTTTAATATGTATCATATGATTATATAAAAGTTTTAATTTTCAATAACTTTTTTGATAAAATTACACCATTGAGATAATTGGAGGGGGTAATTTATCCGTGGCTTTTTATTTAACGATATCGATTTCTGTTGGGACAATAAACGATGTCGCTTGTTCTAATCGATTATGGTTAAACGTAAATGATTTCTGCCAGTATGTTGCAATAAGTGTGCAATATTTTAATAATTTCACGATATTACTATGAATTTATTATTAAGTTATACGTCTTTCCTCACAAAACAGCACACCCTTAAATTTTAACAGATGGACGAGGGCGATCTTGTATGTGTGTGGCGTAAACGTTAATATTTTTAAAACAGCTATAGTTATATACACGGCCTAGGGGTTCTCAGTTATTACATTTTCCAGATCGAGTGCGGTCATTATATAGTGGTACACTGGTAAATGAAAGCGTGGGAGTTCGTATATTCTTTTTTATTCGAGTTGCTTGTCGGCGAATATGCGCGTCTCTAACTGATATAATAGTAATACCGTATAATGTGTAATTATAATGATATATAAAATACTTCCTGGATCGTATACGCACAATATGATTTACAATTTATCGTTATTGCGATTATAGCCAGTGAATAAATTATACTGAAAAATTGCAACCACTCTGCAGTTGAAACTGTATGTTTCCCGACGATTTTTTATAACGTATGGGCTGTTGTTGACTTATAATTAAAAACTAACAATAATATATTATACACAAAATAATACACTTTTACATAATATATTATTTTAAATAATGGCACAATTTCAGTGTACAGAGTAGCGCAAACAGTGAAAGGAGTATATTTTTCATTTTGTCCCTTTTCCCCGAAAATATTTTTTTGGCGTGATAACTGATAACTGTTATGACTAGGGCTAAGAAAATTATGCACCAAAAACCTACACTAAATGTTACCAAAATGCTACTAAAATGACTTGAAAATGTAAAAGTTTAGCTAAATATTATTTTCAATACCGAGTTATAACTTCTTGTTTAACGAATTTTCATATATGCTTAGACAAATTAATTCTAAGAACACATAAATATAATTTAATATCTACGTATAACAATGAACTAAAAACTGTCTTATTAAGTTGTAACTATCTGTTTATTGCATTAATTAATACAATTACTTATATGAATTAATATAAGTATATATATTATATATATATTAATTAATTTACATGTTTTTTCACTTTTCACTAATATTTTTATAATATTTTGAAATTAACAAATATATACCTAAATGTTTTAAAAATATGAAATATTCATATAATTAACTAATAATTGAATAATTAATTCATGTATTGTAATACCTAATAAATTGACACTTACTTACGAAAAACTTAATAATTCACGAATATTAACAGAAAATGCAAAAAATGTATCAACAAATTGTATACTTAAACTTTATGATGTATGAATCGAACTTCGTTTTTAATAATAAATATGTCCTGGAATATTATAAAAAAAAAGCAAGAACTACAAATTCTTAGCCCAAATTGTGATAAACAATTTTTCGTTACAAAATGGGTCATTATTATAGGTTTTAAAAATTTTTATTTGAAATTTTTCCTAAAATAGTAACCACTTACAAAAATGTAAATTAATTGTAAATACAGTAAAAAACTTGTCTTCATTTGAGTGTTTCCAAATTTTTAGAAATTGTTCATGTTTTTGAGATATTTCTTGATTTTAGGATATTTTCACAACAATCAAATTTTTTTCTACAAATATTATTGTAAACAAAACTATTTTACAGATTAAGATATATGTTTATAAAACAAGTTATACACCAACTTAATATTGCAGAATGGACGCTATTTCTATTAAAAAAGTTCAAAGGGTAATAATTACAACGATTCTAGTAATCTAGTTTAAAGAAGAATGTAATTTTTATATAGAGGCACATTTTGGTGGATTACCCGATTCATTTTTTATTAACTAGAGACTCGTGGAATGCGTGTTTATCAAAGTCTTTAAAAATATTATTGAAAAAACAAGAGTTGTATAGTTAAAATTAAATTCGCGATGCAACTATAAAAATGAAAAATCGTTTAAAAAAAAATGAATTTAACATACTGCGGAATATTTCTAAATTTCTAAATGGTGAAAACCCCCAGGAAAAAAATATTCCACAAGATTCAATAGCGGATGATAGGTACTTTATATTTCAAATATGCTTCTGCATAGACATCGCAATTGAAGTCGAAAGAAATTTTGCCGTTCACAAAAAATCTATTATTCAGACAACAACGATTGTTATTCTTGTTTGAAAATATTAAGTTGCATATCATTACGGTACGGTGCAACGTCAATATTTTTTTCCGGTAATAACCGGCAAAAATGACAAGATTAGTTCTTTAGTTGAACTGTTATGCTATAGTTTACCGGCTATTAAAAAAAACCTGATGAATATGTATTTTTAATTGTAATACAAATACTTATCCTATAGTGTTTAACCTACAATATATGTAAATAGTGTGAAGTAGCCGAATTTCACACAAGAAAATTATGTAATTAAGTTTATATAATAAAGGTGAAAAAAATACGCCTCAGAAATTATTTTTTTAAAACTATGCCTGCATAATTAATGAGTTCGTGAATTTATACTTTTTTTATAAGAAATAGTTTTTAATTTTTTTTCAGCGTAATTATTTCAATTTACTTAAAGGAAAACTTATTATATAGTTCAGTTAAAAATAATAATTTATGTACAAACATATTTAGATCATTTTCCACATTAAATTTAAAAATATAATATTATAACACTTTGAACAACGACGATCTCATTATCGTTATACACGCATAAACAGGAATAACTAGATTAATTAAGTATAGTGTATTTGTTAGGTGAGTGGGTGTCATATGGAAAATAATTTTTACTTGGCAAGCCGACCAGACGATTTATTTCTTATTCATTTTTTAGCGTCATATTAAAATGTAAATGCATGTTTCTCTTAATTAACAACATGATAAATATGTTAATGATAGAACACATTTTTCTGATTTTAATTTTTAACCAATGTAATTTTATTATAATTTTTATTTTATTTGAATAATATTTATATAGCCTACATATTTAAGGTATGTTTCTAGTTGTTATTGCTTAGTACTTAGTGTGGAAAATAAATTCTGCAGAAGTAATAAATAAATAATATTTTTACAACTTACCGAAAACTTTTACAGTATACATCTTTTCTGTACGGTTGCCAAAAGGTTTGATAAATTTATCATGTTTTTATAGGATCATCCTGTCAATTAAAATATTTAGGACAAGTATAAAATTGAACGTAGTTAAATTATTATTAGCGAAGGAACGTGACGTGACGTATTGCAGTACGTATAAAATTGTATACGTAATTATAGCGACCATCAAGGGCAATGCTCGGTAAATCGATACTTTAGAATTAGTTTAGATTTGTTTTCGAAATAGAACATTTCGTATTTATCGAATAATTAAAAGCAAAAATAAATAAAATAAAATACTATAGCCTTTAAACAGCTCGTGCGTGCGTTGTTGTGCACTGCATTATAATTATATCACCACAGACGTAATACACATACGTAGTACCGCCTATACGTCTGATTAAATTATTTTATTTCGATACAGAAAAATAAATTTAATTAATTAATTAATTAATTTTACGGTCGGATAAGTGCATTACACACGCGGTGGTTTTGTCATTTCAAAATACCGAAATAGTTCGCTCCTTTCACTTTCGGGCGACATTAAGAAAATTAAGCTGGTTGTGAAAACCGCTATATATTTGTATATTATATACCTAGTAGGTATCTGGTATACCTATACATTGCGTATGCACATTGTGTACCGACACCGCATTTGACAGAAACTGGTATAAAACACATTGAGTGGCTGATTTAATAGAGAATTTGGGTGGGTTTCCAGGTCTCGTCCGTTGAAATGTTTTTTCAACGCTTTTTTTGCCAAAGATGTTTTTATTGAAATGAGTATTTTTTTCAAAAATCGATTACTAACTGTTGTTATATTACGAGCATATCGGGAAAGTTTGAAAACCGATTTGGCGTTTTGGCAGTTACGTATAGTAGTCCGTCCGCGATGAATAGAAAAGTTTTAATGAGCCTCGTGTAACAATTGTCGCTTAGGCCATTCTCCTCGACTATAACCTATCCATAGAACGCGCGTACATCGATACGTGTTTGAATTTCGCGCGCGCGCAAACAAGAGGGAAACCTGTAAGTATTTCGAAAAGGATTCGTGGATAAACTCGCATGCACCACGATGGAACCTGTCGGAATCATTGTTTACCGTGGAGACGTGGATCATAGATTTCATATTATAATATTGTATTATTATTAGGATTCTAAAATTTCATGAAACTTTCATGAAGTATTTAATTTTGAGGAAAAATTTCTATCTTAAAACTATGTAGTAAACACCTAACTGAATCAGAAAATGTTTCAGAATTGATTACTACATACTATAAATAGATTTTAAAACAATTTCAGAACTTATTAACGCTATTCATACATCAATAATTTTTTCTGATGTTATATCTTTCTCATTACCAAAGCAACATAATTCTTTTATGACTTTTAAATCAAATTTGTTAATATTTTTCTACTGAAATGTTGTAAATGTAAATATTGTATTACTATGTAAAACATTTGGCCGTAGATAAATAAATTATATTTTTTTTAATCCTTGGTAGTGTCAAAACCCTCCACCCCCTAAAATATTTATATAGTTATATATACATGTTATGTAACATACTAATTAATGCTCGTAGTATTATTGAAATTATTTATGTGATTTATTTATGAAAAACTCCTTATTCGTTTATTATATAAAAAAAAAAAAAAATGTAATGTGTACCTACAACAATAAGAATAATTTGTAATCTAAGATAACCCTGGGCCTCCACAATAGTTTTTCTCAGTGAGGCCCAGTAATCTTTTGATATTAATTAAAATAAAAAAAATAAAATAAATACAATTTTTATATTATTTCCATATATTTATAAATTTATATATTAGTTTAATTTGTATTATAATTTATAAATAACAAATAATTGCCAATATATCATATTTCAATAATATTCCTATGTAATAGAAAATATGTATTATCATTATAATTTATAATCAACAATCATCAAAGGAAGACACTTTGGAATAAAATAATGTTTATTTAATTTAAGTAGATAACTAAGAATTCAAAGTGAAAATGTATAAGACAAAACATTCTAGTGACGACTTTATGAAACATACCAAATACACAACATTTTGAAAAATAATTATTTTTCAATACTTCTAGTAGGGTGAAATTCTCAAGATTGAAATATTTTAAAGTGAAAACTTTATGTGAACTATTTCACACTCACGAGTCATAACGCCAATTAATAATTATTAGTTATTAGTTTATTACACATGTTATCGTCGACGGGTGTGAAACGCGCTCGATATAGTTGTGCCGTGGCGACGATGACGCGTCTTGCAGTGCCTGTCTGAGGTCTACGTGAACCTGGAGCAATGTAAAATAATAATATTATGTTATATTACGTTGTTACCAGACCAATACGCGGGGGTAATGACATATATACCCACATTATAATATTATCGTTACGCATAATCCCATGCTTATTAGAATACATTAATGCGCTACGATATTAGCGCACGCGGTTATACGGCATTGTCCTGCGACCGACTACTGAGTACACATCGTAGTCTGCTCTCATGGGATATGATAGATGAATTCAAGCAATATACCCGTTTATAGACATAAATACCGAAGGGTATTCGTAGACGAGCGCGCGTGGTTGATACCCGTGTGTATTCAAAGGAACGTCGTTCCTGACTTTCGCGTCATTTGATTATTTTCCTTCAGACTTACAGATTAGTAATAATAGTGATTTATACGTATACCTACTGATAACTGAAAAGAAAGTTTCATCGACAATTATTTTCAATACTTATAAATATCAACTGATTATGATTATAATATAACTAAATACGAGAAGCTGCAAAGGCTCAGCTAAGCTGTCGAACTTAATTGAATCACCAATCGTCACCTATATTATTTACATACAACTGTTACAGCCTATCAGTCTGTCACACTTAGCCAGTGTTTCGATGGGTATCATATCACTGTTTATTGTTGTAACACATATTGATATATTATAGGCGTATATGAATATGATTATATGGATTGGTCGTCTACGATGTCACTCTGTTATCGTCATAATTATATATGCGTCCAACAAAAGTCGAGGACTGCGCGACGTCTCGTTCTCACCGATACCGAGAAGAGCGCTCGTTGACGACTGCTTAAACGGTAGTAGGGTCGCCAACTAGGTACCGAGACCGTTTTAAGGACCGGAATAACTGGATTTTTGTACCTTATAAAACAAAAGGTACTACTTAAGGATAAAATAAAATAATTCATGATTTGTAATTAAAAGACCAGGTATATTGTTTTATTGAATTTATTTTATTTTTTGCGGGGAAAGCTCGAACGGGCGTAAAACACCGATCTTGGATCGCAATAAAAAGAAAAAAAAACACCGTATTCGGGTAGATGAGTGCAAGAGGCCGTTTGTACCAAAAACACCGCTGCCGAGATATTCTCCCGGTACTATCCTACAGTTTTAATGAGCCGATATCGGTGACGGGTATAGATGGAGTTCCGGACTTGGGCGACGGCGGAGGAGCTCGCGGAACGACGTGTTGTGGGAGTGGTGGAGCATGGTGTACGTTCCGTATCAATAATTGTATGCATTGTATTAACAATTAAACATTCACGTAAGCCCAAACATTACATAAGTGGATTCATTTATTTATAAACGTTACAGGACCCTCTGACGATTTCGTTTCCTCTACCAAATTTTAAACCTATGGCCGTTCAGCATAACGCATCTGGACGTTATAGAACGACTACTATGTGCCAAACATAAATTATATTCAGACCGAACACGTGCGTTTGCTTGTGCGCGGACAGAATCGTGTAACACGTCTATCATGGACGATACGAAAGGATAGTACGTTTCACTAGAGACTACTTAATACTTATATACATGTTAGTATTAATATATAAATAAATAAATACACACGAGATTCTGTACATGGACGATGAATTAATTTTACACTTGGAAACCTTTATTTTCTTTCAAACGTCACAACATTTATATTATAATATTATTATAGTTATTGTAGATTGATTTGACGACGACGTGTTACGCGGGTAAATCATAAAATATTTTATAATCTCCGCTCTCCAATACACAATGTTTAAGTTTTTAGCTCGAAGAATTGTGGACGCTTCTCATGCTCAATGGACAATGGGTACAAACTAAGAATTAAAGACGAGAATAGAAATCGAAAAACATTTTTTTGGTCAAGGAAAATTCTACAAAAATATCCTGATCAACCATGTTTATAACTTCATTTAAAAAGCCACATTTACGGTTGTATTATTATTGTTTCCTACTAAACAATTGGAGTTAGTAGAGTTTAAATTATTCGTTCGTTTCGAAGCACATGCTACATTGAACAAACTCGTTTCTTTAAAAAAAAAAGAAATTTGTAACTTTCTTCAAACACCTTTTCGAGAAGCAACCATAACGGTTACAAGGTCAGTTTCGACGTCTTTGAAGTCAGTGTGATCAGACAACTGACTACTGAGACAAGTAAACGAGAACAGACGTCAATAGTCTTGTAATGTAATCGAACACTGTAAAATAAGTAGGTAATGTATAAATAATTATTTCTACTTTATCACGGTTAAATATTGTTCCTTCTTCCTACACATTATTATATCAATGAGGAGGGACTGTCATGAATTACACAAAACATTCCGTTTCATATATATTATATTATATAATTCTACTCAATTATACAATTATATTTCATTGACAGTATATTAGTATGCCTAGTTAAAATAGAAATTCCAACTTATCAGGAATAAACAAAAACCATGTTGTTCAATATTATTTTGTTACAGAAAAAATTGTTGTTTTATAATTAATAAGCCAAACATTTATTAACATAGAGATTAATTATAATACAACGAGTTTTTAGGGTTGATCTTTATGTGAAGCTGTAACGCTGTAGACATAATACGAGTATTATTACAATAGTATTATTATAGTTAACTAAAGGTGCACTGAGCGTATTATTTTAGTGAAACATCCATAGGCAGGATTATTTATTTACACTAGAAATGCATTAATATCGCAATTGACTCAAGCCAATTTACATACTTCTTATTCAACACTACAATACCTTTTCAACAGTTTATTATAATATATCACGTTTATGGTTATTGTTGGCGTGCGCTGTATAATTATATACCTGCAATATTACCCGATTTTGTCCAACGCATTATATTACGCACATGTTCAATGTGTATGCGAGAGAAAGAAAGCACTATAGAATAACGCGTACATAATAATATATTGTTTGTACACAGACGTGACGCGTGTGCTTTTGGGCGAAAACAAACAATAACGTTGAAACGTTGTTAAAGAGCAGTGAAACAGAAACGCAATAAAAGTGAGACTTCGTAAGAATTTCCTACGATTTGTTTTTGATTTTCGACCACAACTCTTTTAAAAGCCGTAGTGGTGTCGACGACGACCACGACGACGACAATGACAATTGTTTCCCCTCGATTTAATTCCCCGAGATTCCCAAGAAACTCGACTCACAACTCGTGCCCTGTATATGCATGCGAACCATCCGAAATAGACAAGGGTTGACTGCGCGCGTATTACCTCTATCCCCCCTCTCACTGTATCCATCTCTCACACTCTCTCTCTCTCTCTCTCTCTCTCTCTCTCTCATCTCTCTCACTCTCTCAAAAATGTTCCACGATGTCCGGGCTTGGCGGTGTGCATTAAAAAAATTAAAAACTTTGAACAACCATATTATTCTAGATGATTATGGTTAGAGAATGTATAAACAACGAACTGGCGGCGGGCATGACGGCGACGAAGATGACGCCGGAGACATTCTGCAACGCGTTCCGCTCATATAATAAAATAAACGAGTAGGGGTCATGGTAGATAGGTGTATGCGCGCTATACAAGGGCTCGCCTTGGGTAGTAAGATTTATTCGAAAATGAGTAAAGAAGAAAAACTACCTAATTTCCAAGAACAAAGGGGAAAGTTAGCACCACCGTCCTGTAATAATTGGCCTTTTCGGACTTGCATTTTTACTCCTTAAACACACACACACACACACACATATATATATACATTTTTTATTCCTCGTTATTGTTATTGTAAATTTTAATTAAAAACGGCAATTAATTCTTGTTATACAAATTACCGGGTGGCCCGTTTAATTAAGAACTCGTGCCTGCGACAATTTTAAGTGAAATTAATGCGAGACCTATGTTTAGTGAGCGGTGGCGGCGGCGGCAATAGCAGTAGTGTGGCAACGGATGGGAAATATGAACTTTGTGTTTGAAGAAAAAAAAAACTGCTGCTGCACAAAGGCCTTCCTGCGCGCGATGACGACGAACGACACCGACGACGACGACGACGTCAGCGTAACACTGTTATTAATCGCACGTCAGATTTAATGATCTGTTTCGGTTTGAAATTAATGAATCTCGAGTCTTACAACGGATAGACGGCGGCACACACATTAGTCGGCGCGGTGCGCCGACATTTCGTCAAAATTCCGCACTCCGGTAATTAGACGTTATACCGCGAGGTGCGCATCAGAAAGGGTTGAAATAATCGGCGTGTCGGCAAACGTCCGCAAACGTGGACGAAAAAAAGAAAATGTAAACGCAAAACTGCACTGTATAATATATTGCGCATGAGGTACAACGGCTAACGAGTACTGCAGTTGCATGTTTATACGCCTTAAACGCACGCGTGTGAACAAAAAGGGGACTGCACGTCTAATGTGTCTATTGTATTGTCTATAGCTGCAGTGGTTCTTGACCTTTTTAAAGCTGCCGCCCCCTTGAAAAACAAAATATTTTTCAACGCCCCACGCCCCTTCTAAAAATAAAAATAAAAATAGTTTACTTGAAAAGCTTGTAATTTAATAATAATTACAAATATAAGTGTATAATTGAATTATTTTGAAACATTTGTGTCGATCAGTGGAATGATGGTTGTACTTTGTATAGTATCTGTTTTCTGTATTTATTTTTCTTCAATTTTAGGTTTTAATGTTTTTTAATGTGTTTTTACTCACCACCACCAACCATAACATTCTCGCCGCCCCCCCCCCCCACCGACCAAAATTAATTCACCACCCCTCAGCATCCCTAAATCACCCACCGAAGGACGATATCGCCTCTGTTGAGAATCACTGCGTTAGCTATTATTTATATGCAGTTTTTTGTTTTATTGTTCCGTCGGAATACGATGTATACATAAACATATACCCACGGTGATGCTGGTGTCTCGGGGAGGTAAGAATTTGGACAGACTTGACAGGACCATATTGTATACACTATTGCGCGGACCGTGCATGGTGGTATTTGTTTAGTGAAATTACGATTTTGTGCACAACTATGCGCTTCCGGGCGGAGTGTTCCGTGAAAATCTAATGAAGTTTACCTCGCCAAGACAACTGTTTACTTGCAAACTTCAGACAGTTGCACGCGTCGGTCGTGTCTAATATAAGTAAGTGCGCCGCGTAGACGAAATATGAGTTTTCAATATGTACGCACGGAAATAGTGCGGACGAGAAAAAAAAATACAGTTCGAAAATAGAACGGTTTCTGGCAAGATCTAGTCACCGCACGTACAGCGATTATTGTCATTTTAAATTTGGTACTCTCCGATGCATTCGAAAAATCGATTCCGAATATAACTTTTAGTGTCCGTGGAAAAATCGTCACATGATTTACCGTTCGTTTGGCCGATATAAGTCCTGCAGATCTTTGCATGCGTTCGATTTTCGACGTTTAATGTTTTTACGTGCAGGTATATGCATCGGATACACATTTGTTGTCAGTGAATGTTTTTGGTTTTATGTGTAGGGCATACGTATAAATTAAAGGATTTTAGTTAAAATAGTTTGATCGGAAATAAATTGAGTTCTGCGCTTAAACAGAACATGCAGATTATATCTTAATTCGGTACCTATTTACCTGACTAAAACATTTAATTAATTGCTTTCTCGTGAATTAATTTTAATGATTATAATTCTATGTACGATAAAAATGCATGTGTATACATCAACTTAATTAAATTGACGAGATCGGTTACATTGATTAGTTCACAGTTGAAACGAATGTACAATAATAGGAAATATTCATATTGACTTTTTATTTTTATATCATATTGACTTTTTTACCTAGTATTAACTGTTTATTCGTGTCCGCAACTACGCCTTTGGACCAACTAAAAACACCACCAATAGCATGGACCAAGTTAAAAGTGTAAGACACTATATGTGTAAATATGTAAACATGTACATGTAAGCCGTACAATATGTAACATATGCACTGCAGTTCAATATATATATATTATATATATATAGGTATAGTCGTATTGAATGCGCGTACTGTACCTACTATTATCCGTTTACGCACGTGAATACTTACTGATCGTTCGCGTTAACATATCCTGTGTAGAATAATAAAATTTTGTTTTGTTTACCTTCTGCGTCCGTCCGAATACGTAGGTAGGTAAAACGATTTAGCCGCATGTTTACCCGAGTTTTTATATCGTCGATCCGACACCGATCGTCGTTTTTGTGTAGTAAAACGGACACGCGCTCGGAGAAAGGCGAGCATATTATAATACATTATGTACCTACTATTTAGTATTTTACCGCACTATATCGCCTTTTTGAACCTCCGGAGAAAAGAAATATAACATTACGTATACAATAGATTATATATGTAATACCCCATCCAGCCAATGAAATAACTCGCTACATAGTTGTAATATATATGTGTGTGTGTGTGTGTGTGTGTGTGTGTGTACGTCATTGTGCAGATAAAGTAAGTAAAAAATCATTAAAACGTGTTAATGCGTTTGACGTTTTGAGGACGCCACACCCGCACGTGTTGGCTCCGTCTTACAAACGTACACAAAATAGCAAATTTTCGTTCAGTAGAATCAATTATTTGTATAGCTAATGTAACGCATGAGATTAAACTGAATATAACTAAATCTAGCTGAAAGGGTCTTAGATACGTCAGTATCGGTCTTCTCGTAGGTTTTTACGATATTTTAATTTTTTAGATAGTTCTATGACTATGTAAAGTATAATAACTTAGAAAAACTCATGACTCACTTAAAAAATTGAAATATTATAAAAATCTACGAGAAGATACTGATAATGTTATTCCTTTTAAATTTGATAATAGATCAGCTTACTCTCATGTTAGAGCTTATAACACAACATTGGTTCTACTGAACGTAAATTTGCTATGCTATACGTAAATACGTTTGCAAGACGGATACAACACGTACGGGTGCGAGACGTCCTCTTAACGTAGTTAATAAATTATAAGACTGCGTACGTAGTACCATCACTGCACGCTTCAGAATTTGTTTGAAAACGACTATAAAAGTATAGAAAAAAAAATTAATCTTATATTGAAAAATATAAATATATATAATGCTTTTATAAGCTAAGGATGACTAACGGTCGGAACTACTTGTTATATATAACAATAATACTCTCGACATTATATATATAAATTTATATTCTGCAATATAAAATTAATTATTTTATTCTATATTAAAAGAGTATTTCATTTTTTTAAACAATTTATAATTGTATATTGTCTAATTTGTATTTATAAAAATATAGTTCACGACATTATTTCTTGATAGCATTGCAAATACTTTTTATAAACTGATCAAACTCAAATCAATATATTGCAATACAAACTACATTACGAAATGTTTTGAATTTTATGTAATAAGTCATATAGTAAAGCTCTTCTATTTTCCCACTATCTGCTTTTGTTACATTTTAACAGTCTATACATTTATAATACCTACTGGCTACTATAGCGATATGCTTACAAACCATTTGTTACTTAGTATGGTGTGAGTGTACACATTAAGAGAAAAAGTATTATAATTTACATTGATAACAAAATATAAAAAAAACCGACACACTGATCTCGGGATCTATTTTCAACAATTATAAGGGATGAAAAAACACAATACTGGTTTGTTCTCGAGAGAAGAACATACATTTTATCGGACAGTAGATCCCACATTAGTGGCCCTTTGACATTCCACAGCACCATTCCATGGGAAAAACATAATCTCATATTATCCTGGTCAGGGACCACGGTGTGTGCCCTCCCCAGTACTTATCTTCACTAAGTAAATTTGTCAATAGCGACAGTTTATCTTCATAAATCAACTAAGATACATGGTTGGATTTATTCATCACTTTTTCCGAACCATACATATTTTTAAATCATCAACAACATATCAGACGTATACAAGGTTGTATAACTCTACAGTTTGCGATATTTCGCTAGTCTGCACGTCAAACTTCGTAGATTAAATGAGTCGTATGCAAGTTATTTTATGAACCAATTAAAATCTGGCAATAATCTTAAACAGAATCTGTGTACAGATTCAGAATTCTGAAACCGAAAGGCAATAAAAATAATTAATTTCAAAGAACACTAATTTAATAAAATATTCTTATTATCATTTTAGTACCATGAGCACCCTTAATAACTTTCGAATCTACGATAGCTGGAATAAGGTAATATGACTACCAATCATTCAATAGATATAAAATCAATGCAATAGAAAATGTAATATTACTCTTTTATCAACTTTCGACCTTCATACTAACCTTCCCTTGCTTTTATAGTTTATAACTTGTAAGGCATAATTTTATATTTGAGTTATTACACTACAGTAAACACTTGACACATTATAATGTATGTAGGTATATGCATATTCATTATAATTTTTAACTTTTATAATGAGATATTTAGAATGTATTATATCTACCCAAAATCCTTTTACATGCAAACAAAACAGAACGCGAAGAGAAAAATAATTAACTTATCCTTTTGAAAATAAAACGCATTAGCTAATTTTTGTTTCGAAAACAGTTCAAACTAAATTATAATTTATAGTAATAGTTATTATAAGATAAAACAAAATAAATTAAAAATAAATGTTATTAAAAGTTTGTACCATCACTTCAGTTAAAAGGTTTTTATACTTCCCCGTTGCTATCGTTTCTATTGATTTATACTATAGGTATAGCTCTTTAATATTAAAACGTATAGCGAGTTATTATTAATTAATTACACAGACATCTCTCTGCTCATTATAAACCGTGCTTCATTTTAAAGTATTTTTAAATATTTATACAACAACTGTTCTCGGGGTATTTAATTGTTTTGAGGTACAGACAATGGCATAGTCTCGAAATGTTAAAGCGAGCATATTTTACAGCGCACAATGGAAGAATTTTTTTCTTCCGAATAAGATGAAAGTTTCCAAATAATAATAACCGCACTAAAACGCGTACGCAGGAAAGTTTTCTAAATTAAATATTATTCATCTCCAAACCGCAACTCATCGCTCTTAAGTTCGAAATAAAATAATAAATACATCCACCGAGAGCTATATATATTTATTTGCATTACAAGCAAAATTGCATACCAACCCTTAATTTTTTTTTTCACACCATAAGAAATCGTTTACCCGAACTCCCGTCCAAAAACCAGTGTAACTAGTTGTGATATTGTTGTTCTGATAGTAAAATTCTGAATTAGACGGTGTCGGATATAGACGATATAGTGATAGGACCACCCATAAGTTTGTTCGAGTATCAAGAGTGAACGGTGATTAGCCCAAATAACCAAATCAATAATATTACAATTTATATTATACAATTGGTTTATTATTTTTTTTCTTATTGGATGTACTGTTGAGTTTGAAACGAACGAGAGAAAATCAAATCATGAATTATAATTACTTATCTACAACATAAATATACCTGTAGCGGAATATTATGTCTGTGTACTATCGTCTAAATCAATCAACTAGATAGTTTGTAAAACATTAAATTAAAAATTTTAGTTGGAGATTATTTGAGACGAGTGTTTAAGGTTTTATAATGGAAAGTCATGGTTAAAATCTCATTACGCCAACTATTATGATGTATTGACCCAAATAATTAAAATACAACGTTATAATATACTTTTATTACGGTATTAAAACCAACTAAAGGCTTAATGAGGTCTTTAATTAAAACTCCCCTACTATTATACGAGTATTTGTAACAAGGAAATTGATAAACAAAAATAGCCAAATTTAATAATTAAAATCGTTTTCTAATAACGCATTCTGACATATTTCTACAAACATTTGAAACGGGTTTTTTTATATAACGAAGGAAAGTAATACGTGTACCAATACAATTTTAATCATTTTAATCATTTTTAATTAATATCTCAAGTGTTTATTTGTATCTATTTTTAAAATTGAATAGTAAAATGTAATTAAAATATCGAATCCATTTACAATATATAAGTCACATCCATACTTATAGTGAAATCGTTCAATTCTTGAAGTGGAGGTCCACTTCATATAATGTATCCATATTGTGAATATTTTAGTAGAAATTTTTCAACTTTTTCGAGAAGTCGATATATTATTATGATTGTTTTCCCTTTTTTTTCTATGATTCAATTGTTTGATAAAGTTTTATCTAAAAATCACCTGGTTGACTGACGAATCAAGTTATATTAGCTTCGATAATATACAGTTATAAGCTATGTTCTTCAAACGACTTTAATTTTAATTTTATATTTCTTATATACTATAACCAAATACCATATGATACTCAGATAATTTCATAGAAACCTAGTACTTATATCTTGTACAATAATAAATACAATTTTCGTGACATGTTTCATTTCTAATAAAGTCATAACATTTTCATAAAAATAAATATTTCTTAATGTGAACAGAATTAATATATATTAACTTCATGAAAAGTCAAATAGTTGTCCATATAGTATAGAAAAACGTCATATTCACTACATGGAAACATTTCATAAAATTGACATCAACTTCATGAAATGAGCTATTTCACTAAGTAGATTCGACATACACACGAATACATAATTCGAAACGCGTATATAATTAATTACTTAACAAATAACTTCAAATAAAACATATTTAAAAATTTTTTTTTTTTTAAATTCAACAGGTATTTTACTTCTTAGCTAATTTATTATTTATTAAACCTATGTTGTTTTCTCTAACGTTTTTTTTGTTGTGCGTTAAAACAAAAATTAATTTAAATTAAACCTCAAACTACGGTATACATATGGAATTTTGTTATTTAAAAAGATAATATACTTCAGAAAATTTTATTTTTTTGTTTTGCCATTATTGAATAGTTCAAGTTTTATGTTAAGTATAACTTGATTTATAATTTATAACCTTTCGTCAGTTTTATCAAACACATAATTTATAAAATTAGATAAAAAAAATTAAACTGTTGAACTTTTTAGTACCTTTATTTCATATGTAGTGTTGTAAATTTGTAATAGATACAATACACATTTAGTGTATAAAGTTTTAATTCCTTTTAAACAAAAATATTTTTAACATAAATTGTATTATACGTAATTATTTATATCTTTGTAAACTTTTTATAATGGATATGTTCTACATTTTATGACCTACGGACCAGAAACCCATTTGATGGGACTACTTGATTAAGTCTTAATCGAGACTCAATCAAATAGGAAAACAAAGGCACTGAAATATATTTTATAATGTACTATAACTTTTTATTCTTATAAATATATATACTCACTTTTACGACAACTGCATTTATCTTATGTATAAGTTTTTACTGAATTTGTTTTTTTAATTCAAAATTTAAGATAACAACAAAAGGAATTTGTCTCTTTTTACTTAACAATTTACAGAATAATGCTGTATATTGATGAACTATAATTTAAAACGATTTTGAGCTAGGTAATTAGATATAAATATCTGAACATTTCAAATGTACTGAAATTTAATTTTGTTAGATTATCAATTGTAATTTTCTAAAAAATTTAAGAATTTTTTTGTCTTGTAATACCTGAAGAATCTCATCTGTATTCGATTTCTTATCGAACACTCTTTAAAACAAATACCATTATCGTCCCATTTTTTGTCCAGAAACTAATAAATATGTTTCTTAACGAATAACTATCGGAAAAAATAAACATAACATTTACTTTTGATCATATTCAATTTGCTTGTTTAACTCGTTTGGCATTACATCATATTGCTTACGGTACGATAGCAATAGAAGTATATAATACACAAGCACAACAATATAAAATGGATAATAAAATGGAAATTTCAGTTAACCGTCTGTATAACCATCATATTTATTAATTTAAATATTATGTATGTACGTATGTATCCGAGCTTTAAATAGGTATTCGATAGAGCATAATTTATAAGTCATTGAATATGTATATTAGTTGCATCGTTAGTGGCCATAACAATAAGATCGTATGTAAATTATATTATAATTATTAAAAATACCAAATCATTAACCTACAAAGTAAAAATATAACTTTGTAACTATTCACAAGTACAATTAAATTTATGAAGCGTTGTCTCTTCAAATTATCATAATTCAAAACAAAATTAATGAAAATGTAATATTTTAAACTGTTTGAAAGTGTTTAAAGTGTTCAATATATTTTGTTACTTATTTAGTTAGTTTTCAGATATTTTTCTATTTTTATATGACTATTTATTTCTGTTCGTTTTGTAAAAACAATTGTTTTAAAACGAAGAGTTCACCGAGTGAAATACTCCAAAAAATATTTAATTTATTAATTTAAATAATTATATGTATTTTATAAGTACTATATTAAAATAAATTTGTTCAATTCATAATCTCTAAAGTCAGCTCTTAAATTTAACATTTTTTTTAAAAGTAAAAGATAAGTGTCTGAAACATTTGGAATTTAAAATTTAAAAAGCTTTTAGTAAAATAATAAAAGTGCACTTACGAATAAGTTAGTTTATTGATAAGCTTAAAAAATACTTGAATCGCACGATAACTGTAAATGAATTTGAGTAGATACTACTTAATCACAGATAAATTATAGGTGTATTTGATAAATAATTAGAAAATTATAACTTTTATTATAATTTACATTATTATCAAATAATTGTAATCTGAAAAAGTTTTAAAAACATTATGGGTAATGAAAAAGCCGACCTACTTGCCAAGGAAAAAGCCAATAACCCACATCAACTAACTGTGTAGAATATTAAATCTGACAAAGATACTAAAAAAATTATATACAACCAAATCAAAAATAACTGGCAAAAAGAATGGCTCAAAATGAATACTAAATTAAATGAGATAAAAAGATCTATTGAAAAATGGTATAACCCAATGTCGCTCAAAAGGAGAGAGGAAGTCGTACTGAATCGCCTCAGAATAGGCCATACGCATCACACACATGGCCACCTCATGAAAAAAGAACCACCAAAAATATGCCCTACATGTGGAATTACGACTATGATCAAACATATTGTTACCGAATGCAGAGTCACAGAAGAGGCACGACAAAAATTCAACATTCCGGAGCACCTGCACGACGCACTCGGCCCAGACGAAGAATCCATCAAAAAAATATTATTATTTATGAAAGACATTAAACTGTACAATTTAATTTAAATTAGTATATTTAAGTACCTATGTATACAAGCCAATGGTCCCGTTATCGAGGCTTCTTCTTTAATAAATAAAAAAAAACATTATGAAATTTTAATGAACATAATTATTATAAGTAGCTTAGTATTACTTGTACTAAAAGAATAGACGAATAAAAAAATAAAATAAGAATTACAATAATAAAATTGTAAAGAGTAATTATTGAAAGAGCATATAAATATAATATCTATCAACAACGTATTGTTTAATATTAAAAATTCCAAAACACCCATTTACATAATATTTGGATCATTACAAAAATATATAATTATAATAATTCTTGACAAATAATCAATAATACTAATAATAATAAGATAAACAACACATTTATTGTCTATCAATAGTAATTAATTCAATAATTTATACTTAATATACTAATTGGGTTTTGGATATCAGAGGTTGCGGTGGTTTTTTTTTAATTTTACTCATCTTAATTTAAAACTTAAAACCGAGCATAATATTTAAATAATTTTGTTTACTTTTGAAATTGCATAGTCAGTGATTTCGAAATGAGTAATAAATAAAACGTGAAATTGGTATCACAGCGCGATTAATATTCTTATTGTTAGCAATACATCTGACATTGATTAGTGATTACATTTCATATTTCAATTTTATTACGTTTCATAATGGTTGCCCATCAACAATAAGCGCATAACATTAAACACTAAATTATATTATATCTACTTAAATGTATTAAAAGCTATGTACAAAGTATACAGAATTGTAGAATGTTTGTCAGGGGAGTTGAAGTCATCTTGGAAAAGTTTAATTATACTCCAAAGAACGCGGTATCTTAATTAAAGATTTGCATTAGAACGAAATCAATGAATAAATAAACGTTTTATAACGGCATTTTCAAAATGGTGACATGATATAATAATTTACAAATGATGATAGAAGTATACTAAAAATTAGTAATTCATAAATGTGTGTGAACGAAGTATGTTCAATATGAGCTTTATGCCCATACCTGATACATGAATTATAAAACAATACTATGACCAACTTTAAATATCATAATGATGCTCACTCGAGTGCAGAAAAATAAATCTAAAACTAAAGTATAGTAATTTTGATTTCGTTATATTATTATCAACAACAATCAAACCATTGAATGTTCACTAATCAACATTATAAAAAAAAAATTATTTTATAAACGTAAACAATTCTACGCAATTTGTAAGACGGGTTCAGCATTGAAGAACAGGTGTGTAATCATATTATTAAGTTTGAAAATAGCTAATACATGTATAATGTATATGCGTAATGGATCGAAAAAACTACTAGATTAATCTGAATTATTATTTCCATGGTGTACTTCGTTTTAAAATTTTAATTTCTTATAAAAGAAAAATGTTCAACAAAGACTTTATAAATCGATTAAATACTGTAATGATATGCAGCATCATGTGTATACAACATTTTATGACTTAATAAACAACGACTCCTTCGGCACACACACACACACAGAAAACAAGCAATAAAAAGGGACAAAAATCTAACGGTTCCCCATTGTCAATAACTAGGTCAATCTTCATAGGAAACCGCCTTTGGTCAAAAGAACCATCCCACCACACATTCAGACCTCTCTATAAACGTCTTCAGACAACCCTTCTCGACTCTCTCCGTTGCAAGTCGTCAGTGCACCGACTTCCGGAGATCTTTTTCCATTTTTACGCAAGCATCACTTTTAATAACATTCGATTTCTGTGTGAGTGTCAAAGTGTCCAATTGCGATACTTTAAAGACTTTGTATATTCGTTTGAACATTTCCTGTACTCCTATACCGTGAGCGGTACGACTATCGACGACCGCGCAACGACGAGAAATTAGGTGAGTGTCATTGTAAATTGTAATAAGCTTGAGAGGCCTACAGTCACTCGCATCGGTTCTCGGACCTTTGTAACCCCGAGGCCCCAGTGCCCTCCTTATAAAAAGGAGGAAGGTAATAACCCCCCCCCCTTTTACCTTCTCTTTTACTTTTGGGTTATTACTTAATATATATACCTAGTAATAATTTATTTTACATTTAATAAAAATAAATCTCAACGTTTTTTTCTCAGGGACTAGAGAAAGTTTCAAAAATCACTTTTCTATCGAACTATTTGAGTCAATCTGACAATATAAATTCTAAATATAGTTGTATCTTAGATCAAAACTGTGTTCTTGAGGAAAATTCTCTGTCTTTAAGACTCAAAATTTAATACTATATTATTCGATACTCTAAATAAAACTATTTCCATTTCAAGTGCGTTTTAGGTGGATTCGATAGATTAGAATTAATGCGTAGTTTGCATAAAAAATAAAAAAGAATTTGTTCAGTCATAAACATTTTGAATAACTTTTATGACGAGTAAAAATGTTACATCAAAAAATCTGTTAAAACTTATAAAGCTGGTTAAAAGTAAATAAAACTTAATGTATTAATCTAATAATTTAAAATATTTACTTTTATAAACTTCTTTGACATTAAACTTCATATAATTCCATAAAACTATTAAAAATGTAATATTTTAATTATAATGATCTATTTAAAAAACTTATTAAAGAATACCGTACTGCTCAAAACAAACTTTGCGGTAAAGTATATATTTTTATATTTTATATAACCCACAAATTAATTATATTAACCGCAATTCAATGAGTATTTGAATCTATCCATCTTTTTTTTGATTTTCATATTTCAAGAACTTCTAAATTACATTTTTACAAAATACTTATATAGTTTTGCTAGTAACTATAACGTAGAAAATAAATATAGTTAACCATAAGATCTTAATAAATATTCCTCAGAGTAAACAGAGCCTTTTAGAATAAACGAATTAACAGTTGAAAAACATATTCCTATGGTCCTACACCAAACAGTATATAGAACTTTTAACACTCTTAATTATTTACATTACAATATATAGTTATGGTTGGAACAGTTAAAACAAAAGACTAAAAATAGTATACATATATTTGTCTAGAGACATTTCGAGACATTGCTCCCAGTTAAAAAAAAAAGTCAAGTCATAAAATAATTTTGTAAAAGTACATTTTAAACATTTAAATTAAACGAACAATAGCTGATTTATCGCGTAGGATATAATTATGTAAATCTACAGTACGTACTTTGCTTTATATGCTTTCTATTAATTATATACTTATAATTTAAAAAAAAATATAGAATGAATAAAAATATTTAAATTGGCTTCTGGAGAAGAGCTGGTTTTTTAAGAGCGCCTCCGACCGTCTATTCTAATTAAATTTCAGAATATTATGTAAAATAATTATTACCACGGTTATAAAATCAGAGCACATATAGTGTGTTTAATTACATTATTGTCATTCTTCATCGTCAACTTTTGTATTATAAATATCTCATCTTAGGGTCGACTTCTCCCTTTTAATTAATCCTATCCCCTTGTTATTGGCCCGTCCCTTTATATCTCATCAACCACTTTTTTTAGCTCCCCTTTTCTGCACGACCATTTCTCCACGTGGTAAAATTGCATTCTTCTTGACGCGGTAAACCTCAAAAACTTGCGTATAATTTTAACTCAATATATATGTAATTGTCTTTAAGTACTAAAGCATTATTAATCATAGTTACCTATATATACATTACATTTTAATTAATTAAATTAAAATTAGATTATCCGATATAAATGTCATGTCGTGTAATAAATTAAAACCAATGCATTATGATATACCAGCTATTATTGAAGATGAGTCAGTAAAAATAATTTGACGAAAATAAATTAAAAACGTTAAACGTAGTATAAAATATGAATATATGAAAATAGCTGTTTTTATTGACAATTACACAATAGAATGTGGTTTTTCTCAAACCAGATAATCTAATAATATAATTTAAATATTTAACGTCATAATGAGTTTCTAAAATATACTAACAATGGAATTAATATATTGTGTTTTTATTTCGTTCAATAATGATAGATGAAATAAACTATATATTTTATATAAATAGGCATTAAAAGGTTATAATGTAACACTAATTGGAATCAAACCCCGCATAGGTGGACAGAAGAAACGATTTCCCCTCGAGTTAAAGTATCATGATACAAAAATCTTCTTTTGTGTGTAAAATATTCGTTTTAGGAAAACAAATCTATATAGTATATAACATAATATTTAACTTTCCCTATCCCTTAATTTCCTCTGGTACAATCTAACTACATACAAAATGGGATAAATTGCCACTTATTATATTATTATGTTATAGAAAATAGAGTGAATTATCGGTAGTTTGTATTTTAAGGGAAATACGAACAATTCGAACCGTCGAGTACTCGATTTATCGAATTGGAGTTGAAGCTCCTGGGGTTATTTATTTAATTTAAAAATATCGAGAATCCACTGTATTATTCTCTCATAGAATAGTACAACGATTATAATAATATAATGCGTTAAGCGTCGTTAAAATGAGTGGTAGACTGGCAAAGGGTGCTGAATGCTGACATAATATGTGATTGTATCCCTTGCAGCTGCCACTCTTCACTTGGCTCCCAAAATGTTGTTTTTCATATACAGGTATAATACATATATTTTTTTTTCTAAAGAATAACACATTTATATATGAATAGAATATAATACATTTTGTAATCAAATTATTTCGACTTTTGAACTCGATTTTTTTTGTTTTTTATTTTTTAAGTAGCAAATACTATTTTAAGTATTATAACTCATACATTTTAAACCTTTCAACATTCACTGTCTTACCACACTATAATTTACTAAACATAATTGTAAATATTGATAAAATAATTGTTTAAAACATTGAACACTTGACATGTATGACAATACGATAAATTATGCCCTACTTCGTACCTGAACTGAAGGTTTGCAAGTGAGCTTTTTTTTTATTAATATAATTTACAATCTATAAGGTACGTGCACAGTTAGAAAATGGGATATTTTAATTACAAATGTACGGACAACACGAGCAATAACAGTGGAGAGAGGCCATCCAGTGATATAACTCTCTGTGAAAGGATTTTTATTTTTATACTCATATATAATTACTAATTAGTATAACTAATTACCTTTTTTTTTTTTTTATTCGTTTCTTAATTTTAAAGAATATCTCGCACCGTATTCGATTCACTCGACATGTCCGATTATCAGGAAAGGAGGCGGTAGAATTACGATAGACGATTAGAGGGTTCGAATGGAAATGGAGGTGTTTACGATTAAAGTTTGAGTAGGGCTTTTTCAATAATTAATTGATATTATTAATTTTGAGGCCATTGTGAAGATAACTTTTTGAAATGTTCCAAAGTACTGGGGTTATGGCATGAAAAGAAACGAAAAGATTGAAGTTGTTGAAGTTGATACGAATTTGGGAAGGCACCTAACTTCCCCAAATTTGGACACCGTAAGCTCAAATGGATCTCATTAGAGACTATTATACATGATTATTGATTAGTTTTATTCTAATAGACAATTTGATACGAAGCAGACGTGTCGCTTAGTTCACTAAGTGTGGGTCCCAAGTCAGCTTTTTGCAGTCATAGAGGCCTCTATACGGATCATTAAAATGAACGAGCATATGAGTATAGAGAGTCGGTTGGCTATAAACTTATGAATTATAATACAGTGTTGTTTTTACCGAAAACGTTTTAGCGTAATACTCATTCTGACCACGTTTATTAGCGTAGGCCGATTCCTTTGTAAAATGTGCCGCGATACACGTGCGGCCGCTCCGGGCACGCCAGTATAGTCCGTACAAATCATCCAAGCCGGGTTCACGGTTCACACTACGCCGTATAGCCCGGTGCCAGGTACTTTTTAAAATCTGTGATACCATGGAACACGTTCTTTAACGCACTATGAGGGGGGGGGCAGTGCCGGCGGGAGATTTTGCGGGGCCCAGGGCAGATTTTTTAGAAGAATTATTTTAGACGTCGCCGTTAACGTTGTTAGTCTGTCTTATAATTTATTTTTACTCTCACGCGTATTATTATATAAGCTGATAATATTCATCAATCATTATCGTAAATTTAAAACAACAATCGCATTTCTGATTTCTATCGAAATTATAATTAAATATTCATAAAATTATTCGTAATATAATATATTGGTTACATTATTTTTTTTTTGATATGCACTTCATTAAAAACCCAGGCACCACTACAGATGGGACTTGTATTTTTAATATTAAAAACAAATTTATAGTATTACAAATTATTACATGCCATTTTAGGCGCGGGGCCCCTAAAACGGCGGGGCCCTGTGCAGCTGCCCCTTCTGCCCTGCCCTTCCACCGGCGCTGGGGGGGGGGGTGCTTATCAAACGTTGGTCACGTGCTTTGTGCACCGTTTGAATGCATGGACTCTGCTCAAATCGGTTGGAAAATCAGTCGCAACCTTGGATCGCACACGTTTCGCGGGGTACAGCTGAAGACCATATCGCGTGTAGTCGTCGCGCGAAGCGTAGAGCAGTTTTGTACGCAAAGCCTCTATTGCGCGTGCGTAGGTAGATGGAGTGGCACGGCTGGGAGCGATTAGCGTTTGTCGCGGCAATTATTTTAAACAATACACTGTGGGATGCGCTGCAATGGTGAAATCGGTCACAGAAGCTATACACATGTATGCTTCTCGATGGTTATATGCCATAGCTCTTTCGGCCAGTACACCTGTGTGTATGATCTAAAGACAGTGTTGAATTCAGACATTTTATCCAGGGGGGGGCACTATGAGATGTGGAATTAATATAATACAAATTAACAAATTTTACTTTATTTACCTGATTGATATAATTGAACTTAAGCTTATAAAAACAATTGAGATTATTTAATATTTAAAAAATGTGTAATTAATATTATCATTTAAAGCGTACGAGGCGAGTTTTTTTTGTTGCATACAAATCTATCACCTCTTCGACATATTCAATTGACGGATCTTCACCTTCACCTTCACCTTCTATACTTATTTTCATACAGTATTGAAGAGTATCTTGTCCCATTCGGTTGCGAAGGTTTGTCATAATTCTATTCATCGCACTGAATGATCTTTCTACGGTAGGCGTTCCTATTGGAATACATAAAATGGATTCTGATAATTTTTTCAGATGTTCATAACCAACAAGGTAGCAAAAAACAACCTAACAACCTAACAAAAAGGTCAGTTATGGGATATCCGTTTGTTTTAACTTTCTGTGAAGCAACAAACATAAAAGACTTATAATCATATAATCACGGGCCGTGTAATATGCACCTAGACCATTCAAATTGTTTCATTAATAAATAAATCATTTATTTACTGACATTTAACCGGGGGGGCAAACAAAACTTCAGGGGGGGGCAGTTGCCCTCCCTGATGTATACCTGGATTCAACACTGTCTAAAGATGAAGTTCACTTCGTGGTAACGTACGGTTACCGCGGTAGATTTTGATAAATTCCATGTGCATCGTTTTATTTGGTATTGCTACTAAATGTAACTACGTGGTTCGACCAATGCGACACGGTTATTGTTTGCGCGACACGGAACGCCGTGATCATAATTTATAACGATGGAACAACGCAAAGCCGCGTATGCAGACGGACGGAACGCGTGTAGGCGAGTACTGAAGGAAATGTGCGTGTTAAGGTTCGGAAAAACGGCTCTTGATTCTTGGACATCCATGTTGTTTCGAGGCGATTCATTTGTCAGATCTGTTACTCTCGGTTCCTCGGCCACACTTTTTTTTTTTCACCTAGCTCAGTTATTGCAAAGTCGCATGCTGTTATTACATTTTTTACATTTTACTTTGAGAACTTTACATTTTTCAAAACGATTCCGTTACCTGATCGCGGGTACACATTTTTCTCCGTGCGCACAATTTGTGTAAATCAATTTCCCGACAAACATTTCTCATATCGGGCAATGCGGGGGTATCGTTCCGAAAACGTGAAAGTTTAAAAATTCGCAATAATAACCGCGCGAACGCGGTAAAAACCAATATTATATAGGCGTGACCGGGATTTGCCGGTCGAACGAGCAGTAAACCGTCCGAAAACAACACGGGTGTTCAAGGGGTATTTTTTGGACGCTCTTAAACACCTATTTCAGGGACAAGTGTGAAAACAACAATTTTCTCACTATACTATAATAGTATATAGGGTGGTCAACCGGCGCGCGGCGGCGATGCGAATAGCTGTAGTGTGCCACCGCTGGTAAACTGGTAATTTCGGTGAAAAGCCACCGGTGTGTGCGAGCGTTTGGACGTCACTGCAGTGCGGTGCGGTGCGGTGCGGCGGCGGCGGCGGTGGTAATTCGATTGCCGTCTGAGGCCGCCTTGCATTATACATTTTCCATAAATTAATGGAACGACCGGCTGCGAGAGAGATCTATTGCCAATCCAATTAAATTGCGCTCTTTCTGTACACACACACACACACACACACACACACATACACTCACGCACGCACGCACGTAACCCACCCCCATCGTACACGGCTCTTCCTCCGCTTGCACCCACCGCCGCACCCCGACCACACTTTATATATCCTTTCCACGTTATCCTTCTCCCGCAACTGCCCTGCAGCCCACCCCGCAGCCGCCCACACCTAGACCCCTCGATTTCCTAAAACCGTCCACGACCACCGCCGCCGCCGCCGACGAACCAATCAACATATAGATTCCTCTTCCACTGCTGCGTTTTCCCTTACATATATATATATATATACATCGTGCATACAACTCCGAAGGGCGTAGCTCAATTTCGCTAATGTTTTTTTTTTAATATTTTTTTTTTTTCACTCCCTCCCATTCCTACCCCACCGCGCGCACTCGCATGTATACAATCGACTAGACTTTCGTCGGTGTGAGCATACTCGAATCGTATATTTATATATATACAAGCACGCATCGCCGATCACCGACCACTATACTACTGTACGTGGTATAGGTAGACTACTGCCGAGCCGACGCGTAATGGAATTATAATTGAACGCACTTGCCGGGCGTTTAATAAGAAATAAGAACCAGCGGGCGAGCTAAAAGATTAAAAATTGAAAAACAACCGGATATCACAAATTCGTGGTAGGGCGCGGTGGTGAAGGAGAGATATACCGTAGAGACAACCGTCACACCGCCCCTGTACACGCGGTCTATAATCTCCCATCATCCTGCCGCCGCGCGCCGTTGTAGCGAAAGTTCGCGCGTAGTTGAGAACGGACAGCAGCACCGACACGCTATTACATTACTGTGTAGGACGGCGGAGTGTACGCACAAAATCTTCGGAATCATTACGATTATTACTTTTCGTAATTTCGATTAATCGATTTTTGTATCAATTTAGACGTGGCGGCACGATTAATGTCATAATATATATATATATGTTCTGAAAACGCGGTTTTTGTCGCTCTTTGTTGTGCGCACAAATAGGGGAGTGGAGGGGCACGCATTTTATGCCCTTAAAAATACGAGTACAATGTGTGAAATAAAATTCACATCGAACGAACTCCGTACAAATTATACTATACTGGAGACGTCGTTATGTACAAGTATGTTCCCGCTCGTTTTGGACTAGGGACCATATTTATTTTGTAAAAATACGGAATGCACCTATTTTGAATATCTCTTTTTTTTTTTTTTGCTCACTTAAAATATATACTAAGATTTTTAAATACAAATAAAATATTTACACAGATAAACAATTCTATATTCATACAATATTTTTATGCCCGCTAAAATGGTCGGGATTACTATGGAACACACTTGAAAAACCGGGAAGGAATTCGTCCCGTAAACTTTCGTCGGGACAACGGAACACAAAGTTGGTTCGAAATGGTCACTCTAATTAAGACGTAGGTACACACCTTTTATATACGCGCGTGTTTTACAAAACGGATTCACCAGCGGTCGTTCGATGTACATGTATGGGATAACAATAATTATCATAATTAGCGCTGGTAGAGTACATGTTTTTATTATTGTAATCTAACTGAATTACTTAGCTTCACCCGTTCATAATTATGAACGTTAAATTGTGAAGCAATAAATAATGAAGAATTATATATAAAAGTTTATGATTACGACCGACGAATTATTTGATTAAATGATTTTAATTTTTTTTTATCAATAATTTAACCCATGTAAACTGGTATTTTTCGCGGGGGCTTAAGCTGCTTAAGTTAAGCACCCCCAGATTTTTCATCGAATTGTTCCCCTACTTCTGAAGATCACCCGTAAAGAGATGATACGTCCGTATGAAAGTGTTCTCTGTGCAAAAGATTCGTCGACGCTGGCGCCACGTGGGCTGAACCAAACTTACATGATAGAAAACGTTAGATTCCGCTCCTTCGAATGAGCACCACCGCGACATCACTACACACTCTTCTCGGAATAACTGTCACTGGACAGTGGTTGCGCGTTTCAAATGAGGGAGTTCGCCTGAAACACCCTTCAGCGTATGATATTTGAGATTCAGATTTTTTACTAGCACGCCGCAAACGTTTTTCAGATTATAATATAATACGGATTTCTCGGACCGAGTGCAACAAGTGTCATCCACCCAGAGCCTAGAACGCCGACCGGAGACCCGCGGCGGCAGGAAAACTCGGCTTCAGCCATCGCCGGAGGCGGATGATCATTGCGAGGCTTGTTACCATTGCAGGTCGAGGCACGTGCGCCGCGAGCACGGCAACAATTGGGACTTAATGTGCACCAAGTGCGACCGACGATTTTCGAATCGGTACGTGCCGCTTACGTGCACGAGTAGGTGCATCACCTGCGGTCCTGCGGTATATTTATTTAAGAAAATTTTAAAACAAAGATTGATTATTATTTGTTATATTCTTAGCATACGAATGCCTAACGTCTGCGCGACGTCTGAACACAAATGTGAACGGGACAGTATAATATATCGGAGAAGATGATCGTCGCATCGACTACTATAGAAGTGGTTTTTGTCTTTTCGAAGTTTCGGTTATCTCGTGGTAAACGTTGAGGTACGGATGATCGAACGTATCGGCAAATCTTAATAACTGTCCAGTTGGTAAACATTTTGATCACTTTGATCACCATCTGACTGAGATGCCGTTTATACCAAGCCAACAAAATTGATTTGAACCCTCCTTTGCCTGTGCGTGACTATTCAAAAGTTCCTTAAATGTTGATTCTTTAGAGCGATGAAAATGTTCGTTCAGCTTCACGTGATGTTACGAGGAGTACAACAAGGATGTACAATAAGGTTTATACATGTTTGTAAAATTTATAAACTATAAAATACTCCCAGGCCTTGTATCATTTTTTTTTTTTTTTGTTAATGGCTATAACCGTAATTATAATAATATATTAGCCGTTGGCCGTCGTTTTCAAAATGATACATCGATAGCAAATGTATGTTTCTACTCGCTACGATTAATTTTTATAGCATAACAATTAACAGCCAAATACGAGTATCTTGTACCCATGAAAAATTAACAATTGGATGGTGCGTGACGAAAATACTAGAAGGTGCAGGGTTTGATTCTCGATCTCGGTTAAAGTTTTTTGCACTTCTTTGCTGTTTTTCCAATTCACCGGAATACTGTTGGTAAATTAAAATAATAATAACGATTACCTAATGTTAATAATTTTTGGGTAGAAATTATTTTCTCTCCACTTCCGAGGACTTTTTTCTCTTTTTTTCCGTGTGAGAGTTGCCTCCACATTTCTGTGGATTAGGCCTATACAAAAAACGCACCGCGTGAATTACCTCATGCTTCTAAACTTATAGATCGGAATATTTATGTTTAATGAAGCTAAGGTGGTAAGGACACTTATCCATCATGCGTATATGTATTCATTCGACGGTGTAGGGCTTGTGTATTTATCATTTTTACCAAAAGGTTCAAAGATTTATTTTCTTACAATAATATTTTCATGACTCACTGCATCCGCGTGACTCCAGAAAAAACATGAGAGTTTGTCTTTTTTTCATTATACAATATACAGCTACGCATACAATTTTTTCAATTACACGCACACTCTTATGGAATTAAAACTTAATCACGAAATACCGTTTATTGTGACATCAAATTGAGTCGTACCGACAAGAGTAATACATTTTATTGACATTTTACGAAAAAAACCTAAGAAAACTCTTAAATCTCAAATTACTAAATATTATATAGTATAAAATAATTTTCAAAACCGTTTGAAATTCACACAATCTTAAAAAAATAGATATAAATATATCCATATTAATTATATCCATATAAATATTTGAAAAAAAAATCAAAATTGACATTCCGTAAATCTGCATTTATTTGTCAATTTTCCGCCATTATTGGGAAAACTGCAGTTGAGAAACATTTGACAATATTTGGAATCTGAAACATATACTGCTATTGATGATAGGATAACGTTTTATAGGAAAAATCGTGATGACATATATAAAAAATAAAAAAGCAAACATTATGATAAAACCAATACATTCCTCGTTTCACTCAGAATCTAATACAGTTTTCCCTATTAGTTTATGATCAAAGTTAATAACCTTCCTTGTATAGCACTGTAAAACAAAAAATTGTTTTTGAACAATATCAAAATTAAATTTTATATTAACTTTCAATTCGATTAAATATCATGCGCTTTATACCAATAACATTTCCAATAAATATTTGAACACTGATATTATCTACCCACCTGTTATATATATATATATATATATATATATATATTAAATGAATTCCACGGAAAAACTCATATTTTCTAAAAGCTTGTGCTTCATACAATTCCGAAAAAAATTGATAGTACTTTAAGTTTTCATTGTAATAAACTAAATACGAGTTTAAAACTGAAATTATTAGCATTAATAAACTTTAAAAAAAATACTTAATATTATTTAAAAACATTTTTTTTTATCCTGAATATTTTCACCGTTCCTTTCGGGTTTATTAAGTGCTATATTAATGTAATGATTTTTATTAAATAAATACCAAAACGGTTCGAGCATTAAAATATAAAATAAAACTTTTAAAGCACGACTGCAGCTGAGCTCTGCTACGCGAGATGAAACCCGTTTACTGCAGAAGTGAAACATAATATTACTATATCGCCGGCAATACTACCAGGCAGGCGTGTATTTTCGTGCGTCCTTTTTCATTCAAGTAAGACCCTTGCGAATGAGCGAGGTTCAAAGCAGTTGATGATGGAAAAGGTCACCACCACCATCATACACAAGACTTAACGCTTATCCATCGTAGAATTTTTTTTTCTTTTTAATACAAGCATATGTTAGAAGCTCTCTAGATGTGGTGTTCGAGAAAAATGCAGAGAATAAGCTGGACTGATAGAAGATCAAATGAAGACATCCTGAGAACAATAGATGAAAAACGAACATTGATAGACACCATAAAGAGAAGGAGATGGCAGATGATAGGACACACGTTGAGGCATGGAGATGAACTGCATAGTATAATAATCGAAGGTATGATAGAGGGTACAAGATCAAGAGGAAGACCTAGGACGAGATACATCAGTCAAATAATGCAGGACGCAGGAGTCACTTCCTACAAGGAGCTTAAGAATATGGTGAACGATAGAGAAAAATGGAGAAGTCATTTATTGTAAATAATTTGTTAAAAACCAATCTCCGGATTGAAAAACAAAAAAAAAAAATACAAGCAAAAAAAATAAATAAATACACGCGCGCGCGCACACACACACACACACACGCACGCAGAAAAGCCCTTGCATAATTGTTACCTATTACACTGATTCCAATCCATTCTGTATATTATGTACAGTCTTAGCACTTTATCGGTACAATATGCACAGACGTGGTCGCATCCGTGTAAAATCACGAGACTATATTCTCTTCAGTTACTACGGGTACGTACGAGTGGGTGATGAAGTATATAACAAGGGTAAGAAGACCAAACACAATTTCCCCAAAAATAACGAACACATCATAACCCTGGAATCTGGATAACAGCAAAAAACTTCCGATAATTAGTTTCCGGCCAACTACACACAAACAAAATCCAATACAAAGCGGAAAAATTCTAATTAAAAACTTTTTGATTAGTTTTCTTTTATCTTTTCAGACGACGGGGTAAATCGTACACCCACCCACACACACACATACAAGCATATATAATATATATATATATATATATATATATATATATATATATATAGAGAGACCGGACGCAATTAATTTTATCCAACCCCTTGACCACCCCTTGTACTCTGCTGCCGTTCGCCCATTACTATACGCTGTTTACTGAAATATAATAATTCGTTTTTAAAACGAGTTGTGTGTGCAGAAAACCGTATACAGACTCACTATATCTAAATACATCATTTGACTGCAGTGCGAATAATATCATTCGTTCGAGGTGATTATGCTTATTAAGTAAATCCGCGAATACGAAATCGGTACACACGAGTCAGTGATAGATAAATAGCCTTTTAGTATCGTACGTAAATCAATATTACAACGCTCGCCCATACATCATATTTTATCGTCTGAATAGATTTCCTGGGACTGAAATAAATCGCACACGTTTTTCTGGGAACAGTTTACAGTAAACACAAAAAAATTCAAAGTTCCCCAGAGACATTATATAATATTATAGTGAAATTTTTCCTTTCTACCCTTTTCACTTTACATATTCCGCTCGGCTCCTTGCACAATTTAATTAAATAAAAATAAACATAAAATAAAAGCATTTAACTAACTTATTTTAAGCAATTTAAAATATATTCTTATCGCTACTGTAATTTGTTAACGATTTAAAACAATTCGATTCGATAAAACGCATACATTTATATATAACTTCAATATATTATATTATTTATATTTAATTTCAAAATAAAATATTTTTTTACAAATATTTGATGTTTCTATGGAAATAACTAAATGTGTGTTAGAATTATATTAAATTGTGTTTTAGTATTCATTTTTATTTTGTGTTAGTTACGTCTGTAGTTATTTACAAATGATTGAAATAACTCACAATAGCTAAATTTAATTATACCTACTATTATATTATTTTCTTTGTTTGATGTATTGAATTTGTGTTTATTTAATTTTATTTAACTTTAAACAGTAAAAATAGTATAACAATTCAGTTGGTACTATAGTAAATTATTTTTATACTGTAACGCAAACAATAAATTAAATAAATTAAACAAATATTATTTTGATATCTGAATGAATACCAATATCATTGGATTTTAAAATGAATTCAATTATTATAAACTCACTTCAAATTGAAACTACTGTGTACTCGTGAAAGTTTAATAATTAATTTAAAAAAATATACGTGAACATTGGTTGTTAACAGTACTTGAACTGAAGGGCGCGGGCCACGGGGTAGCGGACCCCTTTTAATTTCGTAATGTTTAAGGGTTCCCTATCTCCCTAATTTTATCAACTATTTACATATTAAACATTACACAACAGCTCTAATTTTTATAGATTATTGGATTCTTTTACAACATAATATCTCTCAAATTTATGAACATTTCGAGTGTAAATGAAAACAAAATTAGTACAATAAATTGTATACGTCTGTATATACATAAGATAACCCAGAGTCTACACATTAATTGTGAACAAAACACAAAGAATTTTGTAAGAAATATTATATTATACTTCCTCTTAAGCTATAATTTCAAATACTTGACAAAAAGTTTCAAAATTATGATCAAAATCTGACATTTCATCGATTAACGAAAACATTTTTTTTTTTTTATCTATACTAATTAAACTCTTAAATGTTCAATAGATAATAAATATGCTAATTAAATAAAACTACTTAAACTAAGCTACGATCCATAATTTTAATATCCAAGTTTATTTTAATTTTTTTTAATAAAAAAAAAAAAAGGTAACAGAAAATATTGTGTTTAAAACTATATAGTAAAAATATTGTCCTTTTTGCTATCATATAAGGACTATGGTCTATGATGTAAATTGGATCAAAAGTAAAATTTGATCCAATCTAAATAATTTCAATTAACTCCGTAGAAAAATTTGTTAACATGCGAATGTGTAGGGAGCCAATTCAAATTATACGTCATCGCTATGAAATCTGTTATGAATAAGATTGGTGTCCAAAGGGTAAACCAATCACGTGAAATTTTACGGTGATACTATTATACAGTGATAAATATCGATATCCATAAAGATTTAGATATAATTATCTTATATGATTTCAGAAAATATTAACAAAGAATAGGTTGCACAACGATCGAAAATGCGCTAAATAATTTCGAAAAAAAATTGTCAACATTCTTTCTGTAGGCCTTTTACATACTATATAGTTACGGCGGTTTGTATATTAAGTCTTATTAGCTATCAATTAAACGGTCAGCGTATCGGATGTAAAACGAACTAATATTGTACCACGTGGACGATGTATAAATCGAGTTATTTTAACCTATACAATATAACCATACGGTCATTTACCGCATTAGTGAGTGTCACTCAAACTGAATTATTTTTTTAATATTATTTTCGAATGAAAACAATTCAATACGTGTGTGTCCGACTGTAAAGCCGTGCATGAGCTGCGTCAATAATAGATATTATTTTCTTTGCCACGGTTTGTAACTACACTGAATCGACTTGTACTTATATCATATTGAATGTTTTTTTAAAATGTATTTTCGAACAATGATATACTGTGTTGGGATTGTGAAATCGATTTGCGTGATTAACAATCATACTTTGTTGATAAATATTCGATAAAAAATATGCTATTCAACAGTATAATATTTTTGCACGACCAGTACAACTAACGTGATGCGAATGCTAATAAATTAGGTTAATGCAGTGAAAAAAATTAACAGGATACGCGCAGAAGCTTTATTCATACACAATGGAATTGAACAGTTTCGTTTTCCACTGAAAAAAAAATATGCAACCTTTTATGTCTTGGGCATAGAAAATGAATGCTAATGTATATATGGTGTATGCAAATAATTAGTTAAGTTAAAAGTTAAATAAAGTAATTTATTTAACTTAGTTAAAAAGTTTAAATAAAAAGTTGTAATTATTTTATTTTGTTTTATTTATTTTTTTTTTTTTTGACTAGGTAGGTACTCTCAGAAACTATAAATTATATCAACAGACAAAATAAAACGAGAAAAATGTCTTTGAAAAAAATCGTTCTAATTAAAAAGTTAAAATTTAATTTTTATACACCCATTATAACATTTCACCCTGATTGGTTATTCGCAGTCGATCGATACAAAATAGTATACAATACGGTACCATCCCTCTGGAAACATTAAACACAAATTAAATTACCTTAATTCATTGTATACTAACCGTTCCCCTTGCAGTCATGCTATAAAACATCACCCGGAGTGTTCATTTTTAAATTACCCAGTTAGTTGGTGGGGTAAATTTAGTGTAAACAATTTTTGTTTGTTTCGCTTTTAATACCTATAGGTACCCGTTTAAAATTATACCAATATAAATAATACTCGTTTGTGCTGTTTATATGTTTTTCGGATTTCGCATGTTAAGTTAAACGTAGGTAACGTACGAGTATATAAATATTATTATTTCCTGTGCAAGTATATACATGGCCACAAATATTAAAAAAAATTATATTCAGCATTCACGTTAGAACATAAATAACGCCCTAAGCTAAGCTTAATATAATTTATAATATATAATAATTATATATACATACGAATGATTAAATATCATTCTGTTATAATCCAAACGCATATTATATTAAATGCTAACCTGTTTTCGTAACTTCTTAAAAACAGCCTACCGACAAAATTGCTGCAGGAATTACCATAAACCGTATTAAATCGGATTATTTTTCAAAACAATTTACATGACATGTATTTCAAGTAAGATGCATACAGTATCTGTACACCGGCTGTATTAGTATACTAAACGACGAAAGCGTATTTTTTCCTATAATATATACAACCATTATATTTTTAAAATGTATGAGTTATTCAAATTTAGTTAAAAAATTTGGATAATAATTTCAATTCCATTTAAAACCAAGTATAGATAGTGTTTTGACCATATATTTAACATGAATGTAATATGACTAATATTTTCTAATTTAATATATAATATAAGAAAATATTGAGCTGAATAACGTTAAATTATTAAACACAAATATTAACATTATATAAAATAAAAATGTAAGTAAGATTGCAGTTTTCATTTATTCAAGAGTTTATACTATAATTATTAATTTATATAATAAGCTTTGATTCTTAAGAACGTAGGTGAACATAATGAAATATTGTTATTAGTACTTTTTAAATATTAAAACAACTTTAAAATCCCATTCTATCGTTCTAATTAAAGTTGGTATATGATACTTTGTTAATTTATATCCGTTTATTAACAATGCTTTAAATATTTATAACTTTTCAGACTATCCTTAGATAAAACTTTAAACTAAATTTAATCTGATATTTAAATTTCTATATAGCTGGTAGCAACACAAATTACCAAATATGTGAATAAAAGTTAGGTAACAAAATAATAGCTCGTTTGTTTCCACGCCTTATATAATTGTTTGTATATTCGTATACCGTATATGTTAACTAAATACATTATAAACTTTTAATATAATAATTATTATTTTCCGCATAAACAGAATACTAATTTTTAAAAAAAAGGTCACTAGTCAATACCTCATAGCTTAAAAATATAATAAACGTTGAAAATATAAGTAATTGCTGGGTAAAAAACATTTACACCCTCGGTATCAAGCATTATTAAAAATTCTAGTTTCCTAAAGATTTAAAAACAAAAACACAGAGATTTTAATTTACCGTAAGTTCGAAAACAGTAAGATAAAATGAACTCTTATAGTCTTAGTCTTATGTTTCAACAATCACGACACCTATATTATATTTTATTATTGAAAAGTCACTCATCAAGTTTAGAATAGCTAACGAGAAATAATTAATATTATTTAAAAGTTTATAGCTACATACGAGAACAAATTGTACTAGACTCCAATGTTTTGCTCACATCAATGTGATAAATATTTTAAAATCATATTGTTTGAAAAAATGTAATCGTTTAGATAAATAATGAGCCAACGAACGAATTACGACGGTAAATAACATTTTACGCACATTATACGGTTTTATAAATGTGTAATACATAGATTACACAAATTTCAAATACCACTCGATCGCTGATCAATATCAATATCGACGAAACGTATGAACTTATGAATCAATATGAAAATTACTATGCGATAATTAGGTTTAAAATAAATTTGGCCCCAGTCAAGACTATGTTTCGTGCGAGGTCGGATAATTCAGTCAAAACAACCATACCGATTCATTTGAAATTTTGAATTACCGTGTATAGCGGCGCCAACGAAAGTATTTTACCGAAATCGCAATTTTAAACGTCGAAACCGTTTTATGCAGGATGAACATATTTTTTCACTTTCTGGTTATCTAGGAAATATTTTATTTTGTTTAACACGTTAATTTTATAATTGCAGATTAAGGCAGAATGGTATGTGTAAAAGAATATGGTACAAGTGAATAAAAATGAATATCACTAAATCATACGACGAATGTGCGCTTATTCAACATTTTTTTTTTGTTTATCAACATTGTATGACTATTGCTCTAATCTAAAATAGTTGAATACTTCCGGGGTGAGACCTGGTAATTCAGGTAGTATTTATAAACAAATTATTCAATATTACAATGATGTATTTGTATTTTTGATAATACATTATATTATATTACACGCATTGTCTCGGTGTACCGATTCTTATAATGTTCATCATTAACATCATATTAATGTTCCGTATTCATGCAAATATTTTCATTTAAATGCGAGGTACTTAAATACATAAAGCTGTATTATACGTACAAGACTATATATAAGCTACTTTATGAGTAAATCCGTTGTCTTATTTCGTTCCCGGTACAGTAACAGTGTGCTTGGTGATTGAATCGTTTTTAGTAATATCTCAATGATAAATGTACATTATAATATACGTATACGTGTACTATATAGTATGTTGTACAAGTACGAGTGTATATATATGTTTCCATTTCCGTCTAATTCTTTGCTACTTCAAACATTGGTGAAACGCTACAAACAATTTTCAAGAATGTATATAGTCGTACTATTTGTTCCTAAAATTACGAAAAACACGTAGAAGTATCGAGATAAAATATTTTGCCGAGTGAACTCTAACAAACCGATCGACCGCGAAAATAGTAAAACAAAATTGTATTTTGCAATATTATTTCGTGATTTTGTTACGAATAGAAGACAGCAGTTTCGGGAGGTTTAAAAGAAGAACCATTAGACAGATGATAAATTAATAAGTCGAAATCGTCATAAATATGACTCACGGTATTCGTATATATACAGAGGAATATTGTTTTGAATTAAATCGGTTTTAACTCGCGAATAATTAACATTCTGAAAAATGCCTCGGGCGAAACAGTCCCAAATTGTTTTCCAAAGATATACCTTTTATTCATAATAATATGGCGTTGGCAGCGGTGAAGGCGGCGGAGGCGGTTGAGCGGTATACACATCGCTAATTTAATTTAATTAATTTAATTAAATTCACCCAAAGAGGCGCGTTTTCCGTATTATATGAAAAGCGTTTTATCGATCGATTAAAAAATATTCAATTACGAGTGCTGCTATCACAGTTGTTGTATAATTTTTCAATCAATAATAAGCTGTAACAATTACGTTAATAATGCGTGTATAAATGGTATTTTTTTATTTTATTTTAATATAACGTCATAACGCTTAAAAAATATTACGCTCGGATCCGTATACAGTGCAGTAGATTCAATCGTCAATTAAATTGGTACATTTCTGAAGCGCGTATAATATGTATATGTTGCATACGTGTATGACGTGTATGATGTGTATGTATATGTGTAATATAATATAATTTTATATACTTACTGTTATGCTTTATCCACCATACATATGTGTAATTTATTGTTATATTCGTCATATATATTTTCACGATTATTCAATCGAAAAAATTGTGTTAATGTTAAATATAACAAGCACACAAAATGTGATCGTTATGATAAATTTTTCGTTTATTGAGTTTATATTATGTTCACTATTCCTTTGAATCTTTTGGAAGTAAAGAATTAACGAAATTATTATATTCATTGCTATATTTAGTCGTTTATATATTTACACAAACTCGGGGTTTAACATAGCGTTTAACTGGAAGTGGAGAGAAGTACTAATTGTTGAGTTCTATCACCTCTAATATTGTTTTTTTGAAACGCTTTGAAGGGGACTGCAGATAAGGATTAATTCTTAATTTTTCAACTCACACGTTCAAGATCATTTAGTCTTCAGAAATAACGATTTTCGTATATTTTTACACACCTACCGCTTATTTCTACTGTTCAAATTCAAGTATACATAATATTGATTTTAGTTACCATAACCATGTCAAAATCAAAAAAAAAAAATTCTATAAAAATGACATTGGGCTTACAAACGGTTATTCATTTGTTTTTTTATTTTACAAAATGTATGCTGTTAGGCAACAAATAATATCACCTATTATATTATATAGATAAAGAACAACATGGTTACAAAAAGAAAATAAGAAATAAAAAAGCCATTCAAATTCAATTAATTTGACAACGAGAGAAAGAAAATGTAGTTGTCACTGGAGTGACCGGAGCATACGCGTTAAAGTGCAAGTTCATAATTAACTTAGCATTAATTTGATAAATCATGAGAACGCTACAGTACAAGTAAGTACGTACGTATAGGACAAAACACGTTTGGAATGACTCCTACACGAATTATAAGCGGCAATGAAACGAATACGAGTGGGTTTTTGAGAGACTCGACAGCTGGTTAAAGGACAACAAACGCCTTTTTGATAACCTTTTTGATAGCCGGCGTTTTATAAATCCCAAGTGTTCGAATTGAATAGTGTTCGTCACATTATATAACTGTGTAGTACTCATTCACTCGTTTGTTTTTATTAAAAATACATACATTATATAGCATCTACTTCATTAACTTGTATTTAAAGCCTCCAAGTGAGTGGAGGAAAAATGAATTTCCCCCGACAATTCAACGTATTTCAATAACGTCATATCTATCATCTCCGCAGTCTACAGCACTATGTTTTAAGTTTACATCTAATTCATTAAACATACTTTTAATTCATTAAATTATAACACTATCAACTGCAGTAAACACCATATTAATTATACTAATTCGTTTTTTAAATGAACGAAAGTTTTTAATTGCTTTTATCAATTAAATTTTAATTAGCCTAAAAAGCATTTGCAATTATTTCAATCCTTATATAGTTTAAACGTCATAATATATTTAATCATTTAGGTTAAAAATATTATAGGTACTTAAATAAAATACATAATACTGCAAAATTAATTTATAATTTTTATAGGTACTTACCACGGTATATTATAAAATAATATGCCATGGTATTTTCAAAATAACGAAAATACATTTTTTCATTTATTATTTTATAAAAGTTTTCATTTTAGTTTAAAAAAACTAAAAATATACCTCAGGCAAGTCTAATTTTTGATCACGTATTACTCAATAACAAAAAAAATAAAGATTATAATATATATGTGTAATCAATTCTCCTATGCTCATGCTATTACTGTTACAAAAATATTTGTAAAATTACAACTGATATTGTCTAAACAGACTATACATCAAGTAGGTGTATCAACACAGATGACAAAACGATAAATGTCGTAACAATAATGAGAAGTGTCCAGAAAAAATATGAACATTTAACTGTATCGTATTAATTTTTCATCATAGAGATATCGCGGCTGAAAAAAATCCCCTTTTACTAAAAAAAATAAGAGCTCGTAATTTCATCGATTTTACGAAAATAAATAATAGGGATGAAAAAAATTCGAAAGTCTTATAGTTAAACATTTAACTCAAATTAACGACGCAGCCGCCAAATCCAGAATTTGGTAGCTACTCTATTTTTATTCCAATCAGTTGTTAACTAAAAAAAAACTCTTAAAAAACGAATAATCTATTCCAACGTCTAAAGGATTTACTTAACTTATTACTTGAGTTTATCCTCATTATAATATCCGAAAAAAAAGTCTATGGAAGAGTATCCAACATAGTGCACGGACACATCTTGCATACAACACTAACGAGTGAAATGAACCTAATAATGTCTCCCTAATAACGATTTGATTATAACGACGACGAGTGTAACGTTTTGGATACGCAAGATCCCCAGCTATAAGATTTATCCATGTCAATAAGTATTAAAGTAATTTTATGAACCGTTTTTTAATACTGCCTCAAATATTAAAACGTTATTTTCGGTGCGTTCTTAATTTTTAACGGACTCTGTTATACCCACATTGTACCTTCATTAAAAAAAAACTCGTCATCTTCGAATATCCACGATATTCATACGTATACATTGGCACATGGATGATGAATACGATATTATACACAACAAAAACAAGGTGCGTTACCCTGGCACCCTAAAGTCAAAAATTCCAAATTTTTTTTTTACCATTATTGTACCTCAGTACCCGCAATTGAAATCGATTTTTAAGGTATAAATATTTGGGTACGAATTGCATCACATCATGGTACAACAGTGGTAAGAAAAAAATATTTTGAATTTGGCGTGCCAGGGTAACGCGCTTCAAAAAATATTGAAATTAACAGTTTCCCTACGAACGATTTGGTTGTCATAGAAAATTCATAGTCAAAATCATCTAATCAACTGATTCTGATTTTATTAAAATATTTTTCACAAAATGCACTAGGATTTTGTCTCTGATTTCACTATTAATTTACATTGACTAGGTATCCAACCCTTGTTACGGAAACGGTGCATTTTACTCGTATGTACCTACTTTTCAGTGGACTAAAGCAGTGACATTCGGTGTGACGTTTTGGACGACATTAAGGCACGATCCTCGCAGTAAGACGCAACCATATGAAAATGTCTCATTCAATTAAATGTTCTTACAGTAACTACGAACTGAAACTCTGCTTCGGATACAATATAATGTGTACATATTTAAAATCTAGTCTCTCGGCAAAATTTTTCTTCGAATAAATCAAGATAAAACACCATAAGAGCCAATAAGCATACAGGCATACAGCATATATAGTTATCAGCTGTTCCTTACAAGTAAAATAAAAGACAAAAGTTCAAATATATATATACAGAAAGTCACCGGCGATTATCCAATAATTAATATTAAAAATAATAATAAATATTTATAATTCCCGTATAAAACCATTTTGAATTAATACGTCGAACAAACATCGGTGTTTGCGGGTCTTACACGATCATTTATGCTACACACATTGTCCGTTAAATGGTAACGGAACGACGTTATAAAGAACCAACAACTGTTATCTCGTCATCACTGCCAACGATTAAATCCTCGTGGTATTTTCCGGGTTAGGTAAATTGAGTCCCAAATGACCCTAACTCGGTAAATTGAGTCCCGGGGAAAAGCAGGTAGTAGGTAAGTTGAGTCCCGGGAAAAATCAGGTAGTAGGTAAGTTGAGTCCCGGGAAAAAACAGGCAGTAGGTAAGTTGAGTCCCGGGACTATTTTTTTATATTTAATAATTATCATTATTATTATACATTATATGTCCATTATATGTACTTGGTAAAAACTTCATAGATATTGATTTTATAAATTCAAATCGGGTTATAACATTGCCGGTGTATTTTGTCATTTGCTCCCTTAGGTTTTCTTCCTTATCGAGCGTGCGTTTGTTTTTTACTTCTTAATTTGATCGTGGTTTCTGACTGAACTTCGAGTAATTCATCAATAAAGTTAAAAATATTCGGATGTGGACTGTAAAAGCGTCGGTTTAATCGCGAATGATACGATTCACAACTATTGGTTGTACGCACGGTTGTAGCAGCAAATGCCGACCAAATATTCGGGGGAAATGTAGCATCATCTGATATGTAAGTGCTTAGTATATAATCGCAAAATAATTGTATTTGCTCGTCATTTGGTTGTATTGTCATTAAATCCCGGGACTCAACTTACCTACTACCTGTTTTTCCCCGGGACTCAACTTACCGCTTTCAAAATGTACCAAACATATCTCGGACTCAATTTACCTAGACCCGTATTTTCCCCTCCTACAAACTTTTAATGATTAAAGTTTTGTTTGTCCGACGACAATGCAGCACGTAAATTCTAAGGACAATCGAATGTAAACCACTTTTTTTTTTCTCGTATTACCACTATTACACAATATAACATACAATTACATTATATTATGATGATCGATGTGAGTCTACTCGAAGCTTTACTTTTATAAGTTCAAGAGAAAATGTTTTATCGCGTTACTTTTTGGTTTTTTCGCCCATCACATAACAACCGAAAACTATCCCATGAGCATATAGTTTACTCTACAATGAGCTAATAGGTATTCAATATATGCGCCTATCCCAAGGGAAAATTTTATCACATCAAATATTAAATTTTCCATCATTTAAATTTGATTCACTCAGTGGTCCGTACATGATGACGATAGAGACATGCATTCCACCCCCCCCCATCGCTCAGAGATCTTAACACCATGCATGATATATGACATCATGTCTGATGTTAAAATATTAGCAATATTTAAAATAGTTTAACATGCATCATTGAAAAACAAAAATAGATAGGTTAGATTAGGTTAGGACTATTGTGGACGAATTTAATAAGTGATTATAGTTTCTGAGGTGAAATTATTGATCGGTTAGGAACATGTCGAGGGATTTGCACTTTGGCACTTTGCAGTTCCTATTTTTCAGCTCAAACAATACCATTTAGTGTTTACCATTATAAAATCACGCGAATATCTTATTTTATTCCTACCTACAGAACATTAAAAATCGTTATTAATGTACATATTTTAATTAAATAAGAAAAAAATTGTTTTAATCAAAAACAAGTTTGTTATCTAACTTGTATGAGAAAAAAATGTGGAGTTGTTGAGTTTTTATATTACTGTACGCTCTTACAGTTATTATGTTACACCCACACTTTTTCGCATACATTACACATTAGGTATAAGTATTGATGCTTGTACCCTCCCGGAAAACCGTCCGCGGGCCATGAGCGCCGCGCGTAATAATAATAATCAAGGAGCCAGCGATTTTCTCTCTCTGATCCCCCCCCCCCCGACGACGACCCCTCGTAAAAATGTTTTACTCTCACGCTCGAATCGCGAGGCCGAGAAGAAAATATTCTCTTTGATAATCAAATGATTGTTGTTCATTTACAGTTATGCTATACGTATAGTGTCATGTGTTGAGCGATCGAAAACGATTGTTGCAAATCATACGACGTGTGCAATGTGTTATGTTTCGCAAACACCTGGAAACGATTTGCTGCAGATGCATAAACGAACGCGCTGAAAAGTGTGTGCGTCGAGTGTATTTTGGTATAATAGAAATGGCCCACGAGCGTACTTGAAATGCTATAAGATTTAAGCGAACGTGTGTCAGATATTATATTCATGTACGGTTTATAACAATATTTCATATATATATACTGCAGTAGCGTCCCCCGCTTATTGGACTCACTTTGGGACAACATCATTTGAGTCCATTAGCCGGACGAGACGAGGCGAAAGACTAGCAAAACAAAATTAAACATTTTTAAAAAATGTTATACAATTTAAAAAAATATTTTTGTTTAACGCTCTTCAATAATAACAAATTATTGTTGAATATATCAACAATTTATTAAAGCTTATCAAATTCTCAATAAAATTTAAATATATAAAAATCGCACTCATATCCTTATTATTCGACTGCGTTTTTTTATACCTGATGATGATTTTTCAAATCGAAACCGGTCGTACTCATTAGCACTTCATTATATTATACTGAAGGTAATATTTAAATTGTATTTTATTTTTATTTATTCATTTCATTTATTATTATACATATTAATTTTATAGAAAATTCGATGAGTTTTAATAAATTATTTATAAATTCAATAATAATTTGTTATTAAAATATTTATTGAGATTTTAGCTTGGTAAAATAAAGATATGTATTTGTATGATAATAACATAATGTATGGGTTAAATATAAAAAATATTATAAATTGGTGCCTATCTATTGCTGACAAATATATATTTTTTTTTTACAAATCTCCTGCATAATTCTCCAATTATGCTAAAACGATGTCTGTAATACCTATTTAAAATTAATTTTTGATAGAAAGTCATTTTATGTTAATTATCTAATTGTCAAATGACGATCCCCCACCCCCACCCATCATTGACCGGTGTACCTAGAAAGTTTATTAGACGATTTTTTTTTTTGTGTTAGGACCGACTGTTTTGAGTCCAATAGGCGAATGACTCAATTAACCGTGGGTCAATAACGCGCAGCAACCATTGTATTATATTATATTTAGATTTTAGGATGCAAAAAGGCCCAATGTTATATAATTATTTTAATTTTAATTTTTTTTTTTGCAATATTGTCGATTTATATGAAAAAGTGTGACTAACTTTGAATACATCTACATCTAACTTAAAAAAATCAAATCTAACTTACATAATATGCATAACTTATAAAGAGAAAGAGTAGGGTTGATATCGGATGATACTCAGATACCTCCCATTGCCTATTTTCCATATGATTTCATAACTAGAAATATATAATACGCAGGTATTATATATAATACGATACGTAGAAGAAATATATATTTATTTTTTTACTAAATTATAAACAGTTAAACTATGCTTGACTATAATATTGAGTCGCTTAATAAAACTAGTCCACCCATTCCCGGCGTCTCCTCGACTGGACTAACGGTTGTACTCCCCCAATTACCTTAATATCACTTGGGTTACTATACAACAATCGTAATCCGTTCTACACAAGCCACCGCCCCTACTCTTCTTTCCATTGCCACCCCCACCACTGCATCCATAGGCATACCGCAGTGGCCACGTGATCATATGCTACTGCGACGGATCGGTGAAGACGCGGAGATACTGTCGCTGCACGCGTGGAAACGACGACGGCGCGCGACGATATGATATAATAATACATAACTATTAATTGTTAACTGTTATTACATTAAATTTACAAGTACGTTCACCGCAAAGCGCTAAATAATACTATTACGGGTAGTACTGCCACCCTCGAGGTGTGCACAGTGTACACGGGGTGGGCGTGCTGCTGTACAGGCGCATTACAACCACCTCGGAACCAGCTGAAACATCCCCACATCACTCGCAAAAATGTTTATTAATGTTTAACCGTATAGGGGTAGAATAGCGTTTGAAATTGATACCTATATAGACATAATATAGTATATTTATTTTTATATTTACACACACCTACACGCGCGCTGCACTTTCTCGCTTAATCACCCGTGTAATGATGATTTACGATCTAATAATGATAATTATGGCCGTCACATATTAGTCGCGACTCGCGTTAACCGTTATTATTAAACCACGCGTGTACCACAACGGCGACATTATAATATTAATGAATAGGCAGCGCTAGCGGTACTCGCGAAAACAAAAATCAAATAAAAAAACAACGGAATATTATGACAACGGATCACTAAACATTTTATTTAACAAAATATACTTTTACCCAATTTATTATAATTATGTGTGTATTTTTGGTTCACACATTTACCAATCAACTGTCTATAGACCGAATTTGAACGTAAATATTGTTTTGAAACTATATCATATCCGTGCTTGCTAATTACTAGAATTAGGACTTGGTCGCTATATAAAACTATAAAAAAGCATCGAAAATAAAGGAATAATTTTTTTCTTAAAAATAAATAAGCAATAATAGTTATTCCCAGTTGGCCGTTAGCAGATGGCCCGGTCGAGATCGAAACTACATCTCGTGAAATCCGTTTTGTGACATTGCAATATATTCTTTATTTATTTTCAATAGATTCATCCGAAACATGTTGGACTTGTATATGATAACCGATAGACGGAGCACGTCGTTCAGCTACTCAGATTAAATCAAAGCGGACTTTATCTTAAATCAGGGCACGTCATAGCGGCCGTTAGGATACAGCTTTTACATGGGCTTAAACCAAGTTCTGCCATCACGATTCCGCGATTCAAATTTCCAATATAACATATATTACATTATGTTACATCGACGTAACGTCTAAAAATCATAGGATTTCGTCAGTCTGAATTCAATTGCGGAGGAAAGGCTCACGCGCTATTGTAGCTATAACATAATAATATCGTGTATCAGGGGCGTATATATGGGGGGGGGGGGGCCGATGGGGCCCGCCACCCCCCCCCCCCCCCCCCGAAATGAAAAACAAAATTATTAAAACATTTTATTTGTACACCCATTGTTCTTCTCATAATCTAAACTTACGCTTGTCAGATGCAAGTAAAATACCATCTATAAGAAACTGTATGGGAATTATTAGTGAAGTGTGTGCATTCTTTCACATTTCATAAAGAAATACTGCAGCCAATTAATCTTGCTCTTTTAAGAATTGAGGAAAAAAATAGAGACTCTTCATTAAAAGCACATGCTCTAAGCAATTCCTTAAATCAATATCAATTTATTGTTAATCTTTTTGTTTTGAGTAGCATGCTTTCCATGACACACAATTTGTCTGAAATGCTACAAAAGAAAAATATTGACCTTTCACAAGCTATGAAAAGTGTGACAAATGTTTTGGGGCTGCTGAATAAACAAAGATCAAATGTTGAGGATTATTTTAAAACACTGTATGTCCAGATAAAAGAATATGCAGACGAAAATGATATTAAAGAAGAAGTCCCAAGAACTTGCCGCCTTCAAAAAACCCGTTGTAACGTGCCTTACAGTTCAGAAGAAGAGTACTATCGGAGAGCGGTATATGTGCCTTACCTAGACGATTTTTGCAATTCGTTGAATGAACGTTTTGAAACCCATAAGGAATTAATCTCCTCATTGCAATGCGTTCTTCCAGAGATTTGCTTAAAAAATGAGTTTTCTTCACTGGACTCAGCTTTTAAATTTTATTCTGAAGATTTAGCTTTTAAAGAAATTGTGCAGAGCGAATTCATGTTGTGGAAAGAGAAATGGAAACAATCAGAAGTTGTAAAGTTGCCTAAAACAGCTATCTGCTCTTTAGAAAGATGCGACAAGAACTTGTTTCCCAATATTTATACACTTTTAAAATTGTTGGCAGTTCTCCCCGTTACTGTTGCAACCGTTGAGAGGAGTTTTTCAACCTTAAGAAGACTAAAGACATATCTGAGGAATACTACATCTGAAACCAGATTAAATGGTTTGGCTCTATTATCCATTCACAGAGACCTGTATGTAAGCGATGAAGAAGTTCTTAAAAAGTTTTCTAGCGTGCCGAGAAACCTTGATTTTGTATTATAATTTTTTTTTTATTTATTATTTATTAATTATTAATTTGTTTGTATACCTAGTATTTAAAATGTATAATATTCGTTTATTCTTGTAAGAAAATATGTAATTAATTTTGAGTATGTAGTAAAAAAATTGTTTACTGCAATGAAGAGTTTTTATACATTTTTTACATTACATTTCATAAAAAATAAAAAAATGAGATTATTTTTTCTCTGGTGAAGTAATGATGATAGTCCAAATAGTCCAAAGGTCCATTAGCGTTTAAGCAATATTTGTCATTGTGCCTCCTCCGTCATTTCTCCCTAAACTCTAAATACATAATCGGCCCCCTCCGAAATTAAATCCTATATACGCCACTGTCGTGTATTATACCATTATTATTTGTTAATGAAACAATTGATTATCAATGGAGGTATGTAGGATGTACCTCTAACATTCAGAAAAGGCAAAATCATAAGTGGACTAGAATACAAGATCTACATTATTATTTGAGTATTTACAATAATATATAGTATTATAGGTACCTATTATTGCCGACATCACATTATAATTTGTTTCCATTTTAAGTCTGTAACGCCATCTAGCGTAGAAACAAATACAGTATTCGTGATTCCCAACACGGTGGTCGCACCCTCTATGCGGTCACAGTTGCAACTTTTTGAATCTTATATAAGAATCGATCATAAGTATTGTAATCCTTTTTTAAACAAGTAATTTGAGTTCAAGAAACACGATCAAAAAGAAAAATAACTCTTAAAGTTTTCTACCACGTTTGCGGGGAAATCAGTTTCTTTTTCTTTCTACGATTTTTCGAATTTCTATTTTTCACACCAAGTATTGACAACTTAAATATTAAATCATTGGACCAAGAGAAATATAACAAGTTTTTGTACTTGTTAAATAAAATGATTGGATGGTAAAATGTTAACCGTACTTAGTGATTATTCAGTTGCATATAATATTATTAATTATTTTACTTAACTTGTTCCGGTGTAGCCGAAACGTTATTCACTTTCAAATGCTTACACCGCGCCAGCAAGGAGCGAGGCGATGGCAATAATTAATTAAATTTTCCTCCGAGCGGAAGTAGTAAAATATTTTTTATTTCATCTCAAATTCTGTAGAAATAAATAACAATAGTACGGACTGCATTTTTCTGGGATTAAAAACAAAAATAAAGCGATTAAAAATTACCGGCTCCCAAGTACAACTAATCGTAATACAACAAGAGAGCGGTGTATGTCGTATGACAAACTGTTTCAAACAACAAAACGAACTGATGCAAGCGTACATATAATATTTGAGATTAATGGACTCGAAAACCACCGGACCGTTTTGTACGCGATTTTGTTTTGTTAAATGTTCCAAGTTTTCCGGAGGAGGTTTAAAGCCATTGAAATATTACCGATAGCTCCACTGTAACACCCCCTAAAACCGGTTTATTGGTCTTTTTGGTATCTTGCAGGTAACACGGGTGAAAAATATCCTTGAAGTTGTCTATACACGGTGATGTAGCCTCGTTCCGTGTTTTCGAGCAAACCTATGTATTTCGCTTGCTTCAATGTGGAAAGCATCATATATCGGAGTAAAACCTCTCCGGATAATGATAAAGTCTCCGAATATCTTGATCCTCGATTAATATTTAAATGAATTCAACTTTGCGCGTGCTGGCAACTTTTCACTGTCGCAATCAGCGGTATGCACACATAAATATTATATTCCTCGTTTAGTGCCAACTTAATAATACTAACGACATACATTGTCCAGTTCAAAAAAACCTGTTGACCTGATTTGTACGAGTGTATCCATACGCTATAAACTTAAATGTGTGGAGTATAAACATAAAATTGTATTAAATAGCACGAAAATTAAAACTCAAATCATTGTTATGATGGGTATTTAAACAAATTTTCTACATTTTAATATTAGAAGGAGTACATTTTTTCTTAAATTTTATCTTAATGCGATTTGATGAACAATATTCTTAGTTAATCCCTGAGTGGAATAAACGAAGAAACTCAAAGGTTTTCCAACCCTCGAACACGCAAATATAATTTCGATTGAGAACGATTGAGCTCCAGCAAATAGTGTTTTCAATGGTTCTGGCGGGCGGTAAGTTCAATAATTGTGAAAGTGAACAAAGTGATATTATCGTATATATAATATATAAAATATAAATATGAGTTCGTTTTTATTTTGTACTGTCAAGTGGAAAGATGACTTTCGAAGCAATGTTTACGATCATAACCTCAGCTTTTTAAAGGTAAGTCAAATCAATTTTCAAGCCAACACTGTACGGCGTCGAATGGCGATTTGATCATTATGAGCATGAATATTACAATTACAGAATTCACCACAGATTAGTACACAAACTGTTCACGTCCAAAACTGATGCGTACGTGTACTCGTATTTGTCATATATGTAGTATGTTACAGGATCAGTACACTTGCCCCACAATACATTTGCCCGACACCACACTTGCCCGACAATCGCAAATTATATTATAAATAAATATGTGTACGCGTTACTCTATGGTATTTGTAAGTCCACGGTTATCGATAATAATTGTGACAAGACTGTATTGTCGTAAGTCAAATTGATTACTTATCCGGTAGACTTTCTAAACATCCATGCAAACCTAGCTCGGACAATTATGAAAAGAACGAAAAAAAAAATGAATCAAATCAGTCCAGCCGTTTAGGAGGAGTTTACATACGTACACACGGACGGAAGAAACATATAATAATTTATGTAAAAAAAAATGTATATAATATAAAAGAAGAAGTCCTGACTGATTGACTGATTGATTTGTAATCAACGCACAACCCAAACTATGATAAATAGCGACTTGAAATTTTCAGAGTACTTTTGAATCATGGTCTAGGTCAGTGTTTCTCAACCTTTCCTAAATTACCGCCCCCTTGAGCAGCAATCAATATTTTAACGCCCCCCTTTGTGAGAATTCTAAAATTTAAGATAATACGGTGTAATAAAATATAATATGATCGTCAATATCGATAATATAATCCCCAAAATATTAAAGATAATAAATTGGAAAAAAATCAAAGATAAGTTATTGTGCATTGCTCAACATAGTACCTATTATTTTTTATAGTGAATAGTGATAGATAGCTATAATATGGATCATCAAGTATGTATTATTTTTAGGTCACACCATGTACAACGTTTTTGCTTGAACACCCTCGCCGCCCCCATACCACCCAAACTAAGTTCACAACCCCCTACCGCCCAAACTAGTTCATCGCCCCTCGGTAACCCTTCACCGCCCACTGGGACCGTTGAGAACCACTGGTCTAGGCGTACACTAAGAAAGGATTTTCAAAAATCTTGGTTTTAAACGGTTTAAATGGGCAAAAAACAAAAAAATATCCATGATTTTGGAAAAAAATAATATATATATTTGATTATTCGTGGGTTACCTCGGTGACACGAATAAAAAAAAGAGAAGACAATGCAATGATCTAAAGGCAACTACAACCTGTAGTGTAAGATAAAATGTGACGTTTCCACAACAACAAAAAATTTATTGATATTTTGCACGGGAGTCAGTTGCAAATATTCTATATTTCCGTAAATTTGATGAAAATTTGAACGAGACCGTCAATGGGGAAAGTACAACGGAATTTCATAGTAATCATTTGCGATGAGTGCACGATGGGGCACAAGCAAGCGTGGAGGCACTTGATCGAACGTTTAAAGATTTAAAGATTTGCGAAATGATCAGGAGCTCTTTGGATGTACAATGATTCTGCTAGCCGGTGATTTTCGCAAACGCTGCCAGTAGTTCCATGATCAACAGCGGCTGATGAAATAAACGCATTTGTGGACGTAAGTAAAAACTTTCAAGTTATCAACGAATATGCGAGTCGCTCTAAGAAATAATGAATTGTGGAAGTATTTTCCAAGCAATTGTTTGACATTGGCAACGGAAAAATTCCGGTTGACGCTTCTACTGGCCTCATTCCGTTTCCACGTGATATTTGTCGATTTACATCGTTAAAAGAAAAATTGATTACCAAAGTCTCCCCGAATATTGGTGCAAATTACTAAAATAATAAAATTATCGATACTATTACCATAGTGACAACATACCGTTTTGTTTCGATTGTGTAATTCGATTTAGTGTAGCGTTAAAAACACTTTTTACTGAAATTTTAATATTTTCAACTAATGTAACAAAAGTTTGACATGATAGCGACGGGTAAAAATAAATATAATGTAAAAAATAGCGTTTAAATCAATTATTCTTCTAAAATGTTTACAGATTTGTTAGACTGTAATCCTCTAATAAAATTGTAATTTAAAAAGTATATCATCAATGTATAGCATACTGATGAACCAGTTATAATTTCAAGTCGATTGAGTCACCAGCTTAGGCTACAGAGTGGTTGACTTGTTTTCCATAAAATTGCAAATGTGAAATAGGAATTTAACATCTCATGTAAAAATATACAATATAATTGTTAATAACGGTCAAATGTATTTGACAATTGTTTAAAAATCGTTCGATTTTATCTGTACAACGTTTGTTTTCAAAGCATTAAAAGCGCATGTCTTTAAGTTGTCGTTTAACTTACAAGTTGTCTCTTTCTGGATCGTCGGCCATTTCGAATACATTATGAAGTCCTCCGTGATCAATAACAAAAACTATTGCGAGCATTATACGATATAACTTTTTTTTTCACTAGGAGTTGGAACAGTATATTTTTTAAATGTGTAAAAAATAATAAAAAATCGATGAACAACACCGCAGTCTCTTGATCCAGCTGTATAGAATCTGCAAATTAATCGTCTATATTTACTGAAAATATATACCTGAAAATGTACATTTTTACATTTTTTATTGTTTTATTTTTATATTATGTATTATTCCGTTTCCATAGAGGAATAACACGTAAACATTTTCCGCCAAAAACGGGAAAGAATGGATGGAATAAAATGTTTGAAAACGTACCGCATTTACATTTTACATCGGTAAGTCTGACCCGCAGTCGACGATTCAAATGTGTGATTATATAGGTAATATAATGCAGCGTATAGAATTACATCGATTATCATTTATTTTTTGAAAATATACAATCCGTTCGGTTAGGTATTGTTCGACAACTGCAACACTTATATTACGGAGTGAATAATTTTATTTACATAACGTGAATTGACTAACCTTAAATTACTCAATATCCAACGGCTGCAAAACGAGTACTCACTGCATTATAGGCTATTGTCACCGAATCACCAACATGAAAAACTTGTTTTTACAGAATTGATTATAATTGTTATTTGTTGTCGCTGTTTGTCATTTGATTATCTGTTTAGTCGTGAAATAAGTGATTTATGCTTCATTGTGTTCGTGCTTGTTGTCGATAAAGTATCATATAATAACTTATATTAGTAATAAACAAATATAATTTTAAAACGTTAAATAAAAATAATACTGAAATAATGAACAGTTTATTTTTATTTTTCGAGCTTTTACCAAACATGGTTGTACATCCAAAGACTTTCCACATCCCGTTTGTAAAAGCCTGAACTACAATAGTCATTCAGAGTTACACCGTATGGAATTTTATATTGTGTAATTTTTTCATTCTTCCACCATCGATTTTATTGAAGGGAATGAAGGCACTTGAAGTCGCCCAATCGTCTCCCATGAATTGCAGTCAAGGTATACTCGTATAGCGCCGATCACAAAATAGTAAAAACAATACTATATGTCCTAGACTTATTGTATTATTATTATTATTATTCTTAACTTACGAACACAAATTATGCCACAACTTAACGATACTAAACTTTTACGAGATGCGAAATACTTAGCAAGTGCACTTAAATCATGTTTTTTTTTATTTAGCTGTTTTTTCCGCGTGTCTGTAGATGAAATTTTGTTGTTGTGATTTAAAATGTATTAACCATACTTATGAATATATTATTATTATAAGTACGAAAAGTCCCTAACCTAACAGTAACACACAGTTGATCACAAATCTTGTCACGCCTGCGTATAGTATTAATATAATCGGAATATAAAGGAATATTAATATACGTGCTCACTGATATATAAATAACATAAATATAGGAATATCATTATGAATCACTATGCATCCATCGCTAATTTTTAATCGTTGTCAATGATGACTCATCATGTAGAAAAATTACCAAAAAAAAATTGTAAATACTATCATCAGATGTAGATAGCCTAGTGGGCTAGGAATTTCTGATTAAATAAACAAATAATAAATAATATTGCGATAAGCTATTATTTATACTGCATAATAGGCGGGATCGTGTGAAATATAAAAAGGGGAAACTTTGGTGTTTGATAGCAAACTGACCCTTACTCACGTCCGTTGTAATAAATGTTTTACACATTTTTTTTTTTTGGTTGGGGGACGTACTTATTTACCTATAATAAATAAGTAAGCACTCCTCCACCCCCCCCCTTCTTCCTTGATCGCCACCAATGTTAATGTATTTAAATATATGCGTTAGTTTTCTTTTCAACTGTGTGACGTATACGTTTATATATATAAATATACGAGGTTAGAGAAATTACGTATAAAGAAATTGTCGGACTACGCTACGCTACATCTGGCTTGACCGTTGACCCTCGAAGACTGCATATTATGTACCTAGGTGCAACAAACAGCGTACAGACATGATAGTAAAACTGTATCCGTTACATGAAATCAGACCCGTTCGTACAAACACTCGATGAACACGTTACACGGTTCGAATGGCGACGGGTAAACACGTGATATTTAGCATATTGAGCAAACACGTGGCACGTTCCGGCGTTCGTGTGAGCACGAGGACATTGCTCTTTTCCACGCGTACCGTGAGCACACGACTGTACAATATCTATAGCTGTATGGCGGCACAAGTCCGAGAAGTAACGGAACACCTGTTGAGGAGACCCCGTATACAGTATGTCCGCGCCGAGGACCGGCTGGGTCGTAAATGTTCCGCTTCCATGGGTTTATTATGTTTTCGCGAAATGTTTTGTCCGGGAAACTGCGTATTGTATACCCGGGGATCGCTGCGCAATAGTCTCGCGTGCGCATCATACGCGCAAACGTTTTAAACAACTTAAACGTCTCGGAAACGGAATTCTGTTTAAATATTGAAACGGGCGACGTATCATAAACAATAACAATGATTTGTCTCTCGTACAGTATTGTACCAACTGCGATAACAATAAATTGTAGTTTCCGACGCGTTTTAGAAGACATGTTGCGTTTTGAAATGTTTGTAAAACCATTCGCGGTTCCACGTGTGCGTTGACAATGGGTCGTCAAATATATATGGTGTCCGTGTGATAGACGATAATCCACAGAATATTGTCCCGAACGTCCTGAATGTGATCATAAATCGAAAAGAGACTTATACGGACGAATAAAAAATTACACTACTAATTATATTATCTATACCTACTGCTGCTTCGTGCTTAGTCTTAGAGTTTTAGGTACATGATTTATTATTTATTGCCAACGATGGGAAAGTCAACTAATTGCCTAATTATTCGCTTAAGTTCAGTTAAAGCTAGTTATCTAGAAAGTTACGAGTTACATGGATAGTAAAATGCACCTGACGTAGTTAAACATTTGACACGAAAAATAATTTTTTATTCTCCGGAATTTCAACTTGGAAAAAAATTTAACTTAACGTGACTATACACTTGGTTTAATAATCTGTAGCTGCATATAATGGGAAAACATTTTGCTCGTTACGAAAAACTTAACTTAAACATTTTAACTTCTTCATGCCGTCGTGATTCCAGTCTTGTTTACTGCACATACTCAGCCCAAAGTTAAAATACCTTTTCAACATTGACGTTATGAATAAGATTGAGTTATTAGAATAACAGTACAGTCTATTATTTAACATCGGTGTATTTATTGTTTTCGTGACCATTACGAATTCATGAACACCAGTATAATATAGTGCCGACGTTTTATGTATTATTACAAATCAACGAATCAACGTGACCGACAATTGCCTATCCGAGGCGCCGTCTTTAACGTCTGGTTTTTTTCATGATTTTATTCGGATATATTTCTGTGCATTTATGTTACCAGGTACTATTAATATTAGTATTTATATTTATTATTATTAAAGAGGTATCTTTCTTGTACCTCGACATTTTTATCGAAAAATCACTCGCATAATCACAGCTGTTGGGAAATTGTTAAAACTCGAACGGAGACAGACGGCTTATTTAATTTCAACCCTGCACGGTATCCATATCCGTGTTGTTTATTATAATTTCTCCGCCGCTCATTGCAGGTCCTCAAGGTCGTGTTGCGAATTTTAAATTTCTCATCGTGCAGCGCTACGATTAAAAACTTCTTTGCGTTCACATAAACTGTTTTCCATAGGACCATCTGTTACACGCGCTGATACGCATTTAATCGTACCGCACGCTATTTCGGTGCACCGTAAAATGGGGTGAACAGAAACGGTGTCGTGGACATATTGTAGAAGCAAATTCAAAAGAATATGTTATATCACTACATTGTCCCTGCACGGCCACGTGTTTATCTTAATCACATATAAGTTGCACGTGTCAAACTTCGTTAGGTCTGTGTATAGTTTATTGTAGCCGAAAAAACCTGTATAACAGTGACGTAACCCGCAGTGTCGATACAAAAATAAAAATGGTTTCCTTGGTACCTATAGTTGTACATATACGTATATATATTGTGTTATAATATATTATATATGTTACTCAGATTCATGGACGACTACATCCAGATTTATACCATTTTTATATTTACAGAGGTGAGAGGTACAACTATTCTGAGTTATATACACAGGCATTAGACGATTATATATAGAGTTATTTTTTTTAACCTTTTTCGGCCGACAAATTGATGAAATATGATTTTTTTTTCAATGTTTAAGTTACCATACTACATCCTATTTTTTTACTAACGGTTTTTATTCACGCCAACTTAAGGGTGCAATCGTGAGGTGACACAATTTTTGTTTTGTTTCAAATGAAAACATCCTTTTTTCCACTGCGGTATTTCATCAAGGTCATTATTTTGTACATTTTGGTAAATCAAAATCAAAATAGTTCTAATTTAATTATTAAGGAAAATAGTATTATAAGTAATACCTCATATTATACCTAATGAATTCAAAAATAATTAATTCAATTTGGTTAGAAGAATTAAAGACTCGGATTTCATCTTTTGTTAATACACGTTTTATAGTAAAATAATTTAACAACAATCTGCGCTCAAATGTCCCACGCCCAAATGCCAGAATATACCAGCGTAGGTTATTTGGTAACTTGAATATTAAAAATAAATCTAAAATGAATCGTTTTTACGTCCAAAAAAAGGGTCACCTTGTATCATTTTCATCCAGTTTTATTATTTACATTGAGAACGTTATAAGTTGCAGTAAATCGATTGATCCATAATCCAATTCATAATAATTATCAAGATGGTCTAAGTAAAATATTTCTTTAATACAACGTATTATATTTTTGATACAAAGCGCAGCGAGGACATTTTTTCAGAGTTCTTATTACTTCTACAACTGCTTCATTGAGTAGCTAGGGTTTCATCCCTCAATGTGAGGGGGTGGGGGGGGCGTATCGGAATTATCACCCCTGACATTTAGAGCTGCGATCCGCGATGATACGCGACGTTATTCGTCCAGAACTGATATAGATTAGTGAAATAGATATCTAGGTTAAAATATCTACTCCGCGTTGTATTCTAAAATCATTTACGTCTTGGTCGCCGCGAATATCCGTACGGATCGCACGACATCAGTGCCGCGAGCAGGCGTGCCTGCACACCGTTATAACCGCGGTTATGGTTCACTGCGATTTTCAATTGTATATTACGTCCGTATCCTTTACATTGTATGGTAATCACGACGCGCCGCCGTGGTGTTGTTGAAACGAACGCGACAAACGCGCGGACGTGACGTGCGAGTTGTTATTTTTAATTATTTATGTACACGTCGTATACAACGGCCCCGGTTCGCGTCGCCGTGAACACGTATTGCGTAAATAGCGTTTTGACTGATCAACATTTGTGTCGACAGGCATACCCGACTGCAGTGGTTCTCAAACCGCGGCGGAATCGCTAATGACGGGGTCGTGCGCCGCCTGAATACTACACCCCGGGTGTGTTCGAGCGAAAAATAAAAAAAAACTCTTTCCCACGTCACCGGAAACTTCCGTCCGGGTCCAGAATTTTTTCACGGCCCCCCGGGGGGGGGGGGGGGGGGGGCTAGGGGGGGAGGCGCATAACCATGTGTACAACCATGATGAGCGAGTCGTAGATTAAGGAACTAGGTTAACTCTTGTAACAATCATAGGAATAAAATAACATATTATACCTACTTACGGACCAAGAGTATACTTTATTTTTCACAGTGTAAAGTCAAGTTTTCTTTGTTTTTCTTTAGAAAATTTATCAATCGCATCGTTTTTTTACATGTTATTTTCACAGTCCATATTTATATCTATATGAATATTGTACACGAGTTACACAACCCAGTTCATCATTCTTCTCGCATCGTTGACCTTAACCAAGTCATGAGTAGCCGTGAAAATAAAAAACTTCTTTCTGATTAAGTGGGCACCCCCTTCGCCACCCCCCCCCCTCCACGCGACCCTTTGGATACGCGCCTGATGTGTACCGAAATAATGATAACAACACGGTTTATTAACATTGTTGACCGTATATAACATAAAACGCACCGATATGGCAATATGTTATTGGTAGACCGCGGATTATACGCAATCGCATATAATCGCCTTTTTTTACCAAGTATGTATATTTCGTTGATTCGGTGATGTAAGTGACATGTAATCGTATTTTTATACGAAAAACACACTGATTATATGTGTTAAAACGCGTACTATATAGACATGCCGAGGAAGCATTTGAAACGTCGTCAACGCACCACGATTTAAATCTGATTTATACACATTTTCCTAAAATACCAGAACTAATTACAAGTCTAGAAGCAAGAAATTTGCTACTACACGATTCATTAAAAGTTATGGAGCAATTATTGACGACAGCATCTGAACCACCTGAGGTATTTTCAGAAAAAATCAAAACAAAGATTTACTCGATTACTGAAAAAAAAATCCCGGCAATGATTCCCTGAGTACGATCGACGCTTACATTAATGGCACAAGTACTGTACTGCCCAATACAATAACGAGTAACGTGGCTTCTATGTTTAAATACTGTGACGTTCTGTGATGTTGAACAGTCATTGTCTGCATTTAAACTTATTTTGGACAACAAGCGCTATAGTTTTACAATGGGCCACTTGTAGCAACATCATCTAGAAATATACTGCTACAAGAACTACAATTCTAAATAAATATACATAAATGTAACAGAATAATTAATAATTATTAATTATAAATTATAATAATTATTTTTTTGTTCATAAATTTCATCATCATAGTTTTTTCTTATTTTTTTTAATTTAATTTTTAGTGCATATTTTAACATAGTCTATGTATATTTCTGTATTTTATGCTGCATATCCGCATGCATATAATAGAGTATTTTCACTGCATATAATCCGCGGTCTCAGGGAGTAGTCGGTAGGTAGGCCTGGTAGATCCGGGCCTACCAAGATTTTCTCTAAAAAGAAAATTAAGTATTACAACAATGAGAATAATGAAAACATAACTCAGGTCGACTATAAAAATTGCTAGGCTAAACGATTTAACGTTAGTTTCTGTAGAAAAGGAAATAAGTGAGCAATTTAATAATATATCTATCAGCTGTTGTTGATGAGTTTGCTATCATAAAGAAAAGAAGGTAGTATTTTGACTTTGAAAATATGTTATAAAAAAGTTATTTTGTAAGACACTCTTGTATTCAGATAAATATAAATAGCAAAAAAATAATCATTGTAACTTTGAAATTATAGGAGGCCAATACCAAAATTGGAATTAGTCCCCATTTCCGTCTAACAGTGGAAGGTTTATGTGGGCCTACCCAAAAAATAATTCATAGCTACGCCCCTAAGCGTTCTAGTTATTAGAGTTATAAGCTATAAGTAAGGCATTATAAATTATGCATGTTGTATATTATGTGACATAATATTTACAGGTATAAGCCCATTCACCGTTCGTATATTATGTCCGCCCAAAACGGTATTTTGTAGTAGAACAAGAACTCGTCCGAACAAACAAAATTTTGGGTCAATTTCGCAAACGTTTTACGCCTATCTGCACGACCATAGGGCTCAAATCATCGGTATTCAGGTTCAAAAAAATTGTGATCTACAAGTGTGTACTAAAAACATGTTCAATTATTTGTTTACACAATTATACACAATCATGTGTGCTATAAAAGAAAACATGCCAATACAACCCTATACCCGCCAAAGTATAAAAGGTTTAAGCTTGAAGCTGCTAGAAGCTAGGAGGCGCAACAATGATACCATCACATACTGTTGCCACTTGTACATCAAGACAAAGACGCAATATCGCACACGGATACCTAAGTTAGAAAAGAAAATAACAGAAACAGTTTGTTTTTATTTTTTTTTTTTATTTTTCAAATAATTTTTGAGTTTTTTTTTTCATTTTAAAATTTTATAAATTATAGGTATAACATAAAAATAGTAGATGATAATATAATTTTTTTCTATCCTTAACATAATAATATTATATATAAGAATAATTAATAATCCATTGCAATTTTTTTTTCTTTTAACAATATTTTTTTAATTTTTTTTTTGTATAATTAATAAAGTAAACCATACGGGATAAATAAATGGGAAAGAGAAAGAAATATAGGAGAAAAAAATAATAAGGTAACGGTCAACCCCCGTGCGCTGGCTGAGCTTAACAGGGTTTACAATATATAATATATTAATAATAATAATAATAATAATAATAATAATAATAGTATAGTAATAAGTAATAACATTATTGCATGCAAAACACAAGAAAAAAAAAATACTGTTCGGACTAAAAATATTTCATACAAACACATAATTTAACTAAAACATTTTATGTGCGCGACGGAATTATTAAAATAAAAAAAAAAAAATTACAATAAAAATAATAATATTACAAACTAAAACAAGTGGAAATTGGTAATGTTTTTTTTTTGTTTGTATGCATATAATTGTATATCATGAATGTATAAATTATATGTTCAATGAAAAAAAAATAATAATAATAATAAAAATAAATTAAACACTAACAAAAAACAACAAAGAAAGTAAATGGTTCTAAATTTTTCATATTTATATTTTTGGAATTCATTTGGGGTGATTTGGGTAGGGGTTTATTCTTTTTTTTTAATCTAAATGTGTACATCACTAAATATACTTTATTTTGAATATAGTAATATAATTAATCAATTACATTTTAAGGCAATATAACTCAGACTTGTGTTTTGTTGTTGTTTTTTTTTTTTTAATTTTGTATCTTTTATATATGTATATTTGTCTAAAAAAATCATACAGTCTAACGATTAGACTATTAATATCAAATTATTAATCATTATTCGAGTAAACTTTTAATCATGACCGAAATATAATGGTTCTCCAAGTCATAATTTAAAACATAAGGCGATTGACAAAATATTTGTTGGTCACATCCACTTAAGAAGGAGACAATTTTCACAAATCTATTGAAAAATAATCTCTAAATCACGAGTAGATTCATTAAGTATATATAATAATAATATGTTCACTACAAGTTATGTAGGCACCAAAATGTTTATAAAAAAAATATATATATATATATTATCATACTAAACATATTATTTTTTTTTTTTGCAATTGTATATTACTTATGTTCAAACTCAAAAAGCTCGTTCTAAAATAGTTTTTAGATAAAAGTTTATTGGGAAGGAAGAACTAAAATGTATACATGTTACATAATATATAAAACACATTTGAAAAGAAAAAAAAAACTATTTACCGCTTAATCTTTTGAGTGACCAAATTCATTCAAAAGACAAAACTCGACAACCCCACCAACCAATGTCCCAGATTAGTCTTTTATACTTTTTTCATTTTATAGAAAAACAAAAACAAATGACATTTAGGTAATAATAAAACATTGGTGTCATTTTGTACACATTTGGCTACTACATACATTTTTTCTTTCTCCATTCATCGGTAACTCTTAAAATTAACAAAAAAAGATTATTATTTTCTTTTATTGTTTAGAATGTTTAACCGAGCACTTGAACGGTGTCTCGGATACAACAATCATGTACATTTAACTAAGCGAGGAATGAATTCCTACATATAAGCAATTATATAATATATATATGGTTTCTTTGTAAATACACAACTCTCTTTTATTTATACATTTTTTTTTTTTTTGTTTTACATGCAAAAAAAACATTTAAATAATTATCGTTATTATAATATACAGCATACTTTATCAGACGTTAAAATTTATAAAAATATACATACATACATATATATATGTATAAAATAAAATAATTTTTTTTTTAAAATTTTATCATTTAATTAAAGAATAAGTCATCTAATTTAATGTCATTAATATTTTTACATATAATTATGTAGGTATATACGTATTTCATAAAAATAATAATAATAATCGTATATATATATAAAATCCCATGTTAAATACCCAAACCAAAATTTGCTTTTACAGACTGTTATATGAGTCTTGCTCGGGATCAAATATTAATGAATTTAGCTTCAAAAATTTGTATGTTATACACTTATAAATATACGTATGGATAATTTTTTTTTTATTTTTAGTAAATATATAACATAATAATATATAACGTTAAAACGATTGAAAAAAAAAAAAAAAAAACAGAAAATATTTAAGAGAACTAGAAGTAGCTGTACATGAGTTATGTACACAGATATAATGTTTATATAAGCCACCCACAAGTAGTTTATTTGTTTTTCACGAAACAGAAATGATTAATTCCTCGACATAATGAAGCCCAAGACGATGATAAATCGCGACAATATTGTACGATCTGAATTTTTGTAGTGTTGTAGGCAATGACTTAGCTTCCGAGGTGAATCATCTAATATCATGGAAGGTAATTTTTGATGTTAAACTCACATCTCATGCGGGAAATGGCGATGCGAGCATAAAATGTGAGATCGTGGCCGGAGCTGTGCAGTGTCAATGGTCCGCAATGTCGGTCCATCTCAACGAAAAATTCTATAAAATAGAAAAAAAAAAAAAAAAACAAAAAAGTTGGTTAATAATAAGTAGGTACTCGTTATAATATTTGATTATTTGAAACATAGATCATGAATTTCCATGAATCTTACGTGTGTGTTTGCCGCGCATAACCAACAAGTCGGCACGTTGCCACATCTCGTGTGCGGCGGCCAGATGACAGTAAAGGATGTGCTCCGAATGTATGGCGTTATGCACGACTATTGGAACGCCAATCACACCCGTAGCGGCTCCCGACGAAGCGACCGCACCGCTTGGCGTGATGCTGCTACTGCAGTACCCCGACGAATGGCTCTCCACGGAGCTGGCCGGCGACGGAGACGGTGAAATGGGACTCGAACCCACATTCTGGCCAAACATTTTAGTTAGAGCCGTACACAAATACCTCAGACAAAAATGCTTACCTTGAGGAAATGTTGTTGAACAGTCTTGAAATTTTGCCTATTTTGGTACACGAGTAGTTTAAACAACTTCAACCGCAAAAAGCTTAGACACCTCATCCTGTGTACCGCGGGAGAGAAAAAAAAAACAACAAAATGTCAGTATTAAAAATCCACTTCGAACGGACGAAAATAAAGGAAATTATTTGAACAATGATTTTAATAATTGTGCAACGCTCGTTTACCAAAGTATTAAAAGCCTGTTGTCTCTTTCTGGATTGTCGGCCATTTCGAATATCTCGTCAAGCTCTTCGTGATCACAGTCCGCTCGGTAGTTGTAAATCTTTGACCATATAACTCTGCAGAAATGACATCACATATGTAAACATTACGTCGGATGATGTAAATTGCAGACGTTTAAAAATACTCACTTAATTAGATCAATTGTATCGTTATACACCTTGAGTATCGCTCTCTCCCTGGTCCCATTGTTTTCCATCAGATGACCACTGAGTACAAAACATAGTATACCGTCCAAGTATTTCATTTCTTGAGTAATGGGATCAGGCTCGTATTCCGCTAATTTGGTTAATGCTTGTGCCTCCTTTAACGGGACTTCTTGGTGCATACTAAACAAAAAGACAAACAAAAATTGTAAGAATACACACTACTTTTTTTTGTTTTTTGGAAACAGCGATGAACTCACTTATTTTCAGGATACAAGTCCGTAACAAAGTATGAGAAAAATCCTTTCCTCGGAGGATACTGGTGATGCATGGACTGCATACGCCACGACGGTTGTCTGGGAGGAGGTTGTACGGGAACTTCATGCATACGGTCCACCAAGATATCGTTCATTAATCCGTCATCCTGTTCCATAATATCGTGGAATTATTATCAATTATTATAAACAAAAATTTTTTTTTTATTTTTATTTTTTAAGAGATAATATACAATCTGTACAACATAGCACAATAAGTATATGTGAAAAGAGTAGTTATACATGAATAGTCTTGATTAAGAAATCACCTTATGGTAACCCTATAAAATTGAAAATATTGGAAGGTGGGAGTAAGAAGGCAAGAAATTTATTAAGCGGTAGGTAAGGTACACGTTTTTTTTATTTATTTATTTTTATTTTTTTATTTTATTTTATTTTATTTTATTTTAAACAAAAATTTGAATAAATAATATCAGTACACGGGGTACACACATATTGCACGTATGACAAAACTTAACGCTGCGGTTGTAACTGTTTTACGATAAATTAGTGTTTATTTACTAGACGGTATTATATATTTAAACCAAGTACATGCGTAGTATAGGTGTGTAAATTTAAGTTATTTTTTTGTGTTTAATGATTTTGGCGCAATAAGATAAAAAAAAATGTTTTCTAAATAATTGTATAAAGCAACTATAGGTACATCTCACCTACAGAACAAAACTATTTTATATAATACTAAAATTATTATAATTTATAACATTCCGGTATTAGCAGTTTTACCACTGTTTAAGGATTTAACTACAATAATCAATAGGACCAATTAATTAAAATATAAATGTGTTAAATAGTCAATGTATAAATGTTATATTATAATATTATAAATGCGTTTTACTTTCATAAAAATATTTCGGTGCACAGTAGTATCTTAATCATTGATACAGAGAATAATTTAATCGTTTTTGTTTTAATATTTATTTATTTGTACAAAGTTATACATTTTTTCTAGTAATTTTTCTATAAGTATCATGTTTGATTAACCCTTCACAAGACACTCTGTAATATTATATGCAATGCTGAATTTCGAATACGATGTCAACCTGACTAATTAGCAAAATACCATACTTCACCGAACAAACAATGCGGTAACTGTTGGCGTAAAACGATGCGCAAGTGAAATTCTAACGAATGATATGCATTCGGCGAATTACTTATTTTTAAGTCATAAAAAGTTTGAAGGAAAGAACTTAGTTTAAACGAAATTGTGTAAACATCCCACATGAAAAATTGAATTGATCAATTATGGTACCTTTCAAACTCAACCATATGTGTACAGCTGAATTATGTAATTTATTGATTAATTGCAATATGATCGATTGGTGGTTTTTAAATGAATTGCTCAACCCAATTAAATATTGATAAATATAAATTTAGTTACGATAAAAATTATTGACAAGCCTACGAGATGAAGGATTGCACAATGTATTAGATTCAGAAAATAATTTGAATAAAAAAAATAATATTCTAACAATAAACCGAAATAGTAGAAAACAGCAAGCACATCTGAAGTTTGAAAACATTTTTTAGGATCGTAACGAAAATTACACAGCAACGGAAAATCAGCTATAGGTATCTTATATTAATGGTATGTCATTAAAGAAATGTGTTTACCTATTATATAGTTTTATGAAATCGATTTCAACATAGACACCGGATTTGGAATATGATAATTTTAAATTTTTTTCAAAAAAAAATCAGCGAAAAATTTAGACTAGGCTGTACATCATCTAGGCTAACAAAAAACGATACAGATGACGGCTTTTAAAATTAATACAGAAATACTATAATAGAAATAAAAAAAATCGTTTTTTAATATTGTAACCAAAAATAAATTTGTAAATAATATTTATATTTTATTACACTTTCATTTAATTTAATAATTCAATCGGTATTTATGTGAACATTATATTAACCTAATATTTAAAAAACCGTTTTTTTTTATTTGCGTTTTTATTCACGGCGGCTTATTAGCGCTGTAATTTGCCTTAGATCCATAAAATATGAATAATCGTTTATTTTAATGAAAAACAACGGTTAAAGAATTACAAATAACATTATACGGCCAAACGACAAGCCTCATAAATATACGTTGAATGTTTTCTACAAAATAATATTGATCTTATGGCACACTTCAAATTTACGATCGTTCAACAACATTTTTAAACAATTCATACCACTTGGTAATACCAACCGTACCATAAAACGTACAAGTTTATAAACGTACTATGTGTGTACAACAGAAATATATAATCATTATTATTTGTCAAAAAATATACTGAATGAGGTTCAACGAGCTAATTAACGTAATTCGAAGAAAACATTCACAGCAACTATGATAAACATGGCGCATATCCTGTGGTCGTTATGTGTCACCATTATTTTATCAAATCGTGTTCAAAAATATATAAACTTACCCTTGCCGTCGCATATCGTGCTAATGTGGAAGACGTCGTTGAAGTGTGAAACTTTCGTCTCTTTGTCGCACTAGGAGTGTACTGATCTAGTTCAAGTGACCGTTTATACCGAGGATCCATTATTTGAACCGCGGTGGTGCTAAAAGGAAGAAATGGTGGTGGACCGTTATCTTCGTCCTCTGATGATTCTTCATAAGGACCATGCATGATACCGCTAGTGGCGGCAGGGCGTTGCAAGTAAGACATGGTGCTAATTTTAAATACATAATAATTAATAATGGGTTTAAACAGAAAATTTTATTATATTTTCAAGAAAACTAATTTCTTAATAGAAATATTTATGTATATAATAAAATTACTTATGCTCGAGGGGTTTGACTTTAGCTTCTGGTATGACTGCACACACGGACAACGGTGGCTTACGCCATATGTTACCACTGTCCACCATGCCTTTGGTATAACTGTCGGATGACGGCTGTTGTAGTAGCGGCTGTGTAGGTTGAGCGACGTTGGCAGGAGATTCATTTGATTTGGATTTTTCCGATCCCGAAGCGGATTGTGATGGACTGCTTTTATGATGGTGTTTATGGTGCCTGTGTTTTTGCTTTTTTTCTTCTTGCCTGGTGTTGGCCAAATCGGCGCAGGTTCTAAGCTCTTCAGATCTCGCCGGTTTTAATAAATACTTTAAATTAGCAAACTTGCTTAATGGTATTCTACAGATCACAGACATTTTCGAAGTCTTTGGACATTCGGGTTCTTTGGGCATAGGAGGAACGACTGGTACAGGTGATATTACACGTTCGTTGTCGTTGCGCATCGCTTCATTATTGTCAATAATGATTACACCTCCTTTACCACCTTTACCGCCTTTGGATTTTCCTCCACTCTTGGAGCCACCTTCTTCACGCCGAGTTCTGAACAGTTTCCTTAAAGTATCATTTTTCTTCTTGTCTTGAACTTTGATTCCTTCAACGTCGAGTTTAGGCGGACTTTCGGTTGCTGTAGACATAGGCGGTGGCCTGCGTTCTACATCGGACGAGTCTGAATCCGCACTACTTGACATTGAACGAGGCGGACGTAGAGCAGCACTGACACGGGCCACGGGTTTCTGGGGTTGGTTCTTTTCCCAAGAGGGCGTTTTCTTTACTGAATGCGAAGACTTCTTTTCTGAATCTTTTTTACGATTTTTACGACTACTATCGGTCCATTCTTCAGATTCACTACTTGCCAATATCACTTTAGATTTCTTTCCCGGTGGTCGTCCTCTTCGTTTTTCACTGATCTTTACAGGTTTCGGCGGTTCATCATCGTCCTCTGAATCCGATGAAATCAATGGTTTTGACTTTATTTTTGATGGCACTAGAGGTTTTGGCATGCTAGTCAGACCCTTTTTCCGACCTCTCTTTTTCTTAGCTGGTTCTTCGACTGCAGGTTCCTCTTTTTTAATTAAAGCAGGAGGTAGTTTTCTCTCAACTGATTTAACAGGTTTTTCAAACGACTTCTTGAGATTCTTTTTCTCACACTTTACTAACGCTGAGTATTTTTTGTGCAAGTCTGTAATTGGTTTAGACGATGCATGTGAACGGCTACTATATGACGAATCACTATCACAACTGCTCTCACATGCCTTTTTCTTTTTATCGTCTTCATCTTCGGAGGACGAAGAAGATGAAGATGAAGAAGATGACGAGTCAGATTGACTCTTTTGCTTATCACTATGGTTAGAGTCCGAGTCCGACATTTCAGATAATAGTTCAACAACCTCAGAACGTTGAATTGGAAAGCTTGGACTAGATTTGGGATCAGTCATCCCGACAGATTCGTCCTATAAAATAAAATATATTTATTACAAAACAAATTAATAATAGCAGAACAAGCCGATAATAATCGCAATAACGATTATTTATATTTTATATTATTAGTAGTAGTTACTGTTGATTGAGTAAATTATTTTTATAAATAGCAATCAAAGAAATAAAAGTTATTTAAGTATTATACATGTATATTATAGTGTTCATAAATAATGAATTATTACTATTAAATAGTATACATTTCTACGAAGGCCAATTAACAGATAAAATAAAAATTTAAGACATGAAAAGAAACATTATTAATCAATAATCAACAAAGTTTCTTATAATTATCATCAATGATTTATCATTTTGTAATGCAGCAACAATAATATGTGTACAATGTATATTATATTTAATTGGGTATGATAAATGAAAATAAAATACAAATATTAGTATATTCATTTCAAAACGAATATCAAATATGGAAATATAATGTGTTATGTTAATTTATTAATCATATTATTTTAATGTTTAACAATTATTTTAATTAAAAAAAAGTTATTATAAGCGTTTCATAACTGAATATTTATTAGAATCCAAGTACTTTTTAACATTAGTAATGACTAATGAGCTTATGAAATTATTTATTAGTTGTGCGCTAAAAGTATTTCCCAGACAGATATGTGCCCATGATCGATAGTGAATTTAATCATTAATTGAACAAAAAAAACTAGTAATAAAACAATAAACGTTCCACAACGGGGGAGTGAAATCGTAACAGTCACTATATTATGTATACAGGTCGCAAAAATAACGATGATGAGCTAGAGCTAGGCTCAGAAAAGCGTTGCGTCTATCCCAACATTGTTATCAACGTTTACGCCACATCACATGATGACCACCGACGGGGCTCATGTTCGAATCGCGTTCACGTTGAATGCATCGCATAGGCGTGCATAGGTGTGTGCGTGAGTGTGCGTGCGTGCGTGTACGTGCGCATGCGTGTTCGTGTGCGAGTGTTTGCGTCTAACCGTAATTATTGTTGAAAACGCAGAAGTAAAACGATACGGTAAGTAAAGTTATCACGTGACCAAACGCGTACATATTTATATTATATTGAATTTCGAACGGCGATGAATATTTCATAAATCCGTATGCGTATGAAATATTGTTCATACAACGACCGCGCGGCGGCAGCAGCGGCGCTAGAGATTGCCGCCGACATGGTGTTAATCCTATACCGGATGGCGAAGGATTTACAAACGGCAATTACAAGACTGATATGTGTTTCAAGCGTTTAACGTATTTAACGTGTTTCACGAAACACCGAGATGATAAACTACGTTTTATATATATATATATATATATATATATATATATATATATATATATATATATATGTACACTATACAGGGTTATCAGAATTTTGTTGATAAAATAAAAATTAAAGTACAGAAAATAATTATATGTTTAATACGAGAAAACCGGTGTAACACGGAATTCCAATCGCCCTACATTAAATATTTCAATACACGACAAACATAACATGTGAACATAATATAATACACTGTATACGTTTCGTTGTGCGGGTCGAGCGCGCACACATGATAACACACGATAAATTCGTATGAACGCGCACGAGGCTCACCTGTTGGGACGTCCGGGTCGTGTTGTTGGTGTCGGGCGTGCTCTTTTTCAAAAAGTTCTTCAGGTACCACCTGGGCTGTTCTTCCTCTTGTTCCTCTTGCGGACGAGGAGGCGACACGGCCGGCGGGTCGTCTTTCTTCTCGTCGTTGCTCTCGCTGTCGCTGCAACTGCTGTCTGAACTGCTGTCCTTCTCGTCTTCCTCGCTGGACGAGCTGTCTTCGTCCACGGACATATCACTACTGGTTTTATCAGCCCTACAAGCGCGGAATGACGCGGCGGTTAGATACTTTTACTATTATCAGAAACCGGACGAACGACGTGCAGCAGCTGCATCGCAGTGCAGCGCGCGCGCGAGCGAGAAGAACACATCAGGGTTACTTACTTAACGGAACTGCAGTTTGCCGCGTCCGACGAAATAACGTTGGTCGACGTGGAACTCCGTCGGTTCTTTTCGGTCGGCGGCGACAGTGCCAACTGTTGTGACTCCTGCAATGCGGAAGACATAACGATATAATATTACTATAGACGTATTTTACGTGTTTTATTTTACACGCGTAGATCGCGAAAACAAGGATGAAATAATATAGGATACAATAATATTTCGACCTACCTGTAGCAGTGGCTGTTGCGGTTGTGGCATTATGTTGGACCCTCTGACGGATGGTTTGACCATGTACCTGCGGCGCATACAAAAAAAAAAAACGTACGTTAATAACATAGGTACTCGCATACGTACATATAATATTATTGTGTGGGCAGTGGGAATCATAATAGTATACGTACGATAAGGCGGAGGTGAGGATTGGAGATAAAACGGATACAGGCGTATTGTATACATATAATGTGTACGTGATGATATTATCATAACAATATACAGTAGCGCTGTTCACATGGGAGGGGGGGCATAAGGGCCACAGACGTAAAATCTTATATTCACTGCAGTCCGCCGGGAAAATTTTAAATAACCCTCACAGAAGTAAAAAAATAAAATTATATAATTTAATTATTGAAAACAAAATATACATTATATGCTGTTAAGAACCCAAAGGCTAAAAATAATATGCCTTAAAACTACAGATTAAAATCTAACATAATTAGCAAAAATTACAGTTTTGTTTAAGTCGGGCGAGACATATTTTCATTTCATGGATGTAAACATTATAAACGTACAAAAGGATACCATCTTATTACGGACATTAATTTAAAGACATGACATTTCAAACTTTTAGTTAGATTCTGTTTTCAATTACAACAGTTATGTACATTCATTTTTTTACTTCTGTAAGTAAGAATTTAAAAATGTCCTATCTTTCTGGAAAACCCTATGTACATACCAACCCCTCCCCCCCTACCGATGGCTGAAGAGTGGAAAGAATATAATACTCACGATGCGAACAGCGAATGGTTGTACGGTCCAGACGGTTTGGCGTCCATGGGCACCGCGGCGATTGCGGCGGTCGCGTTGGACCCGCCGTCGGGCGACACGCCGTGCGAAGATGATCCCGGCAAGTTCCTGTGTACTGGTTCGGCGAAAAGCGGTTTGGGCTCGCCGAGCATTTTCTTCAGGCTCTCCGTCGCATCTGTAACGGACGCATAGCGTTTAAGAACTGACGCGCAATAAAATATGCGACGCGGCTGGTACAATGACGATGGCGGTGGCGTCGGCCATATGAATCATACGCACGACGCGACCCTACTATACTACCACCACCACTAACCACTACCACTATTGTGTGTATATATATATATATATATATATATATCGTTCGTGCAGCGACCCCGTTGTGTGTGCAGTGTAAACGGGTGAGATAGAGAAAAATAGACGGAGAGTGAGAGTGGACGAGAGAGGCCGCCCGACAGGGAGGGAGAGAGACGTGAAAAGAATATATCGAAAAAAAGGGATCGATTATTACATCATGGGGTATACGCCATGGCGCGTATACCTTTATATTATAAGGGTGAACCGGTACTACACCCAGCTAGATTTAAGCACGTCGTGTGAGAGAATTGCGCGGGAACGCGCTACTTTTATATTACATTTTTATTATTACCTGTTGGCCGTCGCGCGTTTTCTATTAGACTGACTACGTGCATGCATAATACTGAACGAAAAAATAAAACATGAAAAAAAGAAACAGGCATCTGGTTTTGTATTTTTTTTTCACTCTCTTTTTCGAGAACAGCTGCAATGTTTTGGCCGTCTACGAGACGCGCACACCATTGCCCCTCCCCTTCCCCATCGCTCCACCCTCTCCCCTAACGCGCAATTAACCCGGACGTGCAGGTTTCGAGGAGATTATAAAAAGAAAAGAAAAAAACCAACGGCCAACTTAAAACGTTCCACGCGCGCTGCACGAATTCCGTCAATTGTTGTAGGACACCACACGGGGCCAGTTGCAAGTGTTCACGGAAACGATGATACCATCAACATATTTTGTGTACATGCGACCGCAAATCGAATAATAAAAATCGGCAAGCACTGCGCACAATACAAATGTTGAAATGCCTTTTAACAATACCTTTTAACGCGTTGTACCGATAAAGATTATAACTACGTAACTACGATGTATCGTTTTGACCGAAACGTTGAGACGGCAAATCGTTCTCGAACTAGCTCGTGTCCCGATACGAATTATTAATATGTTGTTTGTATATTAAAGTAGGTGCCTATTATCCTACAGGGTATTTGTGTATACAGTACGATGGAATAGGTTGATCAAAAAATTCCAATACGCAAAATGGAAGGATATTATACATTTATACGGCGTGCACGCGCAACGGTAAGTATATATTCTTACATAATTTCTTGGTTAGGGTAATTTATTAATGCCATTATGGGTCTAGTTAATAATGGATAGTCTTCACTAACGCACACAAAATAATATCGGTCGGATAAGGTTTTTATATGATCAAATTGAATGTGCTTATACGCCATTCGCCGACAGCGCGGAGGTCTATGATTTTATCGCGGAAAGGTCGTCGATTCGGGCCAAAGGGGCAACCTGCCGTACACGTACACGTAGACACACACACATACATACACGAACGGCCGTATAGGACACACCGAACCAAAACTTTATTTAAATTCGAAACATTTATATTGATTCTTTCGAATATCACGCGGTCGTTTCTTTAAATAATACACGTTTACGTAATATGACGAGTGCGAACTACGTTCGGTATGTTCCCCGGATTCGAGAAATGTTTAATTAAGAATTCCTATACACGGTATACAGTAAAACAATCGACGAACCGCACCGCCGAGCGGCGAACGGTATGCATCGATCGAAAACGACTAACATTCTTCGGTACATATATAAAATAATGTATTAAACGTTCAATCTTAAAAGGATTCGTAATCAGTCATCACTCATCGTACTACACACACATGCGTGTGTATTGTATGCACTAAACGTACCACTTATTTCGAGTTGTCGATACAATATTTAAGTTTAAAGAAAATACTTTAGTAAGAATACATGTACATGTGTGCGTGTGTGTACTTCTCAGTGCGACTATGTAATACGTATACGTGATTGTTGTTCGGTAACACTTCACACACATATACACAAGCGCCGTCAAAGGCCTCTATCAAGAAGGGCATTTCGACGGTAACCACTACAGTTAAAAACCTTCATTAAATTCACTTTAAATAATACTATTTAGTACCTACATCGCCGAAATTCTCCTATAACGTAAAATCAAGTTAACCATATGTTAGTGTTTAACGATATATTCGTTCGCATTAATTGTATAAATATTGACGGTTTCAATTAGATCATTCCTATATTTATTAATTTATTCACACATGCGATCACATTTTAATACGGCATAACTCATGACAATTTAACTAAACGAATTTTCAAGGACCGAATTCATAATATTTTTTGTAGACTTATTTGAATAAATGTACATAACAGACTAAAAAACCAAACGAGAATAACATTTATAATTTTTATTTGTTATAATTAACAAACAGTACAGTGACTAAATTTAGTATTTAAATATTGAAATAATGTCGATAAGAATAAGAAATATCCAGACCTTGGGATAGAAAATAGTTACATAATTTTTACGTCACACGGTAAATATTAACATCATGTCATCCAATACCTAGTGCTGTAATATAGTAATTTTATATATCTCAGTTTTAAGAGGTTTATTTTTCGGTTTGACAAAGACCGTATTATCAGAGAGCATTGGCACACACGCAATTATGTTTTACCCGCCGACCGAAATAATAATAAAAGTGCTCTCAAATACCGCAGCGAAATAAAATGTGAGAAATTATAATACGTATAATGCGAGGAGATGGGCGAGTGGCGATCGCATACAACTATTTTGGCAACTAGTTCTTTTACATAAAGATGATGACTATTTTAAGAGTAACAACGAAATGAAACAAAAAAAACTACATTCGACGACGTCCAATTAAGCTTTAAGGCAAATACAGTGTCAACTTTTATCAATTATAATATCGACCATTTTCCGATCGTATTTTTTCAGCAATACTTCTTAAGAGTCAGGTTAAGTATATACTTGTGCGCAGCTATTGGCGGCGGCGGCGGCAATTAACCGAGTGCGTGTAATGAGTACATAAGTATGTGAGTATTTTATACTCATTATTTATATAATATCTCATTAATTAATATACACACGTGTGCCGAGTCTCCGGAAAAAGATTGTGGCGGCCGACGCACGGCGTGGTGGTCGATGGGATACATAAATCGTGTACCGCGACCGTATATAACCGTACCGAACCGCGAGCGGTGGAATGTACAACTATCATCGATGAAAACGAATGTAGTCTCCGTCGAGTGTCTAAATAATACATTGGACGATTATTGTTGAAAATTAAAACAGAAAAACGCGATCGCACACGGTTAAGTACTCAGACAAAAAAAAAAAGTACGGCGGTGAAGGGAGGAAACCTAAGAGTTACAATTATATTATCATATTACCTACGAGGTGGGTTATTTTCCATCGTAGCTAGGAACGGGAGAAAGTCGAGCGCAGGGTGTAACCACCCCGACCAAGCGTCCGCCCTCGAGGCCGCGCCGCCGCATACGACTACGCGGGACACACGTGGCGCCGACGTCCGCCGTCGATATTTTACTACTACGTGAACACTTACATACGCAGACGAACGTTCACTTTATATACCCACAATATGCTATGTACATACATAATATATTTTATACCCGTTATACGTATATAGTATATACGTAGTAGTAAATTGTAGTACGCACGCGTTAGTGCGTGCGTGTGTGTGCGAGAACGCGTATTAGTAATGGTATAGTATGCATATACTTTGTATGCGACCCCTAGCGACTAAGTACCGTTCGGCGGAGGCAACACTGCTGTTGTGGGGTGACGGCGGTGGAGGAGAAGTTAGTTTTTTTTATCACAGCGACGTCCTTTTCCGGATAAAAAAGAAAATTTAAATATTTTAACGACCGGCGACTATAATACACGACCCACCTACTTTTACAACCTACTATACACAAACTGAATATAAACAGCGTTTACTAAGCGTTTTTTTGTAATATTTAGAAAACAAATTGTCTAAGAAAATTACTGTCCATGGTTTGCAAACTAAATTACGTCAGACTAGATGTAGTGATTTTATAACATGTTATCATAAGACAGAAATTGTTTTTGTACATGTGGTTAATAAATATATTATACACGTGTGTATTATAATATATTATAAGATATAATTAAAGAGGAACGTTGTTTGCTAATGGTAAATAGTAATTGGGTACGTATAAAGAAAATAATCAATAATCACAAAACGGATGAAGTTCGTCAGCAGTTATATAATATATATATATATATATATATATATGTATATTATGTACTCGTACATATAAACCGAGGGAGACCTCCTATCCGGCAATATATACATATACACAGTCGCATACACGCACAACCACCATTCCCACACTGTCGCTTAAATATATATACATATAGAAAAACACACACACACATCTCCCCAAAATCTTGAGCGTGACAGATTTATTTAAAGGTTTTATTTTATTTTTTCTGGATTTATTATTTTCTCTTCTCGAGCACACATATTTTGAATTTTGACGGAAAACGCGTGCCTTGTTACGATCCACAAATGTGGCTATACCACGTTGCTTCATATACACACCATCGACTCTTATCAGCTGAAACAGGCGTGTGTTTTCAAACTGCTCAGGGGGAAACCCCCCCCCCCAAAAAAAGTAAGAATGTGAAAGCGAATGGAAAAGAGTTTTTGAAATTTAAAAGAATAATAAATCACAATAATAACATGCACTCAGTTTGAAGACAAGACGGTGGCGGGGTGTTAACGGGATCTGACACGTCGTTTAGAGAGTCGACAACATCAGCGGGGAATGGACGTGTATAATTCATAATATGTATAGCGATATTAATAATTATAATAATTTATTGCACGGGTCGGGAAAAGGATTAAAGACGTGCGCAAAAGGTCGCATGCAAACAAAATCCAAATAATCGCCAAAGTGGAATTGGGTTAAACGAAACAACCACGCGGCGTAGACCACGGTGGCTGCAGCGGTGATGTGGGCTAACGCGATAAGGCGTCAGGTAGGTCAATGCGGTGACGATAACACACTAAATTATGGTGGGGGTAGTGGGAAGGGGGTGTCGCGATGGATACGGACACCTGACCTCGCGACACACGCGCCTCATGTCTGCATATTTATAGAACGAGTATGTGTTTACGGTGGTAAAAATAAAAAATAAAATAAACCGTTCGGCCGCAAGAGCCAAAAACTTGGAGTGAAAAAAAAAACAAATATCCACCGCGAGCGTCATCACCGATTGTTATCGTGCGCGAGTCTTGTTTGTTCGGAAAAATAAAACGTTCCTATCGCCACCGAACATGCCATGTGATTATCAGCGACAAGCACTTGTGTAAACGCCAAAAGGTTAATGTTTACAAAGCGCGTGGTTATGGGGGGGGAGCAGGGAGGGTCTTAAATATCGTTATTTCCGCGTGGTGTCTGAAAATTGAAATGAAAACGTGCACAACCACGATGATGTACGAATGAGCTAGTGTTTTCCAAACGCGGTGGAGAGAGCTTTGCCGTGGCGTGTGAGTGGGATTTACGAGGCTAGTAAAACGGCGCACATAAACTCTCGAAATACCCATAAAACAGACTCAGCAGTTAACTCATCTTAGTACAAATTATGTAGTCCGATTCATCATATAATACGTTTATAAATTATCACACAAATCGATTTTTTCGTTGGCCGAAGTTTATTATACGCAAGTCACGCAGTAGTCTAGGTGACACGAGCGCGCGGGTCTGTTTGATATTATAACAATATTTAAGAAATCGCGAAGCAAGCTGAGGTCGGCAGGTCTTGAAGGTGTGACAATTTATGGCTTGAGGGTGCTAAGCAACCCCCAGAATCCCCTTATTTATGTCAAAATTCTGTTAAAGATTCTGTCAATGGATAGCTGTTAGATCCGCCACCCCTCATCAAGTTCACATTGTAAATGTTATATAATTGTACTCGAAGATTAATGCAGATTAAAAGTATAGAATTTCATACTGTGTGTAGCAGTGTGAAAAAAAAAAGATTTTCAACAATGTCTCGAAACTTTTTGATAATAATAAAACGTACGAAACGAAACACGCACGTAAAGAAATAAATATGAAACAACAGTTGGTGACTACACACACGTTCCGTAGTGTCCGAAACAAGACGTTTGCAATAAATTCCACCAGAGAAACATTATTTATTAAAATAATGACAATAATATTAATCATAACAAATTACAATCTTATAAAAATACGAGGAGATCGTGATGATGCGACGTTAATTTATGAATGTTCCGTTTTATACTTCAATATTAGTTTGAAAACACGAGTGTTTTAACACGATTACACGTAGAGCGTTGTGGCGGAGCGCACAGTAAGCAGTATATGGGAAACGTGCATAATAATCATATTACGCCACAGAAACCCGTACAAGGGAACGAAGAGATTAGTATAGCGCCATGTCTGTATGTACACACAACAAAATGAACTAATTCGCTATTTACGGACTAATAAAGACGATATTGGAAAACGCGTCGGTAATTCGGGACACGTGCGTGTAGATGGCACTGCCGGTAGTGTTAGGAGCCACCGATTATGGTAATTAGGTAGTGTAGTAGGCACCGATCTTAGCGTTACCCCTTACTCGGTCGCCGGGTAGATGACCACAACGACATCATGTTTGTACTCAGCTTACCTTTGGGGCTCATCCTTTGCTGCGGTTCCACCTTCCCGTCTGCGGTGTACTTGGAGTCGACGATCGTGACCCTCGGCGTTTCCGCAATGTCCGACACGAGTGGAAGCCCGACAGTCATTTCCTGAACACAAGGAAGAAACGCAAAAACGTATAAGAAAACACCGAAGACTAACTCAAAAATGTAATGAAGAGAAATAAAACTCACGTTTAGAATGTCTTCGATCGTGCTGGGCGTGTTGGTATCATTTGTGTTATGACTCTAAAAAAAAAATAAAAAAAAAATTAATAAAAATATTCATCGTTTTTCTGCAAGCATGCATGGGGGAGAAATCGTATCGAGGGACATAGAACGATGAAAATTCATTTACATTCTTTACATTTGATATGGACTTGTGTGTCGGCCTATGGTGCGAAGAATGACTACTTCTCATGGTGTTGTTAGTGGATCGGTATGGTGGTGGCTTCATTTCACCCGGTTTCAAAAAGTTACTGTTCCTGTAAATACGAAATACATCTATTGTATATCGTTTTTTTTTTTTTTAGAAACACGTTTGTTAAATTCATACATTTTACATTATAATCTACAAAATATATAGCATGGCATAAAATATAATGACCTTATTATAGCCATTATTTGACTCTACGGTAAACGTAAAAAATATATATTAAACATTAAGAACAATGACACTGACAAATTTCAAACCATGGTAGGGATAATATTATATGTGATATAAATTACTAAATCAAATAGGCGCGATGTAAACAACAGCGTCGTGGCGATAAATAACTTCACAATATTATGTGACCTGGATTTTAGATTACACTGACGATTGAATAATAGCCCATTCACACAAGAACCGTATAGTAATTACTTTTTATCGTACCTACACATAGGTGCCCTTAACTTTCAAATGAGTGATTTTAATACTTTGTAATGTGACATAATAATAGTTCATATGACGCGGCAGGGACAATAAGTCTAGTGTCTACGATTAAAATTTTTCGGCTAAACTAAACGATAAATTCAAATATATAACCTTAATTAATTTTTTTTAATTTATTAAAATATATAATAGTTTCAACAACAATTTTTTTACCAATAATTATAAATATACCTATACGGAGTAATCTTGGAGCAATATCAAACCGACTGGTATAGTGTGTGTATCAATTCTGTAAAACACGTTAAAAACGAATATCGAAGAATTTTTTTTATTCTGATTCTGGTTTTACAACAATTATGGTATTAAATAAAATTATTCTTATTTTCATGTTAAAAACACGAATATAACAAACCTTGTTTCGCCGTACGGGAATGTTTTAGTCTAATTAGGTCATTTTCCCATTTCCCATATTGTTTTCATCATATAGCACACCCATAACATACAATGTACGGCAATTTTTTTTTGCATGGCGATCGATTTGTATAATATACTTCTGTATGTTATTTATGAATTATTATAAATTACAACCAGTAGACGTCCCATAGAATTTTTCGAGTGTTATTGTAATAAATGAATACGGACCAAAGGCCGTCAAACTTGTTTTATCCTAAATTAGCAATAATGTTTTAACGATATTTGGCAACGGTTCAAGGGAACACTGCTGCTGTTGTTGTTTTGTACATGAGGCTCTCTGGGTTTATTATTCGTTCTTCAAACGATATTAATAACATTATAATTTCTAATAGTCTTAATTATAAAATCTTTATAATTCGTACACGTGGGTATTGTTGTACGAATTAAACACAAAATAATAGATAAGGGCTGAGAATAACAGTAGTATAGTTATGCAGAAATTATGACCAACTAATTTTCCACTAATACACATTGAATATTGGTAAGCCGAGATAATCGGCAACTGATATGAATGATGTTAAAAAACGCAAGTGTCCACGAGCCAATATTAACGAAATCCGATACATCGCTAAAAAAAGTGAAAATACCGACACCCGATATTAATGAAACTGATCGTATTGCATGTTACAACACGATTTTCCTTTATACAATAAAGACGTTGATAGTCAGAAATTGTATAAATTGTTGAGTCAAATAATTTTAGATAAGTATACATATTATTATTATATTATATACGTATAAAATAAAATGTTTAGAGCTTATTATTTAAAATTAATGATAACAGTCTAACTTGTTTATGATATCTTTCTCAAGAACAAAATACAAAAACATAATTATTAATCAGAACTATAAATGTAGAATGGTTAATCTTCAATTCGATATAGAGATTGCACAACTTTGTGTTATTTAAACACTGACTAGGAGTTTATTTTTTTTAAGAATATTCGATATAATATATTAGATAAAAGTATAAAACTATGTCCAGTTTGTAGGTATCGTAAACACCTATAAGGCGTTATAACAATATTCGATATCAAATTATGAAATACTTGGGTTAAAATCAAAAATATCCAACAATGCAATGAACACTCAGACATCCATCACACACACACACACACACACACACACACACACACACACACACACACACACACACACACACACACACACACACACAACTGCAATCAGATTATAATTTATACCCTACCATCCAATAAATCATCTACATCACGCAAATGAGCTATAACTTTTTTTATATTTCCTGTTGTAATTTATGTAACTTTTTCTTTGATACTCTATGTAACTGGGCAAGTCCCGTTTTTCAATAAATAAATAACATCGTACGCGGATTTATTTAACAATTATTGTTACCTATATAGAAAACAATTCATAATTTAGAAGTGAAATGTGTTTATAAAAAAAACTTAATTTTAAGAGTTTGATAAAATTTGGTTTAAAATCCTAAATGCGAAACCTGTTTCCGGTAGTTATACATATAATTTACATATATGTATGTGCGACAACTTGTTCTTGGTAAGAATATAACTGAATTATTCGAGATACGTATATCTGGATGTTAATACAAATAATATACAACACGAGTATAATATAGACAGACACATTTGCATGAAAAAAAAAATTCGCTCAAACGCTCCCCTCGGGATATGCACACAACAATGTTATAAATTATAATATATACCTTTTTTAGAGGTCAAACGAAACATCAAATTACAAACTACAAATTACATTGAAACGAATAAAAAAAAAAAATATTAATTCAAACGTTGAATTGTAAATTATTTTATTCCTTCTATATACATTCGATACAAATACGATTCCATAGAAATCGATTAAAACGTCGGTTTTACTTGAATTATTTTTTCGAAAACGTGCCATTTATTCTCACGAGACAATATTATCGGCAACTATACGCCAATATAACAACTGAACGATTCGGAAAATAATAATAATATAGGTACACACTACACAGTACACACTACATACACATGCGCGAACAACGGTTAGGTTACGAGTTTTCGAATAGTTGCGGTATACTATTGAATTGTAGAATTTTATCGAGTAAACATAGTATACAATTACCTGTATTAGAATGTTTCTTATAAATTATTATGACAACCCGCAGTTGTGTATTGACAAAATGTGATAACATAATATATTATGAAGTGTGATAAAAATTAACCGTAAGTATAATATAAGCTGTAACGTATACTCAACACACGATTGACAACCGACGTCCGTTCATACCGCGGATTTCTTCACGGATATCGATGAAAATGGAAAAACTTGGTCAAAACTCGAACACGTCCGAAAATCAGTCTCTCCGTCGATCATCATTCGTGCACGCATACAATATAATACGGCGAAACCACGGATTAAACGTGCAACGGGACCGCGTTGGTTTCTTTCTTTCTTTCTTTTTTTTTTCCGTTCATTCCGTTCGTTCCCACCAGTCACACCACGGAGCTTCCAGCAGCAGCAACCGATTGTTATCGGATACGGCGATGCGCGCGTATCACGGTGCGAGTGGGAGTTGAGGGGGACGCGCTGTTGCCCGTTTTGGAGGATTCGCGTGTATAATGTTATTATTACGCGGATGGTCGCGACCGGATATGATCCGGACGCCGACCCCCACGCGACAATACACGATACGCGCCGGGAGGGGCGCGGCATAAAAATGTTTGTAACGCGCGACGGCGGATACCGTTACCCGGGTGGTCGTCGTCATCGCCGCGGTACGAACCGTACATACGACCACGGTTCTATATATTTGCACGTGCGCCGCGACAATTGTGACGTAATGTTACTCTAGCTATGCACAGCTGTATGTATATACGTCTAATATCTGTACATAGTGTCACTCGCACCAAGGTCCAATAACGTAATGGATTCCTTCACACACACACACACACACACAACACCCACACACTACTTTTGTGTTGTTACGACCGCAAATCCGATGAACCATCACGTAGTTCGCAACCCCCTTCAGGGCCATTCTCGTCAACGTCTCCGTATCAAAATGTTATCGTTATAAATCGTCTTTAGTTGACTGATGTAAGGAGCAAGGCAAGAGAGACGGTCGAATCGAACGTTTTTTTTTTTTTTTAATACACACGTATTTTCGGGTAAATGTTTATTATTATTTTTTATAAAATATTAGAACGTTATGTATTATTTTTTATACACCGCCGTCGTATAGCACTGATGACGATAATCGTGAACATTATATTATCATATGCCCTTGAAACGAACAGTAGTTTGTACGTACTATTCATACTGGACTAACGCGATATTAATAACAGTTAAACGTTTTTCGGCTGTATATTATGTAGGTACTCTCCTCAACCTCTCACTCCTGATAATTAAAGCAGACGTAAATTATTATTAATACGCTTGCGAATGGTACATAGTACTATCGAGTTTTCACTATCTTGCAGTATGCACACGCAACGCGCGTCAATGAATATATTAATATATCGTACATTATGTCTTTGTGACCGCGGTGTGACGTCGTTTACGAGTACACGCCGTTCTTGAGAGAGCTGCTAAGTTATACATGTGTTTAGCTTCATACACGATATTATTATAACGTCGTCGTTTCGCGGTTATATGCGGCAATGCTATATTACGGCGGCGTTACATAATTTGTGTACGGGTAATCGTTTTGAAATCGATCGGACTAAATTGTATACGTTTCGGGCGCGAGAAGCAAAGTGTGTGTACAATCAATAATGTATAATATTGTCGTGAAATATTTTTGAGTTATAAAAATCGTTAACGAGTTAAGAATTTTTTTCATAGATATCGTAAGAGTGCGTAGGATCTTTAATGAAAACAGGTGAGCGCGGCTTACGAAATTACATTTTTACTAGACGCAGTTAAATTAAATTAAACCTTACGACTTATTGTTTGTGCAAAATGAGAAAAAAAACTTGAAAATTTATTATACCGTTAAATAAAAAAAAAGTATTTTTCTTTAGACATAGTTTTCTTCGCCGTATGTATAGTGTATACCGAGCGGGCTGCAGGGGCGTTTCCCTGAATTAGCTATTTATCGCTGCGTGAAGACTATTGAAGATAGCGCACTGGAGCTCCCGCTGTTCATAATCAGCGAAAAAAATTTAGTTATTACGTGATTAAAATTTAATCAAGTCTTAACAATAATTAAAAACACTTAAAAAAAAAAAACTCAAATGATAATTTACCGAGCAGAAATATTAATCAGTTTAATTTTTTTGCAACGAATTAATGCATTATTCTGAAGAATAATTTAAACATTTGTCATTCAGCCTAAGGTATACCTACTATGATACTACAACGATTAGAAACAAAAAAACCAGAAAGCTGACACAGCGACGACGGTGATAATGTCTAATATCTAATGTGATAACGACTCGGTTAGGGCATATTCATCGACGGCATTTTTTGTCCTCAAAACTGATAACGCGAGACCTCCACGGAGTTCCGACTTGACGGTCGTAAAGATAACAATCAATTAGATCATTATTTTACGTCGTAAACACCGAACGACGGTATAGTCGTTTTACTACCGAGAAGAAGTGGAAGGCACTTTAGCTTGATGACCCTATTGATTTCTATTAAAAAGTAACCGTGGTAACATGTCGTCCGGCATCTGCACGCGTGTAAAAGCAACTTTTTAAGACTCTGACGAAGTAATTTAATAAAAATATTTTGTTCTTCAAAATGTCACTGTCTCGATTCTATGCATGTGTCACGACAATTAAAAAGTCACCTATGAACAACAACAACCGCCGTCGCCGCCGACACCTTCGACAACATTATTTGCCACAACCGCGAACCGGGCCAAGGTCTTTATCACTGAAACGGCGGCGGTCAATCACAATTTACGAAAGAACCGCTTTCACTTGATAACAATTTTAACTACATCACAATCAAATGATTGAGCACAAAGATGGCGCATCGGTATACTCGTAGAGTTGTTGCTGCCGGTTACAATAGGCAGTGGCTGGTGGGGGCGAAGGCGCGGCATGTGGTGGTGATAGACGAAACAAATTTCCTTAAAAACGATAATAACTTGTAATAATTGTTTCGACGACGATTACGTAATTTCGAGGATTTATTTTTCTTTCCCCTTCGCTTTGGAACGCAACGAAGGCAAACCGCGGCGGCAGCAATGACGTTCACGCAACATTGATAATGCGATATATTACGAACATAATATATTTTCGTAGCCGGGCCGATATGTTTGTGACAGACGGCATTTGTAAATGTTAAGCATTTACAGAAGATCAATTACAAAAGAGTTTCATTTAATACAATATGGTAAAACAATTAATAGCACACGCGATATTACGATAATAATTACTAATAATATTACATTACTACGTTTGCTCCGTCTTCGTTTGATTTTCACGATTTTCGTGCGCGTCGCACCAGCAGGACCGTTGATATTTATTATTTTTCCAACGGTCGCCGCCACACAGCCGGTCAACGAGACTTGGGCACACACACACACACACACACGCAATCGACTGGTGTAAATTATTTTTGCGTAGTGCGAATGTTCGTTTGAAAGGTATAATTTATCGAGACGAAATAATATGACGTCAGCACGTATGCGAAACCCAGTGCGCGCGCATGGTCGACGGACGACACTGTAATATTATAATGCTCAGCTGATCCGAACCGCTCGCCGCACACGATCCCATTGACATCGTGCGTCCGTCGTCTCTCGCAGCACAAGTGTATAATATTGAATTTCAATGGTAAACAATAATAGTAAGTAAGTAATAATACGCGCATGCACGGGACTATATACGACACGGCGACGACGATGATAACTGGTATTACAAATCGTTCTCGAACGCGTACATGGTCGGTGGGGAGAGGGAAGGAGATACGGAGTTACAAAACAATCGATGCAATACACGCGCGCAGGCACGTCGAGTCGTCGTTCGTCTTATTCGCACACGCGAAAATTGCTCGCTTAGTTTTTTTTTTTTTTTTCCTTGACCCGGGCCCGTTATAAATGAGATAAATGTATACGTTTATTGATTGTTGGCTTTTTATTATTTGATTTAATATGAAAAAAAGAACATTTACACGAAACTTTTTACTCAGCTATATTATTATTTGGTCGTTTTCATCCTCATTCCTCGTCCCATCACACACATACATATAATATATACTATACATACATATACGTATACGTATTACTAAGTATTTCCGGGGTATACAGTACTGTATACTTACCTGGCATAAGCCATCGGCAACGTTTCAGATTTATCGATAGTTTTATACTCGAAACGACTTTTAACTTTTAGTTTCAAACATTTATTCGCTTATTCTACACAACAATTCGCAGATTATTTTCATTCTCTTCGTTATTTCCTCTATTTCTCTTTATATCCGTGTATACATTTTAACAGCAAAGCTTCGTAATACTCTAAACTTGGCTGGGATTTCTTCCTCTTTTTTTTTCTGTAAGTGACGTTGAATAAGAAACCGTAAAATAATCCACAACCGAAATTTGAAGTTTCAATTTAAAGAATTGACAGAAGTTAATACGTTTAAGAGCAGTTTCCTGAGACATAACGAGTTCGAACAAAGTCAAACACCCCAATTTAGTATACATAATAGTCAAATCAAGGTTAAACGCGATATTGGACTGGCATTCAAAAATAAATTTAAACCACAAGCAAATATTGTATTTAAATCACACTACCCCACCGTGATAAGGTTTTGTTATTTATCGGAATTTAGACAAGAAATAATCAGAGTTGGTAATAGCAATGATAAAGACTGCAAACGTAATTAAAACTCCATTAGCTATGTAAATAATAAGTGCATAATAATGAGGAGAATTCTATAAACGTATGATAGAATAACAAACAATATATTATCTATTATCGAACATAAATTCATAAATGTCGGAGTTCGTCGTTGAAATGATTTAATTTAACCAATCAACTGATTAGACATGGTACTTCTTTCTCATTCAACCTCAATAAATATATTTTTAAAAAAAGGTAAAAATTGATGACGATCTCCAATTACGCTATTACCCATCGGTGACATATTTAAATATGTTTAGTGTTTCCTATAATGAGTTTTTACTGTGCTAACCAACGTACTGATTTACTAAACTGTAAACGAGTTCATCAATTATACCGGAATACCTGTCGGAGATTCATTTTTACGCACCTTAACGTCAAACTAGGTCAGCTATAATATATATTCCCATTCGGTAACGCATTAATTATATATTTGAAATGTACTACGGTCAGCTAATAATTAAAATTTGACCCATTGCATTTTTATTTATAAATTTTTAATACCCAACAATGAAAGTTACATTTTGAAACCAAATAGATATGTGATTTAAGGAAAAAAACTATAATGGATAAAAATTACTTCTGTTTTTATTGCTACCATAGCAGTCAAAATAATCAAACTATAGGAATTATATCAACGAATAAAATACAATGAATTGATAAGAATAATCTTACTATTGAACTATAGCACTGGCAGTTGGTGGCACCATACTTAAAATTACCAAAAACAATGTCTTCGATCATATAAGCTGTCTAATCCACTAAATTTATTATATATAAAGTAATTATAAATAAATTACAAATAATTTATTGTAGTTGAAATGTTTACGATTTTACGTATCTTATTGAATTGTATTAATAAATTTAATTAACCTAGTGACAAATTAAAACGAGTATTAAAACATTATATTTTACAATTTTTAAATTTTGTCGATTAATTTTGCATTGTTGATGAATTCTATTATATTACAAAATATATATTGTATACAAAATATACAAAACTATTAACTAGGTATTAAATAAGTTATAATTTTGAGACCTGATAAATGTTATTGTAGACGACATTATAAGTATTTGTTATTTTGAAAACGTTATTATTATTTTCTTATAATGTATTTTACAAAACATAGAAATTAAACTGAGGAATAACAATATTAATTTTGCTATGAAAAAAAAGAACATAGTCAAATAAATAAAACCAATCGAGGTATTATGATATATGGTAATACTTGAATAATTGCATTAAAATTTCATAATAAATTCATAGATTGTGTATGTACATCGAGAGTATATTGAGGATATCCACGACGTACCCATCCGCTACACGACGGCGATCAAGAGTTCATATTAAGATTTAAAATCCCACACAAGAACATAATTTAATACAGATATGTATAATATATATTACACTATAACTATACACGGTATATAATATGAATAAGCCGGTTTAGACTTTTAAGTGGAAAATATATGGAACGTAATAAAGCGAACAGTACTGCTGATACCGTAGGCGCCTTGAAAGTTCAGTGAAATCGCTTGCACTTTCCTCTCAGTGATATTATAATATTATATCATACAACACAACTGCAATTATATACACCAACATTCTGTACATAATAAAAATCATAATTCGGTATGATATACGAACTCTACAAGTATTGTAGAGCAGGCAATAGTTAAGGAGGGACGAATTACGAATGAGCCAAATTGATTTAATTATTTATTGACTCATTTCACAGAAGAAACAACTCGTAAAATAAATTTTATTTGTTATATTGTAATTATTATAATTGTATTCTTTCAATATTTTTTAATGTGTATAATGTCGATTATAAAATATGTCTAGAATTTTCTCCATTGAATTCTTTTAATATTTATTTTTCCATGCCCCTTCCCCCCAAACAACATAGCTAATAGCTATTGAACAGTAGCGGAAAAAATTTAATTTTCCTATGGCAGAGAACAACAACTCTGTTTACCAGCTCAACAACAAAATCATTTTTTTTTTTCAAATAATATATGTGTAATTAATTCGACCGAGATAAGAGTTTAATTAAAACGGAATTAACCCGGCACCGACCAAAGCAGTAAGCCGGTTGACACAGGGAATTAGATACACAATTAGTGCACGCACGGTTCATTAAAATGGACGAGAAGGGGGTATACTCGTAACGTACGTTTTATTTTTTATTTTTTTTTTGTTAAAGTTAAAAATCCCGAGGTTATCGAGTTGTGGAGAGAATGGGGAAAAAATCGAATAATACCGTATAATAATACTATCTTTTTAAATCATTGTAAACTAATCTAATTACTATAAGCTAATAACCTTTGTCGTTGATGCTTAAACAATAAAAAAATAATAATATCCCACGCACGGTTTGAGTGTACATTGCCGCAGTGTAAAAAAACCGCATTTATGCCAATTCCATCGCACCGCATATACGGTTAGGTACGTACCTGGGTGGGTTGGCCGGGGGCTGAAAGTGTGCGGACGAAGAGGACGACCCGCTGTTCGACGACGACGACCTGGCCATGGCGTGTGACGTGACGGTCGGCTTCTTGAACGACCCGACAGCGGACGGCGCGGACCCGGACGCGGGCGACACGGACCTCCGGGACGACTGCTGCTGACCGACCACGGTGGCCGCGGCCGCGCTGGCGTGATGGTGTGACTTGGCGGCCGCGGCCGCGGTGGCGGACGAGGGGTATGACGACGACGAGTGATGGTGCATCATGCCGGCGGCAGCGGGTAGCGTCGACGACGACGACGTTGAAGAAGACGGCGGCGGCGGCGGCGCGGGACTCTGCGGCATGCCGGTGATGCCGCAGCTGAACACCAGATCCAAGTACGGTTTGGCGTCGTCGAACGAACCCAACTGACTCTGGATCAGCTGGCTCTGCTCGTCGTCTTGCTCGTCGTCCACCTGGAACACGCGGTAACGAGAAAAATTAGACCGTGGTAGGAGGTACGGGTACTGCGCGCACGTGAACGCGGTTGTTGTATGCAGTGTTGGTTGCACATACCGGGCGGTGCCGTTCACCCCCCCCCCCACCACCACCCCACGGCGACCGACAAACGTACACTAGAGGGGGACGCGACAATCGTTTCTTTTTTTTTTTTCATTTTGTTCCTCTCTCTGTGCTGCCTTATTACTCACCCGTACGTGGTGTACGCATAACAACACGTCATATACCTATACATTATTGTATTATTATACAAACGAGAACAGTGAGAAGATATAATATATATATATATATACGGAAATAATTCACTTTCCCCCCTCACCCGTGTTCTTGAGACCAGACTACGTGACTGTGCGAATCAAAAATACATATAATACCGCATTAATATACAGTATTAATATTATGACGTACAAACGACGATTTGTAAACGGGTAGGAGAAGGGAGGGGGGATGGGGGTTAAAAAGTTCTACGAGATAAACCCACGGGCATGCGCTCAAAAATATTATTACAATAAATATTGTATATTGCAAATTACAATTTGTAGTACACAACGCGAAAACCCCCGAATGAAACGTATTTCAATAAAGCGGTGGTTTTTTCCCTAATTTTTAAGTACTCGTTGTCGATATTGAATATTGATCTTTGTTTTACTACCGCAATTTGTATGAAAGACACGCTTACAATATTTTTATAAATCGAAAACTTGATATTTTCATCCTGCACGACCATGACGATAAAAATAATAATAGAAAATACATTTTCTCCAATATAGTATTAATATATTATGTAATATTGGGCGTACCACGACGATAGTTGTTTTCGCCGCCAATGATGAAACAAAACCCTAGAGAGTTGAACGAAGAGTGTTGCTTTGAATCAATTCCAGAAATAAATTTGAAAATATGTCGTGGGCATATATTTGAAAGCAACAAATGAAACATGTTAATTTTTGTATTCTCAAAATAACATCACATTAATAATGTAAGTGTTTTACGGCGAGAATGATTACCAGATTACGTCACGAATAGCAGAATGGTAAATGTGACTGAACTAATATAATTATTAATAATGTTATATAATATCACAAATAAATCAAACTTATGTATGTAAATATATTTTTGAAAGTGCATTCGCGTCGTTTTTAAATAAAATTAATTCTTCAAACGATGTATAACACCGACTCGATATTATACAAACAAAAAGTGAGCTTCAAGTTCAACTTGTATTACCTTACCAGCCTTATTGATTTAAAACAATTGAGACCTTTTAATTATAAAACAACCAATATATTACAAGTGTCTCACGTGGTACCTACAACGTTAATTACAGTATTCAAAGTAATATAATGGAACGTTTCGTTGAAACTATTATTATTCAATACTTGGAAATTTCAAATTGTTTAGTTACTTATCGTAAGTACAATATAACTCAAAAACACTTGTGCGAAATATTAATAAAACAATTAGTTCAAACTATTGTATTTTTTTATGATATGAAATCACTCCATGTCTCCATCAGAAGTCAAACAACTAATACATAATAATATATTTATATCTAAATACAGGAAACACTTTTTTTAAATACATTTTTTAGAAATAAAACTACACTTCATAATTTTTATTATATGTTAAATATATATTATACAAACCACTATAAAAACATATTATTTACATTGATAAGTTACACTTTCCAGAATTCAAATTGTCAAAATAGATGAACTTCGTTTAAATAATAAAAAAATAGCATTCCCACCATTTTTCCCAGACACAATGTAGTGATCCATGCCCCTCATCCCTTCCATTCAGCACCAAACCGCTCTCGCAAATTCTAAACTTAATTATTACGAGTACTACTACCATTCTTAATGTTTTTTTAAGTGACCGATCGAATAGTTTTTAATTTTATTGTTTTTACAGATGGTATTTTGGTCAAAATCATTATGAAATGTATTGTAGGGAAATGCATAAATAATGATAGGTTACTCAGTATCGGTATTACGAGATAACGCCAGTTATTTGAACATAATACGTGTCTATTTAATATTTATCATAGATAATACAATAATTTTCTCAGAATAATCTCAGCAAAATTAATTTATTATGCAAATATACGTTTTGTACTAAATATAAGACAAGAAGAACGAAGCTAACAATTCAACACAAAATGCACATTATTTAATTGATAGTACGTATACAGTACTTCGAATATTATAAAAATGCAAAATTTCATATTCCCATGTACATTCGATTTAAAATCGAGCAAAGGTCAACAAAATGTCGAAAAAATAGTAGAGATACTCGTCCCCCGAGCTTTCTTCTCCTAAATTGATAATATACATCCAAATTATTTCTTTGACTGATATCAACATTTTTACTTAGTGAAAATTTTGAACTGCAGACGATGTTCAATAAATATATTATCCGGTTACAAGACCGTTTTTACAGTCATAAATAAGGATAATTCAGTTAAAAAAAATAGTTGACCGATGTAGACATATTTGTTTAAATATCAGAATTATTAATAAATATAGGTATATTATTTTTAAATAATTCTTAAGATAATAATAAAACTATGAAATTGCCGTAATTTAATAAACAGCTGACGATTTTTATTTAATGTATTGGTATTATCATAAAACAAAATGTTTGGTTTTATACACCATACAAACGCAATGCGCTATGTAGGTACATAATAATACAATGACGTAACAATATATCATGATAAACTAACATAATTTACCTAGCTAACATATCATTGCGTGCAATTTTCTTTTAATACTTATATACTGTATAACCATTAGGTAGAAATAATTACATTTACAAACAATAATGTTAAAAATAATTGTTCACGTTTAACCATAAGTTAATCATAATTCATAATTTATAAATAAACATTTGGCCGGGACGGATATGAAAGTTTTGACGATTATAGAAGAATATAAAAAATTACAATAATTTATACCAAAAATCATAACTAACATTATTCTAAGAAAAATAATCTGTTACACAAAATAATTAAGAAAAATGTATTCTTTTAATAAGGCTAACTGTATTGTATGTATATTCCCTGTAGCTATATAGGTACATTAGTCATTACTATACAGTGCATAAGTACCTACCAAAAAAAGAAAACAATTTTTTCATAGAAAACACACAATACAGAAATACATTACAATAATACTATCAATTAGCCGAAAACAGCAACACCCTCATGAATGAACTATTTTTTTTTAAATAGAAAATAGAAAACTACATAGACAATGTTCATTAAAATTACAGAGTTGCGTGACTTCCAAATAAGTTGAATAATGATTGATTATTATTCCAAAGGTTCTAAATCGGAAAAATAACAGCAAGTTTTCTCATTATACTTTCGACATATAATATTGAATAAATAAATAATAGATAATCCGGCCTGCGTGAAAACACAATGAAAACAGAGCAAAAGCACATTGAAGACTCAACTAAACTACGTATGCGTTTATAATAACTATACCAACAAACTATACTAACTTACTACAATATGCGTGTTGAACACATTTATCTGCAATATAATAAAATAGATAAACAATAATATATTATTAAAATCACACTAAAAATAATAATCCTAGGGAAATATTTCGATATATATAAAAACAAAATGAAACGAATATATTATTTTCAGAGGAAGAAATTGCAGTCAAATCAATTATACATATAAGTGCTACGTTCTTAATTACACGTATCAAAAAATTCGTTGGAACTAGAACCGAGAATAGGGTTTTGGAATGCTGAGGAAATTTTTTATTCATAAATAACAATAAAAATAGTTCTACGCTTAGGGGGACGATTTACGGTGAAGAAAAATTATTTTTTCTCTCATTATATATTACTTACATCCTAGTCGACGCAGAAATGTATAATAATAGCTGCGTAGTGACATTTTCTCGACAGGGAATCTATATACGATTATTGCCGCTGGTCGGTCAACGGCGTCGGCGGCGGCGGCGGCTGACACAAAAACTGTTATGCAAATTTTACTTATGTATAAAAAAAATTATGCATATATATAGTTTAAATAAAACACATCAAGAAAATCGATTATATATTAAATGCGACGGACGGCGCGAGTTTCCGAAGCGATGAACGACGAAATCGTAATGCATTACATTACTATATAAAATATCTACATATAAACACTCGAGGATGGGGGTACATAATATTATATAAAATATATAAAATATAGATCACGCTCAATAGCTCAGTATATTATACAAAGTGAAAAAAAAAAGAAGAAGGACCATTATGGTAACGACGAGATGCTGCGTTTCGTATCCTGGCTATGGGTGGCGAGTGGCGGCGGTGGCGTTCGAACATAGTTTTCAAACTCGAATTGACCGCGTTGCCTAGTTTTGCATAGCCAAACGCTCCGAATAACGTAAATAATATTACGAGTACATACAACAAAATGGATTTCGTATCGGTAAAATTAAAAACATTTCTCGAAAATCACACGGCGGGCGACGACAAGAACGCGTGATTAACATGCAGTCGCCGAACAAGCTAGACAATGCAATGCGCTAATGGCGAGAAATTAAATAGCGCAATTATAAATTTTGCAAATTCAAAGCGAATTATACAGATACGAAACGAAATAATTAGTAGTGTGCTTCAAGGCAACGAATTACACACACTCCAAACAAGCTTGTGCGAATGATATAATATGTGCAATGTCACCGCGCACGTTTTATATCATTTTTTTTTTTTATATTCAAGTCAAACGACGAACGACAAAAAAATAAAAATAAAGATACGCATTGTAAAGAGTTGAAAACCCCACAAAGTGATATACCACAATGACTGGAAACGTATATTGACGTAATATTTTCGCATTTATTAAATTGTTGATCGATATTATAAAATCGAAAAACATGCATTATCATGTTTTTTTTTTGCGATAGCACACAAATGTACACCATGAGTATAATATAGTTATAGGCTGCACACGAATTATACCATCACAGGTTCAACATATTGTATCTTTCAAGTAGCGAATAAGATTAGGATTAACGAATTCGTGTACTTCACTTTATGGACGCAATAAACACCGGTTCGTAGGTCACTGACAATTCACATCACAATTCATATCGAGATATCCGTAACGAAACCACATACATTCAAATTTGGTAACAGGAGTGCTCAAAGGGTGGTTTGCCATCATATTTGATGGTAGTCTTCGTAAGCTCTAAGCTCGTATTAAATATATTGCATCTCGGATCATCATAATAATAATACATTATACCTACGAACGGCCGACCAGTTTAGATTAACGTATCTATTATATTTCCATGATTTAATTAATAACGCTCGTTCGCCGTCGAATGTGAATAATAATAAAATAATGCACTGTGAAGTGTGTGTATTATGATATGAAATAATAACAATTTATTAACGCAGCGGTTTTCGCTTGCATTGAATTAAAATATCGCGGTAAACATTTCTTCCCCCCCCCCCCCGACCGTTTTTGTAATTGTATTGTTTTACAATAAAATTGTACATACGTGAATATTGATTATTATTATTTTATCCAATGAACGCGTTCACAGAACTGTGAGTAATCGACAAAAATAATTATAAGCAAAATTACCAGCGTTAAAACACAATACGTCATAAATTTAATTAAAAAAAAAAAATCCTAACACATAGTCATTTTTTATATTGTGTTAAAGCATTAACGGCGGACGGTAAATGATAAATTTCCAACATATCAGCCAGCACATAATAATGTATATAAACCGTACAGATAAAACGATCCGAACCGCGCAAGGCAACGATTTTCACAATGCGTGTTTATAACCGTGTACTAGACCAGCGATTCTCAACCTTAGGGTCGCGACCCAATTGTGGGTCGCCAATAATTTTTAATGGGTCGGCTAAAATTTAAAACGTTGATATTTTTCTTTTATTTTTGAGTCTTATAAATAATAAATGAAACAGTTTTCGTAAATTCTTCTAAGAGTAACCATTACGAGTCATTCATAATATTGATAATTGGTACTAAGGCTTGGATAGTTGGATCACACTATTATTATTGGATCACCATACTATCATACTAATTTTGGATATCTTTAAGCAATAAGTATCCTAATCTTTACGAAGAAGCATTAAAGAAATTAATTCCTTTTGCAACAACATATTTATTTGAATCAGGATTTTCGAAATTAACTGCAATCAAAACCAAACCAAGAAATAAACTTGATGTTGAACCCACGATGCGTGTTTCACTTACTAATTCCATAGAAGCTCGAAATGATTCATTGATGAAGCAACATCAAGACCAAGGAAGTCATTAAATTTTTCATTATTTTTTTAAAAAAATGATGTACAGTAAAATTATTAATAGAAATTTTTATTTTTAAATATAATGTAATTAATATTATGACCTGTTATTAGCGTAAGTAATATAAGTAAAAAAAAATATTAAATTAAGAGTACCCAATAGTTATTTTTTATTCCTCCATTGAACATTAATTATAAAAAGGTCGCATGAAAAATTTGGAAAATATCTTAGGTCACCACTACACAAAGGTTGAGAACCGCTGTACTAGACAACTGTGCATACAGTATACGTACCTACGAGTAGAATTTAGTGCTAGAATAGTTTTATTACTGTACCGCGTTGCTTAGCAGGTGTGTGTGCGTGTGTGTGTGTGTGTGTAGTAGCTTCCAAGGTATTATATAAATATAATGTACAGTAACAATGAGCGATTGATCTACTGCACAAAACCGACGGTTAAAATAATGTAATGAAATTATACGTGCATCGGACTGAAAAAATATTGACCGTGATCAGTCGGTCCTCGCTTGAAAGGATTGATTTTATTTGAATCCCGTTCGATTTGAACTGCAAAAACCGCTGACGTTTTACGACGGTGACTTACGGCCACATATACTTAATTTATGATGCATGAACATTGCTGCATTGTGTTGTAACTTGTTGTGTCGGTGAAACTATCGGTGCAAAAATCATAGTTCGATCGCTCCGCCGTAAACAATATAATACGGCACATTATACGATGGTTTATCGTTTTGATCGCAATATAATAATTGGTGGTGGTCGTCGTCGTACTCTGTCGAATGACGATGCATATTGTCAATATTGCGTCGCGCTAATTATAATTTGTGAAGCACCGACAACGGTGTGGGTACCTACGTGTACAAATAGTTTGCTAAAATACATGTAATTGTTGTTGTTTACCGAAACACTGTTTCAGTAACGTCACGGCTATTGATATATAAGATATAACCCACAACGCGCAGTACCCCCCCGTTTTCAAACGGTAATTACTTCAATCTGATAGCACGGAGCTCTAAGAGGTGGTGGCCCACCACGGTATCGATTTTTAGAGGAATTCTATACAGCCAATGTACACAAACACGGTAGAGAATGAAAATAAAATACTGAAGAATCAGGAGACGACGTTTTAACGCGATTTTAATGGTTAAACAAATAAATAATATCTTTGTCGGTTTAGTTTCGTAAGCGCGAACACTGTTGGAAATACATTGTTACATCTGATTGTGTGCACACGACGCCAGCCGCTCTTCGTGATGGTCATAGAAACGTTTTACAACCTTGAGAAAAATGTTGAGCTAGATGGGCTTTATTTTAAAATCTGTATTTGTACAGTAAGTGTAGGTACTTATTTACTAATGCGATTTCAAAACATGGTGGACCCCCATGTTTAAAATAATATACTTGAATTAAAAAGTGGTGAATACTATTAAAAATAAATGTTATACTTAAATATGGAAAGAGATTGTTGACTAGTACAACAAACATTTCCAAAATTACAAAAAAAAAACCTATTCGAATGAATTGCAATATTTCACAATTGTCTACTTACCTCTTAACAATTGGGAACGCCTTACATATTATAATACATAGATATTATGTATATTGTATATGTATAACATTTGAACGTATCCGTGCGAAACCACCGACAAAACCGACAACAAAAAATAGAATATTGCTAAATTACAACAAAACGCCCAGTCAAATTTCTTTTCAAGGACCGACTGAGCTATAAATTCGAAGCGCTCGACTACGGTTTTAATAAGACTTAGTAAGAACGGAACACACACGTAGTAAACAAACGTTGCACCGTAACAATACCTACATGGAAAAGCGAATATTTAAACAAACAGAAACGAAAAGATGATAAAATGTATTTTATCTATTGTTCTATTTTTCACGTCCAGGTTGAAAGACCTTTGATTTTATACGCTTTGATGTGGCGCATTGCCGATCAGACCGAACAACAAGGTCGTTTATTTTTCGTAGGAATTTTACGGGTGCAAAGTAAGGAAATAACTACTAAAAATAAAACCGACGATTTTATATCTTAACACAGTTAACAATATACTTATTCCTTAGAGGTCACAGTGGACTTATCGGTCAATTCGTTACGCTATACACGGTCGTAGATGAATTTTATGTATAATTTTTATGTTTAACGCGTTTCAATAGAAATAGATGATACAAGTATAAAACAGCATTATTATTATTATTATTATTATTATTATTATTATTATTACTATTATTATTTTTATATGAGTTACTGAAATTCCGTAACAGTCGAACATAAAATCGACAATAACAGTATCACGTGCGCGTGTGTAAGAGTAAACAATATACAAGAAAAGGGGCAGGTTAAACGCTCGACCGTTGGTGTTATATTATATAGTGTAAACAATTGGAGATTTTTATTGGACGCCAAGGGTGGAAAGCTAGTAATGATGTCATTGTTACGACGACGCGCGGTGTAAAGCGTGGGCGGATTTATTTTCCTCCAATTAATTACGCGCGTTTGCCGATTTGCGATAAGTAAATTATTAACCTAATTGTTTTGTTTTTCGTTGCGTAAGTGGAATATAATATATATGTATATATAAGTACTTGCGGACACTACGGACGTAAATATTAATATTATCACACCGTTACGCCACCGGCCGTTGGTCGTATACGCGCACACGGTCGACGAAAACTAAACAGTTTTTCATCGTTTCCACATCAGGCACCGCACGCACACGCAATATAGTAATTAATAACTAATAAGGAAACAATTTAAACGTTTCGACATTGCATAATATAATACTATATTACAATATAACTACAACTATTGCAGTAATGTTTATGGTCATAAGTCAAAACATTAAAGGCTGCATAATATTATATGCTTACTTATCACACGCCTAATGTGTTTAGTTCCGTCCACGAGCCACAACCTATTTCCATAGGTATATTCCATTATAATAATTATTATTAATTATTTTAACATATTAAACTATAATACGCATGGGCTATGGGCATACAGAAATGTACGCATTTGAGTACACTCGTTTGATACTAGGGTTTGGTCGATCCTAGAACCGATATTTGGTATAAAATATACATATTAATATAATTTTGGGCAAAGTGAAAAAGAACATTGCAATTTATTTTTGTTAAAACCATTTAATACAAAGGCACTGTAAAAAAACACTGATTAGAAAACAATTTTTAAAGCATAAATTGTACGTATATTTTATATTCTTCAGTTACATGGTACTAGGTATAACAATAAATCATAATAGCTTATTTGTAAATAAGACTGTATACCAAAATAAATATTATGTTATATCAGTTTTATCGGGTATCGGTTTGCGGTATCGGATTAATTTTATTATCGGTTCAAGATTTTTCAAATAGAGTTCATTTTTAATAAATATCGGTTATCGGTTATATATCGGTATATATCGGAAGATTGGGTGTATCGGGGCTAATCCTTACCTATACGTCAAAATTTCTAAAATTAACATTTCGTAGAAACCTGGGAAGAACAAAAGAAAGGTCAACAATAACAACAATTTTCCAACAAAACTCTCAAGGTTTCCCCTCACACCATTACAGACACAAGGATAACCATGTACGGAATTCACGCTGTTCAATTCCTAGAAGTTCATGATTAATCGTAGAGTACAAAACGCTTTATTGTATTATTATTCGATTCTCCGATAATCTTCATGCGTAGATTAAATTGTAACGGAATATTTCAAAATTTGTAAAATCGGTTTAGTGCGGGGGACGGGGGCTACACGCGGCACTTATCTCGCGTTACGAAGACTTCAAACTAAAACTAACGATTACAAGTTATAAGCAAAAGTTTTTAGCGCAGCGTTCGCTAGTATAGTTGCTAATTTGCATAAACGCATACACTTGCACGTATTAACGACGGGGAATGTATAGTGATGAAATACGAGTTATTTAAAATTAGAAGCTCAGAACTACTTTAATTAAAACGTATGACCACGATAAATGGCGCCGCTAAACTACAAGCAATATAATAAATAGGTAAAGTTTTATAAGTATAATGTTGTTTTATAAGCGCGGGTACAACAACGCGCGGTGATGTTTGATAGACCGCTAGTGAAACAGACTATGGATTTTTTACACAGTACATACACGTATAATATAATATAATATAGTGCAGTATATATATATATATATATATATATATATATATATATATATATATATATATATTATAGTGTTAAACTAGTTATACATATAGTTATATATATCACCGTCGTGGTCGGGCGATTGCCCCACTTAAACTACTCGAAGCATGTGGACCGCAGCAGACGTCGAATACATGATAAACGACGAAGACAGAAGAAGCGTTCCGAAGACAAGACGCGAGACAGATCGAAAATCTGCAATGACCTACAAGTGAGTAGTCTTTGTGACAATAATTACGACGAATCCCGTTGCCGGTAAATCACTGCAGCAGGATCGAATAGGTATTAGGTACTAACATGAAAAACGTCACCGAAAAAAAAAAATTTTAAAAAAAATAATTGAACACTCGGCGAGTAATATTGTTTGATAAGAAATTTTCCGTTGTTTTCCGGTGATAAAATATGAGTATATACATCATGTATAAATAAATCGGAAACACGGAATAACATAGTATTGAACTATGTCAACAGTCGATTTCTCCTGCGGGTAAAGGACGCGACGGCGGTTTGACATAATCATTGTCGTCGCGTACACAATGCCATCGACTTCCGCCGTCGGCGTGTAATATTATACATTATACTAATATATATATATATATATATATATACTGATGGCACACTGATGTACATATACCGAGTAAACGCACGCACGCACGCACGCGTGTTTTTCTGATAGAATAGTTGTCTGTTTTAGTTTTTAGGTCTCTTTCCATTAGCAGTGCAGGTATATACCCTCAAATACACGAATACACCCACCGTGACGTACGCCCTAACACATAATACTATGTGGGTATATAATTATATACTGTTCGTTGTTACCGTTACCGAAACGATTGTTGATTATTTTCCAACGTTTAGATATTTAAATGTTTATAGTTTTATACCTACTACAGTACTACCACGAATATGCAGAGGAAATATTAAAAAAATGTCTTTTAGTTATTCATCTATCGCAGCTTTTATTACCATAGTAACCGATAACATTTTTTCAGTCGAAAACAATCAGATATCCCACTATCTCGGATCTGAACTTCAAAATATGGGTTACAGCGGTTAGACTATAATTTACATATCATCAGTTTACTTCGCATGCCCGCGTAAAATATTGTATTTTATTTAGCAACAGAGAAACGCATTTTTTTTAATAAGATTCAGCAATAAAACTGCACTAGAAGATAGTATTATTTTATTTTAAATCACTCTCGATCAAAGTTACAATTTTTTCCTTCTTTTCAGAATAAAACTAAAACAAAACCGCACAATGTAGAGCACGTAACACGTAGCATAAAAAGCGTATAAGAAATGGGAATGTATTTGATCCGTACAAAATGCACCGCAGTAGACAGTGGGGGCAGCAGCAGTTGCGTATTTGAGTAGAAATCTTTAAAATTGCCTCCATAGTTCGGAAACGGTTTCCGGTTTTTAATAACATTAAGCCGCCGTTGTCTCCGTGACACATTTCTATTAACTTCGTTTCGTATAAATGAATTGGCATTAGACAAAGTCATTTATGTGCCGCGCCCCACCGACGACGCCGACGACAACGAAAACAACACAGATAATTAGATAACAGCCTGCAAGGGAGAAAAAAAATCTTACACAGAACACGCAGTAGTAGGTCAAGGGAAAAACCATACGGATGCCGCCGTCCGAAGAAAGTTTTATCGTTTTTCCGTGTTCGGAAATGTTTTTGAAAAACAACTATATAAAAACTTTTACACGATATGCAAAATGCACGTCGTGCATGTATAAATACAAAAATTATATAAGCTCTCGACATAAACTGACATACATTATTTAAAGATACCTCGCACTGTATCTTTAAGGTTTTTATAATATATAATGTACTAACAATGTGGTTTGTGTATAATAAACATTAATATTGCGAGGTGTATTTAGGTTGAAACAATATTATATTTTATACGAATAATACACTTTTCTACGCACATGATTAAGTATATATTTATTACGTTGAAAACAGATTAAATCCATTATTGGAATATTATCCTTCTAAAAGCTATTAATTTTAAAAAAGACGTGTATACGACCAATTAAGTTACAGAAATTTACGAATATTAAATAGTATATACATTGTCCTTAAATTACATTTTTGATCGTGAAAACTGGGATGTAAAATATAGTCTAAGACCTAAGTAATGATTATAAATACCAAAAAATTTAGAAAAATATATTTATGCGAATATATTACATAGGTACAAACAAAATTTATGACCAAGTACTTTTGATTGTTTTTTTTTTCATATGGACGTTGTAGACACAAGATACGTATATATCGATTAAAAGCGTAAAACGCTGACATTCAAGAACTTCAGACTAGAACAGATTATGTAAGAAGAAAAATCATTCTCGTTTACCTCAAACTCGGATTACTTTTTTCCGCGTTTTTTTCACGCAATATATCGGCTTATAATTCTCGCTCAGAACGAACGTCTGCTTTTGTATTACTTTATAACTTCAAACATGCGGTGGGGCGGCAGCAACAGTAATAGTAGTGCAAGCTTGTACAGCAGATAGGTACATACTACATAGTATTTTATCATAAATATATTATATATATATATATATATATATATATATATATATGGTGTACCAATGTGATTGGGGATCGACTTTACCGTCTTTGTAAACGAGTGGTACGTGAGCGGGATGACAAAATAACTTTACTACGTCGTCGTCGTATAGCCAGGAGACTCGAGACATTATTGCTGATAAAAATAAAATAAAAATAAAAACCGAGAGACAGAATAAAAAGAACAAATAAATGTGTGCGTATTTAAATCGAAAAGATCACGGGCCCCGGCATGACACTGAATACGTTTATCTTCCGCACGGTCCCCGCGTGTGACTCTCGACGCGAGCTGATGTTTTATTTTATACATATATGTCGTGCATATTAAGTACAATAATAACGATAATAATGCGAACACAACTATGCGTCGTCTGCGGCGTGCTGGTATAGGTGCATACTGCATACGTAGGTAGACATCGGGTTATAACGAAGGGGATTTTCATTATAAAATCGCACAATCGCTGCGAGTCAGCTGTTTATATCGAATGTATTATTATATTATACATAAAAATCGATCCGAGAATAGTGCACAGGTCGAGAAAAAATACTATTGTATAATATATATTATACGAACACGACGAGAGAGTGCTGCTGCTGCCATGGGTCCGAGCGTATTTTCATATTTGAATTCACAAAAACGAATGTGCGTGTGCTGAAGAACAACCATCAGGGCCCCATATATGTATACGCCACACCGCCCTCGACATTATTGTTATACGGTAAATAAAACACAAACCCTATAAACACAGCCCTTATTCTTATCCCCTTGACGCGCGGAGCAGCAACCAGTTGTATACGAATACAATAATTCCTTATTTAACCCTCTCCCCCGTGCAGAGCTGTTGCATTTTATCGCACATTGCCGTCTCTCTACAGCTATCGCACGTGTAATCCAATATACTTTATGGACCTATCGCCAAAACGAATTTCATAATAAAATACACATCCTTCGGGGGGGTCGTCGTCGTTGCCGCAAGCGCGTCGTCTTCAGCGAGTGCATAGGCGGGGTCAACGGCCAACGAGCCGGCTGAAATCTCGTGAACGGCGCAAGAAAAATAAACGTACACTGCCCGCGTGAGATAGGAGACTGCGTATACTCGGCGGTATATCTCGTGCGCATACAAAAACACGAGTAGACAAACGTGTATTGTGTGTTTGCTATCGCGCAGGCAATAACTGTTCGCAGTCGAACGGTTTTCGATATCGCATTCGAATATTATATTTAAATCTCCGCACATTATAGCCGTACACACGATAGGCTCGACATTGTTATCATACGTCATAACGTAGCGGTTGTATGCGCACAGCGACGAACAACACGATAGCCGCAGTGCATCGGAGGAATTTCTTTTAGATAAACCATATCCGCCACTGCACGAGGATAACGGCGGAGCGCACAAGAAATATCATAAATTAAATTCTTATCGTTCACCTGTAATACGTGTTCCCGACGGCGGCGCGGTAAATACAAAATGCGAACACGACGTGTTAATTTCCATTACGCGTGATATATTGAACGCTCTGTATATAGACCACGGTGACGGCGATGGTGGTCGAGCGGGAAAAAGCACTGAAAATGTTTTCTTCCGCGTTAAATGCTATACATCTTAACCAAGATTTATACCATCGTGGAAAATAACGCCGAGGGAAAATCTGAACGCACCCAATGTAACAATGTAGAAGAGCATATTATATTACATCCGCATGTGTTGGTCTTAAATTCTATATAAATATATATGAACACGGCAAATTAAACAAGCTCCCTCTAATATCGGCGAAAACGACGACGGCAACCGCTGACGCTATACGGCAGCAGCAGCAGCAGCAGCAGTAGCGAGTACAATCACGCGGCACGGTGGGGACGAAAATAAAAGTAAATTGCCTATTTTCTCCGCCCCGCAGAGAAAGGAAATTTGTGGGTTCTTCGCAACATCCGGAAGACGGACTAATCTACACCACGCCCAAATATGACGATCAAGTGTATATTATAGAGACACGTACATACGAGTAAACGGAATTGAAACGGACAACGACGACGGAACATATATAACTGAAACGAAACACATAACTAACGTAACAAAAAATTACCTTTACTGGAGAACCGAACAGTTCTTTCTTATCTTTGACGTTGTTCTCGGATACTTGTTGCTGTCTGGACTGTCTTTCTTTCTCCCGTTGTTTTTCCCGTTCCATCCTGTTAACAAAAAAAAAATTCATATAAATGTCTGAGCATCGTCTTCTATACGTTCTCCGACAATTATTTATAAAAAAAGGATGCTATGGGCATTCCGGCGTTTTACAAATATCCTATAATGATGAAGAGACATTACTCCACCAGGTTGACGATACACGTGTTATAATATAGCAACGGCTCGAAATATAATCAAATGAATTGCTAGTGCTCAGTGTAAATAACATATCGTTTATGAAAAAAGATTTCTAAAACGTCAGCATATTATATACCATCTGTAAAGGAATACACATCGATTTTGATCAAAATAATATTATTTGCGATTTCTTAAAATTCGTCATACAATCAATATTTACTGTATTTTAAAGGGATTTCACTAATTGGCCAAAAGTATTTGAATACTGTACAGTATATACACGTGTACGAATCGTAGCAGTCAGACACGATCATAACGGAAGCACCTCTCTGCGATCGATGGGTATCCCCGCTATACGAAAAAAAAACCTAATTGTGTAACACATACACGCAGCTGAAGATCCTATATACGTATATAGATAATCCAACGTTTATATATAAATATAGTAAACATCTGGTACGGGACGAGACAGGTAATGTTTTTATTGTGCGCAAAAGATTCCGGTGAATTCCACAGGTAGTGCAACTAAAATATTGTACCTCCGAACATTCGGGGTGCTGCACAGAGAGAGGCTTCAAAGACGACCTTAGCATCGCAGAGCCCCGCTAGACCACAGCCGCCGCCGCCGGTGGTGTAACCTTTCTTAAATCGGCGACAGACCGGCTCACCGGCGCGGCGCAGCTGCCGGCACACGCACACCTGACACATGTCGTACACAGGGATTTCCAGGTGGGATACACGCACGCACACATACTTGCCGGATGCTGATGTAGGGGGGGGAGGTCAAATCTCGCACACCGTTCGAAACATTAAAGCCCTCACAATCACACCGTGGGATCATTATGCCGAGAGAATACAGCAATAATTTCGACAACTAATACACGACTACTATAATATACGTGTCAATTAATGTATAATATATCACAAAGCGGGTACATCATGCGTATATATATGCTCGTAATAATATAGTGTACGTTATTCGTACGGTGTCAATTGTGTGGCGGTGATTGCTGCAGAACTACCCATGGTACTGTAGTACTTATACAGCGATAAATAGCATAGAACAGGAGTTTTTACCTATATTATAGGATATTTGTATCATACGTATCTATCTATATATATGTGTTACACGTATAGAGATGTTAATTGGTTGGTGAAATAAAAATAATCATTATAATAGAGGGAAGGCGAGAAACAGAAAGGATATACTTATATCATACAGCAATTAAAAACAAGAGCACCTACACAAATAATAATCAAACGTCGTTGACCACGTGTGAAAACTTTTCACCCACGAATGGATGTACAATAAAATGTTAATTGACGGCGGCGGTTGTGTTCGTCGGGCATCTTTTCAAAAGTTCATAAAACCGACATTTTTGCGCGAGCTTGTTGTTGTTATTTGATCGACCTATTGACAACTCGCAGCGTCCAAAAGTTTAAAATTATGGATAATGCATATATACACCTCCCCTACCACCCTTCTAAACGCACTAATCTTTTATTGGTTTAAAAGCGAACCGGAGAACGACGAGGTCAGCAGCAGCAGCAGCATCTGCTTGGATATCGATTGAGTAAGTACACAAAATATAAACTTCTTCTGTAATACAACTAGTGATTGTAAACGAGAACCGAGCTTAAAATCATAGCGTCTACGTCTATATTATCGTATAGGGACGAAAACCACTGCAGACGTAAGCGTATTATTAGGGTAGATTTATTAATCGGGGCGAAATTTGTCAAGAAACCATCAATGTACTCTATAATCACATATACGAGTCGAAACACGTATCGGTATACAGGCATCAGCCGAGGCACCCAGTCGGATATTTAATGTGCTTTTCTCCGTCATTGGACTTTAGCTCGTATAATGATGAATAAATAATGTGTGTGCAATCCCTTTGTGCGATGGCGACAATGTTTACTACAACAACGTTGTGGGTCATATATTTTCAGACGACGACCGTCGTTTACACCGGTGTAGTGTATATATACGATGAACACCACACTAAATATCGATTGTGCTTTTAATATGCACACAATGTACAAAACCGACCGGGTGCAGATAAGGGTGACGGCGGGTAGACGAAAGTGTCTGTATTATACGGTGGTGGTGTTAGTGAGTGGCAGAGGCGGTCGACGGCGTGTATACCGGCGCGTGGCGCTTGTGTGTGGTAATAATTAATGACGAGAATTGGACTTTTACAGAGTTGTGTGTGTGCGCGCGTGTGGCTAAGCTAAATGTGTGTGCGAGCAAGTGAGTGTATGTGTGTTTGTGTTTATAAGTGTATGTGTGTGTGTTCAAGTATATGCGAATGTATGTGCACGTGAAGCCATAAAGAACGACTATATATACACACCGAGAGAGAATACGAACCCCGAAGACACGCGGAAAATCAATAGCGGTGTGTGTGCGTGCATGTATCCCTAAGCGGAGAACATGTCCACCACCAAGAGAATAAGGCAGCATGTATAGTTTTTTCACAATATCAAATCAACAGGGGGATTCTTCGTTTTCTATATTACATACATATATACACCAACGTGTGCTGCAGCAGTTTTTGCTTCACCCTAAAATATCGTTGGCGACGAGAACACCCTCAAACGTGCAGATTGTTGCAGCGAACAATTTCCATCAATACGGCGAAGCCAGCTCTCCGCCACCCCCACCACTCTTTTCCGTAGGTCTTCTCATTTTTACCCCCTACGGCATCGGGAATACTGGCCCATTAAAGCGGCGGTTCCATGGTATTTATAATAATCATCATGGTCGAGTAAAAATATTAAACCTAATATCATCAACTATAACGTAATAATCGTAATTTTTTACGTCTGTTTTCACGGAAAACTAAAAAAAAATGTGCTCTCAATGAAACGCAAGGTTTATACACGAACACGCGAGCGATTTCTATATATTCCATCGGCCGTACCGCTGCAGTCAAGAATTTAACATTGATTTTCAGTAGCTTCTATCTATACTTCAACCGCAGCCGTAGTAGGACCGTATTCACTGCTGCTTCGTTTGTCAGTATTTATAAGTATTTAATGCAGTTCATCGTTTTTCCACAACACTGGAACAGCCGTGATGAAACACTCAAGTTGAGATCTAACAATATAATAATTACAGAAAGAAAGAGAACGCTCGCCGTTAGACGTTCGGTTAGTCGTTCAATTCAGTTACAAAGACAGGTGAACATAATATATGCGACCCTACGTCGTACGTTTTGGATATAATATTATTCGCAAATTGTACCTATTGTTGCACTCGATATACGTGCAAACCCTTTAAGTTACGATAACATTTACAACCGAAAAGGAGGACCGAGTAAAATGTATTGTAGCTACACAGGAATAGTATATTTTGATATCGCCGTCACCGAATGGGTTAACGGTTGCGTTACAATTGGATTATTCGACTTTAGCAATTATTATCTCATCGATAGACCACCGCCGTCCAACCCTGCCGCGCCATGGACGCGTTATTATTGGATCAAAGGAATAATCACGTTATATTACAAAGGTTTAATTTGACATCATCGTGTATAGTTTACTACAATATATTAATGCTTGAAATTAAATTACAGTCCTTAGTCGACATCAGTATACGAAAGGATTAATGTCGTTTTCAATTTCTTTCGTTATAACCGCAGACCAAGAGAAAATAAATCTCGGTGAACAAATTAACGTTTATAAATAGGAGGAATAGCTAGACGAATTATTTACGACAACACCCAACTCCTCGTATACACTAACTTCAAGCCTGCAGCGGAAATCTAAAATATAGAAACGATATTATATGGAAAAGAACAAAAATATACGTGCGTGAGAAAACGCCCACCGAGTCAAAACGCGAATGAGTAAAAATATAATAATAATATGCTTTCTGTAGAGGAAAATTCGCGGTCGCCGTCGTCGTGTACAAGACGCGTAAGAAAAAGATAATAACGCACGCGGCGAAAGGAAACTCACAGATTTCGGCGACATGCGGCGGCGGAATATTCTCATCGTCACGTCGTCGTCGTCGTCCCAGAGGAACACGCACGTCATTTTAATAACGGTTATTTACTTTTCGGAACGACTTCGAAACGGTCCGACGACGACGCTGTACAGTATATAATAATTATAATAATATGTATAGCTGCAGAGGCCTGCATATGAAAAGCCAAAATTATATTAACGCGAAGGGAAAAAATACGATCGAACAATAACCGTCGAGTCGAACGCACACACAACAGCTGATGGACAGGTGTCCGTGGCGTGGCGAACCACAGATTATAACATTTATACCTGCGTATTATTTTATTTTGAAATACTGACGAGGACGAAGAAAAAACGGGGGAAATCGGTAAGCCACACGGTAATGCGTGCGCGTTCGAGTCGAACGCGTCCTCTAAATGTAAAATATCATTAATAATATTACGAATGTTTATTGTTTACCATATTGCTATAATAGGTACAATAATTACATCGTGTCGTTATTACATAGGTATTATATAAAGACAATATTATATTTCGGACGGCCGCGGCGGCGCGCGTACTACAGACCCCTATAATGTACAACTCCGTACGGTTACGGTTATACGGTTTTCGAAAGAGAAATAAGTCCAAAGACCCATTATAATAATACACACGGTATTCGTCTCTGGAGAAGACAAGAGACGGAGAAAATGGGGAAAAAAAAAAAGAAAAAAAAGAGAGATATTATATACGGTTACGTCGGTGCGCGCATACACGCCGCCGGTCGGTGGCGCACGGTGTGCAGTGCACGTCGCCGACGACGAGGGGGAGAAGAGCTCCGCTGGCAATGGTCATTGACCTCTATTGTGGCGGCACCGGCGATGGAACGAAGGCAGCAGCGACGACGATGGTTTTTCGTTCGCCGCCGCCGAAGCAACAAACACGACGCCGTTCTTCGCGCGCGTTACGCCCAAGTCCCGCCGTCGTCGTCGCGCCCTGCACGGTCACGGTGCACTGTGATAATACCCGTCGTATATAATATACGCGCGCCGAGGCCTTGTTCGAGGAGCGATAACGCGTGCACAATTGAATGCAAGTTTAACAGCTTTTCATCGTCTAAGATACGAATTAAATATTCGATCGGAATATAATCGTTAAAAAGCTGTGTTTCAATAGATACACATTATGCATGTATAGATACATAATAAGGCCGTGAAAATATTTGGCGTTTTCCAAGTTCAAGTTATCGTTTTCAATCCATTCACTCACTGATCGCTAATTTCAAAAACGTATATGAACTTCAAATTTGACATAGAGGTTCCCATAATATTACTCTGGACGTTCAGAAAAAAAGATTTTTCAATAAATATCTAAATAAAATTAATAATATTATATGTTTGAAAATAAATATCTTTAGAATATACAACGGTTGTGTGCTTTTTTCAACCTTAATCTCATAGAATAGCATATGGGTGAGGCCAGGTAATTTAGCTAGTGTTATACATATACATATACATATACATTTAACGGGTTTGTAAAAAGCTCTCTCTCTCTCTCTCTCTCTCTCTCTATTTTTACCATTGTATCATCGAACGGTTATTTTATTAAACATAGTATATGTATAAACTTTTAATTGTTGGAACCAACGTCCGTGATTAATATATATTTATAGCTTTTCTGAAATAATTGTTGATTCTTGACGTACAAATTATGCGACTGGGATAAACATGCGCAAAATAGTAAATTAAAAATAACACATAATATACACGCACTTAACGCGCAAATAATATATATATACATATAATACATATAATATAAACATAGATATATGAGTGCGTGTGCATAGACGTTTTGAGTTTTCGTACCTATAAGTGGACGTGTTCTTTCGACGTGCCACATGCAGAATGACACGAGAAATAAAACATGGCAACGGCGGTTTTGAATCGATTCCAAATCTCTAGTGTGACCCACAGACTACAAACCGAACATATACGTACACTGTTCTTAAAAAACTATAAAGAATGAAAAAAAAAAATAAAAAATAACGTATTTTTTTTCTTCCCGTTTTCGCAAGTCTTTTTAACACAAATTGTCATCTTAATAAATTATTACAACGACGACGACGACGCGACAGCTCGATGTAAATACAATGATGTACACGCACCGCCAATATACTGCATCAGATTCTAAACGACGACAAACATTTGTTTTACGTAGTATTATTCGAATGAAAAAAAATTAACGTGATAATTATTTTAAATCTTATATTAAACATAGAGTGGCGAAAACAAACACACTTCAGAGCGTCACAGCTTACCAATTAAATATAATAATAATAACAATAATAATAATTGTAGCGACATAATGTTATTATTGTAAATAATATATTGGGCTTACAGGTTTACCTATATTATATAGGTTTTTATTCCTGACCTATCAATTATTTGAAAATAAAACCTTCGAGAACAACATGTATCAGAGCATGTTAAAAATACTTCCACAATTATTATTCTAATGAGATTTATACGCATTAAAATCGACGAAAACAACTATAGTTATATGATTATGAAATACTACATAATATAAATTATACACGTTGAGAAGTGAAGTATTTATACTGCGCATAAAATTATATACCTACACTACACACACACATACTTCTTTGCCGAGTGATTTGCACACACACGCGGACGGACGCGATGTTTTTTTTAGGTGAACCACTCACCCTTTAGGTTAAAAAATAAAATGTTTTTGTTTTTAACTATTTACCTGCCGCTACTCAGATGATGCCGTCGCCGACGGGTGCGGGCAGGATAAAATGAATCCGGACTATAATAAACACATACTATATAAACGAAAGATTTTTTTTTTCGCCATGAAACCGTACAAAGCGACGGCGACGCGGCGGTGATAAAAGAGATAATCCTCCCCGCCACCGCCATCATTTCCCCTCACATTGAATGCGTATTTCACGGCATTACATAGTGTAGCTATACTACTAACTCTTAAATATATATTATTAAATAATAATAATGAAAGTTAATTATTTTATTATTCAAATGCGCTAAATTGTCGTTTGTAAAAAACAAAGTCACACAAGGACAAAGTTATACAACATGGTTAACGCTGTTCTTTTCTAGTAGAAAAATAACGCATTTTTTTTTTCTTTTTTTTGCCTGTTTTTAACGACTTTCGAAGTTTATTCAACCACCTACACTAACACGACACAAATGGTAAATAATAATATAGTGTAAGGTAACTTCATAATAAAATAAATTAATGACTGAAAAGGGTATTTTATTAAAACATAATTGTGATGATTCGAGAAAGGTAAACAAAATCACGTTTGTCATTTGTTTTTGACAAGCTATTTACACTTTCAATCTTTACGTTATATATTTCGCCGTCGATGATCAATTTGTCAATATGACACATTGCGCGTTAGTTTTGTAAATGGAAACGAGTAAGTGTAATCAAATTTCCGAAACTTGAGAAGTTCTTATATTTTATTTAAAAAATCTCAAAACTAAAATTCAATTTTTATTTCATTAGATAAACAAATAAATATGTAAAAAAAGTTACGTCTGTATATTAGAATTAATGCTGGACGGAAGAGAACAATATACATTGTACAATGTCCTATAAATATGAGTGGGTAAACAACAGTTGCCTCAGCACGCAGTTGTCAGATATGAAGATTAGGAGCAATGGAAAATTTTTTAAATTACTCTGTAAATGAAATGCATTTCAATTATATATATATTATATAAACGAATAAAAATCAGTTTAAATATTTTTAATATACTGACATAGAAAATATTTTGGAGCCTGTCCAAAAACTATTTAAGAAAAACATTATTTCTACAAATATTTATGCCAACAAAAATTATTACTTAACTTATTTCAAACAGCTAAAATATATTTCAAAATCATAGAAAGTAATTTAAATCACACTGCGAGGAGGGAAAGGGAAGCCCACCCCTGAGAGGGAGAATTTCACTTTTAACTTACAAATTTATTATTTTCAAGTCTCATTGAACTTCAATAAAATATACATCAACTAAATTAAATATTTTTATGTAAAAAATGGTAATATTAAGTTACAATTTCATACGGATGCTGTGCATTATCTTTATTTATTAAACTATTAGCGTACCAACACTTCAATATTAAATACATAAATTTAATCTTATTTCTTTTATTAAGTTTCAAAGTTTGAAATTCGCAGAAAATTCATACGCAAGGAAATAATAAGTAACTCTCCACATTTAAACGACAAAATTCAACAGTGGAGATGAAAATTCTTATTTTTCCCTAGAATATTTTTATGTTTTCACATTCAAAAAAAAATGTATTCAATGCCAACATGCATTTATTGATAGTATATTGATAATAGTCAAATTAATGCAGTAAATACAATGTATAATTACAATGATTTTTTTTTTATACGTCAATTAAAATAAACTGAATAATGGCGACCTGACTGATAACTAATGTTCAAGGTTGGTCATTACAAATATAAAAGTAATTTTAAACCTTACCATACCTGCTAACCGCTGAATAATATAAGAATTTTTAATTTTTTAAACCATTAATTGATGTCTAAATATAAATATCCAGAACGAAAAAATGAAAATCATAATGACATATTGACCTACGCACAGCACACAACTCTCTAGTTATACTGGTCTTACAATTATTACTTTTACTAGTCAAAAACTCAAAAACAAATGGTTATATATAAGGAAAATGCAATAACAGGTTAATTATTAACAATATTTAACAAGTTTGAGGATAAAAATAAGAGATGTACCTATTCAACCTAGAAAATAATTTTCGTCGATCAATACACGACCTTACATTCCTTGTGTTCGTGATTCATGAATACCATGAATATAACCTAACACAAATAATTTATGAACAGGTTAGATTCATTTGGTACATATTATACTGCGCATGCATAATGTTAGGTATTCTATCCAGAAATCACATCAATGTTATACTTTAGCAATAATACATTTTTTTATTCGATTTGGTTGTAGGTACGAGTATATATTGAAATTAGTATTATATGCTGTATAATAGAATAATATCAGTTGATGATTCATAACATAAGCGCATTACAAATACAAATAACACATTTATTCTATATGTATATGCCGTTAGAACGGTATACGATTATTACTGTACAACAGACAAAACGGTAGATACTTATTTTGTACACGGTTAGAAATACGTTTCACATAGTTACAAAATCAGTAATTTGATTTTTCTTAATTTAGTTTCCAGCTCAATAATTATTATCTCATCGATATAATATATTAGTATATAGAGTATAGACTGAAAATACGTTGTGAACGTAGTATGCAAGTATAGAATCAAAATATTCACTTATAATTGCATTAGTAAGGTTGAGCTCAAAAATTATATCGAAAATACTTAAGCGGGATTCGAGATGGTACGCTTAAGCCATACATGAATAAAAAAATACGTATATAATCAGATTAAATTATTAAATACCTAACGTATATAGAGAAAAACAATGTTAATTCCAAACATTATAAAAACCATTGGTTGTGTTTTAAAAATGTCGATGTAATTCAAAAAGGTTATTTTAAAAACGGTCGTTGTACAAAACGATCGTCGTACAGAATGGTCGCCAAACGTTTTGCAGTTTTAATAGAATTACACCAGAATAACAATTTTACTCAAAATTTTACAACTGCAATTTAATACGTGGGATTCTGGTCGTATATATTCGAAAAGAAATAAAACTCGTGTGCTAAACGCAAGCGTGATTGAATTGAATATCGTAAATACACGGAAAGATTTGGAAAAACGTCACAAATCGCATGTTGTCTAAAAAGAAATTGCACGCGGAACACGGACGAACTTCAATTGGAGGTAAAACGGCAAACATTTTTCCGTCGCTTTCGCGATTACAAATAATCGCTCTGCATTGTTCAGATAATATTCGTAAGACGTCTTAAAGGGACATGACGTGAAGTCAAATGATCAGACACACGTATACGCAACAACAATTAAACCGTCTTAGCAACGGCGGAGAATCACCCAAGGAAACCGTAGTATACGCGCACGCATTTCAGGTAATAAAATTGTAACGATAATTCGAAGACCAAATTGTCGCGAAAACAACATAAAATGATCAATTTCAACGGGGGTAGGAAGACAGGTAGGCGGAAAACGTATTTACTGTAGTAATTATACAGACAATTTGAACACGCCAAGACCTTTACACAGAGCGCGGCCGGACTAAACGAGCAAACACGCGGGGGCGGAGCCACAACAGTGACCGTACATTTCCACGCGAGATACGAGATTCCTCGATTTCGCCACAGTCTCTTTTTCTTGGTCGTAGTCTTTCCATCAACTGTCCCGTCGTTATTTTTGTTATTATATTTTAACTATTATTATAATTATTATGTCTCTAACGGGGTTGGTACACGTATGGCGAACCGGAAAAAAGACACCCGCCCCCGAAGAAAGAGGCCAATAACACCGAAGTCCGAAATTAAATATATAAACGCGCGCGCGACGATGTCATCACGGGCTGCCGCCGCCGCCACGCCGTGCGACGTTGCCGTATGTTGTGCGCGCAAGAGGGGAGAACACATCCGTTGCCGGCGACGGTGTTGCTCGGGCCGCCAACGTCGCTCGCGTGCGCACCCGAGACGACCGCTTTATATACCATATAATATATATATACATATATATATATATATATATTATATACCAACGGCACACCAGAGGTGGTCGCCGACCGACGTCTATTCCGGAAACGATTGCAGGCAACTTCTTTTTCTTTTTTTTTTTAATATAAATATTTTTCTTGTCGGTGAAAAAAACGAAAAATCAATAATCTCTGTTGTCATCAAACGCATCGTCCGTCGATTGTCGAATTATTATAAGAGACTCACGTAGAGTGATATGCGGGCACGTCAACGCGGAGCGGAGCACAATCGTCTATTTTTTATTTTAATCCTAGCGCAGAAATATCGAGAACATAGTGGCGACACGCACCGCGCTGAATACGACACGCAGCACCCGGCTCGCAGCGCCACCAACGAACTATTATTATTATTATTATTATTATTATTATTATTATTATAATTACTATACTACTCGTACAACACTGCAGTCTGCGACGAAACCATAATAAGTAGCACGCAGAAGCAATTGATAATAAAAATAACAGTAGTATTAATATACGGTAGTGGTGATGGCGCGACTTTCGGGAGATTTCCTCGGACACGGTGCGTGGAAAGTATCGATTTCCGCGACCGTTTTGACTAATCTCGAATGGCACTGCGGGCCGGCTAACGACTGTGCGTGGAGATGAAACAGTGTTTTCAACAAAATACGTTATCGACACACGAGTCGTCCGCTTCCAAGAGACCGTATACTGCGGCCCGCTACACGACAAAAGGGACCGACCAGAACCGACGGGGTAAAGGGTGTAATAACATTATAGGAAAAAAAATCATCCGCAAACCACCGCGGGCACACGGACAATATTATGCACAATATTGACCAGTGACCACAACAGTACTTCTCTTCTGTCCTCTCTCGGCGGTCGGTTGACATGATTAAATTATAACTACATTATTATAATATCGGTGTTACGACGATTACTGTAATAGGCCGAGAGCGCGGTGGCGCCCGTTTAAACGCAAGTGTGACAATTATTGCTTTTAGCGTCTCGCTCACATTTCTCTGCGGTCTCGTAATCTCGTCGTGCATAACTATATTCGCATGGTCTTTTTTTAAATTTTTCGTCACGAAGACGTCTCGAAATAGATACGGCACACTTCTAATAATAACTTCGGCGGTGACCGTTTGTTTAGTAAGATAAATAACAGTTATAGGATTTTTAACAATTGCTGCTCAACGTTCAGATCTGCCCAGATCACCACCACACATAATATACAGGTCAAACCCACTTTATATTTGTGTATATATATTATATATTGACGATATAATGCAAACGCACCCACAACCTGTGAACTTTATCCTCGTTATTATCGATGCTATTTTACGCTCGACTATACAATACATAAAAAAATTAATTTTGTTTGATTATTCATTCGTAAAAATAAAAATAATTTGCTGTTTGTTATTGCTTTAGAGGATCTTATGAGACTCCGATATCGTTATTTTAATTGAGGACGAAATTCCACATTAATTTAAATCGTTAAAAATAGAACGGATATTATTCAAATAGTTTCTGCGAAATTTTATATGTGCCGACAAAGAATTAATTTAACAAAAATTCCAAGTAATATAAAATGTGAAATCCCAAAAACTTTATTAAATCAAGTAAATATAGGGAAGCTGACAAGTTAAACGTAATAATATTACAAGAAATTATATTATTTTTTATTTGTGCGTTTATATATTATTCATAGTACCTATGTGGTTAAAATAGGTAAATTTTTTATGCGAATTTGAGGATTTGCCATAATTATCTAGTTGAAATTTACCCAGATTAATTTATATAAGATTATATATTTGTCTTAATTAGTGTAAACTCTTGTATTTTTTACCGCAAAATTATAATATGTAATATATATATTTTTTTTATTCAAAAGAGGTTTATTATGAAATTTAATTCAATATTAAAATTTTAAAAATGCGTAAGTACCTAATGTTATTTTTGATTTATTACAATTTTTTTAATTAAATGTACTATAATGTATATGTGATAAATGTTTACCCCATACATGTAAAATTCTTAGAAAACTAGTCCGATACCACGCGTATTACCAAGGGTTATTATAAAACTATTTTCATTGTAGAAAGAAAATTTAGTTTAAATAAATTGGTAATGTAAAATAAAATAACTTCTGATAAATTTCTGATAAATAACTTTTTTATGATTGTCAAGTTTATTGCTGTATAAATATCCATTTAAATAATGATGATAACAATCATAATTAGTATTAAATTATTGTATGTTTTTGCCTTTTGGATTAAAATGAATTGTGTAGACTCTTGACAATAGTACATGTTCTATAACATATTTAACATATAATATCTGCTCGTTTATAGTATAATTTTGCTTAACACGTACAATCCGTTATAATATGATATACAAGTGGGGACGATCTTTACAGACATTATAATATACTATAAGGGCATTTAGGCACCTGAACAGCATTCCACCGCATCACAATAATTTCAAAGTTTTGTAGTTCTATATTGTTTGCATGCGTGCGCTCGCCGACTCGTATGATCCAAAGAGAATCCTACTGAGAATAAAAATACAATCCTACATAGTTTTATAAAGAATAGTATGACATAAATACTACGCGCGATTTTATAGAATGAAATATGTAACAGCAACAGTAAACATGTATGAATTGCACACACTCGAGCGGACATAGTACACACAAGTTACGTTAATTAATTATAATATACGAGAACGAAAAATATTAGTTAAAGTATCGAAAAGTTCCATATTTTTCTTGCTCAAAAATATTTTTATGGCAGTAGTACGAAAGAAATAGATAGTTAAGCGAATAAATATTAAATATACACTTACAAGTAAATCGAATATCACTGATTGATAACAATAATAATAAAAAAATTACACAGCAAACAGTTGCCAACCACGACTAAATCGTAATGTTGTGTAATTATTGCTAATTTAAGTACCCGCTAAAGAGCAACGATAGCGAAATTCAAATATATACCATTAACTGAACACGTTTATCGAAAACAAAATCCTTATTCAACTTAATTGACATTAATTGAATTCATCCTCTGAGCTTAAAAAAATAAACGATTATGAAATCGGTCCACAATATATTATAAAGTAGTACAATGGTCGTATTATGTGACGAAGGGGAATTATTATTATATGCGATTATAATATAAATATATATGTATACATGCCATATATTTAAAGAGAATAAGAATATTGGTTGAGAAAAAAAAAAGTTTATAAGACTTCACGTTTAAAGTGCAACGAGAGGTGATGCGCCACGTCAACGCGTATATTGAATAATAATCATTGAGATATATTATATTTAATAAGAAATTTTTTTTTATTATTATTGAAACGGCTGTTATCGGTATTTTTTGCACCTTATTCCGACGAGCTCTTGAGGATTACTCGGATTATTTTCTCTTCGGTCCTCTCCGTGGTGCTTTTATGGAGAGACAATATGAGTGAAGAGTTTATTGTGGAGAAACGTCACACGGCAAGTCATAATGCATTAAACGTCAAATAGACAACAAGGGGAAAGGAGAAAGAAAAAGGTTAAGCCACTCTAGTCAAACGCGTACACGCACACACACAAACAGATAGATATAGCACACTTGTCTTTATTGAGCAATCAACCGTTTACCTCTTCCGACATGTTTTATGATCAAACTAAATAATTGGCGAATTTCAAATTTTTAAAACGCGTTTTTATTTGTGTTATTTATTCGTGTTACGATGGGAACATACGATGTACAATCAGATGTTCTAAAACGACAAGATGACGGTTTATATAATAATAAACGCACATTTATCATATTATTACACAAACACAAAGATTACCTGTATGTACATAATATTATAATTTCTACATTTTCAAAGGGCCTCTGTATACGACTATACGAGGACGAAAAACTCTACGATGAGATAACCGACACACCCAGCAGCAAACGCGATTTCTAATCTCGCGTTTGACGCGTGCCACTACCTACATTATACCTGCACCACCACCATCACCTGATCGCGTAATTTTCACCGTTGACTTTCCAATGGAAAATGTCAATGTCGCATCGTCGTCTGCAGTCAATGGCAATCCATGCGGGAAACGTTAAAATCAACATGTCCTACGTGTATGCGTACGTCACGGCAAAGACGTAACTGTTATAATTGAAATAATAAATGACATTATTGTGCGTTCGTCACATAATATGCACATAAATCACAGACTAGCAGTTAGCACGATATATTATATTTTATAATATACATATATAGAAATGACACATTAGCATATGCTGTACGTATTTGTACGTAGTGATGTGTAGGTAAACGACCAGAAGAGTAGTACGGCAGCTATTTGGGTCTTGTCCTCAATCTCTCGTTAATCCTTTTCGAACGAAGAAGGGAAAGTTCGTCAGGTAAACACACGGGAATCGCGTCACTCGCAGACATATACATTGACCATACGGCACAAGGACGCCGCGAAAGGAATGAACACCGAAATGATGGAATCAGATTTTAGCGAGAAAAACAGGTGCGCCAGGACTTTCATAGTCACATCCACGATCCACGATCCACATAAAACAACATAATAGTTTGATTACACGCCCCGTAGTCAAATACGTCGCAAGACCGACACGTGGACAACATTTTTGGACGCACGTTATCAGCGTACGGGCACCGAGGGTATATATTATATACCTATAAGTGACTGTCATCCAACGAAGGATTGTAACAAGAGCTGCCCGCTTTCTCCGACCCGATTACGCGAGTTTCCCAAGAGGGTTCTTCTTAGGACGACCGAGTTATCCCGCGGTTCCAGACGACGATCATGGGTGCGGTCTCCTGGGAAAAGTGCGGTTTAAAAACTGAAACTTACGTAGTCATATAGGAGAGTCCGCCACGGTTGTGCGACGACGGCGAGTTCCTCAAGCTTTCGAAAGGATTGGGTTTCGGGCGGTAATTCATGACGACAACGATATGCTACGACGGCGGTGTTTAACTCCAGGGAGGTTCAGAACAACATAATAATATCACGCACAAAGACGCCGGCTACGACTAATGCGCGCACACACACACACACACACACACACACACACTCACGCACACACACACACGCCGGCGATAATTAAAATTATTACTATTACGCCAACATGCTATACGATCGAATCTTAATGAAATGATACTTTAATGCACGTATGCGCGACGGACATCACACTCGTCGGTCGGCGTTTACCGTGAATGTAATACAATATTATACACGTATACACGACACACACACACACACACACACACACACACACACACACACACACGCACGTACACGGCCACGGATGATTTTAGCACACGCGCACGAAATAATTAAGAGCGAAAAAAATCACAAACTCAAACAAATGCAGGCGGCGCACTGACACTCGCGTGATATATCGGACGGGTAAAAAAAAACCGAAAATTTTCGTCGAATTTTATTTTTTTTTTTTTAAAAATTATTATTACAATACTATTTATCAATGTTACCGAGCGGACGCACGACCGAAGACCATACGTACGGAAGCCATATTGAGTGTACACCGCCTATGCCGTTGTGAGAGAAGAGCGCGCAGCGCGCCGGTGGTGGCGGTGTATACCAGCCCCCCGCACATGCCCGCGACCCCCACCCAAATCCGACGCGACCAACACCGGCAAAATGCATGGGCGAGGGCGAACGGCGGCGCGCGCGAGCGGTAAAGAGCGAGAGATGGAGTGAGAGCGAGTGAGAGAGATCGCTAGGGCGGCATCGGGGCGCGGGTGGCCCGTCGTTGGTGGGAGAACGGCCGTACACGTCTCAGGCCGGCGGCAGCGGTAAAGGACACATACACACACGCGCGCGCACACGCACACACGCTCGTACACGCGCGCTCTCGGTTGAAATCGGACGTGAAGTGGGACGGAATACTACTACGCGGATTGCCGCGGCGGAGTGGGGCGGCTTGGCGGTGCGCGCGTACAGGGTGATCGCGGTGTACGCACGACGGACCGTTAACAAGTGTGCCCCAAAGGGACGGTGAGAACGGAGAAAACAGTTTTCCAGCAAACGTACAATGATATTACACAACATCGTACTGGCAACACTCCCCGGCAGCGGCGGCGAGAGCGTTACGTTGGAACGACATTTTCCGACAAACGATAAGACGCGGAATCACCGTTTTATCGTAATGACGATGACGTGAGGGTTCCGGTGAATATTGCGACAGCATAATCGTGTCGACCGTTGAATACTAATGCGAAAATCACTTGGAAGTATTGCACCAGAAGTTATCATTTCTTTGCAGCAGCATTTCGTCCTTATCGCCGACGTGCGCACTTGGTCAATTGCCGTCGCCACCGTGAGCTTACGTACATACGTACGACGGTTTTCGTGTTTAGGACGAAGTCGAGCGCCCTCCTGACCGCCGCGCTCGGTGTCCCATCCCTAAAGGGTATATATTAATGCAGTGCCGGCGGCCCATTTACAACGCAGCCAATAACCTCTCATCCATAGTCGTTTACAATACGATCGTAGAAAACCAGAAATGCCCACGGGGTCAGTGATCCATATTTCGTGCGTACGTTTTTCAGACACATTATATAATATTATTATTAAACAACAAGTACGTTGTGCACAACGTGTGTAGACATTGAATGCAAAGTCGAAGACTAAACTGAAATCTTCTATATAGGCACGTGCGCTACTTGTGTACTCCATCGTATTTTAATTTTTAATCAATTATCAATATTAATATACGTTGTTCCACATAGTTGTTACGGACAAAAAATAAGTGCCTACTATGCGACCACTAATATTATTACCAATAGATTGCTCAACAACAATCGTGTGAAAAAGAATAATACCTATAGGCTATAATAATGTATTATAAGAGATTACAAACATGTCATCTCCGTGACTATTCCACATCGCACAACAGTATTGACGAGTTTAAAAAAATACGCGCGCAATGAAGAGTGTATTTATTATGCATCAGGAAAAGCGACGTGATGAAACTCTAGAACACATTATTATTAAAACACATTTGTATACTAAGAAGGCAAAACGAGCTATAGCCTTACCGTTTTTTTTTCGCAACGTTTGTATTTTTCACTTTTCCCCGCCCGCAGTCATTCCGTTCGATACGATTTCTGTCAACCAGTTGCGTCGTGTCTCGTGTGTAAAACTGTAAACGCAGTCGTCGTTCATTGTTACAATTATTATCTTGGGCTCCGTTATTAAACATGATGCTATTTTTGGGTTGAATCCCGTTTAAAGTTGATGGATCCATACATTTTTCCCGAACGATACGTATGTATGAATGATTATCGCGACACTTGGAGACGTAGGCCATATAATATTCCCGTAAGAAAGTTTTTGTAATAACACGCGCAAGTACTTTCGTTTACAACAGGCGTTTCGTTTACGGGCGACGTTTACTACATAGTACATACTATGTATTATGACTGTTTTGCCATCAAAACGACATTTTGTCGGGCGTACGTTCGATTTCCTTTGGCATTGTGTCGCTCTTCAGAACAGTCGTAAAACGTCCGCTGCCACCGATCCGGAAAAAATTACCTAACAACACGCACGGGTCAGCCGAGTGGCAACGGTCACGGTAAATTCATAATATATCTTAAAGGTTTGAAAGGATGTATTTATTTTCATAAACGCACAAAAGGTGTTTTTATTACCTCACGCGTAAGGGTAATTTTACTTTTCGTCTTATATCTCTTACGTAGCGAACGTTCACGGCAGACGCTGCCGCCGGAGTTGTTGCGTAGAATATAATAAGATATTCAAAGATTTGGACAAGTTTTGATTTTTTTTCCCCGTAGTATTTAACCACTACACAACCTTGAACCAACACCATACAACTTATTTATCACGTTCGACGTGAGCATAATATCATGATTACGCCGATGATGATGACGTACTCGCGACGAAGGAAAACGAAAAGGAAATTCCGAAAAATAATGCTACTTATGCTATTTTTATATCTGTCCTTGATCTTTTCTTTCGTTGTTATTTACTACACACGATTAACGAAGGTGGTGCGTAAATCCGACTAGAATAGGTATATCAACACACAATTAAGAGAGGAGATCGGTCCAGAAAACTCACGGTGATGATGGGCTGTTAGTGTACACTAGCCGTGCATTATACACATCATGACAGAAGTCAAGGACGGTAAATAGAGTTTTTTCTTATTTGCTTTTTTAAGACAATGCGATTTTTATTCGACGTAATTTCTTGACGATTACTACTGTATTAACTTGGGTCTCGCGAACTAATAAAGTAAATACCTGAGTAAACACCGTTATCAGTGGACATAATAACATAATTATACACCAAGCGGACTCAACATGATACATGATACGCGTGTGTGTTTATAATACACACGTGTGCATGCGTTTGTGTTCGCTCCTTCGTCGCCGTCAAACTAATTACGAGTAGGTACGCTATGGCTGTATCGTCGAGTGACGTTGGAGCGTCGTTGTTGTGACGTACTATCGCACCTACACACGAGATAGCATTTAATGACGTCAACGTCAAATCCGTAAAACTATGTATATAATATTATCAACCCAAAGGCGAGAATTGAGTATTTTTACCAAATTGTCACCATACAAAAAGAAAACAACTGCACTTAAAATTGTTTTCGACTGCAGCCATGCACAATAAAATTATTATTATGTCTTTTCCCCTGTACGTTTCTTCTTGGTTAAATTATCCTTCTCCTTTTCTTTTTCCTGTTCCTCTTTCTGCGCCTCCTATTCGTCTCTTGGCGATAAATTTGTATTCTTACTCAGAAAAGTTGCTGTACCTAAATACTACGCGTAAGTACGTTATTACGTCTACACTAATAAATCGCTAATCAATTCTCCACCGGTCAGGTCGCATGTGTTGGTGGTACAAGGAAACAGTACAAACATTTCGCTAGAATCAATAAAAAGGGTGTCTTGTTTTTCATAAACATTGTTGTACGAGTACATAATACTGTAGTGATTTAGTTTTTTTTTCTCCCCCGGTGAGATGACACCGTATAGAACACCATGTATATGCTACGTGCGAGGGACTGTAAAATGCGTGTGCGTCCATAACACGGTATACCGTGGCCCATAAGCAACTAACTATTAGGCCTTGTGTATAGTAGGTTGGTAGTAAAAAACCACATCACCTAATCTCCCGTACTATAGTGATAACATGTTTTATTTAAAATACACCGATAAATTCTCTGAAGCGTGGTTGGTTATACTATTGATTTTAGAATATTATACTCTATAATATTATAATAGATTCTACAATCATTGGTAATGCAGTAACATCCGATTCGATTATTCCCAGCAAAAACATAATAATAATAACGGATATTATTAAAAATAATTTTGGAAACAGTACAATGATAAAGATCTTATATTACTGTACGGTCAGAGAACGGGAGATAATTTATTATAGTAATGTTTTGATGTGTTCGATACAAATAATTATTATAAGTTGTACGTGCTGATTACGTGGATAATCCTAATTTGAAATTAATTGTAAAAAAAACCCAAGATTAAAAGAATTGTAAATCGCGAACAATAAACACCCTGCTGAAAGTTGTGTTACATACATATTATTTCAATCTTTAAGAATACTGAATATTATATCTTATTAGCGGCCAACTTAAAATTATTATGGTAAAGGCATCACGTTGAATCCGTTATTCTCGTGCAGTATAATAATTTGATCAACTGAGAATTATTTCGTTACAGCCGGTTCGTTATACTGCAATGCAGCACTGTACGCGCAAAGATAACGTTTTAAATTGGAGAGATTGAAGTGAACCCCGGCTGGCGGCTACTATATAATATGTATGTACGCTGGGAAAGTAAATAAATATCTTCTACGATATAGTGTACATCCGTTGCACACTGCCGTGTTACTGACCTTTTATATAAGTATATATTACATATATATAATATGTACACGGTATACGTATATAAATAAGATTATAACCCAACGAATTCTCAACGTTCTTCGGAATCTTATATACATATTTGTCAATCAAAAGAAGCTTTGGCGCACTGTCGGTCGTTTGTTTCCTCCTACAGCGTAAATTACGTCGTAAGTATTTCGGCGATGGATGCAGCAGCAGCAGCAGCAGTAGCAGTGTCGTATTTTGTAGGAATTCGGTTTTGCCCCGAATCGGGTAAGTTTTGCCAAATAAAACGAGATAAAACTTTTTTCGCACCGTCGACAGTGCGAGGGCTGCGGCTGGGGTGAACGGCTGCGGGTGGCGGGGTGGCGTTAGAGACAGGATCATCTTCTCAACGCGTTTCGGTTAGCGATAATTTATACCACGCGGGATTGACAGAACGACAGGCTCTGTACGAAAACGAAATATAATAATAACGGAGTAGTAGTAGAAGGTGCGACGAAAATCGTGTCTATTTAAATTGCGCACTGTACGTACTGTACCGCTCGTTTCCGTCCGATTCAAACAACGAAGGGGGAACCGCCTAAAAATAAACCAAAAATCGGGAAAAATAAAAGATAAAATACGCATTTTTAAAAATCCATGATGATACTGCACGTAAATGACGTAAGTGACGTGGCACTACTGGGCACTGCACCACCGTCGTCGCTGCGGTTATACAATATCACAACATTGACAATTACCATGACGCAATATTGCAATAATACGATTTATTTTTTAATCTTTTAGAAAGTCACTTTATAGCGCCGCCCGCCGCCACCGTGTATATGGACACGGGTTACCTATACAGCTATATATAGGTAGCTACTAGCAAGCCGAGCGCTTTTCGAAGATTTCCCAATAGGCAGATTGGTCACTGAAACGTGAACAAAAACCTGACGCGATGAAAAATAAAGCATACAATATAAATATACGGTACGTATAAAAACATGTACATAAATAGTACAAATAAAGCTGCGGGTTGGAATGTAGACACAATATTACAATGGTTTATTAAATAAGAGTCGCATAGTGCGTATGCACACCGCAATCACTACGTATATAAAATACGATTATAAATCGGATACTTGACGTACGAACGATTCTTCGCGGGATCAACTTATAATTTACAATAAATTATCATGTATACAAATGAATACGTTAAAGTAAAATCGTAAATTCAAACGTTTAGGGGACTTTTTTACCACCATCACCGAGGAAGCCCCGTGTACAGCGAGGTACAATAAACAATCGTCGAGAAGATAAAAAATAACATTATAATAGAAAATTCCAGACCGATCATTCATTTCGAACAGGCGAGTTTTGTTGTGCGCGCGGACGACGACAACGTCAAAAAAACGAATGAACCCTATCTCGATGATGATGATGATGATGATGATGATGACGATTTCGATCTGTCCGTAGGACCCGCGAAGGAATTCTTTTAGTCCGTTCGCGATGCAGTGGGCGGACGTATTATATACCTATATAATATATATATATATGTACAAACATACCGACGAGACGTCTAGCCGAAGCGCTCGCGTTCCTTACGCGTATTTTACAACACGTCTTTACCTTTTTTGTAAACGGAGACCGACCGCGACCGGGACGCGACTGTAGGCCTAAGGAATAGGATAAATACGTATACGATGTGTGTATAATATATATACCTATATAATGTAGTATTGTAGACTTATAGAGAGAGAGTCGCACGCGTTTTACTTTATTTTTAAACTTTTGATTTCACTCGGTCAACAGAATATAAAAAAATCAAATACCGTCAAACGGCTTTACCGACTCCACCACCGCGGTCGACGAGGATATATATACCAGAAGTGTCGGGATTGTTTATGCACAGTAAATATACGCTTCTCTAAAGAGGTGATCGATTTTTTTTTCGCTTTTATATTCTGATTCATTTGTTTTATACGCTATAACTAGTCACTAAAATTACTGACTACAATAAACGCTTTTCACTCGAGACGGGTGTTTTATAATAATTTTTACCTTCCCCTATATTACGCGTATTCAAAAGTCAGAATTTCGATGAAAAAAAAAAAAAATTCTTATTAGTTATTACACTGAATGGTTTAATGAAATGACCTAAACATTATTTGAAACTAAATCGCACTTACTCATTTTATACACGAGGGTAACGAATGAAATCCGGTATTTCTTTATTTTTGAAAAATATCACATTATATGAACACATAAACTTATCACCTTTGGGGCAAATAATTGGATATACGAGTATACAGACTGAAAGTAATAATCAGTTTTTAACATTAATAGATTAAAAAACATAACTTATTCACAGTTATGTATATCAGTATATGTATAGTAATTATAAATTATACAAATGACGAGTCGAATAATTATAAGCTGAATCGGTTTATCTATATAATGATAAAATCGAATTTCATCATTGAACATATTTTTAAAAATAGTTTCATTATAAAAATTTGATAAGGATGACATGACCAACAACGATGATTACGCAGTTAACGGCCCCAAAAGATACTGCATTTCAGTATTCATTGTACATTAATTCGGTTTTATACAAATCAGTTAGTCAATATATAACTCAAAACTGAAAACTGTAACTCAATATATTATATAACTTTTTTGATCGAATTTGAACTCCCTAAAGTTGGTGATGAATTCATAAATACGGGTGCATTTGATGCATATTTCTGATTTGTTCAAATATTTAATGAGAAAATTCTTAAAAAATTCTACCTAATTATACGAATTGATTTTTTTTACAAACATTCATCCGATTAAAACATATTTTAGTTTGAAATTCAAGTTTTATGAAACATAGGCAAAGAGTAATTACAATTACAATGATTACAATTTTTAGGGAACGTGAACGCGTGTTTAAAAGAAATATATTATTTCTTCGAACACATTTTTCTTTTAGCGATTTTCTTGGTTACGTCATTTTCATATAATAGCAAATAGTTATTATATATAAGTTTGTACACGTCGAGTTCAATAAGATTCCAAAATCAAAAATATAATTTTTTTTTATCCTTCGTATGGATGCATAATGGAATTAAAAATTGCATGGAACGAGCATTCGGTTCTGTATACGTCACACAAAGGAGAAGTATAGAAAAATAAAGGATCGGTAAACATACGTCCTAAACGAGTCCGTAGAGGGAATTTGTCTGGGTTAATAAACAACTCGACCATAATAACGTGGCAAACTGTTCTTGACGGGTAAATGAACACCAAGTGCGTGTATGTGATATATAAGTTGTCGTGGACTATACTTTTATAGTTTTATGCATACGAATTTAAACGCAGAAATAAATTTGGAAATATAATGTATCAAAGGAATTCATCGACGATTTTTTTTCCTGTTTAAAAACAATACTTCGGCTTCAGGAGATGGGTCCCGCGATACGGTTTCGAAACCCGTAGCAAAATTGTAAATAGTTTTGGCTAATTGGCGTTGTACTGTTTGTATTATAATGAACTATATATTTATATGATAAAACATTGGATTTGATTTGTCATCAGGTATCGCCTTATGTATTACGACGCGTTGTTGTTGGTTAACGCATTCGGTCATCGACTGAGTGCGAGATAAGACGCGTCGGCGTCATATCTCATGACCAAAGTATACTTATGCTCGTACAACAATTTTAATTAGTATTATTATACACTTTGAACATGTTCTATGGTCTGTAGTTAGCTACGCATTAAACGAAAACATACGGAGCGGTTATTAATTAACCGATATTTACGATATAATAATTAACATTGTTAATTATTATTACATGATAAGTGATTTGTTTGTTTATTCGTATAAACCACAGTTGATTACAGCACGTATACCACCGTGACATAAGCGCAAAGATTGGGGGCTTTAGGGGCTAAGCCCCTTCCCTCCAAACATTTCAAAAGCCCACCCGAAATTTTTTACTGTTTATTGAAATTTCAAAAGTTTATGATGCGGGGTAAAACATTTGTCTATAATATATAGTTATAGTCGATATAAATTTTCTATTGGTGAAAACTGAAAATGCGAAATGAATGTCACGAAAAAAATGCTTTAAAGAAGTCAATTTTGAAAATATTAAAGAACAGTTTGATAAAATAGTATTTCCTAATTTATTTAAAATTATGTAAGTGGCAATCACATAACCTGTGAGTCACGTGCGAAAGGTCCTTCTCACTAATGAGAAGGATTAACACATATGTCCGAGGCCCGAGCTAGCATGGCTCAGGACAGCTTTACTTATTTAACAATATAAAACATCGAAAAAGATATTGCAGTAGATCATGAAACAATATGACACATTTGCTAAAAGTACCCAAAGAATACAGCTTTTTTTTCTATATTCAGTGTTACTCTGTAGTCTGTAATATAAGTTAAAAAGTTTATACAATTTGTTTTGTATTATTTTTATTCTGTCCTTAATTTTTGTTCTAAAGCCATACATATTAATAATACCTATATGTTATGTGGTCTATATAACATATATTATATATTATAAATATAATTTTGACATTACTATAAAAAGTAGATGGACTATTATGTAAGAAAAAGTGTAGTAACTTTTATTGTAATTAGTTTTAGGTATGCAGGGGCTGTTGGACCTAGAGCACAGGGGCCCGGCTATTTTAGGGACCTGTGCGCCCGTGGGACCGTTAATATTTCTTTTTTTTTCTTTTTTCTTTAAATAATATTGGGATTAAAAAATACAAAGACATCATTATTATCAAAATTCTTATAGATCTGGATTTTTAATTGATGGTAAATTTTATTGTTGGAAGTTTTATGAAGAGCCCGGACAAACATTTAGTACAGAAGCTCGGAATTTCATGTGGGGGCCTGTAGGTACGTAATATATGTTCTAAGTTATGTATGAAACCGAGCGCAGCAATAAAAATTTCCAAGTGTGGTTATTACTTCCACAATTGATTCATTGAGTAACTAGGGTTTTAATCCCCCAAATCTCAAACCCTATTTGCGCCTATATACACCATGGACGATATGATGGCCCCGACGAGTGTTTCGGAGTGCACATATATAATTTTACGCACCTCATAACTGACAAATCATGTACATTATAGAGTTGAATTGTTGTATAGAAATACCGAATCTTCAAAACTATAACAATATACGTGAGTTATTCTGATTATTTCATAATACATGTGTTTTCTTTAACTAGATATAACAATACAAATAACATGAATCCCGTTATTCGTTCTTATCTCGAATAAAAAACGCAACGAAATATGTTTGAATTTCTATACACATTATAATATCGTTTAAATATCTATTAGGTTTTCACTTTTTTAATCAAAAACATATTTTAAATCGGTAATTATAACGAAAAGGCCTTAACAAGTCTATACGGCCGAAAAAAAACTGTTTCATAGTCACGATACCGATAAAATATTTTTAAAAAAATTATACATTTATGGTTGCTCTATATATAAGGTACTCTTCGTCTACTGGAAAATCAATAAAGTTTCTTACAGGGGTGAAGAATATCTAAATAATAAACAAACCAGAAAATTTGTATTGATTTTAATTTGGCGATAGTAGCTGCTGCTATCGCTGAAAAATGTGTACACATCGTACGGCAAAGACTAAACGCGGTTATGTTCGCAATAAAACGGCGACCGCGACGGGCGAAAACAATGTATTATTATACTCGTGAGCGTGTGCATCATGTGCTATGAAGTATATAAGGACGGAACAAAAAAGAGAGAGCTTGTTAAAATAAACGTATTTTTGCAATTTCCCTTTTATTTTGGTAATATCCTTAGACTATTCATACATAAACGTACAAGGTAACTCCATTACACGTTATACACTAACGTTGACTGGTTTACTAGAAACTATATATTATACATGAGTTCACTGTCTCTTATCGTATAATTGTACGAAATATGTTATACACAAACCTAAACGCCGAGTAAACATATATACTCGAATTTATTCAAATACATTTTCGAAGTGAGGCTTCTATATATACGCACGGGAATCGAGCTATATTATAGGTTTGGTTATAGGTATTATTAAATTAAAATGATTTTGTAAAGCACCAATATTTTAAAACCGGCACGTTCAAATCCGACAATACAATAGAACGAAATGTACGCAAAATACGTCACAAAACCATCTTTCGAATCATGTGGAATCGTTTTTAAGCTATATACTGCAGGACGATTCGGTGAGTGGTGGACTGTCAAGTGTCTACATCCTCCCTGCAGCATGCGTGTCAACACATACGAATTATATTGTGTTTAATATGTTAAGAGTAGTTAAGAAAGAGTCGAGGATGGAAAGGTTTCGAGATCATTACAGCGAACGTCTTAAGGTGTGTATATATTACATGTATATATAAAATACATAATACAGTAGTATATCAATGGGCTCGCACACGTGCGAAACGGGGCAAATATTCGTCATGTGTATATTATTATCTACATATTGTTGTAGTATAATTTCGAAAAACACACGTCATCGCATTATCGTCGCGCGATTTGATGAGACGGATAAAAAAAAAAATAATAATAATAATATTATTCCGCACACACACAATGGCGTCGTTGTGTGCGTACGATTGTGTTTGCATGTGTGTGCGCATATGTATGTGCGTGTGTGTGTGTGTGTGCACGAGTGCGCAGTTCGTGTTGGCACGACAGCCCGTGCGCGTGTGAGCGCGATCGCGCCGCGCCGATGATTATAATTTATAATAAACGGCCTCGGTCCGGGTTAACGGTATATACGCGCGGAGGCCCCGTAATAATATCGGCGGCGGCGGCGCGCGGCTCCACTGCCGCCGACTCGGCCGGATATAATTCGTAATTGAAGAGCGGCGGCGGCGGGCTTGGTAATATTGTAATGGTGGAATGAAAAATAAAAATAAAATGAAAACGAAAAAAAAAATCCACGGCGGCGTGTACATTGTGTAGGTACGTTTTGTGTATACGTACAGAAGGGGAAAACTGAAAAAAAAAATGAAAAAATAAAAATAAAAATCGGTGGTGAACGGCCGTCAAACTTTTACCGCCGCCGCAGCCGAGGCTTGCGCGCACCAAAGAGACAAAAACACCACACTCGCAACAATAGAACTGGTATTATCGGTTCAATGACAAGGCTGTTGGCGCGTTAAGGTCGATGCCGACCACGGTGTATGATATTTCTTGTATATCACGCATATTTCGTTATTACTCACGCATATGAGGCAGCATTTCTTTTCACTGTGTTTGTTTTTTTATCCTCTCCATTGATCGGCTACACGAGCGAGTGTCTGAATGTGCGCGCGTTTGTGTATGTGTGTGTGTGTGTGTGTGTATTTTTTAGCATATCAAAGTTAAGCAGTGAATCGCGTAGACTTTAAATTGTAATATATAGATTTAGCAAAGGAGAAGAGGAAGGAAAAGAATCACGTCCAAACAACAACAACAACAACAACAACAACAACAACATACAATATACGCGGTAATCAAACTGTCAATAGTATTATAAAATAATATTCACCGTACACACGCGTACGTAGCGCGTGACGGAGTATAGTAACGATGAGGGGGTGAGTGTGTGTTCACTAGTAATAACAACACGCGCGACGACGACGCACATACACTCTCTGCGAGAAATAATCTTAATCCCTACGGCACGCCGCCTCCACCGCCACCCACTATTCGTTCGAAACGTTTGCGTTTATATTAATAAGGGTGCGATGGAGCCTATATGCGATCTCAGAAGAAGAAACCGCCCAACGCGAAAACCGCGCACATCACGTAGATTTATTCTCAGAATTTCTTCGATTTTTTTTTTTCGGTAAGACTTTTTCGAGGTCGCAATGGACTTAAATTTTGGATTAAAAAAATGATCAAAATATCCAACAACTCTACTAGACGTCATCGTGGTATGTCGCACGCGCGCCACCCCGTTTGCACACACGCATCTCGCGCTACCGACACACGCGATTGTGCACGGGAAAATAATCATACCTGATGTTATTGTAAAAAAAACCCGACGGCCTCGCCGAGTTTCGACTTTTTACATCCAGACACACTGCACACACACTAACGCGGAAACAAACACACACACACACACATACAAACATACAATATACACGCGCGCGCCGTTTTCCCATTCACCACCGGGCTGGGCACTATCATTGTGTCAGTGTGTGGTGTAATGGACCATATTACGACGAAATAGTACACATTATAATCTTTTCCAGACACGAATACTACTACGTTACACAATCGTGTGAAGTAGATTGGTATACGAACATGTACCAGGTACCTACATACGTATACGTACGCGCGCGTTTTGAATTTGTGTATGTTAATCCCCAGCATACGCGGTCAGTTATAATAATATACCACACACACACACACACACACACACCGTGTTATGAAATATGAATAGATCGACTAAACGGTGTTTTCACCGACATTTCGCGCGTCTAAAGCGAGACCAGCAGTGTTATGGATCGGCATATCGCTAAAACTATATCAGAACAAGACTTCCTCGGAACGAACGTGAAGTCGTCGAAAATAATAACAATGCGACCGTTAAAAATCAACGGAAAAAAATACCGATGGATGTAATATGACATGTATACTTTCCGGGGAGTGTACGGTTGAAAAGCTTTATCGTTAAATCTGGGAATGTAATGCCCTATAAAATCCTAAAAAATACCGTTAAAAATGATTTTATGCCATAAAAAGTCTATATAATGCAGTAAAAAAATGCAGTTAGATCATTTTATTTTTAATGATTTTGGCACGAATTTTAAATGATATTTGATTAAATTAATTAAATTTATGAAAAAAAAGTTGTATAGAAAAAGCTGCAGGACATCTCAGAATTGAATTTTTTTTAATTCGGAAAAAAAATGATTTCCATATATTTTTTAATTTTTTTTACAATTTTGGTCAGTGGGAGAACAGATTATTAAAAATGATTCAGGTTATTCTATATATACCACGTTAATTATCTGTATACGCCGCGGCTGCCGCTCGTAATCTAGGTTTTAATATTATACTGTTGTCGATAATATACAATATACGAGTACCAACTTTAAAGGTTTTTTATACTGATATAAAAATCCAAATTAATGTGTTAAATCATAAAATTAAATTTTAATTTTGAACTGTGGATTCAAAGACTCTAAAAATGCCCTAAAAAGTAAAAACCCTAAAATGGTCTGAAAAACAAAGGAAAATACATCAAACATTATCAAAAAATCCAAAAGAAAAAATTTAAAATTAAATCTATCCTTCTCATTTATAAGTACATCGTACATGTAACCAATTTGAGACCATACGAAACTTACAAGTTAGAAATAAATAAGAAATATTTACATGTATTTATTCCAAAGAAATTATATTAAATCTGATAACGGCAGTAGTACAAAATATGATGTACTATATGATGATACTGCGTAATGCGTATGATATTACAAGAGTTACTTAAATTGTATTTTTATAATGTATTATGTTCAAATATTTTCTGATTTTATTAGATAAAAAAAGAGTACAAAAAATTAAATTTTTTAATAAACTTCGTTTTTTTTAAGCTCATCTCATTGGATAATCTATTATAAATATGTATATATTAGGTATATATTTCTATAGAGTGATGCTTTTTATTTGTTGAATGTATAAACTATAAGGTAAGTAAACTTTGATTCCAAATTATATATTTTTTTTTTTGTTCATTTATCGCGGAAAAACAATAATTTCAAAGCATAATAAAAATATATCAACATACAAAATATAAATCTACTGAGACAAAGAATATCGATTTTAATAAACGATTGTCAATGATTATAGTTCGGCCACTGTGTTGATTTGATGTGCAAGGTGCAACTGATCAATAGAGCATATTTTATCGCTGTGGTACACTTTGAAATAACAAGAACAGTCAATTACACACGTTTATAGTAGGTACCTACTACAGTAGGAAATGGAATTTGATCGATGGTACGAAGAAGCTGAGATTTAATGGGAAACATGATTTTTTCGTAAGAGCCGATTACAACCGTCGACGTTTCATTTGAAATTCCAAAGGTAAAAATTGAATTATATTCATAGCAACTTTAACAATGAACAGCAGCGTTAAACAATTTGTGTTATACATTGAATAAATTACTATGTGTAAAAGATTCTTAGTGACTGTGCGAAGCTAAGACGGAATATTTTTGCTTGCCAGAAATACGCATTCTGGATGATCAGCATTACCGACGATGCGACGACAATTCTTACTAACAATAAAAACATATCGTTAATATGATTAATTTAACATCAAACGTCGTTCGGCTTGATCACTGCTCACAATACTTTGCACTTGGCAATAACAATCGCGTTAACCGAAAAAGTACTGTGTGGATAGACGAATATTCGTTAAACATTTTCATACATACTATTGTGATATTAAAAATGTCAAGAAATAAATCCAATCCGAAACCAAAATCATCATCGAATAACAACTAAAAAGTAAAGTAAGTACAATTACACATTATTTGCTTCTCTTTCTTTTTATTCACGTCAATACGCATTCCAATACTTCAACATTTCTATATTTTTTTTCTTTTCAAACACATTATACGTTTAAAACAATTACGTCGACCTTCCAGGAATATTTTTCTAGGACACGAATTTCGTTTGTTCCCATAAACATTCGGCTAATTCGTTTCCATTATGTATGAGTAGACCATTCTGTATACTGCAGTGCTTCGACAAACAGAACATGGTAATTTGTGTGCTCATTAGAATGTATATTTATAAGCCATAACTTCAATAATTCCTTGAAAACTGCACTTCGACGACCGACAACCGGCGGCACTTATATACATGATTATTCATATTTTATTATCACCAGTCTAGTCGATACTACAACGTCATTGTATTGGATTCGGAAATTCGCTACGAATTAATCATATCGAGGAACAACGTCGTCAGATGTATTTGGGCGTCTGTCAAGTATTTTGTACAAATACAACCATGTACAGGATATTATGTTCCATGTGCTTCGTAACGGTTCTCGAATTTGACAGTTTTACACGAGCTCGGTAATAGATGTTTTCAAAGAACTATACTAGTTACAATCACCACTGCAGTGCGAGGCGGTTCAATGTTCAATGTATACGTTTATTACACATTGTATACATATTGTGCACACTTATACGATGCAGCCGTACTATCATTAACTGCGCCGCGTCAATCTAACGACTATATTCTGTGCCAAGTCAAACACAGAACAGCAGCACCCCCGTATTATATTTACAGACGGACATAATTTTCTCTAATTTTAACCTACATCGCACATAGACCATTGGTGTGGCATCCATGTTATAGATTTAAACGGTATGATTATTACCGTATTGTCGTAACGACCAAAGAAATAATATATTGTAATCATTTAGAAACGGATGTATAATATGTAAATTAGTGAATTTATCTGCAGAATGAGGTATTTGAAATCTGATATGAAATGTGCATTCTTGATACTAAAACTCTTATTTTATTTTACATATTTTGCATGTTCTTTAATTTTTTTTCGCATATTTAACGCATATATATTTTGTAATTTATCATAGTGCATATTTTTGTTCGTCAATAGCAATAAATTTAACTGATAAATATGAATTCGATGACGAATAAAATATATTTATTTTCACCTTTTTAAACGTATGTTAATTTTTTGTAGACTGACTCGGGCTGGTAAAATTATTAGTAAAAATCAAGCATATTAATGGTGAAGACGACTTAATTACAACAAAAACACTAACTAATTAAGTTTTCATACTCGTAAATTATCTAATAAAATTAAATTTTTTTCCATTTGGTTTATTACATCTTAAGTGCATTATCAAAAATAAATGCATATTTTGAAGCATATTTAAAGTATTTTAAAGGTTTTTCGTGCATACAAATCCGTTCCTCAGACTAATGACGTACTCTCATATGACTGTGTACATATGCTAACTGCAGTAGGTACAGTGCAGTTAAAACGTAAAAACGTGTATATTAGTACTACCATCGACAGTTATTTTTGTTCGTCGTTTCGATGTTAACATTTCAATCTCGATGTCCGTTACTGCTAGTATACACTGCGATCGCGTTAACCGAAACCCTAAATTTTTCCACCCGGCGCCGGCGCGAGAGGAAACGGAAGAACCGCCGTGGCCCGTGGTTAACCGCGGAATAGGACACGATGACCATTGCGTGCGTTCGGCCGATCGGTTTTCGAGGACATAGTATTTACCGACCAAATAATTGATTTTTCAATTCGGTTGTCCGCATGTAGACACGTGTAAGTCTCTTCGTTGTGGCCCCACAATATACAATGAACACTACATGTAACATGTATTATGATAAATGATTTGTGCGTCTTAATGGTTTTCACAATAAACAATAAAGAATAAACGTACGTATAGGTATGATAAACATCAAAGCTTCGAAGTCCTATCCAGTATATGCATGCAATGATTTATACAATGTATGTACATACGTTTTCCCTGTAGTTGCAGTTCGCTAATTTAAATATAAAATTTATAAAATCCCACAAATGTTTTATTTTCAAAACAGACGCGCATTCCTTCTACAGTAGACGATAATATGTATATTGTGTATATATATATATATAAATGTACTTATTCAAATATTTATAAAACAAAACCAAATAACTGACAACAATTTATACTTTATCTGTTTAGACTTAAATCTATTGCGTTGTCCCATAGCAGTTCTAGGTAAGTATAATATATACATTTTATGAAGTGTTAACACTTGAATAGGATCAAAACAATTTAATTGCTTTAATATCGTTTGTGTATTATAAGATTTGGCCTGTACAATACATAAAACTGTAAATTGAGTATATTGGTTCTAATAAAACTATATCTTTAAGTTGAAATATCATTTAAATAACGGGCTATAATACAGTATAGCCGATAAAATATATAGGTAAGCGAACAACATATTGGCGGTAGAATAATATTTGATAAAAGTAGATTTTGTTAACGTACGAGTAGGTCAATTACAATTATCAATTATAATGTATTTATTGAAAAAATACTACCCCTAAAGGCCTATATAGTTACACAAATGTGGTGCAATTTTACTTCACCATATACTAATGTTTATGAACACTTGGCAAATCATTAAGCTATTATAACTATACCAATAATATAAAAAATATATGTAACCACAAAGTCAAAAAATAAAAATATAAAGATAAGACAAAAATGTGGTGTAACCATGAAGATTTAAAATCAAATATTTCATAAGAATTTTGTATGTAATGATACAAATCGAAGTATAATTTTTTTAATTAAAATATACTAAAATATTATTAGTTTACAGACTACAGTTTAAACCCCCAAAAAAACAAGAATTATATAATATTATATAAATATATTTTTTATAAATTTACTATACGTATCATAACGTTGCATCGAAACACGCACAGAATAATGGAGTGTAAACAACTAAGAAGGTTTAAATAAATTTACTTAAATATAAGTGTTCAATGTAGATACTGGTGATTTATAAAGTTTATAATCTAAACATCACCTATAGTATATTATATTAGTACATAAATGGTTCACTGAACAAATTTTAAATTCAAGGTGATTCGAGTCAAATAAACTATTAGAGCATTGAATATTTTATAACTTACGATTGGTGTATAATAAGTGTACCTATAAATTGTGGCTCGTAAATATTAAATCATGCACATTCAATTTCGATCTCTAGAGCACCGTGCGCATGAAAAATATCAAGATATTAAATTTAATTTTCTTCTCGTTAATTGAGAAAATTAAATTCATACACTTATAATATTCTCCTGTGAATCAGGAGTTGCAACAATTTTACTGTTGAAGTAATACATTTTAATTTCACCACACATCATTCACAAATAAACTATAAATTCGTACCGCTCGTTTTAATTTAAAACTGCAATTAAATGAATTAAAATTGAAACTTAAAAAAGTATTGAATAAATATAAATAGACTATTGGAAAACTTTTGAAAATTGCTGGAATTGTATGTATTGAGTACCAACCAATGTATCACTGAAATGTTGTGGAGTTTATATATATTTTATAATTTATTTATCTACATCGATGTCACTAAAGTTTTTGTGATTCAAATATTTAAAACGTATTATAATGTTGAATGATTCTAGAGATTCCATTTACCCGAATTTTACAAGAAAAATCTCTTAAGATATTTGATGGCATAATTTTGTTTATATTTTTTCTAGTAACGAGTCTTGTACGCAAAGAAAACTATGTCTAAATAACTAAATACATTTTATTAAAAAAGTAATTTATTTTAAAATTTAATATTTTTACGTTTCTATATAATCCCAAGATTTATATAGATATTCATATATAAATAATACATCAAGTATAAATACAAGATATTACACATTACTTTTATAAAATATACATATAGTTATGAAATATATATGTGCCTGGGGTTCATTATAAAATTATATAGATAATTAAGGACGTAAATGTTAGGTGTTCTAGAGTTACAATTTTTCGCACTTCCGAAATTATAGATTGCTTTTTTTACCGAAATAAAACGAATAGACTATCCAATAGCCAAATAAAGTAAACCTATAAATGTATATTCTGTTCAACGAATGCTAAACACTTAATTGAAAAGTACATGATTTAGAATCTTAATCTAAATTTTAGATGATTTTTTGTTAAAAACTCTATGTTAATATATTTCCAACTATCTACTATGTCATTAAATGATGTATAAGTATTTGTTTATACTTATGTTTACAATATTCTTAATTTTTTATATAACCGCACTATCTATCGACTATATTATACAAGTTGTATCTATATACATAGTATTTATATAAATTATTTGTTATAAATCAGACAACCGGTTAGCGGTATGGAACGCCGAATGGACTCGTGATAAGTCTTTAATATAAAACAAAACCGAAATCCTGAGTACGCTATTCACTGCGTTGTTTAGAATTTTAGAAAAACGATTGATTAAATGTAATCTTATGGTCAGGACTATACGTAATATGGAACTTTTGCAAGTTACTTTTGTAACATTAAAACAATTACGAATATTTAGTGAAAATATAATATACAATGCATTTTTGTTTCTAAAAAATTATTTTAAAATGTGTTCACGCCATATAGACATGTAGAGCAACACTGATTTCTACGATTAACACATTACTCATTATATTGTCCTTTCTCTCTGCCACAGTGTTTTAGGTTTACGTATAGAGTTTATCATGAAAAAAAGACCACCCGAAAGCGAATTCTTGAAAAATAAACAAATCAATTGTTATCAAATTCTATTTTTTGTATACGAAACGTTAATATTCTGTACCAATTTATATTGCAAATTAATCAATTCGAATCAATTTGTTCGAAATGTATATATTATTAAACACAAAAAATGTCTATTTTGAGTAAGCAATCATTGTATAAAAACCACCGGGGAAATCATAATATATTACTGTCGAACTTGAACTTACTACGTTGCTTTGTATTAGCTTGTACCATTTTCGTCACATTTCGCACTTCCGACGACGTATCGCACTCGCATACTAGAGCAATAGTACTCCATTCAAATCGATCACATCATAATAAAACATATGGTAGCGATTGATTAGCGAGCGCACTTGCATCGGCAATCAAGTGATTAACGCATATTTATTGTCAAGACACGGGTAGTACATTACGGTATACCGTATACGAGTACATACGCAGTGTGCCTAGCAAACTGCACATGCCACGTTATAGCATGATTTGGGCGGTAAATAGGTTGGATCGGGTCAAACAATTAAACTGCATATACGTATACCGCATTATCTTAGCTAAAATACAGTCATAATAACAACAGCATATAATACGAGAATAATTTTTAAAATGATGAAACTCCATAAGGTTAGACCTGGGAAAACTATAAGGAAGTGAAACACATACGCATGCTCTTCAACATAATAATATGTATTATGAAACCAACCGTTATATCGCATTATAGTTCTCATCACAATAAGTTCCCATCAAGTTTAAACAAATATGTCACGTATAATAATGCGGTCTATTGGCTTTTTATTGTAATTCACATTATCCGGGAGTTTTTTTTTTTTACGCGTGTAACATGAAAATATGAAAATGACTTCAACATAATTGTCTCATTTTCAATTCAAATTTATGTTCGAATATAAATCAAAAATCGGTTGGTAATAATAAGAACCCAGACAAATATTTATGGTTGATAAATGTAATCGTAGTTTAAGTAATGATTGTATAATTAATTTTAATTTTAGCGTCGAGAAAACACGAAAATCGACATTAGTCGTTACACAGATTGAATCATTCATGATATGTAGACTTTATATAGATATTAGATGCATTATACATACATATATACATTGTAGCAACAAATTAATAATTATTATTCTTTGTTTTTCGGAATCAATTTGAAATAATTTTTAATAATTAAACAATATAATTACAATATTTAAATATCATTTATTTTAGTACTACTAACAAATGTTATAATTAAATTCGTTGACGAAATCATGTTTATTATTTTTAATACTTTATAGCTGACCCGGCAAACGTTGTTTTGGCCGTAAATAACTTTTAAACATAATAGCTGTACGGCGTTGATTGTGAAAAGACTTGCAAATTAAATAACCTCCAAATTTCAAGTTTTTTTTTGTTGAACATAATACTTAGTAATATTTACTGAACGAAAAAAAATGTATTGTTTGTGCCGACAGAAAAATTGATGCAACTTTCTAATTTTTATCTTTGTAACTCGGACTCAAATTATAAAATAATTATTATATTACACACATACCCAATAACTAAAGGTAAGATACAATTTTTCTTCGTAATTTGTATTTTTTAATGCATATATTAACGGTTATTAGTGCATATTTTAGGGCTTATTATCGTGTTTTAAGTGGTAAAAGTACCGACCACTGCTTACATTATCATTACCTATTTATATCTTTTGTCCCCTCAGGGGTGGATTAGGGTAACACCCAGAAATTGATATTTAGGTATTTTTATAGGCAACCTTTGGGAAATAAATATCTAATTCCGAAGATATCGATAAAACGTAAAAACATGTTAAGGTATCCCATCTTTTCACACAAGTGTTTTTTTAAAAGTATATTGAAAAACATGTATCTACTATACATTTAAATAATTTATCTGTGTACATTAAATCAAAGTATGTGTAATTTTAAGAAAAAATAATCACGATTTTGAGGGTAAAATAATGCTCGTAACTCATGGGGGGAAGGGTGGGGGTCTGGAAAGTTGTACATTAAATGTAGGGAGACCCATAAAAAAATTGATTAGAAGCACTGATCTAAAATATGTTTACACTACATAACAAGAACAATGTGTTTATTCATATTAGGTTTGAATAATAATTGATCGATTTAACAGGAAAATTACTTCTACAGAAAAGGGTTGTATTATATAAACATAGGACTTATATACCGACGAAGAAGGAAGCGGCTTGAATTAAAGTGGCTGTTCTTTATAGCATACATTAAGAGACCCGAGCACTCGAATACTTGGGTGTGCAATGTATAATGCGTGTGCAACAAGATACGTATCGAACATATAACTCAAGTGTGTCGGCGGCGGCAGTCGTTTGCGTGTATACAACACAATGAGGTAAATGAAATGTACAAAATATGAATGTTTAAATAATATATATTTTTACAAGAGATGTTATTTAAAATGTAATTGTTATTTCGTTAGCGTTGAAGGAAAAGTAAAAAAAAAATTCGCAGGACCTTGTGTTACTGAAACTCGGTATGCGCGTAATGCAATAATGTCCATATACTATTATCTGCACAGATTAAATTAGTTTTATCTAATCTGCGCAATTACAAATCCTAAATATTATTCTGTATAATATCTGTACAATCGCAATAGTGTGTAATATACGCCACGCGAAGAGCGGGTACGGTGGGCTGGCAACACTGCAGGGGACGACTTAACGTCCGCAAGCCGATTTGTACACCGTCAAACGTGCAGTTTTTTTTTTTCTCTCTCATCATATTGTTCCGTTCACACTCAATGTTTATATGTACAAATACGTATACACGTAAACGCGTGTATTTTGTACTTATATGCGCGAGAAGAGTGTGCTTGTGTGTGTGAGAAGCCAGCGGTAGTGCCGTGGTGGCGTAAGAGGGGAAAGAAAACAAAAGGAAATCGCAGGATGATGGTGGGCCGGAAGAGTTGTGTGGGCGGCACGTGGGCCATCGAGCGGGTGAAAGGGGTTTTTGATGACGACACGCAGCATCGGATCAATGGCTCCTCCGCCGCCGCGCCGTACGCCCGCGTAAACACTTTCTCACTTACTCTCTTCCTCTCCCTCTCACACATACACACACACCTATACATACGTGACGTCATCAATGGCATTTACGTAGAGAAACTGACCCCACCACCGTTATCGCGTGGCATCACCACCGCCACCACCACCACCACTACCCGAAAATCAGCACCAACTCCCATGAAAAACTATTCCAACACCGTTTTTTTATTTATTCAATCAATTTCATCATCGTTTTACCGGGAAAACGGAATACACTTGTCGCTTAACGACGTTTTCCCCGACGTTCGAAATAATGCATTACATTGTTCTATATAGCTATATATTGTATACATATATAATACGACGAACGAGTAACAACTATATTGCATTATGATACGATATGAATATAGTGGCGAATTTTTTATACACCGATCGTATTTTACGTGTAATTATTATTTTTCGAGAATCACGCACATGGCACATCCGCTTTCAATACATATACATACTTATAGCGCCCGCCCGCGTCGCTTACGACCTTTGTAATTAACATATATGCGATATAAAACACGCGCCGAGAGGAGCGGAAACGTGAGAAAAGGCAATTCGGGTGTAAAACGTAAGTATACAATATATTTACGAACGTTCATACGTTTTTTTATTTGTACGTATTACTTGATCTAGAATGATCAATCTTATGCGCCTGTAGATATTTACCATGAATGTGTGACGTATAACGTTTGTAATATTATTGTATTCATATAGATGACAAACATGCGTTCAAAGGATAACACCGTGCGATAAATACCACGCGTTAACTAACAAATAGTCATCCCTCAATGTGCAGCATTAATGGTATTATATACTGCAGGCTAAATTGTATTTATTTTTCAACCCTTAAGTTGCGGTCTAAAACTCCAATCGTCGATTTCTACCCTGCTCTTTCATTTATCTTACATAAGAGCTTCGAGGACGTCCAGCAGTTCTCTTTTCTTCTATGAAATATACATGCCTGATATATATATATATATATATATATAATATATATATATATATATATACGTATATATTATACATTATACAACTTCACTGGGTGTCTCAGGGCAAGTCTAACCATTTTCCAACGTCAAATATTCTAGTCGCATCCATGAATATACGTTTTTCTTATACAGTTCTAAGTACATCTTCGTAGGTTTTTCTTTCTATCCAATAAATCATATTTTCTATGTGACTCCAACACTGCACATTTCGTCTCAAAGATGAAAAACTTCAAGTTTTTTCTTTTTAGTATCTTTTATGTCCCATTGTTTTACATCCATATATATATAGGTATATAGGTATATATAATATAATATTGAGTATAGGTTCACTTTGGAATTTTTATAATAATATTTTTTCTCGTATGATTTTTGAAAAGACTTTGAATTGAAAACAGTCAGTACTCTGCGGTATATTCTGCATTTACATGAGTTTTGTATGACGTGAGCATTCTTATAATTCATTAAGAATCAAATAAATTATTAATAACATTTTTTTGCAAGCCCTTGCATTAATATGGTTTTATTTCGTGCAACGAGTAGCATATTAAATGGAATAAAGAAATGTCTTTACCAACAACTGAATATATTTTTTTATTAAAAAAAATACAAATATATAAATTGAGTTAACTTAATCTAAACATTTGTACTAGTATGAAACTAAATAATATAAAATATTATATAATACAGTGTATAAACTCAATGATATTACTAAACACATAAACATGTTATGTATATACGAAATAAATAAATATTTGTATACAATACATATATTTTACGTGTTAATGTTTACCTACGAGTAACAACCTCTTATGAATTAATGTAACAGTCAAATATACTATACCACGATAAATTTGTCTCCTTCAAAACGATCACCGAGAACATACAAAAAATCAAAACTTAACCCTCTCACTTCTTAAGTCATAAAAAATTTAAAACTTCCTACTTTTTTTGTGGCACAGAATTCATATTAATGTCTATTCCGGTTTTTATGTACTTGTATAGCGTGCTAACTCAATCAAGTATGTCAGTATCCAATTACATAATGTAACCTAACAGACGATATACAGCTCGTCTAGACTACATATACAACCGTTTATAAATAGTTATACTTATAAACTATCAATATTCAGCCCAACAATCTCGCTAGGGCATACTACCAATCACCTCGATCAGACTTTTATCGGTTACCCTATGTATGGATACTTACGTATTAGCTGATTCACCCGGCTTCACCCGAGTTCCCTAATAATATTTTGTTATGTAAGAAGTTAGAACACATTTTCATTTTCACTAGAAGTTAGAAAAAATATTCCAACAAATATTCAGTAATATGTATAGTTTTATAACTATTTATTATATTATAGTTTTGTTATAATAAATTTGTGAATTCAAATACTTTTTTTATTTTTTTTTAACTTTGCACTTTTACAATTTATTTATAATTATATTATTATTATTATTAGTTATAATTAATTTATAAGTAATTGACAAGAAAAATTTAAATGAGACCTAAACCTTCACTGCGATATGTATTATCATTTAAAAAACCTTATTGCGATTAGATGATTAGTACCGGAAATTACCCGTGACCAACAAAATACCATTTCACACACACACACACATATATATATATATGTATATATAACATTTTTTTATTCGATGTATTCTTTTTTGTTTCATTTAATTTATTTCGTAATAATTACAATGTTAACATAATGATGAGTAAAATATACCCAATTTCTAGTGATAAACAGTTAAATCACTCTTATTATATATAAATAATTAACAATATTGAATAATGACAAAAAGCCAATAAAAGCAGAACACTATCTTTTATCATCACATCCGCACACTTGAAAAATTTCCTCGTCCAAATATTCAACTCCGCACACTTTTGTATATTATTAGAACTGCACACTTTTATAGAGTTAAATGTACACTCAACTACCTACTTAGTTTAAACGCCTAATTATAAAGCGATTCACCGTTTAACCACATTTAGTAATTAAAAGGTTAATTATTGTGAACAATGGCACGACAAAATGAATATTGATATTTACTTTATCAGTTTAAATTAAGAGTCATTACACGAGTAATTATTAGTAATTATCTATGTCCGGAATTTATCGTAACCACATACTTTCGGAAAAGTTGACATGTTCAATTTCACACCATTTTACATGAGAACATTCATAACAGCACACTTTCGAACAAAGTTGTCTTTAAATAATTGTGTTCAATTCTGCACACTTTTGAAGAAAAAGCATTGTTCAAGTAATATGTCTAAATCCGCACACTTTTATTCATTATTAAAACTGCACACTCGATACCGCCTGTTTAATAAGATGCAATTAACTCGTGATTCGCACCCTTTTATAAAAATGTACAGTTAATTATTTCGAATAGAATAAATTCCGAATAAAAAAAAAACCATTATTGTTTTCTTACTTAAACGGTTGAAATATGAATGAATAGACTATATGTCTATATATATATATGTATTAAACACATTACTATAACACATTATTATATAAACATTACTTCCGATCCGGTGGTTATCATGAAATTCACAACTGCACACTTTTGAACAATGTTGTCGTTAAATAATTTGTTCAATTCTGCACACTTTTGAACAAAGTTGTCGTTAAATACTGTGTTCAATTCCGCTCACTTTTTATACATTATTAAAACAGAATATATATATATATATATATATATAATAACTAGCCTACTAATTTTCCATTTTCACGCTATATAATACATGGATACTGCAGTATGTACATCAATTCAAGTATGACATGTACCTAATCAAAATAATATTGTATACGATACCTTATAACGTCTTAATAATAACTGATTCAATACGTAAAAAAAACGACAACAACCATAATATTATGTATACAACAAGTGCTGACTGATGCGGTTCTCATAACCGCATACTTTTATCGCAGCTCACACATCTTAGATCACGAATTTGAACAAATTAGTTAAATTAATTTACACCCATGTTGTCTTCCGGTCGGAAAATATTGGCTAAACGTACTTGTTTCACATGTATTATTTATGATGTATTCAGTGTAATTTAATTATCTATTTGTTTCTTTCAACCGAGCCATTCAGCCATTATACATTTATACTACACCCATTTAAATGCAATCGACAACGCCCAGAGTTATTTAATCATTTATTTTTGGTATAAAATTGAATGACATACTTATTCTTATAGTATATATATATATGAGTAACCAGACCAATACGTATTGAGTTCTTTATTATACTAGGCGATCATTCAGTACGTAACGGACCATGAGTGGATTTTTACAGTTCAAAAATGTATAATAATATTATTGAAATGTATAAATTAACGTTTAGTATAATTGAACCGAAACAAATATTTTACAACTGACTATATGCGGCGTATTACTACATGGCATTTATAATTTAATTGGTTTACCCGTTCCCTGTGTTAACACAAATCGAGAACCCCGCACAGAAACTTTCAGCACAATGTACATATATGATTACAATTATCTACATAAGATTTACATTAAAATCTTTGCCAAAAAGTAGAACGAATACATTTTAAGAATGAGAATTTATATAAATATAATACATTGTAAATACTTGAAGTGAAGTAATAAATTAGCTAAAAACAGTTTATACTTATGGTCAATGATTGCAGTACACCAGTAGAGGCGAAACTATAGACATTTCAATCACCTTAGAACATATACAAAATTAATAAACAAGAGAAATGTAAATAATCCGAACTGAAAAAAAAACTAATTAAAATATCATTGGCTTCTACCAATTAATTGGTTTCAAGAAGGTTTCTGTTGTTAATATAATTTAAAACAATGAATGTTAATCAATTATAATAAATTATAAACAAAAATACATATTTCTGATATATAGCTGAACGAATAAACACTATTTGGAAACTAACATTATTTTTAATAATAAATAATCACAAACTATTAATAATTAATCATTTAAAAAAAATAAAAAATAAAAAATATAAAATTGTATACACAAGATATTGCACTTCAGAATGAATACATCGTATAACATATACATTTGTAAATTATTTTGCGAATCTGCAGACATGTTTGTTTCGTCTAATTTTTACTGTCTGAAACTTGCATTACACTATACAATATAATATAACAGTAAACCACTGAACCTGAACCAATTAAATTTATAATTACCAAGGGATCACGAAATGGACAACACATAACCGATAATAATATATGTACTGTGAATCACATTAATTCAATCATACTAAAAAAAAGTTATAAACGACATGTATAAGGATCAAGAACTTGACATCGTGTGCATCCCAGATGATGAGAATGGAATATTGGCTGAAAATTAACAATGAAATGTATTTTTTGCTGCAGGTCCCTGTCAAGTATTGACACGTGAAAAATGTTTTACGCAAGCTCAACGGTTAAACACGAGTGTTCTATGCCCTGGGGCATGGGGTGTAAATATTTTTAAAAACCGCGTAGATTGTAAATATATTATACATACTACAATTATTAGCATTATAATTGTGGTTGTAGTTATTTAGCTTGACGGTTAATTGTATTATTAATTTACCAATAATTACAAATAAAACGGCTGATGGTTGAAAAATAACAAAAATAACGTTGAAAATGCATCAGTAAGATCAGTAAGAAGCTGTTGCAGCATGGTTTTATCAGTAAAAATATCGGTATACTTCTTTTACTACGAGAATAATCGATAATTTAATTGGTAAGTAAGTATATCAAACATATTCGTATATATTATAACGTCCATAGATTGTTAAATACTAGTATATTATTGTTGTTGTTATATTATATGATGAGTTCGAATTTATATTAAATGTTCACAAGTAAAACAATGAAATCTTAAAAAAAATTGTAAGTTTTCTACTCTGAGGTTTCATGTACAGAAGTAGAAAACTGTAGTCTTTCCCCAATTAGTTTATCATTAATTAGAACTTTAAGTGTAATAACTTTTAGTATAAAAACGTATTGATTAAAATTACTGGTGCTCGGAAATGAATGTATTTGAATATTTGCGAGTATTTTTGATCTTTCTTTATCAAACTGCATATATTTGCATTTTCCAGTTTTTATTGTATAGTTGCAACAAATTGAAATACATATTTTAATAAAAATTAATTTATTATTTTTATTTAGTTAATTTTAACAGAGCTATTGCAATGATCGTCTATGAATCTTAGTACTAGTTACAATTTTTCTATTAACTTGATTCTTTAACGAAACACTGAAAATCTTACTTAGGAAATTTGAATAATTTTTATATTTATTTTAAGAGATACATTTTCTACTTTTAAAATTATTTTATTTACAGTATATACATTAGTATATCTACAGTAGGTAGATTTGATTTTTCACTGTATCTATAAAAGTTTAAACGTCAAAAATATTAAAAACTCAAATGTTGGTAATCTTAGGATCAGATATGGTTATATTTTAACCATTTTAATCACATAAAATCCTGAGTGCTAATAATAATTACACTTTACATAACACGTACAATATGATGTGACCAAGTATAGTAATACCAAAAGCAGTGTATCTAATAAAAACCAATTTATTACAACAATAAAATAAAAATGTTCAGCAACTAGCAATAAATTCGAGGAAAAAAAAATATAAATATATGGATCAATAAAAATATTACTGTAAACTTTTATTGACAGGGTACGCGTAGGATTCGATTAAGTATTTTTATCAAAAAATTATGTTTACAACTCAATGTTTTTGAGAAAAAAAAATTATACTTTGTATACACAGTCGGGACAATATGAACGACGTGCACGTGCGTTAATTACACTATACATTAAATACATTTAAAACTGTAGTTATAATTAATGTTTTGCAAGACAGTCGAGTAAATAGATAATGTGATACCTAAATTCAGTAAATGTTAAAAAGAGTATACTTTGAATATTCCGCAATTATCGTAGCAAACCGCAAATTCATTGTTCATAATCACTATATGTATAATATTTATATTATACCTACTGTAAACTCGACGGTCTACCCACACGTTTTCATTAAATAATTATACGTTTCATATTTTTATCATTATTTCGAGAATCCTTTTTGATTACACGAAACCCCCGAGATAAAAATAATACCACATCCATCTTTATTCTTTATCGTAAGTTAAACGACTATATATTATATTATGTAATTGCTAACATTAGGCGAATGTCAAGTTCCAAGGCGATCGACGTAGTGATTAATGAAAAACTATAATTGCATAGGACTGGACATTATTAATGAACGGCACATAATAATTTTCATTTCGAAAGAAAAGATGGATTTTAAGAACCATTATTCGCTGTATAATATGTGGTATAATCACTGTATTCTCTTAACTAGGACCTAATGCCCTCCGCGAGAACCACAACATGATTATTTCTGCATATATATATTTACCACCGCATAGGAGTATAGGACTATGTGTACACCTATTACCTATACGATAAGATCAGCCGATGGTAGAAGTAACTCAGTATTGATTTTACGGTCTGCCAGTGATATTGTTCATTGATTTCTGCATTCAAAATGTAAGTACCAAATTGTTTAACTATTATCTAAATCATCTAAATGGATAAAGCAGGCACACAAACCCGAATTCTATAGAAATTAAAAATTAACTCAACGTATACTGTATTTAAATTATTAACAAATAATTTGTTGTATTGTAAATGTATTTGTGAATGTTAACAAAAAAATTATTCTAGTTGCATATTTGATAAGGTACAACGTAATTTTACTAGTTCATACATTTTCTAAATTGTTGAAGACATTCAAGTAAAATTTACATAAATCCACCAATTAATTTGTGATCATGCTTGGTAGGTATTAAACAAATTTCATGCTACGAAATTTAATTTAAAAGCGAGAAATTCAAACAAACATAGAAAGATTGTAAAATCATTGTTAATAATTTTTCTGAAAAACATTAAATTAAAATAGTTTTACTTAAAAAGTTCTAATAATGTTAGACTCTAAACAAAATAGTTAATATTAATATATTTTATCTTACATAAATCGAAAAATACATAGATTGATATGAAGTAAACCAAGATTCACTAATTGAAAATGCTGTACAATATACATCGAAGAAAAATTAGATTATTATCTACTGTAATTTTTTCCTGAATAAAATAACAGCTTAAAAATGAAAGTATTTTCCTGCAGGATAATAGAACCTCATCTTTATTAAAGTTCTTACGGTTTACTCAAATTCTACAAATAATATTTGTATACACAATTAAAATTATACCATGTTTTTTAATAACTGCAGGACACAGATATGTATAGACGTACTTGACTTGAGAACTTATATTTGTGTGTACTGAAATAACGTAAAAGTTACGTACACACAAGTTTTGTAAGAGTTCAAAAAAAATCTTTCAACTTTTTTGCCTATTGTCTGTGTATTTATAAGTGAATGACGAGTGAAGGTTTACACTTACACTAGAACTTAAAAATTGATTACTGATGAGTGATGAGGACCATAAATGTATAAAACAATAAAGTTAAGTTACCACATCATTAGTTATAAAATACACCATTGGGGCTTAAATATACCTCAAAACACTGTTATAGATATAATAAGTTCTTATTTTACATTGTTAGTATAAAAATGAAAAAAGAAACAGTTATTTATCAGTTTACAGCCAACAAATTAAATTTAGTGCGTAACTGTACATTAATTTATTCATTATCTTATCTATAAATTGCATAACATTTTTTGGCAAGTTCGAAGTAAAAAACTATGCAGTTTATACCTTAATATATTAGTCTATGAGAAGAGTAGTATTGATTTCATAATGAATAATGTGACGATCCGCGGTTTTTTTTTAAAAGAAAACATGCGCGATAAAATATATGCATCAACATATAATACCTCTTACACTGACAATTGTAAAAACGTATTGACACTGACATAATTTTTCAAATGTTTTAAATAGTTTTTAAATAACATAATAAAAACATGCGTTTAGCACAATGAAGAAATGTGAGTATGTCTTAAACATTCGTCGTCACATAATTAAATTATTAAAGTTAAAAATAATAAATCAAAATGTTATTACCAATGCACGTTTTTTAATTGCCACTCATAAAAATTAAAAATTAAATTGGTAAAAACATCACCACAACAAAGAACTTTAAGATTAGATAATTTACAATTATTATGGTATATAGGAATTTAGTTCTCACATTGAAATGTGAATAATCGAAGTTAGCATAATATATAGGAATCGATGATACAAATTGTATTAAACTGAAACATATGCATCTACGTGTATCAAATAAAATTAGAATTGATCGCCTAATGTACAAGTTTTCTACTGACCTAAAAATAAAAATAAAACAAAAAAACCTGGCGACGTAACCAGACCTCAGATCTGCTGCAGTGTACGGTGAGACGTGGTCACGCCTTCACGAAAGTAATTTGCGTTTAAATGCCTTTAGGCCGGCGGGCGGCGTATCGATGAAATCACTCTTACACATTGCACTGCAGAACGAGGCGAATAAAATACCATCGCGAAATAATGGCATAAAAATCGTTATAAGCACAGGATATCATTTAAGATTACTTTTATATTAATGATTAATGAGTTACGACAACGTACAAATACGCATAGGATAAAATAAAACGTCATTGTTAAACTAAAATGCAGTTTGTGTGCATGGGCGCCCTTTTTCCTGTGGGGAGGGGGGTGGAAAACACTTGCTCCCCCCTCGGGGGAAAAATATGAACTTATAATTTAATAAATATCATAATTATTAATAATATTATGGTCTACGGAACGGAGAAAAGTTTACAGTTCTTTTGATTATATTTTATTTCCAATTATATTTCTTCTGTCCTTATTACAATTAATGAAATAACATTAAACCTTTACTCGATTTACATTTTGAGAATTTTTTCAGTCCCTCACTTCTCCACTCTCCACACTAAAACTCTTCCTATTGGCATCCACGTGCGCGTATATGTGTATAGATACGAACATATTTCCTTATACGGACGGCAATGCTCGCTAAAGTATTTCAACGCTGGTTTACTCATGTAGGCCGATGGATGATTTATATTTTGTCACAGTAATGACGAGCAGAAAAAACTTAGTAGCACGTATTTAATAATATTGCAGACGTCGTGTACAATAATAATCCGCTATGTACATTTGAATATTTCTATAGGCATATTTTGTTAGCACATTTGTTTAAACGAACAAAAACCAAATTAACGTTAATAGCATACAATAAGCTATCAATGAGACCACGTAAAGTTTTCTTAACATTTTCGTCGAATTATTTTGTTTGAACCGACAGCGCACGCGGTGGGGTCTATATTATTAACTGTAATACATATATTGGCGCATTTTTTGTATTCCATTTAATAGCCTGGCCACTAGATATATATTATGTCGAAACGGGGATAAAGGACAAAACGAATTAGATCCGATGACTCAAAACTTAGTGGACTGAGACAAATCTATAAGACCATCTTCATAAATTCCTATTCCTAACAAAGTTTTCCAATCAAGAAGACATTGCCTGTGGCGTCGCCCGTTGTGTGTGTGTATAATACATGTACGCATATGTGTATGACCGACGCGCGTAGCCCCGCCAACAGCCGCACCTATAACACACTGGCGCGCGACCTACAACACGTCTAACCCAAGGACGACGGACACTCGCACACACGTTCATTACATACACACACACACACACGTTCATTACACACACACACACACACACACACACACAAACACGCACACGAGCATATCGTATATTATTTTTACTTTACTGTTATCTTATTAATGCGGTTTTATCGTCGCCCGACCCGGTCGGTATAATAATATGTATTTTAAGGAATTCGAGTTGGTGACTTTTTACAACTAGGTTAGGATGCCTATACTACCGCACGAGTATAGTGTCACCGGCGTATATTTTCAGCTGTTGTAACGATTTTGTAACGAAAGATCACTATCGTTATTATTTATTGACCTTCCAGGCATCTTCGCGAAACCCCAATGTTCGTGCGGGCTACCTTCAACATTTTAACGAAATCGAATAATAATAATCACAAGTGCTCGTATACGACTAACGGTTATTATAGAGTTACCTACTTATATTATTATTATCATCCCGTTGATAAAGATTGCAAATTCATGCAAAACGGCTGAAATTATTGCTGGTGTATAATGTAACGTTAACAACTTTATGTCGAAACCAAATTATAACGATTTGAAAAAATTACGTAAATAAGCAAATTTAGCAAACACTCAGATAGCAAAAATAGAAACGGTAAAAATGTTTATATAAATATAATTATGATTAATAATTATTTATCGATTTATTGAGCTTTTAATTTGGCTTATTAGGTTGCAAAACATAATTCATTTCCTGTGTTATTCTGAAAGATTCGATAAGATATAATATAGTGGTGTAGAAACTGCAGGAAACCTAACCAAACCCCAAGAAAACAACATTTTGTTTTTCAACGAATGGAGTAACATTTTGTGGTAGATTATTTTGAAACGCATGAACAAGTTTTTAAACTGAATTATTTTTTACTGCATGAACTCTTATAAGCATATTATTCGAATCGACTATACTATTGTAATATGTACTGTAATATTTATGTGTGTATCATATTTATCACTTTTTTTATATTATGGTTATTGACAGTTATATTATCCATTCATCATACTACGATAAAAAATGAAACTCAAGTTCTCACTAATGAATCAACACAGTTCATAATAATTCATATCAATAAATTAGATTCTATCTGTAAAAACGTATAATATTAACCCGACGAATATAATGTATCCCGCTCAATAAATGATTCATGAATATTTCACACTCTCTACCTTAATTAAAGTTATTTATAAATATTTTTACTCGTCGTATACTCGTATGCATACAAACGTTATGCATATAATACGCATAATGCACGTTTAATTATGTCTATTAAAATAAAAATCGATGAGACCTGTACACCTCATCTAGTATATAATTTATTATCACGTATGTTACATAAAATAATTAAAATAAACAAATAATTAATTAGTCATTACATACCTTTCCGATTTATCTATTTTTATTGTAGTTATATAAATATTGAACTGCATCAAACTTACCTGAAACAAAATAAAAAAACTCATAAGATATAAATGGATTCGCTATTTGATTATTAGAAATATTTTCTTTACAACATAAATTATAGGTATACCACATAAGAATTTTCAATCGATGGATGGAAAAAACGTAAAAGTACTAAATCTAAATGTAATGATATTTGTAATAAATAACAATTAATGTTCAATTATATTTACATAAATCAAACGTTATAAATTCTAATAATTAATAATCGTTTTTGTCGTACATGAAATATATTTTAGATTATCAAAATTATCAAATTATTAATATACATCTTACTATCTTAGAAGTTACAAGTTAAAGACTTGGTCACTTGGGCACATATTGGGAATTGGGAGAAGTTTGTTTTTAGAATAGAAAACTATCGCAATCAAAATCAATTATAAGAAGAGTTAATTTTAAATTGTCAATATTATTATTCCTTCACCGATTTGTTAACCATTTTACTTGAAAACAATTAACCAATTTGCAATTATGATATAACTGAAAAGTACTTGGGTACTACAATTTGTTTAATTTTCGATCTTTCAAGAAAAAAAACACATTTGTAAAATAATAACTTTCTATCCACATATCATTTAATATTTAACGGCGGGTGTACTTTTTTGATTACTATATATGATAAAATCAGCAGTTAATTAACACATAATAATTTTAATTCAAATCCACCTATTTTAAATGTTTGTACTTTACAAACATCAAAGAAAATGTAATAAAAAATAATCATTTGCTGTAGAAAATATGGTATTGTCTCAAGCATAATACGCTAAATTCAATCTCCATACAAAAATAATACATAGGGAGGTTGGCTTGACTAGAATGTTTACACTAGTCTCGAATTCTATTGAATGAATTATAATTTATAAATAGTATGATTTTTAAACATTTTAAGTGTTTGAATAAGAAGTATGTAAAAACATATTTTCTAAACCATTAATTTAGATGAGCATGAAATATATCTCAATTTGTTGTATTCATTTTTGTGGCTTAATAAAATAATTTAATTTTGAAATATATACTAAAGATTCTTCACGAACTACTTTTTTTAATTAAATACATAATATTTAATATAAATTATCTAAAGTTCATTTTTTTTTTCGAAAAACTTTAAGCCAGATTCCGATCATTATTGCAGTAAAAGCTTAACAAGAGTCTGATAACTGATAGAAATTGTACAAGACCTATATAAGCTTCTGCTAAAATGGTATAATCCTATAAATATGTGTTTGGTCGATTAGTCGTGGAAGAGATGATGACCCCAAAACGAGTCATCTGTGCCACAAGTCGCTGTGGCTTACATACATATATTATGTTTGCGTACATAAATGCATATGAGCACATACATGTACATTTAGCAATGTAAGCAATAAGCATTAATATAAACATGTATATATATACTTATTTAGTTGTAATTTAATAATATCTATACAAACACGAAGTACACATGTATTATATTATATGTGTTTAACAATAACTCCGGATAGTCCATCGGGTCAATGTCGGACGTATGTATACGTATATAAAGTGGGGATATTTAGGCCGCCCAGTGGTTGCCAAACCAGGTTGAGCTAAAATCGTGGTTCGTTGAACCAGTTAAAACACGACAAGGACGACCGTGAACTTGTGAAGTAACGTTCATTGTCTTTGTTGTATCTCTATTGGAAAACAGTAAAAAAACATTGTATTTACATTCAAATATCCCCTGAAAAACTAGGCAAAAAATAAAAAAATAACCGATACTTGCAGATAATAATACGATATTTTAAATGTAATAACCAATAAGTGATACAATATTCCAAAACACATTGTATCCATCTGTATCGTCACATATTTAAAGAACATTTATGTACTTGAGAACTGCAAACCCCGTGCGAATACTCATTGTTGAATATAATCTCGTGCGTTTCACCCTCAAAGTACTTTACTTGTAGTTAACGTTTTCGTTACGTAATAAGTCATAAGTTAAATTTAAAAAAAAATGTTTCACTTGTACATCGACATCACGGGACACGGACGCATTTAAGGGTATTTATAATTTTAGCTAGCGTTCATCGTACTATAATATTTAATGCATCGATTTAATTAAATTTTCAATCAAATAATAGATGACGATAATACCAATAGGATAGAAACGTAAATTTATAAACAATCGGAAAAGGGACAATATTCGGAATCCATACACGCTTCGCTGCAACCGAGTTGGCACGCGTGTTTATTTGATTGATAGCACGGTTTTTTATCCGGTATTATTTATTTAGCCGTCCAGATATAATTTCAACTTTCAAGTATCACTCGTACTCGAGTACGTATAGGAATCAGTACATGCTGTATCAGCTGAGAAATAAGCGCGCCACGTAGAATTGTTCGTAGTATAGTAGCAAGCGCACGCGAACACGAAAATAACGAATACCTCTACAAAGAATATTATGCTATAATCACGCGCGCGTGCGGTGACATTGAACAAACATCTTCCGATTATACTATCGGAATACACACTATAGAGTATGCGTGATCTCAATCTCACCATAAACATCGCGAGTTTCGATTTCATTACAACAACACGGTACATTTCTACATAATTATGTGCTACACCGTCAATAATATTACGACACAAAAAAAATCACACGACTCTTTCTGAACGCTTATAGAGTGCGCCCACGACAGTATTATGCAAACCCATTACAATCCGCGCATGGTATCGGAAAGAAATTGTTCTTCACATGTATTACGCGATCATAAATCCAGAATACTCGCACCGACGACGTTCGTCTGAACGGGAAACGTCAACGAAACGTGAGCGAAGCGTTTAAATGCTAAGCTGTTGAAAACCACAACGTTATCCTGTATAAATAATGGTTTTAGCCTAACCAATATTATATCGCTACACTCGTTCCCACGGTGAAATGTGTGCAGGACGAATATCATACATGAAAAATATTTAAACACGCAGAGTAAACTTTTGAAGCTGAAAAATCAATGAATAATAAACAAATGAATAAATTATATCAAATAGTATAATATGTACCTGCCTGGTATAAATTACACTTGGTAACTTTTATTACATTTTGATATATTCCTAGTTAATGGTGCACTGGAATTTTATTGTTTTTCTTATAGAGCTGTCGGTGGAAAAAATCATATTGACGTCAGAAATTGGCTGTCGGATTTGGTTTCAAAGTTATGGTTGTTTAGAGTTGACGAATTTTACGGTGCATAGCTCATTACACTTTTTCTCTTACCAACTCAAACGACCAAGTAAATAGGTTTTTAATACAATCAAATATTCATACGCAAAAACAATGTTTATATTATAACCCGTTAAAACGGCCAAAATAATAACTCAAAAATACTATTTTAAAGTAGAGAATTTATTGAACAAAAATAGTTGTACATTAACAATAAGAAGAACAGGATTAACACGGGACGGGCTTGAAAAACCAGGATAAAATGCGTCTCGTAAAACTTTTGTCAGGACAATGGGACACAAAGTACGGGACATTCCCATATAATACGGTTTGTAAGGTTAGTGGTAACCCTTAATTACACATTGCATTTGCATTGTGTATTTCATATTGTAGTCTAACATTAACGTGGCAACATGTATACACAAACGGTTAGGTTCCAACTATTACATGATCTATCGTCTATAAACCACCCTTTCAATTTGTATTCAATTTTTTTTTATAATGTCTAAAGGAATGTAGTTTGCTACTATTTTTGAGATTTTTCATCATAAAGGTAGTTCCTATTGGGTCCAAAACTTTCAAAAAGTTTAAGTGGATTTCAAAAAAGGCAAAACTTAATATTTATAGTAAGTATGCAAATTTTGTAAAAATGGCCTTTTGATTGAAAATTGGCCATTTTAAAACTAACGTTTTACGACAATTATTATTGACACCTTCATTTTTGCAACGCTTAGAGATACATGGGTTTCAAAGAAAACAAAAAAAACCTATTTTACAGCGAGTTTGCAAATTTTGTACACACTATTTCCGAACACTAATTTGCTTTTAACAACTATCTCGAGGCGAGGTTTTACGTTTTTATAGGACTATAATAACCCACCCGTAACCGTTTCAAGGTAATTAGGCCAACAGATATCAGGCTAATATTCTCTGTCCCTCAGGGAGGAGGCCCAGCATCCTCACGAAGAGTAGCATCGCTCGAGATGGTAAACTGCCGTAGCGAGCACGGTTCCTTCAGCCATTTTTGAAAAAATGCTTTTAAAAACTATAAATAAATGACGAAAAAGTCACCAAATTACCATCAGCTGTCTTATTAATCGTTAAAATTGAAAAAAATTTAATTTTATAGTTTGGAAAATGTAGAGTATGTATTTATAGTTATATTATAATAATATAATGTATCACGATAGCATATGTATATAAAAATTGATTACAAATACTAGTATTTATAATCAATGATATAACTTATTATACATAACAAAATACATCAAAATCATGTACATTTAAAAGTGACATAACTACAAAACTATATAATTTTCCGGCAATTTTCTTTAGCACTATCGTTTTTTTAAACGATCAAGTCAAAAAAATCTGTAAATGCTGTTAACAAAATTTAGTGTAATCAATTTGAAAACACCATTATTTATAAGCAAATTTTTTTCAACAGTACTACTCTACAGACAATTAGCATGATAACATGTAATAACCCACTTAATATCAACTAACGACTGGATTTCATTAAAAAATGAACTAATTATGTAATAACACTAATAACACATAACTATGTAAATTCACACCATAATTATTATGTACCATTATTTCATTTCAGGCCGAGGGTAGATATAAAATCTAAATACATTAATGCATAATTCAATGGCCACAGATGCTGAGGATGTAAATATGCTAATATAAATTCTACAGGAGCTTAAAATAATAAATAAATAAAGTTTTGAGATATAAAATGCAATGAAAATAATTATTTAGTTATTATATTTAAGTTTATACGATTTTTAAAATACAGACATTATTTCCAGAAGGTAAAATTCATAAGCATTTCGTAATGAAGCAACTGTTATTCTAAAGATCACTACTTTTTTTAATTAATAAAAGAAAGGACGAAGATATAAAACTTTTATAACTTTTCTTTGAAGAAATATTTTTATAAAATGCCATGCGAATGAATTAATGAGTAAGATTTTTAAGGTATTCACATATCATGCTTAAAAACATATTATGAACTTTAGGTGAAAATAAAATTTGGGTGAAAGTACTGTGATAAACTGTTCTTGCCTGATCCTCGGTTAAAACAGGAAAAAAAAGGTGAAAATAAAATATTTTATCTTCATGCTTTTGATGTTTTTTTTCAAGTTAGAAGATACTGGACAGCGGACAGCGTTGTTCATTAAATATATTTTTATGCATAATAAGACATACAAACTACTTGTCGTATCTTTAAATTAGACTTGTCTTCTTCTGGGATACCGTACTGCGAAAGAAATTAATGTGCTAGTGTAATACCACACACAATTGCATTTATTTTGTTGTTAAATTCAATTAATCGTCGTAGTACGATTTTGAAGTATTAAACGATAATATTATCTAAAGAACTGCACGTGGAATTTTCAACAGGCTGCAATCTGTTTCTAAAAAAATTCCATTTGAACAATGAATAAAATGAACCACATTCGAGTGGAGTGAGTCTGATTCAATACATTTGAAAATGTATACTATTTTGAAGCAAATTGTTGAATTTCGAAAATATCAAGTCATGTTTGGCGATTGTTCCGTTGCCGAAGACATAATACGCATAAAACAGTATGGTTTCAGGGGCGACCAATAAGACAATATTAAAATAGTGATAATTACTGTTCTAGATTGTCCAGTTGGAAATTGATAACGTTACAATAGAGTTAGGATCGCGATTTCATTAGGCACAGTGACACTGGACCAACGCGTGTAATCGCTAGCACGGTGTAATAATAATGGATCCCCGCGAAGCCGGTAAGCCATACAAAGGTTCAGTCAACATCAAATGTATTTAAAATCTATTTAGTCGTGCGTCAACGTCCGAGGGAAACATTTCATTCACCCGCAGATCCGTAGAGAAATACTATGGGAAAAGAAAAAAAAAACCACCGTGAAATGTAGCATGCGGCAAACAGGCTGTAGGTAGCTTTCTATTTCCTATGATGCGAAATTATTGCTACAGCTTTGAAGATTCGCCTTTCACTCGCGACGGGAAGATTCACGCGCCACCCGGATTCCCCAGGTTCCCCTTAGGACGTAGACGTTTTCTACAATATTTCACGCAAGCATTTACGTTGCCTCGAGCCATAAAATCAAGGCGTTTCGCACAAACCCGCCGAGCCAACACGGACGTTGACTTCGTAGTTTGTATACCACACTTGTTAGTATAGTTACTACTAGTACTACTACTACTACTACTGCAACTACCTACACAGTTTTACGATCATCGTTTAAGATATAGCTTAATATAATACGGAACGCGCGTGTAGCCGCACCGGCTAGACGTCGGCGGCGTTATTAATGCCGATTGCCAAAAAAAAAAAAAATACGTTTCTAACCGAATTACGGTGTTATCATAGAGTACGGATGATATGCTGTGAATTCGCGTTCAAATATTCTCAACTATTGTGCTAACGCCATACACCACTGTACGTATTATAATGCCATGCAACTGGTGGACGGTGCCCGGGTAAAAGGATAATGTGTCAATATTAACGAATTTTTTTTCTTCTGTACTCATGTAGATTACTATAGCTATATAATTGACGTCGACCGACATTGGAAGACGAAAAAAAATTATAGGTTAATTCTTTCATGAACCCTGATGAAAAAAAATGAAATTAGTCATCGGCCATTGTACGAGTATAGGAATAACTCAACAAATTACTTAGAAATGGTAACACATTTGCTGTTCAAGGCTTGTCCATATAAATATTATATACTCATAAGTCATGCCGTATGGTAATATATTGGGTAAAAAGATTGCGTAAGTCAAACAAATGTTGCGCAAAGGAACAAACTAGTCATGTGTAATAGCAGGGATCAAGTCAAATTAAATACTGCCCGAACGCAATGGATCATATGAAAAAGGGAATAAGTCCAAATTAACACTACCCAAAAGGAATAAATCACTTGTTGGATTTCCAGAACAAATATTGAAAATATTAATAAACAGTTTTAACTTTTGAACATTGTAGACGGTTTTTTGTTTAGAATTCTCAAGATAGTGTTTTTGTACCGTTCCCCTTTTACCCGGACGTCGTATTATTGTACACGTAGGTATATTTACACAAACAAGCGTACTAAACCAACACAACAATAACGTATTAGTATAATCGGTACTGCAGATTTGTGTGTTCCGATATCGGTTTCGACATCGGGGGAGGAATGTTTACTAATCGATAATGAACAGAAATAGCGAAAATGGATGTAGATACGTGTGTACGCATGAAATACACATCGGTAATGTATACTTATCAATGTTATTGAATGATTTGTACTATACCGGAATCGAATGCATCAACAAACAAAACAATCGATATTATATATCAAAAACGTATAAAATTGCGCGTTGACACTATACGCGTATTATGCGACAAGTAATAAATCTGATGGATAAGTTTGATAAAATTGTTTTAAAATCGAATTCAAAGAAATAAATTACTAGTAATTTATTAACAACCGTGAATCAACATGTACTAGTCCGCGTAATAAACTACCTATAAGAAATAACTGCTCGAGTTTGAAGTATATAAAAGCATTAGTTCAGACAATGGATAGTTTATTATTATCTAACAAGGTGTCCCAAAGTGTACAGCAATTCTATTGGCGTTACGCATAACCATTTTTAAAACTTTTAAATTTTTAACATTATAACAATTTTACCATAGGTATATGCAATATAATGTTCAAAGTACATAAAACAATGTTCGAATTTTCAGTTAGGATCTGTGGTAGTAGGGATATTCGAAAATTTTAACCCCACCAAAAATAACACGTAACCCGTTAGAGTTCAATGACTTATTGAATTGGAAACACATGAATATCTGGCAACTTATTTCAATTATAAATTTCCGCTAGTTGATGCATTTGAATATTCATGTACAAGAGCGTTGTCAAGAGTTTGTTATTCACTTACAATATTTTTGTTCTGAAACAATTTGAGAAATTACAATAGCGGCAAAATGTAAGTACATGAGGGTCTTAGTCGTTGATTACGTCATAACCTGCGTTTTAGAATAATTCATTTTAAGCCAACATTCTGTATATTAAAAAAGCCTTTGGCCTTTGATAAAGACTTTTTCGACGATTATATATAATAAAAAATAATAATAACACTCATATTTTATATATACTATCGAGTCATGTCACGGTTATTGGTTATAAATGTTAAATATTCCATTTTTTCCTAACAATTGTTTTTATTTTAAAATTAAATATTGTATTAATTCTGAGAATAATTATAGAATTATTATTAACTCGTAAGGTTAAATTTTTATTTTTTTAATCAAATAACAACCTTATATTTCCATTCGTCAAAGACAATAAATTTAAAATAAGTTTATATTGAGCTTAATAACAACATTAAAATATAGAACATTATCTCAGTTCAATGTTATTTGGGCTCGAATGACAATAGTTAGTTAATGAATCATAAGGTAAAGTATATAATTATTTTAGAGGTCAATCGATTTGTACGAGCAATATTTAACTAGTGCAATCAGCCTATACGCTATAATTAATAATTAATTAAATGTAAGCATCGACTTATCAGGGGTTTAAAAAAATTACTAAAAATGTTTTCAAAATGTTTGTTTTCATTAGATTTCGTTTTATGTAAGACACTCCCAATGACTGTACAACTTGTACTTACCATTTAATACGGTTTCAACTATCTTTAACAACAACGAATTCATTTATTGCGCGAAAAAGGGAAAAATTTAGGACGGGGTTGTTTATGGTGATCATGTTCGATGAATTTTTTTATAGTCGTTGAGGGTATATATTAAAATAAAACAATATGAGTTATTCTGCTGTAAAAAAATTATTAGTTTTAAATTGACTGTAAAGTTCGTTAGTATCACGGTGTGTGTGTATGTAATCCGGCAATTAAAATAAATGCTACATTTATACAATTATGTCATTATACATATAATGGTGCAGTTGTTTTTCCCCCCTTTTTTGTTATTTTTTTTCGATATTATTTGATTTTGTTCAATAAATAGAATATTTTTTTATATTTAGAAAGGTAACATATGTTTTTTTTTATTTATTTAGAAAATAATCGTTTACATATAAACCGTTCAATAATTTACAATAATAATTGCAAACAACTATCCTCCGTACGAGTGTTTAAATAATGATATTTCGAATGCCCAAAAACTACTTTCCTACCTCAGGTCCAAACGGCATTCACGATTTGATTGTATAATATATTCCCACAGACGCCTCGGTATATTTTTATACATCGTGTCATATATCTGATGAAACTTGTTTACTTTTAAACAATATATTTAATTAGCTTTCTATTACAATATCGTATTATACATTTACTTTTAATATTTGGTTCATATACGGTGCAGCTGAACAGTACTGAATTTATTCAAGGAGAACGAGCAAAATTAAAAATTGCATTTTATATCACAACTAGTTAACTACTTTTTTATGAACCACTGGACATGGCACGCGATTACTATTATTATTCATTCGATTGTGTTCTGGTATAGAAAAAACCGAAGCTCGACATTTATTAATTCGTGTGTTCTCACAGTGACAAAACTATCGATCAATAGCTGCTCATTCACTCAACTCGTCAGAAATAAACCAGTTTTCAATATTTCACAAGTTGGTTACAATTCGCGTTTAATGTAAGTACAATATTTTTATTTATGACAAAAACCACGTTTTGAACATTCATGTACATCAAAATCGTTAAACAAACATAGCTGTTTAGTTAATAAAATATAAATACATAACAATTCGAATTTGAAAGCATGCTCTGCTTTTTGTAAACAAAATACAATGAACATTGCCTACTACAATTTTTTTTATTTTTTTATTTTTTGTTAAAAATTGCAGTTGTAGATATACCTTTTGCAAAATAGTGCATTATTTAAACATATTTCACGAATAAATTATTATATGTTTGATTCTCCGACTAACACGACAATGAGTAATATTAATGCGTAATAGTGAATAAAAAAAGTTATTATTTTAACCGATAGATCAGAGACCAGAGTAAATTTGTAAAAATCATGTAAACAAAGCAATGGAGCAAACGAATAAAATTTACTGCACTGTTATAAAAAATATTTTATCATAATTTGGCTAATATAGTTAAAAATCGAATCACAATTATTAAAATTAATACAAAACGTTCAGGGTCTTAGATGCAGTTTTCTCTTGAAGTGTTTCGGTATAAAAGTGTTCTGCATTTTTTAGGAATATATGTTAATTATAATTGTATATACGCGGGAAATATGGTACAATAATATAACAATAAGTGTTTTTTTATAGTTTTTCTGTTACATCAACAGATCAACCATAATATGTGTGAGCTTTTGGTAAAATAGGTTGATTAAAGTCCCTGACCTTTTTGTCCCACGCAAAATTGAGCAGAACCGGTCTTCAAGGTAAACCTAAGCGTATATTCGTGACATTTTAATGTGTATTACATAGTCTTCACGTAGAAATCGGTCTGCAGCGATCCAGCGCTCCCCTTCCACGGGACCCCCCTCACGTAGTCACGATTTTATAAATATAGTAGATGTTTAGTAATATCCAGTTTTTAGAAACCATAAACGCCTTGATTGTGTACGGTAAATTATGAGAGAATGAACCAGACGTGCATTCAGTTCGCAAACATAGCACAAGCCGAGTACATCACGATGACCAGGTGAGTCAATTATAACAAACAAACCCACACATTTTTTGTGATAAGTGATAATAACTGATAAGAAATCTCTATTGTTGATATTGTGTTAATGTTATATTTTGTTTATCGATTCGGTAATCTCGTGATGGGCGTGATAATTCGCATAGCAGTCGGTTCTATAATATCGCATGTATGTGCTCTAATAATAACAAAATACATTTTATTCAATTTTATCAAATAGAAATCAACATTGGAAAGTATTTGGTGAACGGAACGCTGGCTGGTAATGACTGCGTTCGATATGACGTCAGTATACTACCGATAGTGTATTGAAGATATCACAGGAAATCGTTCTGTTAGAAATTTTAAACTAAGATTTTCAAACTTAAAAATTATATACCTACGCGTTCAAAGACTCGCGTTCATTATATCTATAATTATGGTACACCTATCTGCAATATAGATTGTAATTACATGTGATGCTGAATTACTTAAACCGTATTAATTACACGGTTCAACGAAAATTATAAACAGTAATCCGTACGAGTTGCACGACTGATTGTCGAGTCCGTTACACTTCATTTGTATAGATTGTATTGTTTTTTTTGTCTTACCGCAGTATCACGGATGTACAAATATATTTTGATATCATAACGAAAACTGTTGAAATTATCTGTATTTTAAAATGATTAATCGTGTAAGACATGGAAATAAAACAAAATAATAATAATCAATAATAACACACGTACCTACACCGCGAGGTATTGCATTATAATATAGAATTTATGTGTGTGTATGTGTATTTTTATTTTTGAGGGAGAGAACGTGCGTTTATTTGACCGACAAAACGTGCGGCGTTTCGTAATCGACATTCGACGTCCCCTGGAGAGAAAGTGGTCTTTGCAACCGGTCGGTCGTATATACGACGTGCATATATACATATATGTATCGCGCGTGTTCCAAAAAGGTTTTGCACTTAGTGGTAAGTAGACGTATTCATGAATGGAAGGGCTTGGTACGCAAGGATGCTGTTATCTAATGAGCTGATATAATGCGTTGAACGCAAGAACTAGTTCCGAGAGTGTTCGAGAAGCAAGGCGATAATATAGGCTATAGCCAGTATAACGTCATATTTTTGTTATAAAATTATATTGCACTGTGAGCTGTGAGACAAGAGTTTCGCAGGAGGAATAAAGATTTCAGTCACCAGCCATAGTCGCGGAATCGATTTCTTCATGGTATAATATTCATATAGGTACAATACTGTGGAAAATGTAAGCATTCGGTTTCGTGCGCACGCGTATTTAGAAACTATACAGTATAATAATCGTTTATATAACAGGTGTATTTCGTATGCTATTGCTATTGCTATTGTGCATGACATTTTGAGTGTGCTTAACAGGACGTTAGACTATATTTACGGTCGGCCAAAAGGTCCGCTACCCGATGCCGTTGCGGTCACCAGACGTGTGTTGGGCATGACCGACGAGTCAATACGCCGAGATGTCTACGAGCTCACCCAATGGCTTCGCGACCAGCCAAACTTGCCGAACACGCTGGATGGAGGTGAGCATTAACACGACCTCCGGTAATAAATATTACCCAAGGGCACGTGCAAAGTAATAATCATCTATAACGCCACTGTTGCCAGCTTTAATTATGTTTGAATAAAGTATTAAACTACTGCGGTTTGTACTCGTATAGTGTACAATTAGTATAGTTATTTCGGAACTGTTTAAATCCTCGGGATTTCTATATGTTCAAAATGCGTATTACATTTTTTGAAACGGTACGCACATCAACGTTTTTACGTTAAAATTAATTAAATTAAAATTCTGTACACACATTTTATTGTAAAACAAGTGTACATCAAACTTACTGGTCAATGCATCAATATAGACTTGTATATGAAACAGAAACTTACCTGCAACAAAAAAATAACAGTTATTACTTTAATGAACTAATTAACTATAAAATGCAAGAAATAAATAAAAATTAAAATTTATATAGTACATAGGTATATTATAAGCTTTTAAATCAAGATTGTAACTGTTAATGCGTACGAATTCTGTTTACCAAAGTGGAATTGGAATGGTGGATGGAAAATTATCTGGTGCTGAACAAGAACGATGTGAACAGAGTTAAAGCCAATTTGCCGATATACTTTCAACTACGAACCATCTTGCCGGAAATAATGGAGAGCCGAGATCCGAAAACGGATGACGAAATGATAAAAGGATATAGCTCGACGTAAGTATACCGGTTTTCAGTTTTTTTTTAACGCCTTGTAAATTGTGTTATCATAATTCTATCGCACGTAATCTAAACGTACACATTTTATGTACAGGTAACAACGGTACAGAATAAACAATTTTCTTTTTCTACTTCTTTCTAATTTTTTGTACAGATTAATGGCCATAGTTCCAACTGGATTGGACGGTGGCCGAAAACTAGCGTTGTACTCGCATCGTCCGGGTACGCCCGTATCAGATTACAGCCCCATAGGTGTAGCTAAACATATGACGTGCGTTGTCGACCTTCTTCTCGCCCAAGGAATGGATCACGTACGGCTCGTGGCCGTCATAGACCTGAAAACGTTACGGTTGGGCCATTTGGCTAGATATTCGTTGGGGATCCTGCGACGTTTTTTATTATACGCCTGGGTAAGTAGTCGTTCGTGACAGTCTATGTGTTCGTTTGATTTTCAAAAATATGAGCGTTACAATGTTGTATACGTATACGCAATGAAACACGCTCTTATTCTTGGCTATGCGAGTCACCGCGAGGCAATTGCAAATAGCCGACGAGAAAATGTGCTTTACTAAGTACACATTTCAAGGGACTACAACGGCATTTAAAAAAAAAAACATTCATCAGCGAGAATATTTATTTGTAATTATATCACCGTCTATTGCGCGTATGCGATTTCAGAAAGCCTATCCGGAACGTGTCGCCCAAATACACATAATAAATCCACCATCCATCTTGAGCGCGGCGTTGGCGCTGTTCAAACCGTTTCTCAAGGCGAAAATTCGAAAGAGAGTGTGTACATGATAAATACGAATGGTACTAATGGAACACGTCTAAACACAATTATTTCGCATTTCAGATTATTGTACATCGAAACATCGATACCCTCTACGAGCAAATACCTTTGAAGTACATGCCGAAAGACTACGGAGGCGAATCGCCATCAATGATTGAACTTCACGGTAAACCATCATTTTCTTACCAATGACCATATCAGAGCGTATATTTTAAGACATGCTGTTTACAAACCTAGTGTGATTTTTACAGAGGCTTGGCGTCAAAAGATCATCGACCATCAACCGTATTTTGAAACGTGCGCCAGACATAGAATGTTGGAAACGAAAACTAACATTTGATCTTCTGAAATTAATATTTTACCGGAAAACTGATTTTTTATTATTGTTATTAATTATTACATTATCACTGTACGTGGTAGTACACTTTTTATAAGATAAATAATTTTTTTTTTAAAAATTTAGAATAATAATATTTTAGGTACTTCAAAATATGTATACGAATTGTATATGCTTTATCAATGTATTTCTCTGTATTGTTTTTGTGCATTCCTAAGTTTAAATAAATAATCTATCTGGAGTCATTTAAGTTAAAATTATTATTATTTATTAATTAATTAAACAAATAATTAACTGTCAACAAGTAAATATATTTACCATAAAAATAAAATAAAATATATGTGAAAGTCACGCTCAGATCTGTGCAAAATGAAGTTAATATTTAATTTTATAACACAAGAGGCGAAAAATAATTATAATTTGAACAATTAATTTGGTATGTTTTTTTTTTAATTCAAGTAAATGTAAAATGAAATTAATGCGGTATACTATAAGTAAATAGGTTTATACGATAAATGTGTTTAAGTAAGAGTTTCAATTGGTTGCGTTTGATTAAATTGTGAATATCTACTCGTATATAATTATAATTTTATTTATTCTATAAGTAAAAAAATTCTCGGAGGTCGAAAATTATTAAGATCCTAACCTACCTACTTGGAAACGTGGCCTTCAAGATACTATGATTAGGTATTATATTGTTTATCAAGGTTGTTTTCATATCGCTTATAATAAACATTGCTAAACAAATATAACATATAAAAACTATTCGCAATATTTTGAACCGTTATAGATCATGTAACAAAGTTTCTATACAATAAACAATAATTATTCAATAAATAACTATACGTTTTATTTTTTCATGTGAAATTTCCAATGAAATGCATTAGGTATCACTTTCGAGTTATTTAATTTAGTCCCAAAAATCTACTATTGGATTCAAAATAATATGCACATCTATAGAACATTCATAAGCAGTAACCTATATTATCAAGAAAACTATAATTAAAAAATAAACAAGATGTAGTCAAAAGTTCAAGGTAGTGCTGCTCACGTGGCACAATGATGCTGAGTATCTACACTTAAAATCAATTTATATTGGTTATTTAACTGTAATAATTTTAATTGTTCAAAATGTGATAGTAGGTAGGTTCTCAGTGTCAAATAAATAATATTTTTTAACAAAAATAAGGATGTTAAACTTTACTAATATATTATTTTAATAAGTGTTTGTATTTATTGGACCTATAGCTATCGGCAAAAGACGTCTCAGAAATGTTAGTAAAATATAATTTAATAGTATGCAATATAATACAACCGAATGTAAAAACCAAAAACTGAAAATAAATAATGATTTAAACGAATATTGATTTGTTACTGATAAAGTAAAAGGAAAAAATGATTAAAAATAATAACTTAAAAGAGAGATTTTTACTTTGAATAATATTTACACGCATATTGGAATGTATTAATGTATAATATTATAATGTAACGATAATGTAACAAATATATATTATATCCAGTTCGCTGTCTAAATTCTTACCTTGAACAGAAACAACTTAAAACTTGGCAAGTATTCAAAAACAAGAAAATAACATATATATTCGATTGACTGTTACTTCTAATTATCTGTTAAATAAAAAACGTTTAAACATAAACGAATTCAAAATATGTTAACAGCATTACTAAAATAATATTATACAAATAAAAAAGTGTAAATAATTATATTAAAAGTAAATACAACAAGTTAAGTGAACAACTCAAAATACGAAACAATCTGATTTCTTGAGATTACACACAATTGTAATTTATATTGCAGTAAAGACCGATGAAAGTGATAAAAATCCTCATGTTGTGCATATATTTTATAACTAAAATAAACCGCAGAAGCAGATAATATGCTCAACATTTAGTCATAACCAGTCATTACAGTGCTGATGTTTAGCGATATCGAAGTGATTTCTTTTAAACCCCCTTCACCATTTAAATTATAGTATCGATAAAATGATTTACTATACTAAATTAATTATTAATTTTTCATCATACCGTTATTTTATACTTGTCGTGACTTTTTGCTGTAACACTCTCAACAAAATAGTCAAGTACATAATGTTTTATCAAACAACACCTCGTACTTTTATAAACTATATACAACAAGAAAATAATCAAAACTTTTTAAACTTTAAAAGTCGTAAAATGCGTTTTACAATGTATATTATGTTAGTTTTTTGAAGCAACAAAATGTAAACAATGCATATTACTGTTTGACCGGTTCACTGCAGGCGTATTAATGTAAATGTATTTATGGCTTGTACTAGATAATAATGTAGACATTCTATTGATCTTAAACTTTTTAACCACCTTTAAAATAATTAATAAAACTATAGAAAACCCATTTGGAAAACTTGGTTTTCATCGAGTGTACATAATATAGTGTATATTCTAACTTCGTAAAACACTCCTACGCATAGGTAATTATAATAGTTATTGACAACTTTATTTGATTGTTTTTACTTAAAATATGTAAAAGGGTTTTATCACATTCTCAAATTAAAAGATAGAATTGCTTGATCATCGGTATACAGACAGGGGATGACCAAGCATGCAATTGTTTCTCGGCGAACTACGCGCGCGCGACCTACATCATGTCATAATCCAAGGACGGACACGCGCATTTCTATACAGTTGTTATTTGCGTACACTCACTTATTATACGCGTACTCCCACCGTACACGCATACATTATTTTATTATTTTATTTTTACTTTACTGTTATCTTAATACAGGTTTTCTTGTGTACATCACGCGATCGTTTTAATGAAATTATACAAACCTATGTTCTACACGGATAAAATCAATTTTTATACACGACTTTCAAGTATACTCTAATGTGATATTAAATTTGTTACAGTCTACGCTGAAAACGGACATCGGGTTTCGATTTCATTCGGTCTAAGTTGGTATGCATTTTATAGGCTGTACTGACGTAAAAGTTTATCTTATATTTGTTTTCGCTGAAGTATTCTTCATAAATAAAATATATTACGGTAACAAAATAGGTTCACATTTTACTACATAACTATATTAATACCGGTGTATAATGCACACGTATTTATTCAATTTTTTTTTTGTATAGGCTACTATTGTGATGAACTAGAAAGCAATTTAGAATTTCTTATAGGCGATTTGACAACTGCCAACAAAAATTATTTATTTTAACTACATAAGATAATAAAAATAAATATATCATACAATATGAAAATATTTTTCTATAATGAGATTTGAGAGTTCATATTTATATTGCTTGCTTTTTGCACTTCATTTTACGAATATTGTTCACAAATATTTTGATTCGTATTAATCATTTGCGTTATAAAATCACCTCAGCAAATTGTAATTTGTATAAACGAACAGATTAATCAAGAGTTGATTAAGATGTCCTTGAATACCCATACTTTTTGAATCTGTGATGTAGTTGTTAATACGGGAAATTTATTCAGTTTTTAATAGTGCGGAACTTAAATAAACCTTACAGAATCCCATTAAATTACTTCAATTTTAATTTCCGGTAAACAAATAATATTAGTTAAAATAACCTTTAATTATTAACTTAAGGTGCGCAAAATTAATGAATAACTATAAAAATGGATGTGAAATGAAACTAAGAAAAAATAATAATAAAATAATTAAAAAAAATAATAATAATAATAATACCCCGTCACATACGACCTTGTTTTTACACATATATTTTATCAGTTTTATAGTGAAAATATAGACTTACATTATTACATAATTTAGTTATAAAAATGATATTAAATTGGGTTTAATTTAAATCTGTAAATTAATTGGGTATTACTTTTCTCGAGAAAATTTCAATATAACATACACTGTTAATAAAGTTACAACTATAGCGTAAACGTAAAAATAGTTAATGTTATTTGAAGTATATATTGTTAATTATATGTTTCAATCATGACATAATGAAAATTACTTTTTATCATGTTACACGCTGTAACCGATTACATGACTTCGTGTTGTTTTATAAGAAGATGAATTTTGTTTTTAAATTGAAAAAAAATATGAAATATTTATATCTTCATATTATATGACTTGATCAATCGATAAAACATTTTGACGGGTATACTAAATTCAAACACTTTATCTTGAACAAAAGTTCATAAATTTCAGTGTAAAAATATTTCCATTTTAAAATAACGCGAATAATGTACTTTATAGTTCAAAATCAAATCTTAGACTTTTGCAATTTCAAACCATATAAAAATTAACAATGTAAAGATAATACAAATTATAAAATTAATTTTTTATATACATTTAAAATTCAAAGCGATTTATAACAACTTGTTTTAAAAGTTTTCATATAAATATTTGTTTTCTTTTTATACCATAGTATATTGCTATACACTGTCGCTTTCTAGTCTTTCTATAATCTTCGTATAGAGGACGTGAAACTTTTTATGCGAGTTAATAGTGTAACCCACCCACTGTAATTGTTTGTAAAGTGAGTTGGATATAATTTAATGTCCTCATATTAGAAAGTTTAGGCTTACAGCTAAATGCTAATATTATATCATTCCCTCTTTTTATTGTGTACTGTTTTAAACGAGCATTTTTGTTCTCAGTTACCAGAAATAAAAAAAATTTGAAACACCATCAAATTCATTCGACTTCCACTATCACGTTAATCTAAACTTCTGTCTTACAACCTTTGAATTTTTTTACATCAAACTGACCCATTTAGTGTATAGTATCATCGTTATATGATGAATTGATGACTCTGAACCCTACCATCATACGCTGCCGTTGACTGTATCTTTTTCGAATGAGCATACTCGTCATATTCACTAACAATATATACTCAATACGACACCCTTGTTTACTCTCGGCTAAATGTAGTGGTTACTTTATCGGACATAATTCCTTTTCGTCTTTAACCATGAGACTTAGACTATTATACCCCACCCACATTTTTGGAATTTGTTTTAATCCCAAACTGTTCTCAGATTTCTCTCGAAGTCTCGATCAATTATTTTTCAATTTATCTTTATACTAAAGAGTAAGGACTATAAAAGTAACTACCATTCACTATTCATACAATATAATATGATACACGTCCAAAAGTAAGAACAGATCTTGTTTAGTTTGATTTGACAACGTATGATTATCAGTTTTTTAGTTTTTATATTATTATATAAAGTACAAGTATTTAGTTTATTATTCTTTTATTCTTGGACTTCGATCCTAATATAATTCAGTTGGTAAAAAAAATAAAACAATTCAGTAATAAAGCTATAAACACGTGACGATACCTTTATAGATACATAAGTTACCTTATCCATTTTTTTTTTTTATACTTCTCAATACAATCGAAACCACTAAACTTAAATATCTGAACGGTATATTCGTACGTTACAAATATCATTGCTTCTCTATATATACAACCTATACTTATAATATAACGAAACGGAACGCAAGGCGTATAATATGATATACTCTACCGAGTACAGACACCGAACTTAAGAATATGTAAAAACAATAAAACGTTGATATTTACCGTAGTATAGCACCTATACGCGAGTCCACTACACACAAGCAGTGTTTATTATAATATATACAGTACACAATCAACTAAACCGAATTCAACGGAAGTCGTAGATTTACAATACATACATCTGTGCGATAATAATGCACACCGGAAAGGTTTTAAGGTGAAATCACTGGCCCCATGGGCCACCCATACGAAATATGTTCACTGTTCTCCATTCTCGTTAATTATAACGAATAAAAATATAGCAGCTATACGCGTGTAACACGCACTATAGAGTGTACCTATATAACTCTCGTTATTGTAAAAATACGTTTTCTTATAATATTATTATATGTACATTGTCTGCGGTCTCTTTCACCGCGTCCCAATTCCAATGCTCGCATTCCACCTTCTATTGCGTCACTCGTGCCTGCCTATATTCACTGGACCGAACCGCGGCATGACGTGTTTTATCATATTATACTGCACCGTGTGCCCATATAGTCTGTGTAAGACATCTATCTGCAGAGTCTGTCAATAATTAGTACATTAAACTTATGCGCTATCGATGTCATATAGTATATACATATATACGTAGTAACAACGTGTAAAACGGATGTTAAAAAACTGAAAAAATTATTTTAAGAAAACATTTTCACCCATAAATCATTAATTCATCGTAGAAAACAATAATAATAATTGCAATCCATGTACACATATGTACATATGCGTTTCCGTTTTTTTAAAATCGGTGCAGTGAATATTGTTCACGAGCAATTATAATAGTATTAAACGTTGGTAACTAGGTTACACAATAACTGCGTACGATTTAATGCAACAGTCAATAATATAAATTTATTTATTTAGTGCACTAACATTACACAGTAATGTGAATTACCATAAACAAATACAATTATTTTTTTCTCAAGAGCTCGATTTATATACAAGTGCATTATACAATACACTGCATTATTGGGTTATAGCAGTAGTTCTCAACCGGGGTGACATGTTACTTTAGGGTGACATGGACCTAGCTTAGGGGTGACGCAGAATTTTAACAAGAAAAGAAAAAAATTTAAAAAATTAATTTTTTCGAAAATAATCATATTATTTCTTATAATAAATATATAAACACCTATACCACTATATACCAACTTTGTAAAAAACACCAGGGTCAAATTTCACATTAAATTTATATAAATCATTATTTTTTTTTTAACTTTTATTTTTTTCATTTGCTAATTTAAAGTTTATCTGTTTAAATTTAAAGTGTCAACGTTTTGAACATGCTTTTTTAGTGTACTGCATTTTTTTTTTAATAAAAGAATAATTTTTAAATGTACAGCTAAGATTTTATTATTTTATTTTATTATTTTGATGTAAGGGTGACGCAGTGTTTGATTCTAGTGGCTAAAGGTGACATGAATCAAAAAAGGTTGAAAACTACTGGGTTATAGTAACAACATTTTATCTTTAAAAATTATCAAGTTTAAAGCAATTCGTACAGAATTATGACATATTGTACAAAATAATAATATTTTAATATCGGATACTCGAATTGAGTGATTTTCACATGATACATAAGTGAATATATATATATTAATTTAGAATTAATCAATTTTCAGTTCACAATAACAAATGGTTGATTTATTGTATTATGGGAATTTAGTGAGCAACATTAGATAGAAATCATTCATGTAAAAAGTTCTCATTACTATAAAAACTTTGATTGTCTCCATATTTTAATATTTATAACAATGTTTGTTTACCAGGTTAGTGATAATATAATTATCTGATAAGACGAGGATTATTAAGAATTTATGAACGTTTTTTCGGGCATAATTAGTCTTATAATATCAATATATATATAATATTTGGGAACACTCTTTCTATAATGTATTTAGTACAGTGGCGTATCCAGGGGGGTGGTCAGGGGGTTATAACCCCCCTCGAAAATTGTGAAGTTTAAAAAAAATTGCTAAATATTCAAATACTATAATAATATAATATCATACACCATGTAAAAATAAAACACAATAATTAAAAAAATTGTAATTAATAACAAGTGATTATAGCTGAATATTATATTATAGTTATCTATATAAATATGAACAAAAATGGTATTGAAGTATACTTCGAAACAAGCCCAGACGTTTATCCAATAATATCCACACTTCTTAAAATTTTCATAACACTTCCAGTGTCTACTGCCACCGGAGAACGAACATTTTCGACACTCCGTCGTTTGAAAACATACTTAAGAAATTCTTTTTCATAACCCCCCACGAAAAAAATTTCTGGATAGTTTATTATATTATTATATATTATTAATATTATTATATACTGATTTAGTGTATCAACAAACATAATATATTGGCATAACAAATTTTCTAAGACAATACATAACCAATTATTTACTATTTTTTTCATATAAGAAAACACCAACTTATAATAGCTTAAATTGTATAAACGTTTAGGATTTGCTATACAATTTTGAATGATTAACATTAATAAGTTAATATATGCACGCTTTTATAATTTGTCTACTGTAGAAAGTAAAATATAATATGATTTGTTTCCTATATCATGTATGCATATATATTTATTTAATATACATACAGATATTGCTTAAAACTAAATTATTATATTTTATGTTTGTATTAGACAATATTATTTAAAGATTACAATTTACATGTTTATTGTATAGTGTTTATGATATGTATATCATATGTTATGGGTCGTTTAAGTTGTGCTCTCACTATCTAATATAAACAACAATAGTAACGATTATCACTCATCCATATTACAATTTGTATTATTATTAGACTTCTACTTAATGGCATATAATCATCACTGAATATAATACAAATGCTTATATTAAAATCAGTTGACATATTGAATACAATCGAAAATATATGAAATTTGAATGAATTAAAATTGTTGAATAAATATAGGTAAAACTGATACTTAAATCAATATTCATTCATTTTTAACATAATATTTAAATTTAATATTTATGAAAGATATTATTTAGATAAAAAATATACGGAGTTCGTACTGCTCAAATAATAACAATAAAACAGGATAAATACATAAAACAAATATTTTTCAAGTTGTGTTTCACGCGCGTACGACTATTTTGAATACATTTAAAATGAATAATACGTTGTCATTTGTATTAAAGTTGTCTATACTGTTAGGGAAATGTTTAAATTTTTAAATCTTGACAGTGTATACGAAAAAGATAGGTACGCCATTTCAATAGTAATAAAAAATAATAAAAAGTAGTTTGAAATAATTATAAATGCATCCATAGTCAGAATATTATATTGTACATTTGACTAACAAATGGTGGCAAATATGACGAGATGATAAACCGTAATAATAATGATGATAATAATAATAATAATAATAATAATAATAATAATAATGAAAACCGACAGTAAATTACAAAACAAGAAATGGTCAGCGGCGGTGGAAGGCGATTTATATACTTGTATTCTCGAGAACGTTAAGACGTCCTTGGGGGGACACCGGACTACTGGTGGAGAAACCCCGTTGAGGATCGGATGCCGGGGACAACATTGGTGGCGGCGTGCGCACGGTCACGTACGGGCACACGGCAGCAGCGACAATACGCCGGACTTGCAGTGTGCTCGTAAAAAAAGCGGTAAATACGTGTTTCAAGCCCAAGGGGGAACCACCACAGCACTGTCACTGACCATCATTACAGCCGTTTGCTACCATACTGTAGTTTTGCAAGTAATAATAATAATAATATGACAAGCGGCTCTGCCAACTTCAGGCTACGGTGGGGGAGTATTATACTGCTATAGGATTAAAACCAGTTTACTCCAGAACGCAATATGTATACACATATTATAATAGCCACATGCGAATCATGGCTTCGCGCACTAGGAGAAAAAAAAACACAACCGAAAGAACTTACGTGCAGCCATGCATGAGGATTGGTAAGTTCCTACGCGAAACGAAAAGCAGGTAAGTGATTGCATGTGTAAGTTCCGACACGAAAATAATATACAGAAACGTATAAGTAAACAAGAGAAAATACAATTTTGTAAAACATCAGATTAAAAGTAAAAAAAGATAACACGGTATATGATTAAATGTGAAGTGATTAAGTTTTCGTAATAGGCCACATAAAATGTAATTGTTATCATTACTATTTTATACACCTGTTACACGTATTCAATATTCATGTTCTATATTTTTTAATTTCTTATGAAATACAAAAACAAATAAATTTCAAACATTAAAGTTGTCAGTCCTAAGTCCTGGGAAGGAAATGTGTATTTGTATTTTGTAATCATTTTCATTCGTATAGAAGTTTACATAACACATTAGATGTATTTTTTTCATGTCAAAACTTACGTACTGGTATATTTTTTTCTCGTTTTTAAACTTACGTATACATACCGATAAGTGACTTTTACCTGCCTTATCTCGTGTGCGAACTTACATTCGTCCGTAGATAAACCTTCCTACATCTATTTTATAAAGCCAAGTGTATACCTATTTATTTAACAGGTAAAGTTTGTTGTAATTTTCTCTACTAAGGATAAATTTAATACAAGAAAGATTCTGAGTGAAACGAGTGATGCGCCTATTGATTTTACCATATGTGTTTTTATTTATTTATTGTGACCGTGTACAAGATTTCAACCAAGAGTATTGCTCCGATAATTAATTAATTTTTTATTTATTTATTAATATGAACGCCGTAAGGCTCAAGTACAGTGAAATAATTAAGATAGACTTAGGCAAACATTTTAGAAGTAACAATTTAAGGTATACAGACTTAAGAATACTAAATAATTTACAAATAATTAAAATAAGCTTAAAAATAATAAAGTTTTATAAATTATGTATGTTTGATTAGTAGAGGTAAAGTCCACACCGAACTCATTTCCCAACTACAAGATTTTCTCGAAGAGGTTTTTTGACCATAATTTGTTCGGTGAATTTTGATATAAAATGAAAGGAAATATATTGTGATATGTGGAAAGGAATACGTTCTAATAAAGGAGAATAGGTTGTTGATCCGTTTATTAATTTTGAAAGAAAAAAGATGTCTGCATCTTTTCTACGTGTATCTAAAGAATAACTCTGCGAAAGACTTGTTAATTGTTATCATACTGTTCCTAATTATACATGAAAATAATCAGGCTATACGTGTAACAAAAATACCACGTATATCATATATGACACGTCGGTAGTAGAAACTGTTTTATTTAACAAAAATAATATTGTGTTTTTACTTATAAACTTTATTTTTGAATAATTGTTATCTTTTTAGAGTATTACACATTTCAAATAATCCATAGTTTTTAGTTTGTATTATTTCTCCATCAATATAATTTAAGTATACAGCAGAGTCAATATTATTACAATTTCTGTTATAAACATGCCAGTATTCTAAAATAAATGTCATCGCGAAATAAATAAAATTATACAATAAATTAATACTTCGAATTTATAAAAATCAGTTTAACAAGTTCATAGGGAATAATGTTTGAAATTAATGCTATAAATTTACTAAGCGAAAAAACGATCATTCAAACACATGTTTTATTACGTATGTTGTTTGATCAACAATTTTAAGTTTACCTATTCCATAAAACAATTGTCAATATAAGTGTAAAAAAAAAAAAAATCAATCGAAATCTGTTATACGTGGAAGTCATTGTCATGCATTAAACAAATATAACGGTCATTCGATTTTCCCGGAACGCAAGGTGTGATGATGAATAATGTCAGGGGTACTGTAACAAGTTTTAGATTTCGAAATTCAAGAGAAGGAAAATTAAATCAAAACATAATGATATTATCTTATTATTTCAAGGTCGGTTAGTGAAAAAAAACAAGAAATTTAAGTATAAACATTGACCATTATTACACTGAAATTTTAAAACTAAAAGCTATCACATTTTAATTATTGTTAAGGTCGCAATAAAAAGTAATTTTAATTATTTAAAAGCTTACGTGTCTTAAAGGTAGATGGTTCATAAAATGATGTATGTAATAAATATACGAGTATACATATAAATGTGTATATGTGATAGAAAAAGATTTGCTCAACTATTTAAGGCCACTATTTTGATAATTTTTTTAAAATTTAAAACTATAATCGTTACTTTTGAAACTATCGTTGAAAAAGTTATAACAAATATAAAAGACCATATTATTGGGAGACTATAATAGATAGACGATAAAAAAAGGAATCGAAAATGTACCTTAGCCGCTAAAAAGTGTATGAAACCGAAAATTGTTTAGAAATCATCAACATTTTTGCTTTATATTTTGAATTATTAACTTTAAATAATTCTGTTATTATTTACTTAGGGTATTAAGGTGTATAATTTTTCTATTACATCATCCATAAGATAATAATATTATCATATTTTATATCATATTTAACGTTTTAAAATTTCATAAAAAAAAATATTTTAATTTGTAAAGTGACAAAATATTATGTGTTTTATAACATATTTCTTAGCAATATTTATAATTATAATTCACTCAAAAAATGATATACCATCATAATATGCAATTGGAAGATATTGTAGTAAAAATATTTAAGTAAATGTTATTACATTTTGGTAAGTACCGTATTATAACAATATCATACAAACTAGAGGTGCCTGACGCGTCTGTTATCAAATATCTACTTACGAGTATTTCTATTAGCAATAAGTTCTATGACTTTTCGAGGTCGATGGAAATGTACATCGTTAATAGCCAAGATAATTTACTTTTAATAGCGCCATTACTATAAGTGATTATACTGATAACTGGTATACCTATATGATAATATTATTTTGACGTAATTTGTATCAGTATTTCAAAATAATATAATGTAGTTATTGGTAATTAGTAATGTGCTCAGTCGTGGTGGGTTAATATTATATTTTAAAAGAGAGAGAATTATAATAATTTGCATTGCGTACTAAACAATAACCATATACAAACCAGCGTAGCAAAATTACAAAAACCTAACTAAAATGTGTTAAATTTAAAACTTTTGAGAGAAAATATGCATATATTCTATAAAAACATCTTTTTGATGGAGGTTCTCTGGAAAGAAGTATTATGAAAGAGTATGCTAGTGCTATAACTACACCCAAGGACCACACATCAAATTCTGAGCCACCGTACTATATGTTTGTCCGGGCCCTATATAAGACTTCCAATAATACAATTTACCAAAAATGATTAAAAATCAAGATTAACAAGCATTTTTATAATAATAATGTCTTTTTATTTTTTTATTATCTAAAAGAACAAAAAAATAAATATTTTTAATTTATATTAAATACATATTTGTTTTATTAAAATTTCAAAAATAACAAATAAGGTCCCTAAAATAGCCGGGTCCCTGTACTCTAGGTCCAACAGCCCAATAGCCCTCCTTCCCCTTTAGGAGACCCTGACTACACCTACTTTATTCATTATTGTTATTTATTAGTTGATCATCGTACATCATGCTTCTGTGTTAATATTATTAAAACGAACAACGTTTTCTTTAATATATATAACTAGAGTTCTATATTAGACGGAATAACCACCGTTTTGTTTCATAATAATAGAATACACTATTTCACCATGAGCTCAGTCTACAGACTACAGTACACAGCGTAACATAAAATCTTGAAACTTTTACATAATATTTGTATGAAATTTGTCAGATCTTTCTGGTACACCCTGTGTGTAAGATATAATAATCTAAGATCCATAAGACCATAAACTACGAACTCAATAATATATTTTTGAGAAAAAAAGTTTTGTTACATAAATTAAATATAAACACAATGAAGTTTTATAATTTAATTAAATAAGTTTGATTATAATTTAGGATCTAATAAAATACAATAAATTAAAACTAATTTTATAGATTTTTACCAAATATCATTTACAAGATACCAAATATTCTAATATATTTCATTATTATTTATTTAAACACAAAAGTACTCGTATATTAAATACACCTCAAGTCTTGAAAATCAATACAGTTAATTCGAATTTTTGTTTAGATTGTAGTTATTGAACAAATTGTAATGATTATTAATTATTTCTAATAGATAATACTTTAATCATGTCATAACATAATATAATGATTATATTTCTTTAACTGAAAGTAATTTAAAAGTAAATATAATTTGTATTTTTTTTTTTATTGAAATACGTTTTTAACTTTTGCTGCAGATGTAGCATTCTGATTTAAAATTAAATTTATTCAATTGTTTACACATTGCGATTTATTGTAATGAATTTAAATGTTATACCTATGCAGTTTGCAAAGAGTTAAGAGTTAAGAGTTTATAACGTAGTATAATAATGTACTTTATACTACACGCAATTTTTTATAGTTTTTCATACTTAAGTTATACGTCGATCTAGATATAACTTAGACGTACATGCGTGTTTTACGTATACATACACTGAAACAAAATAATAAATCATATTTTATGATAAAAATAGTAGATTATTTATAAATAAAATAAAACTGTATAGTGTTTAAATAGTTAATAGAGGTGTCAAATATTTTCTTTAAATCAATTTATATAGGGACATGAAGTACTAATATATAACTTAAGAGAAGATCAATTAAATCAATACTTTTATTTCCATTCACGAAATTTTATCATTACTTATAAATATAGTAAGGAGAAATAATCATTGATGGAATGACAGGTACAATCGACTGATAATTAAGAATTAAAAAATGATATATAAATTATATTAATTATGATTTATAACTGTTATAAGCGCTAAGAGGCTATAATTGCTTTTGTTTTGTAAATTACTAAGGACATTTTCCCCACCTTAATTATACGTGAAATAACTTTAACTACAATTCAATGGATTTTTTTTCGATTAGTTAGTTAACTTACATAAATTATCATGAAATTAAATATATTGAGATGTAAGCAGTGTAAAATAATAGTGTTCAAACATTTTAAGTTTCAAAAATATAAATACTTCATTTAAATAATATACGTGATATGCATCAAATTAAAGTTAAGCTAAATGATAATCCAAAAGTGTAAAACTGTCATAATTATACAATTTGAAGACAAACTATAAAAATTAAAAATAAACAATTTTTAAAATTTGTAAATAGTTGTATTGATCTTATTCTTTAGCGTACTTTCTTAAGGCCGCCTTATACATGTATTATAAACCTGCAGCCCTCTATAATACTTTTGCTACAAAATCAGTATTCAACTCCACTTTCTGTTCTACGTCTTCTTTTTATTTCTTTTGCTTTTCGGTTTTCCAATTTTCATATTTTTGTTGCGTACAATCATAATGCAAAATTAAAAAAATTAATTACGGTTTGTGGTCAATACTTTTCTATAAATTCATTGAATCAAGTAAAAATGTATCAATATTTGACTCTTTAAATATGTGTTATTTAGAATTATCGATACATATCTACATCCACGGTTTTTATTCGTTTATAATTATTATTGTAATATTGAATGTTAATAATGAAAAATTAATTATTACCCACCAAAAAGTGTTGAAATTGTTATTGAAATAGGTATTTTCAATAAATTTCATTCAAATTTATTTCAGTAATAAAATTAAAATAATAGCAACTATAATAGATATATAAATATTTTATGTACAGGACTACCAAAAATTTCGCCCTGAACAAAAATGTACATCCGGTTGTCATTCAATAAGATACCAATAACGATTACTGCAACGAGAAATCCATTCCCTCTCAATTGTACGGCGTATAAGTATATACATTATAATATATGGTTGATTTCTGATTTATGCGGTTGAATATAACAAAAATATTTGAATGGAAACAGAAATAATTTTCTGAGGTACCATATATTTATTACAGAACAATAGTATGAAAATCATGAACAAACTCCAAAATCGAAAAAGTCTTAATCTATTCTCCCTTTTCCCTCTCTATACAGTTATGGACAACTTTCTCGCACTGTTGCCAAGTTTCATTTATGTGTGATTTGTGATATTCATTATATCCCTCTCATCTTTTTTTTATATTTAAATCCGGATAAAATAAACAAGTTATTGTCTCTCTTTTATTTCAATTAAATAATTAAAAAAAGAAAATATATATTATTTTATAATTCAAAAATAATTATTGAAATAATCGAATGCCATACATTGAAAGTTAGTTAATATTGAATAATATAACTATACTCTTTTGGTGATATAAATTATAATTATATTATATTAATAAACAAAACATATAGAGACATATAGTTACGTATGAACAAAATTTTAACATTATTAAGAATTTTTAAGCACTTGAAGATGTACTAATTGGAGAGGTAGTATCATATTTTTTCGAATATATTTTTTGATTGCGTATCATAAGATTATATTGGTTAGATATTGAGTACGCGTAAACCTTAACAATTCAAAATTGTTATCAATATTTAAGTTATTTTTAAAAGTATTCAATTTGTAGCTGGTACAACACAGTAATAATACATGTTGTTGGGCCAGCCTCCCAATAAATATAAACAAAATAACTAACAATTTTTCATAAAACCTAAATAATTAAAATAAACCTTATACACTAAAATACATTCTGAAAGCAACAACAAAAGGTCAGGGTCCATTACCTTGAATGTAATATTCAGATGGACCTTCTTTAAATGTCCATCATGAGTAGATAAAACGTATAAGGTCACAAGAACAAAAATGTATGCTATGTATTTCGTCAAAATATATCGTGCAAATCTGCTATTAGCAACTGGGAACAATAAAATTCGGTTACTCTAGACGTGCATAAAAACCACTCTCATAACTAACTTGAGCTATGTGCTACTTTCACTCATGTACCATTATCACACACAAGACTGTACTGCGTATATAATATTTTATTATTAAAAATATGTCCGTGAATCTCCTCCTTATGACACGTAGTATTATATAGCGCTAGTTGCGGTGGGAATATTAGCATACTTTGTAGTAAAATAATAAAAATACACGAAAAACTTTTTTTTTTATTGAAATTCAAATTCAAACTAATACATGTACTATTTAAGAACACACCTCGCATATGATTGCGTTTGTGATAGTAATAAAAAGTCAGATTTTAATTGTATCAATTTTTATAATATAACGTTAATATCTACTTGTATTTTAATGTCGATTTAATGCATGTATAATGAAAAATAATTTGAATAATTAGAACTTGATTAATTAGCACATTAAAGAGGTGAATATGCAAAAAGTTATATTCATTGCAAAAGGTTAAAAATATATCATAGCGCCATAAAAAATGAATAGTTACAAAACTGTATGGGTGTATAAGTAACAATGTTTTAAAATTGCTATTAGGATGACTGAAAACATAGCCTATATAGTTCTACAAAAAGCAAACAAGATGGATGTTAGGCTATATAATGTTTGAATGAGGGAGACTCTAATCGAACCCTCTCTTCGAATCCAGCCTTCAAGATAGTACGTTGTACCTTAAATAATAAATAGTTACTCCAAGACAAATGCTACACATAAATATGGACGGCGTTCGCGTATAAGACACCAAAGGTTTCAAATCGTATCTGGTTAAGACGACAGCGTCAGAACGTCAACGTGCTATCTACTCGTGTAAAGCCACTTTTCTCGGGAATTTTATTTTTCCACCGATTAACTTACCATTTAAACAAACTTGTTGGAAATCTCATAAGAGTTATCAAAACTTGAAAATTGATCAAACCAGAAGAACATATAGGCGTACAAGAAATGTAATTTTTTTGTACTTTCCACTAATTCCCTCAATCCATCGCCACCATAATAAGCATTAATTGTTGGAACTAAATATGAAAAATCGCTAGATACTAAATACATAGATCACAGAGAGGTTCAACTCTACATACTTCCTCAGTAGGTACTTCTTAAAGAACTAAACATCATGTTGTTATACAATGCGATATCTGAATGCGTTTATGTCAAAATATCTATAATGAGAAAACACAATTTCAAAAATCGATTTTAGTCACCTTTAAACACATCATTCAAAGACGAGATACGCATGAACAACTTTAAATCACGAGGGTGAATACAAAAGTTCAATAATGATACACTTCTCTAAACAAAGAAACAAACATATATAAATGTATTAGTACATAACAAATAAAACAAATTATTAACTTATCTTTACAAGGCGTGAAATGTGTCTTAATAGACTTAAAATGGTAAATACAATCATATTTGAGATATTTCTAAAAAAATATCGTACATTAGGTGTACAGTTACGTATAATCAATTTTAAATTAAATTAAAACAAATAACGCCACAAAAAATCAGTAAAGCTGTGTAAACAAGGGTAGTAAAACGACAAGAGGATTATATTCCCCAGTGGTCTTATTTTATATATAATTTTATATATAATGTTAAAGTATAACATCATGTTATTTTATTATACCACCTACCTATAGGCTATATTATATTTGTACTATACCTTTATCCAACTAATCTATTTATACTGAATTAATAATGTATTCTTATATTGTGTTTGGAAGGATAATAGTTCGAATCGACCTAAAAATCAAATCATTTGACTACCATAGAAATATTAATAGCGGAAATTGTATGTACGTACTATCTACATAGTTAAAAAACCTTTAAGGGGACTACCAGTTTATAGGAAATTTAATTGAAACTTGGGTTTGGATTACATTTTAAAGCACTGTCAGTAAAAGATGAATAAAACTAAGTAACGATAAATTATGCAATTACATTGATAATATTGTACAGCACCATTACACTCTTAAATATAGTGCATTTAAATAAATAAATAATACCTAATTAGTACTTAGTATACACTACATTATTTCACATAAAATTTACAGTACAATTATTATGAATTCATAATTTCGAATGTCTTTATCTGTCACATAATTTAACGATACTGCTAAAGATAAAATACGGTATATATAGTAGAGACGACAAACTCTATTTAAAATAATTAATTATCAGTTCTACAGTATTTGATGCTGGTAAACAAACAAACATATTACATAATACATGCATATTATAATAGTCCTTTAAATTATAAAAACTAAAAACATATCATCTCGACTTTCAAAAAACATAATCAGTATTATAATAACGCTTATTATCAACAAAATTATTAATTACTATAAGAAATATTTTATTTGCAGTAAAAATTGGTTTTGTAATAATCTACGTTTAATTTACATAAAAAATTAATTTATTAAAAAAAAAGTATTTGATTCTGAACTAAATAAAAAATTGAACTGTCTAGACTTCTAGAGCTGTAGTTTTTTAGCACCCAATTGATAATTACGGTACATTTTGCATTTATTACAAGCCCATTGAAAGTCTAAGTTGGACATAACTTTTGAAATACAAACATAATACAATCGAATGTATTGTATAATTAGGGTCAACTAATATTTTCTTTTTAACCTGCACCATAAGAGTTTAAAATATTGAGTATATTATTTATTAACTCGATGATATGAACTGGTTTAAGTCTATTGGTTGCAAATATCAAAGAGCAAACCTACAATAGTATGGGTAAAACTTAAACCCAAAGTATGTACAATATGGTATCAAGAAAATGTTTTTTTTTTTCGCTAAACGAGAAATTTCCTGTGCGGATATCCATGGATATCTATGTAAGACTTTCACTATGGAAGCCTAAAAATGGTAATAGACATATGTATAATTGTTATTATGCCAAAACCCAGGAGTGTAAGTGTATGTGAAAGCCATCCGATCGCGTAAAGAACGCTCGATGATTACATGTTACGTCTTTCGGAAGGCTAGAAATAAAAATCATCGTGCCAAATTCACGCCAAGTAACCTAATAAACGAAGAACAAACCGATTGTCACATATTTTTTCTCCTCTCGGTATCTCCAAAAATAGTCGAGATGATTCAATAGTGGTACTCAAGATATTTGCGTCGGAATTTAATTTAAAAAAAAATACTCTTTTCTTGGCGTCCCAAAACGATTGTCGTTTTTTTATACCAATTCTTTCGTTCGGAAGTTAATTTTACTAATGTAAATATGAATGACAGAAAATAAATTATAAAACAACTATAAATATATTTAAAGTACATTGAGATTAATTTAATTTAATGATTCTATTGTATTTTTGTACTTTCTACTATTCGTTTGGTTTTGTAACTGACCTAATTCAATGGTGCCGTTGATGTAGGTGAAGGTCGTAACAGTCTATGGATATTTAATATCAAAAATCAAGTGAATACACACAGATTAATTCGTGAGTTATATAATCAATAATAAAATAAAAACCTTAAATGTAAGAGATACGACGAATCCCTAATAATACAAAGATTATTTAACACACATCCTCGTAATTGATATGAGTAATTTTCAACACAGCTATTATACTTAAGTATACAATTATTGTAAACATAATTATAAGATAAACGAAGGATTTGTTATTAACTCCCAAGTACTGACGGGCTGTATTAAATATAGATTAATTTAAGTACATATGGTGTGGTGCTTGCCAGGCTTTATAAATGTACATCACAATTTATCATTCAACGATAATCTCAAAATATAAAGGATGTTGTCAAAATCAAACATTATAAAGTGTATAAATTAAGTCATATAATTTAAAATTAGTAAAATCAATAAGCTTTACCAAAAATTATAAATTTTATTATTATTATTATTCACGAATATTAAAACAATAACGTTTGGATTACAATTTAATTTTAATTATTAAAAAATGCCTTTTTACATTTAGAAATTGCACTTCATTTTTAATAACTTTCTTTTAAAACTATAAATTTATAAGAATAAATAACAAATTAAAAAATAATTTGCTGTTTAAATGCACGTACGACGCTTTACGAAAACATTGGACATAATATATACACATACTATGCATAAATACATTTAATCCTATAGTCAATATTTTGTGTAAGTAATTCTATGCAAACGTTTGTGTATTAAATTGTTGGTAAAATTAAATCGTAAGTAAGAGCAGACAAATAAATAAAATAATTAAAGAAATTACTAACTTTAATTAATGATAGTCAACATTTATTTTAAATAATTACAGTCTTGTTAGATATAGACAATAGACATAATAACATATGTGTAGGTATATTATGTTTGTAATAAAATATAATAAAATACCTAAGAAGATAGAGAGACTATTTTGTATTGTCATAAAAAGTATAAAAACAATGATAAATATCACATTCTTAAAAATATCTGGGCCAATTGAATTAAAAATATGAATATAGTATAATATGTATAATGTATTATAAATGAGTAGGCATGAAAAATAAGTGGGCAAGAATCTTAAGCAAAAACAATGTTAATACTGATTTGGTAGTATAATATTTTTAAAAATAATATAGTTCATCTTATATTCCTATGATTTAAGTTTAATTTAACACACACTTATCAGTTATTATCAATTTAGAACAATAATTGTAAAATATATCAAAAACTGCACGGTATAATGAATCTTTATCATTTTCATTGCCTATTTTATTATATAAAAACAAATTTTCGCAAAAATAATTAAATCCGTTAAATAAAAATGCTATCATTAATTACTATTATAATCAATGATACTAGTAAAATAAACAGTTTCTTTTATGTACATGCATTTTAAAGTTTCGCAATTATCATGTACTGAGCCACAACAAAAATCAACATTTTATTAAAAAACTTTATGATTGTTTTTTTATTTTTATAGTTTTGATATTTATCTCTAAATAATAATAGATAATAGAAGTATAATATAATAATAAGAAATAAATTATAAAATTATAGATTATGAAATATAGGAAAATAAGCATGATAAGCATTTAAACATTATATTATAAAACTATATAGTCTATTTTTCTATATACCTACTAAACTTGTCCCTATATACGAGTACATTAGTGTAAAAACTATAAATAGTATTTATAGATTTAGCATTCACTATTGAATCATTGAACATTTTTTTCTTCAAAATTAAGTTTTCGAATGCTACAAGAGAAATAAATAGTAACTGATAGGTATTGAGCAAATAATTCAATAATATGTCAATAATGTTGACATATATTTGTTGCGCTAATTTTCAATTTTAAATATCAAATTGTGATAAATTGTAAAAAAGCTAAATATATCATTATATACTAGTAAACGACACTCTTTGTTTTGAATAAATATATCAACTTAAAACTAGGTGATTTTTAAGTATATTATCATGAATGGGACACCTTACATTTTATTATACATTATAGTATTCAAATTAATTTTACTTTCGGCTAGATACTGCAATGAATGGCATTAACGATAATATTTTAATTAATTCAATCAAATTCAATTATCAAAATGTATTTTTGTGCGGTTATTTTGATATTGTCGTTCTATATATTTATTCACTAGTATGTATAATGTATATACTATTGACAAATTCACAATGTTGATGAAAAAAGCCTCTTGTACCCACCGTATTTATTCAACAATAATCAATAAAATAACAAACTTAATTAAATATGTAAAGAGGTATTTAAAATTAATTGATAACATTTATAAACTTCAAGCTTGTATATTATTATTTACGTCGATGAACGATATATTTTAAATAGGTATTTAGCAGTTAGTTATTACCTACTTATTGCCAGGCTTGTTATTTATAGCTAGAATAATGTTGTTTACAATGTGGATGTAATTAAGTCATGCATTTCTAAAACTAATTACTTTTATATATCTACCATATTTTAACCGTTTAAAAGTTCATTTATAATCAAATATATCACATTTGTTAGAAATGTAGCATATTAAATTCTTGTCACACTAAGGAACCGATTCGCTTTTTTTAAATACCTGTTTTTTTTTCAAAAAATGACCATAAGTTTAATACAAGTGACTTGACTATTTTACTATCAAAATATTGTAGAAGAACATTGAATTTAAATTTTGTATTTTGAAAACGCTTAGAATTTTTCAATATTTTTCTCAAAAAGATTCACTATCACTTCTTATAAATTTAAAATAAAAACGATATTTAATACACTTAATATAATAAGATTTTATTAATATGACTATTATTAATAAGCAAATTTTACATCTGAATAAATTCACAAAATAAAATATCTATCTTGTTTACTTATATTGTAGTTAGGTTGGTAATTATATATATTACATACGAATAGAACATTAATACAGTGAACGGTTACATGTAGTTATATAACCTCTTCCAATTTAAACATTTAAACATATATAATTTTTTTTTTGTTAAAATCAAATACATTTTTAATAGAAAGGATTCATTAGATCACAATATATGGAAGTTGATGTTTATATTAATCATAAAAATAGTCGTTTTCTAATTTTGCATATTTATAATTTGCCCGAGAGTATAATATTATAGTCGTTGAACAATTTTCTTAAAACTAAAATGTATCCATGGCGAATACAATACATGAAGCACGGTTCAAAATAATATATTAATTATTTCATACGTAAATGTATATAAATACATAATACATGGCTCAGTGTCGTAAATAGCCAACGCTCAAAGGAGCCCTCGACAGTTTTCTCATATATTTATAAGTATATAACTGCACGATTAAAACAAAAGGGCCCCTCTAGAGCTTTTGCATTGAGGCCAAAATCGTATAGTTACGCCACTGGCATGTTCAGTAATTTTTATAACACACTCGGTGTATAATATACAGTTATTATACAATATGGAACAAGATCCACGTATACAAATATTTAATTCCCATTGCGGATATCCACTATTTATTTAACGGGACGTACTGAAGCTTGAAGAACGGGACTTTGTGATTTTTATCTTGGTTTCAACTTTCTAACTTGTCCACGTATTCGTTTTTATCGATTGGCATGTACTAATTTAGGTGTATAATATGTGTACACGGTCAGTCGACAAGTGTCGCATAAGATGGTTTTCAAATCGACCGCACTGATTAAAAATCGAAGTATGATAATAAATAACCAAGTAGATCGTTTTAGGTATACACTCAATAATTAGTTAGATAAAAATATGATCCGCTAATGATAAACTTTTGGAATGCCGGAGAGCGTGTCGTCAGCAAGAGAAACGTTACTGTTGCCCGCTATATGCACTGCACACGTTTGCCCATGACAACGCGTGACGTCACGAACAGCTGTTCGAATGCGTAACCGCGACAGTTTCGACTGTACAAATTTCCCTACTGTTCTGAACGGGCGCCTTTCGACTGTTCTAGCCGGGTGAGGGGAAGGAGCCCGTAGTGGAGATTTATTTCTCAAATAATATCGTTAATAATAATAATAATAATAATAATAATAAAAATAATATCAACCGCTTGGGGATGGTACTCACTTGACTTTCAGCGGCGTAGCACCTTTTAGCATGTACTCCCTCGGGTTGTCCCAAGACGTCATCTTGCTGTGGGCTCGCGGCTCGTCCGGCGGTGCGGGCCTGTACATTTGTGCGGGGAAAAAAAACAGAACAAACGGAAATTAGGAGGAAGAGAATAGAGAGAGAAAAAAAAAAAGAGAAAAACCACAACCGGACCGATCAACGCGTCATGTGCGACGATATTACGACAACGAGCCACGGGGAGGTGGCGGGGGACCGAAAAGGCCCCGAAACGGGAAAACTGTCGCGCGCGAAAATGGCTATAATAATATAATAATATAATGTATACACACACGGGACGCACACCGATGTGACGCGCGCGGCGAGAGAGTAGTTTCCGCAAACTGGATTAGCGGCATGTTCGAACGCGGATAATCAGAAAAGACGCGGCGACTGGCGGCGGCGGCTCCCCACCATTAATGCGTTCGACGCGTTCTACGGCGATGACGACGACGGGGGCGACGCGACGTTGTAACGATACGCGGACGTGAAGGGTGCCCGCCGCCGCGACGACTATCACCGAGCCAACGCGTACCTGCTCACCGGACCGCGTCGTTTTAATTTCGCAATTTCAAATTGGAAATTTGAATAAAATACCGGGGTGATATGAGAATTTCATGTCGGGGCCGGTCGGTTATCTTGTGAAAAATAAAAATAAAATAAGCGAACCGCACAACAACAAAAAATATCACAAGATGGACATTTTTCAAAACGGGATGTTAGGTACATTACATTTTCCTTCGCGCGTTTATACGTACGTTTTGCTACGTGAAATTCTGATCGCCCTGTGTACTATAGTTTGTACCCCATTAAACCATGATGCCAATGGCAATATTAATAATGCATTACGGTCTTATTACATATTATTTATTGATTTGTGTATAGTTTCAGAATGATTTACTTTATTTACATTTTACAAGAACATGTTTTCTAAATAATAGACTATAGGTAAAGAATTTTGAATTGTGACTGTACGTTACGACTAATAACTATGAAAATATTCGTTTATAGGTCATATGTTTTCTAAAAAAATCATCGACAGTCGAGTTTCAAATGCATCGAAATAGTTACCGCTGTATCAGGAAAACAATGAAATTGTAAAAACCATTTTGTTTGTTGAATCAATTTAAGTTTAGTAAATTAATATATATATATATAATTTACTAAACTTAAATTGATTCAACAAACAACATTTTCGTTTTTACAATGATCAAACTTCTTCTTTAGATCATAAACGTTTTAAATTTTAATACATATTATATCGCACCCCTGAAAGAATAGTGATACAAATCAAAACATGAAAATGTTGAAAAATCGACTTTTAGTTTTTCATAAAGTATTTATAAATATTATTTTTTCTTTTTATCTTATATTAAAGTTAAATAGTTTATTTTTATATCATTTGTTTTCATTCTCTGTATGCCCAACAACCAAAAACTTATGTGTTATTGAATTTATATTAAGCTTTGTAACGGTATATAAATATAAGCATATGATAAATTAATTTTTATTTCGTCCAGCAGCGCAATTGTTAGAGTAAAATATGACCTTTTGATTATCGCATTCTATCAGGTATTGTCTCGATATACAAGAGACTATTTCATTAACACCACGATGAGCTTCAACTTCATGTCAAATATAACAAAAAGTTGAAGACTTTATAATGTTTAAAATAGTAAAATTAAACGTAGAAAATTTGGATTTGTAATAAAACACTAATTTTTCTACTCTTGGAGTGTTGGAGTTAACAAAAACAATATAAACCATACATTGCTGAATAGTTCTTCAGAATAATAATCCATTATATTATTACCGCAATAGAAGTCGATATAAGTCAGTCGTTTTACTGATAATAATAATTTTACCATAGTATAAATAGTGAGTTGAAGTTTATAATTTTTATTTAACTACTAGTTATTCTTTTTCTTATAATAATTAAAAATCTTTTTTGGTTTAAAAAGACCGTGACATGAAACTGTTACTTTTGACTTTTGAGATATGACATAATTCTGGCTAGAAAAATATTGTGTAACAACATTAATCGGGTCAGAATAAAGTCACATGTCAATGTGTCGATATTCATGCTGTAAACCATATTTTATTTCAAGCAGAAATAAAGATATTAGAGCTCATTCTGACTTAAATATTAAATAAATGAAAAATATTCAAGAAAGAAAACTAATTTATAAATGTTGAAGTTCTACATGTTTTGATAGTAATAACTCGAATATTTTTTTTTTGTTTTGTCACTTCAGGGGTGTGTGATATACCTACGTTTATTGTTTTTATTTTGAGTTTAAAAATATTATTAGCTTACAAAAAAATCAATCCCAAAAAAGTAATCACATCAGAATGAAAAGTACGAATATTTTAAATAAACGACAAACGCTGAAATTAATACGGGCAAGTGTACTTCTGAAAATTATACGAAATTGTTATTTCTAATGATGTGTTGAATTATCTTATATTTATTAGAAGAATCATTTTCTTTGATGTAATATACTAACAAAATACAATTAATATTCATACCTCATTCTCAATGACTGGGAAACGTATGATTGAAGTTATAGCCTTAGAGGCGGAGCTACGGGATGTGCCGAGTGTACCTGGACACTCCCTAGTTTGGAAAATGTTTACAGTGTCCCTAGAGGATTCAGATATCAGGTACGGTTTTGAAATAAACGTTACAGGTAACACTCGCACCAATTTAAAAATAATAATCATTCGAAGAATACTCTGCGTACATTATTGAAACGATTACTTTATACATTTTTAAATCTTTGATACACTATAAGATATTATGATATTTAATATATAATAATCATAATAGTTGTAAAATGTATGTATGATTTAATAAAGATATTATTGATAGAATATAGCTGCCAGCCTGTGTGTGTACTCAGGTGTCATATTATATTTGATAAACGAATGTGTTTAAATAGCGCTAAAAGTCCAATTTTAGTCAAAGTTACAGAACTATGTCTGCTATAACATTAAAGTAACATATATATATATATATATATATATATATATATAAGCTATCATGGCACGCGTCCAGACTTACACATTTTTAGTTATTTAATCTCTGTAACAAATTTGATGACAAAAATGTAATAAGCTCCTTATTATTCAGTTGTATAAAACAATGTTATATTTAATAGTTAAATTAAGAAAAATTTTATTTTATTTTTCGTACTATTTTTGGGCGTATATATCTGTGATATCGTATATTAAATGTAAAAATTCGAGGATCAAGTACTCTTGCTAAAAAATCTTTTAAACCAAAAAAAAAAGAAAATTTTGGAAGTAATATATATGATCATTAGAACAAGTTTGTTAAGGCTACTCACTACATGGTTATAATTCATAGCAGAAAACAGTTTTAACAACCATATAAATACCATACAAAGAATTTTAGAAGAAATGATAAATTAATATCAGTATAAACTATAAACATGAACTATACTTTAATAAAATATTACATAGTATTATACTTTTGTTATTTAATACAAATTGTAGGCGAATATTAAACTCAAACAATTCAAAGTTAAATTAATTGATTACTTAAATTTAACTAAACTATTATACTTTATAAGTTACTAAAATATTCTATTGAAATTCTCTTCAAGGTGGTAATCAAACAAATAACTGAAATATTTACGAATTATTTCAGACAACTTAGTTCTTAATATTATTACAACTGCCTACTTAAAACTTACTTTACAAAAATATTTATTTTTGAACTTGCAAACTATATGTTTAACAAAATAATGATAATTCAAACTGAAATCAAAATTTATTTTCTATGTATTTAGGATTTTAATCAATTTTAAAAAATATATATATTTTAAAAAAAAAAATAACAATACTGTTGGTAATAAATTATTACTAATAATACTAAACGTTGATTGTTAAATACTTGTATTTGTTTAAAAAAATTAAAATAAATTGTTTTAATACGCTTAAGTATTTATGGAAATGTTTTGTGAGATTTCGCATGGCCATGATTCAAAATGTATTATTTTAGTGTTTGCCATGTATATTAATTATTATGTACTGTGTAGTATTAATTTATTAAAATCGAGCAATGTTTTTTCTATTTAAAATAAGTTATCAACTACGTATCGTATCATGCATAAGTACTAACAATTACATTTAAAAAACCAATGGAATTAATGAATAATAAGAGTAAGGTACAGGATGCTATTACGAAAGCAAACCAAAAAATATGACAACTCGAATGATAATAAACAAAATTAGTAGAAACGAAAAATATATAAGAAGTAAGCGATCGAATTTAAAATATTACATAATATTGTTGAAAATAACTTGTTATACAATATACATGCCTAAGTAAATTTGCACGTAAAGAGAAATTTTCAACTACAAGTCACAGCGAACAAATAAAAACAAAATGTACTCAATTACAATTCAGCTGTAGAAAAAATAAGTATTTTTGTATATACAATTCAAATAATATTGAAAATCAGAACTCGTAAAACGAATCTTTTATGGTTATTGAATAAACACGATATTTAATAAAATATTTCAATTTCGTCGTTTAATGGATTTCACAAGTATAACATTTTATTCAACTTTTAGTATAATGCATTACAACATATTTGGTATTATTGTTTGGAAAATAAAACACAACTTCGGAGAAGAATACAAATTAAATATTGATACATAAGGACTTTATTTTAATGCAACTATGCAAGCAAACCACACATCCATGTGGGCAGTATGTTATATACTTTTAATATTGTATTTTTTAATATAAGTTGTTGGATACTAGCCAATCAAAACGTTAAATATAATTTTCAAGGGAGCAAGTGTGACTAAAACGTTAAAAAATCGGTATGGTGTGTGGCTACAATATAAATGTAAGTTTTGATAGCGAAACAAAATAATACAAAAACAGTGACAATATAATATGTATACAAATGAATCATTGAAGATTTCAGATTACATTACACTATCTATACCTAGTACCTATGTTTGTAAAAAAAAAATCAGTGATTTATGCTAACACAAGTTTATATTTTATTTTATAATTGATTCATTCATTTTTTGTGTGTGAGAATAAATATTACTTATATTAATATTTATTCAAATCGAAACATTTCTATGGAATAACCAAGCCATGGGTACAACTTTTAAAAGTCATTCTAACTTTAATTGCTAATAACCTTGACACGTAAATGAAACTAATACGTTTTGCACCAACAAATTATTACAGCACAGCCCAATATATATATTGTTTATACTAGTAAATTATTTCTAAATTAAAGTATTTACTCAACCTTAATTTGTCCTCGCAAAATCTTCGTATGTCACAGGTGATTTCCGATGTAAGCACCATGGAAATTCACTCGGCGGGCACGCTTTTATATTGCGAGTATAGTCACGGGTGTTTTAAAAATGTCTACAGCTTAATAAATAATTACTAACAGTGAAAGCTGTTTGTGTTATTCGGGAGTATTTGAACATATTATATAGGTGTGTGCAAATATAATATAATTTCACTTACTTTAGTATATAATAATTAATGGATAAAAATGAATGTTCAATTGTAACAAGAAAAACGCACTAAATCTGAGACGGTTTTCTCTGTACCAGGTTGATTATGGTATAGGGTCACCATACGTCCCGTATTCCAATGCTCTGTCTCGTTGTCCCTGTGAAATTTATACGGGATGAATTTGTCCCGTTTGTTCAAGTCTATCCCGGAGTTATACCGTTTTTTCCTTACCGCATTTAATGCATATAACTTATTATTCGATAAAATCTTTAGAATAGTGTATTCTTGGGTTACTGTTTTGACCATTTTAGAGGGAAAGTATATTGTATTATTGTATAATTGTTTTTATGCAATATTTTATTTGTATTTAAAAACCTTTACACATTTATTTTTTTGTTTGGGCTAACAAAAAAAAAGTTATTGTCGTGCATCCCGTATTTTTTTTAAAAAAAATATGCCTACTCGCTAAAATGGTCAAAAAAATAACCCAAAAATACCATTGTAAAAATGGTATTGAATATTACATCAACAGTAAGGAAAAAACGGGATTAATACGGGACAGACTTAAAGAATACGAGATAATGGGACGTATGGTCACTCTAATATATACTATCTTAAATTCAAACTTATCAATTCTTATGCTCCCGGGTTAGGAAATATTACATAAGATTATAAGAATATAATATTTTTCATAAAAGAAATATGAACAGTACCTAATTCTCATTTACCAATTTATCACGTGTATTTTAAAATATTGTAAGGCCGATTCAGCGATTGTTTTTAATTTAAACTTATGTAGATATAACTGTATTCCTATCGATTACCATTCACCGATAATGTAAGTCCGCACACAACGGATAAAAACTTTAAGACATAATATTGTACCGGAAATTACCAGTTTTTTTTTTTCATGATTATTACAAAAACGTAATAACTGTTAAGATACATTATGTGCATTTCCTGTAACAAGTTAGCTACAAACATGCCACATATTACGTATACCATATACCTATGATACAAGGCTGTCAGTTTCATCAAAATATTTCAGGAAATGTTCCTATAGGATGCCAAAAAATAGTTGGTTTTGTTTTGAATGCTATTTAGGTGTATTCGATATTGACGATATTATAATCTATTATAATATGCCTACGTCATGGTGAACTATTTGACAATGACTCGCGTGTACCAAATACGGTTAGCGAAAATGCGAAATCGTAATGTCATGAACTCATATGAGCGTGATCCGAAAATGGTAAACGTGGCCTCGTGAATAATTCTTTAAAAATGGTCTGGCAGTAAACCAGTAAAAAAAAATCATGGTTACGTTATGTTCCATGCATTTTAATAATTTGTCAAATTAAGAAAAATTGTTATTCTAAGATTAACGAATCGTCGGAATTTAAAATACAAAATACTTGGTATATTTTATTTTAACTGTAACAATTATCGAACACATTACTTCATGTATTAATTAATATTTTCATTCACACTGCAGCTGGCTGGGCGTACCGTAAAAAAACGCCCAGTCCACACACCGGCGGTGTGACCCTGCGGTGTGACCCTGATGAAACCATCGGACGGTACAAGACGTTGTACTAGCATACAGTTTTCATCGGACACCAGTGCAGGATATATTTACTATTGGCCACAACTATCTCGAAAGGTAGTAGCACCACGGTTACGGTAAGCTTTATGTTGGTAGGACATTACGGACACGAAACGCACAAATTTGACGGCTTATTATTGTTACATACCGGCATGTACCGTGGTCGATTGTTCGGGTCCCATGCCCTCCTCCACCCGGCAATCAATAGTTATTAATATTTATACTTATAAATTTATATATTTATTTATTTAGTATTAGTTTTTTTTATGACATGAACTACATGTAAATCAAGGGAAATAGATGGGCAAATTAGTCATGTAAGTATATATAATATAAAATATAGGTACTACAATATACTCGTAATATATACGTATACTATATATTATAATATTATATAGTATACGTATACTATATATTACTATAATAATATAATGATAAAATTGAAATAAAATAAATTACAGTTATAACGCGTATGTGTAGGGCCGATTCCCCCCCCCTGTGGGGGAGTGTTTAGTGGATAACAGATAAAAGTCAAAAAACTTGTTAGGCCATGGCCTGACAACTTTTTAAAAATATGGCTGGGGTACCGAAGGGGGCGAATGATTATCGTTTGCAATTCAGACCCGAATATTTATGATTAATTAATGAAAATGTAGAATCAATTATAATACTATAAATACTAAATTATACTAAATAATTAGTAAAAAAAAAAAAAAGATAATACTAAATTAATAATATGCAGACATGTAAATCCTTTATAATTTTGAGGCTTTGGACCGCAGCTGTGTTATAATTCGGCCTGGGTACTTTTTTAGAAGTTCGGCGCTACTGGATAGAGGAATACATTTAGTTTCGGGGCTCAAAAATGTTTGCAGCGAGGAAACGTGAGTCGATCAACGAACTCTCGGCAATACGATGTACGTTCGGTTATTTTACAAGTCGTACAATAGCTATACGAGATTTACTGCTCTTAATCCATAGGTCACCGTGTCGAGATATGTCCTACGGTTGTCCCGTGGTGTTGCTAAATATGCCAGTGCAAAATTAAGGGTGACGTGGGGAGTGGTAGTACGTCTTATTTTTCATCATCGTTAGTGTTTATTAATTGTGTTGGCCCTCCCGTTCAACTGTTTATTCCAGACCAATATGTTGAGAGTTGGATAAAAAGTAGAAAACGAAGTTCATATGAAACAGACTGTCCAAAACGAGATGATTAATACACTTTTAGGCATATTTTAAGACATCAAAATAAATAAATTTAACAATGTTGTGTGCTTTTATTTTTGAAGTAGTTATCTATTCATAATTTATTGAAGAAAGCTCTGAAATAGTAATCATGGTTAGGGGAGTGAGGAGGGGGCAAAGCCCCCACGAGCTTATAAGACATTAATATTCTTGTAGGGGGTGCTAGCATTTTTTACACTTAAGCACCCCTCTTCTATTTTATTTCCAATTCACTGAATATATCATATATATTATAGTACAATCGGTTGTGGCCAAAGTCGTTGGACCCGTTGCGTTGAATTACTAATTTATTCTACTTAGTACTTCGTCTGAGTGAGGAGCGGTGATGGTGCGTGGATACAATCTGGTGACAGAAAATGCATATACTCTGGGACGGAGCTCAAGAAGTGCACATTCCTATTGAATATGCTCTGTACTGAGATGAGCGATATCATTAAAACAAATAAACGGTCAAAGATGGATTTCTTTATGATGAAACGACGGCCGTCGCCTTTACAAATTAATATCATAAAAATATATGAATACCAAATCGTTTTAAGCTATGAATTATTCGGTTGTCAAAATAAGAACTTGATCGTTGGCCGATTTAAATTATCCATAACACTTATTGGATTTAATGTAATCATATTATAAATCTAAGATAAACACTCATCACACCATAAAAGTAGTAATGAGTATTTTATGAATTTATTTTTGTATAATCAATGATAAGCCTAATTAATTTTGAATCTTGTTGAATAAGTCAGGTGGCCTCATCGGTGGTAAGGTCAGATTAACTGCTACAATATGAATACTTGACGCTGTACAAATATTTTATTAAACTTCATTAGTATTTACTACGCATATACATATTGTATAATTTAGTCAAAAATTAACTAAAAGTTAAATAGGTTAATTACATTGATTTAAGTCCTACTTTAAATAACTATTGTACTACTAGTGTTTTATTGTGGCAATTTTCCCATTTTCCTCCCAGTGAGAAAGGTTTTATTGCATAGCACGTTTTATTCTATCATCATTTTTTGTCTTCCCAACTTTATTGTTTTGGCATGGTACCAACAGGACAAAAATGCGTTCGACGAGAAACCGGAGGCAATAAAATTGCCATTTACTTCATCAAATTTTTGTTAACAGTTATTCTATTTATTGACGTCTTGGTGACTTGGTATTATAAAATTACTTATATTTATCTGTACATTGTTTAACAACGATATTATAAAGTTTAATTATTGAATGCAATTTAACTTTAAAATAATTAAAAATCTCATCAAAAATATAAAAATATAAAGCCTATTAAGATTTAAAAACACAAAATAGATAAACTTTAAAAATTATAGGTACTCATTTTTCAACTGTGAAACTTAGTTCAAAGTTCAGAAATCCTCAAATTGTAGCCGAAACCGAAACGATTTAATATATCGATCAAAAAATAATTCAATATAATGTGTGATATACGGCTACCGATTAAAATTAGTTTTAACATGTTTGCATACATGAATTTATGTATATATTTAATACATCTATAAATAATTCAAACTTTTTATTGGCAGTAGGTACTCTGTATTCTCATTAACTTTTGGCTTTATTATTTTAACAGGTATTAGGTATTTTAGCTATTCAAAATATAGCACATTTAAGAAATCAGCTATAACAGTACCTATTCAGTATTTCTGTAATTAAGAAATTAAAATATTCATGAATACTTAAAATAACTTTGCATTTGCAGTATTTTAAATCAAATTGATCAACTTTGACAATTACTAATATAATCAAATGTTATCATTTGAATTTAATCATTAAACAAACCACCAAAAAAAAATTAAAGTATAGAATACTTATAAATTATAAGTATTCAGTAAGAAAAAATAATATTATAAGTACTATCAATATACTTGATATTGAAAGAATTAAAAAAAATATTAAATACTGAAAAACGTATTTGAATACTTTTACTCAATACTTTACAACACTTATTAATACTAAATAACTAATCTTAAATTATGCTATTTTAATTGTGAACTAGAACGTTAAGTCTTTTAATTTTTATTTTTTCATAAGTACGCTATTTCGCTATTAGTAAATAACTTATAGTTTTGTACCAATACACGCGAAATTCAATCATTTATAATCAAAATTATTATTTGAATAAGCATCGTATTGCCGTTTCCGCTGGCTCACTGAGTATTAATTTGCTATTCAAAATAATTTTACTAAATATCAATAGAAATAGTCATATATTATATAATACAAACACGTCAATGCATATTTATTCTTAATTGAAATAGATGTATTTATAAATTATTTAATTTTAATGTAACCATGTATAGTGTATACCAGGGGTGGCCAACTAAGCTATAAAAATCAATGGACATTAATGGTTATATTTACTGAAAGCTCTAAAATATAAAAAAAAGTGTTGCGTATCATACCTTAAAATGATTTACCATACAAAAAGGATCCAGACGATCGCGAGATGAATTTGAGTCGATCGCAACTACCTTTCGCATTTTATTGAATTTTTTTTCTAACACACAAATTACATATAATAAATTTTTGGTTTATTTATTTATATACAACCTTTTTTTTTTTTTTTGTCGATCGCGACGACAGAGAAAAACTCAAAGGTCGATCACAAGCCTATTAAAGTTGGCCACCCCTGGTGTATACCATACAGTACAATCAACAGTCACAATTTTAACAATTAATTTGTATACTTCTAAAACTATAAATTGTCATTAAATTAGTTGTACGAGAATTACATTATTATCAATTCGTTTGAAATATGGCAACATGGGAATGTACCAATGCAACCCGACTGATTTGCATGAACAAATAAATCGCGTAACAATATCGTAACGATCTCGAAAAGGTAATGTAAACGGGGGTTCAACCTTATAGTTTTATACACATATCCAGTTTTTTTCAATAAATTAATTTTCTTGTAAGAACAAGTAGACCTTGGTATGATCATTACACTCGACCTTAACGGTTGACGCGTTATAGAATAGAATATAATATTTTATATTTTATTAACAGATCAAAATAATTTTAAAATATCTGCACTTCCAATACTAAATATATTTTAAACAAAAGTTATATTTACAAAAATATAATTGAAACTTTGAAGCAAGAACTTTAAATGAGTAGAGCTTTTAGCCTAACATTTAAATGTTGTTATTATTAAAACGGGTATAAACATCTGAAACAGTTGCACATATTAGGTATTCCATCACACGATTCAAGATTCGGGTGATATAAACAGTGAACATATAGATTTTTAAAAATGTAAAAGTTTAAACATTTACTATTACTATTCTATCAATAAAAATGTATCTGTACACCAGTAGCAATGTTATGCTTGATTTAGATGTTCAATATGGTAATAAGCATACTTCCGTAATTTCGTTCTAGTTTTTTATATATATAAAAATATAGGAAAAGGAATTTATAAAATATAATTATATTTACAATTTATTAATATAAAAATTTTTTTCTATAAGTTATAACAAACCTTAAACATAATTGTATTCATCGTGTAACTATAAAAAATATAAATAACTATATAACCATAAAAAACGAATGAGACTCCTCGGTCGGGTGAGATAAAGGGGCGGGTGAATGATATTGCTGTATTCGTCTATTAAACTTGAAACTAATGTATCATTGCTCTCGAAAAACCAATTCTGAGTGAAAGAGGTCGGCTGGACCAATAAATGTTTGAAAGATTGTTGATAAAGTAGTAGAATCAAATTCCTTAATAAGGTATATTTAACTTTTAACCGAAAATTTCAAGTGCTAAAGTGCAAGCAACTTAGCAGCACAAATTTCATTAGAATATTTCGAAATAATGAAATGTCTATAAAATGATAACATAAATTATAAATTTAAAAATTTACTCAAGTAAATGTTTCGAAACTCTATGATCAATATTTATAGAATAAAAACCAAATGTATCGTGTAACTCAAATTCATTGAAATGTCCGATTTGGTCAAAATGTTATTTTCTAACGCTTAGAAAACCTTTTGCAACTTTCCGGACAAATATTTTTATCGGATATAAGGAAAATTTTATGAAAAATGTTCAATGTTTTTATCCAATATTCAAGTTTAATGAATTTTTAACAAAAAAATGTAGCAGATTTTCGCGATTTTTGTCGATTTTTATCAACATTTAATATTCAAACGCCCATAATTTTTTTTTTTTAGTATGCTCCACATTTTTTATCATCTACTAGTAAGAAATATATATGAGGAACTTTGTATTAAATTTTCAAGATTTTTTATCGACATTTTACGAAAAAAAGCTAATAATAACTATGACAATTTCAAATATCTATAAATTGTTCCGAAAAAATTGAAATCATTTGAAAATTATATCAACTTTAGCAAACTGTGATATGTTTTCGATGAAAATGTCAAGTTTTTACGATCATTATTATTTTGAGTTACGAGGAATAATTTAATCCTCTTTGTTGAAAACTGGCGTGTTGCACATCTTGGCGTTTTTTTTATTTTATCGTCCGTTTTTCTCAATTATTAAGGAAACTATAAAGAAATGTCTAGACATTTCCTATCAGAAACCTTCCATGGTTGTATTGATCGGACCAATCCTTCTGGTCGATATATCGTGTACACAGACGCAGAAAAAATTAAAATAACACACATCATGGTAAAACCAGCTATAGATTCTGAGTGAAACGAGGAAACATTGTAATGTGAATAATTATTAGTTGGAAATTTTGTTTGAAAAAGCAATGCATTAATAATGGACGATCACAGAAGTTGGAAACAGCAAGCAATTCAAATGCAATTAGTTTTTTAAAAATCAGTATTGATTTTTTCTTGTGATTCATTAATCAATATAAAATAAAATTGTATTGTTTCAATTAAATTCTACTAGAACTCCAAAAATCTAAACAGAACAAAAAATATGTCAACTGACTTTTTTTCTGCAGGTTTCAACCATGTAAATAGGTTATTAGAACATTTTAAAAAATTTAGCAATAAACTATAGAAAATATTACTTTCTGATTAGTATGAACCAATTTTATTTTGAAGATTTTAAATTAGAATAATAACAAAACATCGATAAATTGAAATAAATATTCAATTGAATATTTGTTTCTTGGTTTTGAAATAATTATTTTGTTTATTAGCGGTTTGAAAATTAGATAGGTACTTCGTCGTTGCTATTTATAACTGATAATTTAAAACTGTTATTTTATACCTACTAAATTAATTAAATAATTTATATTCATTTACAGATTAAAATTAACATCGTGAATATCCTAATATGCTATAGCTAACATAATTATTTTAAGTTCAATCCTACAAAACGATCATAATTTTTGAAAAACTTATAATTTGAACAATTGGCAGTGTCGTCGTAACTATTTGAACAAAAATTACTAAAATGTGTATGGTGTTTTTCATCGTTTACCATATACAAACATAGTAAGTATGAAAACACCTGCGTGCATTTAATCATCTATTAATGTTCATTTAAATAAAGTTGATGAAATAAAACGTACTTACATTTTTCGAATAGCGAATAAATTAAACAACAAACTATTCTTGCTCAAGTGGTTTACTCAGAACAATGCTAGTATAACCTAAGCTAAATAGTCACCACTTTAAAGTATTAATTTAAATAGTATCGTATACAAAACAACAAAGAAGATAATATTTTCGGTGTATGTTTTTTAAATTTGTAATTAAAAAAAAAACTGACTACTTTTTTTTTGCTTGAAACATGGGTTTTATTTTTTAATGATGATATATATTTAAAATTACAATACCAGCTGATCTTATACATTTAAAATTCCTAATTTTTTTATGTTTATATATCAATTGTTATGATTACATAACATTATTTATCATAGGTCTCATCTATCAGTCATCAAGTAGCTTATTTTTAGTTAATCATCGTCAGTAAATTAATATTAATATTTGAATATTTACTAATACGCCAAGAAAATTATACAACCAATTTAAGAAAAAATTATATCAGTAAAATAATCAATAAAAATTTATTTGGTTATTGCAAAATAAGAACTAAGAAGCAATGTACTTATGAAGGTTAAGGAAGACAATTAAGTGAATCGATATTTCACTATTCGTTTATCTTCGTTTAAACAATAGTCAGATTATTTAGACGATTTAGAAAATATTAACTGATTAATCGTATAATCAAAAAAAATATAAGTATTTTAAACTATATTATTGTTGCAACTGGATAATTATAAAAGCTTTAAAAAACAATTAGATAAGTAATTTTCAAAGTGTAGGTATAACACTTTGTAATAATCATCGTCTCATACTTACACATTGGAATATTGCATTTTTTTATGTACCCAAAACATCTAATACAAATTTATAACATACATTTGAATTGAAATAATTTTTAAAACGCTTAACAATTGTCAAATATATTCTTTGTCTGGATCCTTTTTGTATGGTAAATCATTTTAAGGTATGATACGCAACACTTTTTTTTATATTTTAGAGCTTTCAGTAAATATAACCATTAATGTCCATTGATTTTTATAGCTTAGTTGGCCAGTCATATAACTTTGTCGTAAATGAAATCTTTTAGCAATAAGTTAGAAATCAAATTAAAATTATTAAAGGCCGTAAAACATTTATAATACGATTAGATAGGTACCTAGTTTAAAAACTTTCTAACTGTAATAGTAAATATCATTTTTTTTTTAAATTAAAATAATCATTTCTTATTAAATTGTATAAAAACAATTGAACTATAAGTACAACATGCAAGCATGCAACAATAAATTAATACATACATTTAACGTACATAAGAATACAAACAACGTAAATTTGATTTACAATATATATCTCAGTATATTAATAAGGATGATAATTTTTAAAAATGTGCATGGTATTTTATATTATAAAGACCTTTGGGCCGTTTAAATAATAAAGCCCCGCGGCATTTCAAAAACAAAAAAAAAAAACTAATACAAAAAATTTTTGGAAAAATGTATATTTTTATCCAGTGATTTTTTAATACACAGTTCACTCCTCATTACAGAATACATAGTAATGTAGTTAATAATAGTTTATTCTTTCTATGGTTACAACCGTCTAACGGTCACTTTTTACTTCCGTGTCATGCATACGGCGTAAAGTAAACCTACCTACGTACCATTCGCGAATGTCGCTTCGTGCAAACTGTATACTAAACTATTCATACTACATTATAAGTTATAGATGGTATACTATGCATTTTCCCTTCCTCCTGATAAACCTACAAATTACAATACACATATAATCGGCAGTGTGTAATGTTTACGCAAAAGTTGAAAACAATTGTAATGTAGGTACCAATCATACGTTGCTCGCTTACACACGTTTGGTCTTCAAACAAACCGTCAACAATATATGTGTGTATTTTGATTTTTGGAAATGGAGAAGAAATGACCAAGGACGGCCATTGACCTCTATAAAAACCGGTAACAAAAATACAGGACGTCTGGTTGTCATTTTCATACTCGTAACACGTATCTAACTGACCTTATTCATAAGTCAATTTCTTATGGTTAATATAACGAGAATAATATGCAAATCAATGTATATCGTGGAAACACACGACGGAGGTTTTCAAATATCTAAATATGCTGGGATTTTGCGAACAATTAATATCAAAAATTATAACCAGAAAATCAAATCTAAATGTTAACTTGAAAATCGTTCAGATATTTTGAACGCTGATTACAAAAAACCTTAACGGTACTTCACAAATATTGAAGTCAATTTTTAGAGAAAATCCTACGGAGGAAATAATTACAACTGACGTGTTTTTTTTTAATGATAATAATAAATTAATATCTTATTCAATTATAGATGAATAATGTAGATTATGATTTATGAGTTCCATCCATAGACTCTAAAAATATTTTTGAGTAATAATACAGCATCAAAAATGCAATGCAAAATGTTTGGTAAAATTAACGATTTTATTTTAATACATGAACTGTTAATACAAGATAAAATTCTATCATATTATATTATTCTAACTGTGTTTAACATATCTCAAATGTTTTAACACTTTTAATAAGTATATTTGTTTTATTACGTACACTGTACTTAATATTTGTATAAGTAACTTATATTTTGCTCAAAATCGCTTTTCAAAAGCGGCGAAATGTTATCGTAATAGAAAGGTCGAGAAACCGATAAAACCACGAAGGCTTCGATAAAAACAATTTTAATTCTGGCATTCAAAACATAAATAATAATACATACATGAATCGCCAAATAGAACTATCAATAATCATGTTGCGATTTAAATAGAAGTTTTAACAAAGGTTTATTGTAAAAATATGTAATTTTGATTAGATATCAATTATAGATTCTACAACATTCGTTAAGCTTATATATATATATGTTTTTATATAAGCTATGGTCTATGGTCATTGCGTTAAATTGTATACGATGTAAATGCATATATGTATACACATATATTTAATTAAATTGAAAATTATTTTATGTTGTATAATTATTGCGCGGTACTTTCACAAAGTGAATTTATCCCCTCCCACGAGACACGTACTCATTCGCACAGGTGTTCCCGGTACGGATCACGGCGGTGTTTATATAATGTAAACGTTACGCGCACAGTGTATACTGTATAGTATACCTCAAGTCGAGACTGACTTCGGCGGTTGACTTTTCAACGTTTACTATATCATTATTATTATTATTATTATTATCCTTATTATTATTCGATAAGTCGGCAGAGCTTTGAGAGGCTCTTTTTCGTACAAGGCGCGAGAATGAAAAATAAAAGGCGGAGAGAGCTGATACAAAAATGTAACGGCCGTATACATATCTGGTACCACTATTCTTAAAAGCTAATCCCTCGACCGATACAAATATACTGCAACAGACACGTGGGCGTGCGGAACGTCCTGCACGATAATTACACGCGCGTGTTTGCCAACGGTCCCTACGAATGTCATTACAGAGAAGCGTCTCGAGCAAAATCTCTGCTATCCGGTTTCGCTGGCCAAGTGCACACGGAATAATAATAACAATTGTTTTTTTACGACTGTAGACTGCAGTTCGTCGTAGAGAAGGTGGGGCTAAATTATAATGCAATAGCAATAAGAATAATAATAATAATATGTCGGTCGTGACCTTGCGCGGTCCCCCGTGACGTCACCAAACGCAACACAACGCGTTGAAGGTGAAACCGTGATTGTTGTCATCCCCCTGCAGCATGACGCGCGTCTACGCGGTGGTAGGGGAGGTCCGACAACGAGGTGCCGGGGCATTTGTGATAAATCATGTATTCATAATTCAAGTGCACTAATTAAAATGTTATTATTATTTTTTGTAGGTATACCGGCGGTTAGACGTGTCGCTTTTCGACGACTCTGTTGCGCGTACCTATACGTGTAGGAGTGCCTCTGCAGCTGATGGGCACGCGCTCACACACACACACACACACACACACACACACACACACACACACACACACACACACACACACTGCGCACACACGGCCGAAGATGGAAAATGGTAAAAAAAAAATTGAAATTATTAAAAAACTAATTTACGAGAAAAAAAACCTGATCGGTGCCGGCAAACGACGACGGTGGTGACGACGCGTCGCGAACTGCGCGTGACGTACGCGACGGCGAAAATACGTACCGGCGACACTCACACACTCACACACGCGCGCACACACACACGCACACACACACACACACACACACGCGTGCGCGCACCACTCGGACCTCGCACGACGAGCGTCGACCGCGTGACGGCGTTATCGTGTATGCGCTCGTGTCGTCGCGTCGTGTGCCCGGCAAGGCTGAACACGCGCGCGTCGTTACGGGTGGGAAAACCGTGGCGATACGTACCTATGTTGTTGCATGTGTGTGCATGTGCTCGACATCCGCCGCCCGCCGGCAACCGGTCCCCCGCTCCGCACGGCTGCCCACCCGCCGCGAGTATAGCGACGGTAGGAGATTTAGCACGCGGTACACGATATTCCGGCCGGCCCGCCCTCCCCGCGTTGCACGCGTGTTTTTTTCCTAACGAACACGAGTGTCGAGCGGAAAAAACCGTATCGCGAAAACATTTGTTCGGTGTGTGTGTGTGTGTGTTTGTGGTGGGGGGGGGGGTATTCGAATTAAAAGCCGTCGAAATATGTTCTGTTGCCAAGAGCGACCGACGAAATGTTTTACTAGGTACCAAATTTATAATACTAAACAAACAAATAAAAAAAAATCCAAAATTTCAAAATTAAAAATTACTTACCTCTAAACTATTGTGCCGAATAATGTACCACTACAGACGTGCTAGATCAAAAGTTAAAACAAACAAAATGCTCTAAAAATGAAAACACGTCGGAAAATGCTAAACGAAAGTTTCACTTTTCAATTGTCTGTTACACGAGACGACTTATTCGTATGTACTGATTCGGGGGACCGAAACTTTCTTCCAGATATTGCGTGTAACCACTGTAGGTACCGATATACCTAGGTTACCCGTGGGTTTATACTACCCACCATCATTCCGCAGAATAGTTTCTGGTTTTAAACCGTTTTTTTTAAATTCACCCCGCGTCCTGCCGTGCACGGAGACGGACCGACGGACACTCGACCGCGGTGACGTAAGGGACGATGACGTTTCGTCGTCATTTCCACCGTTATTGTTGTTGTTGTTGTTATTGTTGTTTGTGTTGTAATGCGTACACTGTTATCGTTTCGAATGCGCGAATATTACTCCGCACATTATTCGTGCCTACGTCGTGGTTTATTTTTCGCGCAAGCGAAACGGAGATGTAAAAAATTGTGCTCGGAGAATATTATTATAAAATGTAACACGTGTACACTGTACATAAATCATTTACAAACTGGTTTCGACGGTTTCGTATACTATATTTATATATACATATATATGTACAGGAACTATCTTATACCGTATACCTACCAATGTTTGTGTATCTATATGATGATTTAGAAAGGTTATAACGTCTTGCAATGCACAACCTACGTAACACGCCTGTAACCTAATATCACTAAAATGTAACGTAAATTTCATAAGTATGAGATGAAATTGCGTTCGAAAAGCCGTGTAACAAACCACAAGTTATTATTCATCACCCCGATTATTCCTCATGTATAGTAATAGTATATATCACAGATGACAGAATGGATGAAATTAATTCCATTCCTATTTTCTAAATTCATCTATTCCGTGGTTCTATTAAAGTTAACGAAGCTTATTGATGTTACATGATAATCATCATGATGTTTACATCATAATAATAGAACGCACATCCTTAGGACTAATTCCAACAAAAAATATTATTCAAACTAAAATAAACATCTCTCTCTAAACATGTATATATATATATATATATGTGTGTGTGTGTGTGTGTGTGTGTGTGTGCATAATTATTATCGTACAGAGCAGTTGGTTTACGTTAAAGGTCATGCATGTTATTATTGTGTAATGACTTAAATGTTTTTATTTTGTTTATGAAAAGTTGGAATTTGATTTAATTTCGTTTTAGCTAAACACATTACTAAATTGTTCACTAATGTAATTTTCTAACTACAGTTTTTACTTTTGTTAATATTCTCCCAATGGATTTAATTATTGATAATACATTAACTGTGATTAATGTAGGCCGCAAGGTGAAGTTATAATTTTTTTTTTCAATCTATAAGAAATATTATGTTCAACAGTATATCTTATACAAGCTACAGATAACAATTACAATAATGCACTATTTTTTATAGATGTTTTTCACCCTAGTTCTTAATAATATCTTAATATGTTTGTAATTAGTAGTATAAACACCGACCTACTTTTAAGATCTACAGCATTGTGTATTTGACATTAGTGCAATTTTACCTTACCCATCCACTTCAGTATCCAATACATTATTGTCTATAGTAGTATAGTCCATAGTGAATACGACTATACTCAATCAAATATTATTTTATGAAACAACTATAATATCTTTTAGAATATTCTTCCATTTTGTGGGACCCTTTTACGGCAGCTGACTCTTCTTGCATTGAGAGGGTCCAGAGGCGTTTTTGTTCTTCAGCGTCATTTATTCTACAAATTCCACATCCACCACATGATTATTGGCCAGTGATGAATAAACTTGGACTTTTGTCCCTGGCAGATAGAAGAGTTGATGCTAACTTGGTATTTTTGCATAAGCTGATTGACGGACGTGTGGATGTTCCCTCTCTCCTTTCTCAAATTAATTTTAAAGTTCCCCTCGCTTAATAAGGTCTAATTCTCCTTTTGCTGTTCCTTTCCACAGCACCAACTATGGTAGAAATAATCCAATTCATCGTATGATGCGCATTTGTAATGAGCACCTATGCTTCTCTTAGTAAGTTCTATTTTGTTGTTGATTTTAATTTTGATACTTAATCTGTTATAACTTATTACTATTTTTACCTTTGTTTAATTATTGTTTTATTTTTACTTGTATATAATCGCCGTGTATTGTTTGGCGTTTATTCATTTTCATTACTACAAATTGTATTGTACTATTGGGCTCTTAGCCCGTTCATAAATAAATAATAATAATAATAAATAAATAATAATAATAAAACATACCATTATTAGTTTTCAAAAATCACCAATCAATAATAAATATAATAATAAATATAATATAAATAATAAGAGTAAATAGTTGTCAATTGATTAACTATTATGAAAACAGTCAACAGTCAGTTGACAACAGAGAATATCATGTGTTAAGATTTTCTTAAAAATTTGATGAACAAATGTTAAATTATCTATTTATAATTTAAAAATTGACTTTTTACATTACAAACAACACTACATAATTATAAAATTGGTTACAAAAATTACTGAGAAATTGTACAAGTTACTCATTCACGAATCTTTTAAGTATTAATTTTTCTAAATAATAACAAAAAGAAAACCCCATTGGAATAATAACAATAAATGTTCAAAAATACACATACGAGAGGTGTTGCCTAATTCTCTATGCCCTATGGTCTATTCCAGGGGTGGCCAACAGGTCAATCGCGATCGACTGGTCGATCTCGAGATGAATTTGAGTCGATCGCAACTCCCTTTCGCATTTTATTGAATTTTTGTTTTGTAAATTTGTGTATCTTTGTATATTTCACCAATATAAAATTTAGATATAGAAAAATACAATATATCACTATGAAAAACGAGATTATACACTAATATCATCGAGGTTACTATCAAGTCAAATGCAAGCGCAAACATCTCATTGAATTATTAAATAAACGTAATAATAGTAGAATTATAGTTATAGTAGTAATAAGTTAAAAATAATAATAAATTAAATATAAATATATTAAAATACGCGTTATGTTAAACTGTGAAATTAAACATTTATAATACTTATTTATATTGTAAATAAAATGTAATAAAAGAAGTCTAACACGCAAGTTACGTATAATACATTTTTGTTTATTTATTTGTATACAACCTTTTTTTTTTTTTGGTCGATCGCAACGACCTAGAAAAACTCAAAGGTCGATCACAAGCCTATTAAAGTTGGCCACCCCTGGTCTATTCTATACTCTATACTCTATGTCTAAAGCATTCTGGCTACAATACTGAGTAAAAACGGCCATATTATATTTTCGATTTTAAAAAGAATTTTGAAAATGCTTTTACGATGTACCGATAAGTTTGAACTGTTTGTGGAATATAAATTATGATCAGAACCACAGCCCCCAGGTATACCTCTGGACTTTGGCTACAAATTACAATACTGAATACTAAACACGCGGCCATGTATTGAAAATTCTACAACGATCAATTGATAGCTTTTTAACTATTTGTATAGTTCAACATACTGTATGAATTTTCAATTTCAGTGCGCTTTGACGCATAGACGCTTAACGCATAGAGTTATTATTTATGATCAATTTATAACTGTACATTTTATCTTACAAAATGATTTATTTTCAAAATATCCGTATTAGATTAGGTAGTTGTGGAATCAGAATATGTGTAGTTAAGGGTATACGATGAAAATAGTGATTACTACTGTCTTAAGAAGATCATCATTGTATGTACACTCTTAATACATCATACAGTGAAACCTCCCCTTATGTAGCGGACGATTTTTTGGAAACGGGAATATTTTCATTATATATCAATAGGAAACCCTCCGAGTAGCGGACACCTATTTTAATTTAAAAATAATAACAAAACGTCGACAGAAAAACGCGCTCACACTAGGACAACGATAACAAACTCGTTCATTTAAGTCGTTATGTTACGATAAGATATGATTACGACGAAAAATGTTTAATACCGTCAATAGAGCTATAAAGCAGGAATATTTTCTCTTCTACCGTAGCTTGGACAAATTAACTTATTAACGAAATTGTACAAAGACTTCATAATTTTAATCAAGCCAAGCCAACCAACCGTTTTTTCCCATCAAATTGAATTGAATTGAATCATATACCTATTTTTATACATTTTTTTCAATATCTATGTGAGTTGTATCTATGCTTTTTTTTATTAATATACATACTTACTTGTACACATTATTATATCATAAACACATTAAATAGTAACACTCTAATTAAATTTAACATAGTGCATATTTTTTCCTTTTACACATTTATCTTTTATATATTTAAATTGTACCCCCTCTAAATAGCGGATGAAATTTCGGTGACCAAGCGTGTCCGCTATTCAGAGGTTTCACTGTACTTTATAAGTAAATAAGCTGAATAACCAGTCGTTGCCGGGTATAAAAATGTCTGTATTGTTGTTATCTGGCATGATTAAATATTGTTTAATCTATTTAAATTAAATTTAAATAAGACTGTTTAAAAAATATTTCTTATATATTAATTAGTTATTAAGGTGATTATTCACTATATTATCATAATTTGTTTTATTTATAATAGCTTTTGGCAGTAGCTTTGTTTGTGCTAGTATACAGATATAGATTATGAATACCCGGCTTCACCCTTGGTTTAAATTTTTAGTTAATATGTCATTACTCCAAAATCAATAGGGTTAAAAACTTGAAATTTTTAAATCGCAACAATAATTATATAAGGTACATAATTAAGTCTATTTTTATGATCAAAATCTCATTTGTGGCCTAGACATGATTTTGAACGATATGTTTCGTTATAATTTTACAATTATGGTAACAGATTGTAATTTCTTAACTGACTGCTAGAAGTTCGTTTGGTACATTTAAGTCATAATGCCATCATTTTTTAGGAGAAGACTAAAAATATTTAACCTCAATTCTCAATTGACAAACAAATATATATGGACTTAACCACGTCGTTGCTCGGATAGTATTATTTATTTTGTACTCGCGCAAGTCGTGAAACAGATATAATAATCATCGTCAATATTTCGATGATTAAACTGTGAAACTTAACTCGAGTGCGAGAGAGAAAACTCCAAAATCGCTGTAAAGTAATACCACTAGACACTTTTGCTCTATGCTCGTGACGGCCGGCCGTCATTTAGCACAGAACGAGAATTTCTTGTGAGATTCTTCGATATATTATATTACAGTAATATCGACTGTGATTTGAAAAAAATAAATGATTATGAAATTAACAGACGCAAGACGTATTTCATGCGATCGAATGGAATTGACTAAAATATTCTTTGATAATATGATAGTATGAAAAATACGTAAAATAATTTACGGATAAGATAACACTGAATAAATAATAATTGACCATAATAATTTCCCCTGAACACGTGCACCAGACGCTATCAACCAACTGCTATAATTGTTTAATAGTCTATCTTATAAACATAATATGTGTCTATATACAATTTACACATATAAATTAATTTTTGCCGATTTCAACCCCTTAAAATCAAAATTTTGAAAAATCCTTTCTTACCGCAATCTATCCTCAAAATTTCAGATCGATAATTGTAATAGGTTCGGCTCTCAGTTGTTTATGAATCAGGTTAATCAAGTAAATATGCCTAAATATGTATTATATACTACAATAAATATATTTTTCTTTATGGGTATTGCGAGTTACCATTATCTTTAAAATTCCATAAGTCCATACTATCGATACTAAGCCAATTATATTTTTTCAACGCTGAAACCTTATTTGTATTCCTACATTATTTTTAAATTTAACTTTTACGTTTTACAGCAAAATATATAATAATAATATATGGTAAACTGTATACGCATTTTTAGAGAACAAAGTTATAAAAATAATAAGTTTGAAAAAAATTAGTGTAACCTATTTTAGATTATATGTACCTAAAACGTGGAATGTATTGGTCTTACCATGTTGTGTGTTTTTTTTGTGTTTTAGTACATGATTTTGATTTAATGGATTGTTTATTTATACAAACCTGGTACTTCTCTAAAATGAAATGTCATCTATTTGATACTTTGAGGAAGTCATTTTTTTATTTCTCAATAGTTTCCCGATTAATAGAGAAAAAAAGTACAAAAAGCTTCAACCTAGATTGAGAACCAAACCTTCACCGTCTAGTATTTTTCATCATTACGCACTATCCGCACTTGCTTATTTTTTATAGGCACAAGATATTTGGTTGTAATGCTATAAAAATTAATCGTAGAGCGACTATAAACATATTATCGATTATATCGATACAAGCATTTAATAGAAATCTCATAATTTTCGTTGCATTAATGAGAACGATTGTACTCGAGAAATAACAGGAATTTTCTCATGTTTAAAATGCTCTCATATAATATTAATATCCAATCTCTTTGGAAACCATCTTTCAAAAATATTTACCCCCCACCAAAACATAAACCCAGAGCCTGAACATCTAAACGCAATAAACGATTTTTTAAATAGTCCACTACCCATGAGTCTTCCAGCAAAGCACACCACACCGAATGAAGTAAAACAAATAATTAATAAACTAAAAATAGGGAAATCACCTGGATATTTGTCGAATAATCTCGAACAAAATGCTCAAATATTTACCAAATAAAACATTAATACTCCTAACATTCATTTATAATTCCATGCTGAGACTCTCTTACTTCCCTTTAACTTCGAAGTTCTCCATTGTAATACTCATACATAAACCTCAAAAACCAAAACATCTTCTTACAGGCCAATCAGTCTTCTTCCTACTTTAGGGAAAATATTCGAAAAAATTATCCTAAAAAGAATAAGACCAATAATAAATTCCCAGAACATAATACCTCACTCACAATTTGGCTTCAGAACAAACCACTCAACAATACATCAAATCCACCGACTCACCGATATAATAGCAACTTCTTTCGAAAATAAAAAATACTGCCCTGGAGTTTTCTTAGATGTAGCCCAGGCGTTTGACCGCGTATGGCACAATGGCCTTCTCTATAAATTAAAACAATTCCTTCCAGCTCCATATTATCTGTTAATCCGCTCCTACCTTACCAACCGAACTTTTTCAGTTAGGCAAGGCAGCTCAACATCCTCTTTTTTTCCAATACTTGCTGGAGTCCCACAAGGCAGTGATCTCTCCCCTGATCTATTTAACATATATATATCCGACATCCCCAAAACAGACCACACAACCATCGCAACCTATGCTGACGACACAGCCATTCTTGCTCCCAACATAGATCCAGTAATAGCTTCATTCTCTCTCCAAAACCATCTCGATCTAATAAACACCTGGGCAACCAGATGGCGAGTTAAAATAAACTCTGAAAAATCTTTTCATGTTCCGTTTACTCTTAAAAAAAAAGACTCTCCACCGCTCCAACTACAAGGAATCGCTATTCCCATCACTTCCCAAGTAAAATACTTAGGGATTATAATTGACAAAAGACTTACATGGGGCCCTCACCTAAAATCCAAAAGAAAACTTTCAAATTACCGCCTACACCAACTTCGCCCAATACTAAAATCTAAACTCTCAATAAATTCTAAACTAACCATATACAAATCTTTACTAAGGCCCATCTGGGCATACGGCTCGCAAATCTGGGGAAGTGCCAAACCGTCCCAAATTCAAACGATCCAGTCCTTCCAATCAATAACACTCCGCCTCATTGTCTCTGCTCCCTGGTACGTCACTAATAACTCTCTCCACAAAGATTTAAAAATTCAAACTGTCCAACAATTAACCAAACTACACTATCACAAATTCCACAATAAACTACAGCACAACCAAAATCCTCTTATAATATCTAAATTATCCTCCCTCACATTGCCCGATAACCCCACCCGCCGTCTCAAAAGACGCTGGTGTCGGGATCAACTTCAAAATTGAGAAAAAAAAAAAAAAAACAAATTACTGAGTCTGGAGGGTTCTATCACTGGGTAGTCGCCCTCATCTTATATTTTAATCTTATATATTTCTTTTGTACAGCATATTTACCTATTGTATAACCAATACAGATTGTAAATTTATATTTTAATAAAAAAAAAAAAAAATAAAGTACATATTAGTTTATTAAATCCCTATACAATTTCGCTTAGGTGCCTCATAATATTACTTGTTTTTCAAATCTAACTAAATTTAAACATTTTAGATACAGACTTTTAAAAAAAAATGAGACTCACAGCAATAAGAACTCTGTATCTCACCCGACTGTTTAGTCCCATCTGTTTTTAAAGTATCACCTTTTATATTTAAGTATATGAGATGTATTTTGTAATAGAGTCTCGATTTTAATCTATAATTATAATTATAAATCTATAACAAATTACATTTATTTTAATAACTAAGAAAAGTAAAGTATATTAATTAAATTAAAGGGAAAAATTAAAAAATATGCAATACCGCATAACGTACACCATTTTATAATTTCCCTGATTTTAAATAATTATTTATAAAACTTAAAAGCATGTCTTATTTAGATATTTAGTTATATTTCTATACAAACTATCTTTAAAGATTGAAACTAATGCATTCAACCTCTTTAACTCAGAATCGTTTTTTCAAGTTGTTCAACATAAGTTTCCAGTTTAATAACAGTAATTAGCCATCCCTGTATCTCGCCCTACCGAGAAATCTCACCCGATCTAGAAGCTTCACCCTTTTTTTTCTCACGACCTTAAGCTTCGGCAACTATGGCCATTAGGTATAGGTTAGTATCGGTTAGTTTTTGGAACTGTAGGTTTTTATTTTTGAAACACACTTATATATATATTATTATATTATACGTATATATGATAAAAACCATATAAATCCATATATGTCGCTAAAAACCCGGGTGGTGGTCACCCATCCGGGAACTAGCGACACCGGACGGTGCATAACCACATAACACTGATCAGCGACTGCGGCTAACCACTGCGTCACGCTATGTCCCATGTAACCTATTTTATTTGAATTCAACATCAATAAAATATTTTAACATACTATGTTTTCGGAGAAACATGGTATTGTAGGCGTATAAAACGCAATAGAAGTATAAGTATATATAACTGCTATTTTTATATATTTTATGAATAGATCATCACAAATAGCTGAATGCATACCCCATTTTTATACGATGGTATTCGTAAATACTATGAAGACAATAAGATTTGATTATAGTTTTTATTACTCGCGTCATATTATTATAATATATTATAAATAGTAGACCTAAAAATATTTTGAAAAAAGTACATAAACATAAATGTATGTCATTAGTCATTACTCTGTCTATTTAAATACCCATTGAGTTTGAAAAAGTTAATTTTTTTTTAATTCTGAAGTTTCTACCAGTAAAGAATTCGTTATATTATTATATTAAAATAATAAAATGTGTACAACGATACTGTTGATACTGATAATTTAAGTTTACCAATACACCAATATAGGTATGATCAATGATAATACAATCTATGTACTAGGTATATTAATTTATTTATTTTTATAACATTTGAAATCATATTTGAAATAAAATACATGTAATAAAATATCAGGAGGATAATGGACATTATAAAAAGGCAATAAGAGACATTTTTTTTTCCAAAATTGAGTCTTTCAATCCGCATGCAACATATACCTACACATGGTAAATGTACGTATGAAAAAGAGAGGACTACAGTGTTATTTGTTATTAATATTATTATGCAGTTATGTTATTGCTTTCATAAATTATTTTAATCGTAGACGTGCGCGCATGTATGCCTTGTATTAAACTCGTGCCTGTGCTGTACTAACATGTTACAACAGTTTTGTTCATGTTTGGCGTAAACATTTTTTTTAAAACTCTAATACCTTTCTCACTTCACCCAAAACCAATTAAAGAGCGTTTATACATTTAAATCATTGTTTGTATAAATACAAACCTCATATTACAAAATACAAAGATTTTTTTTTTTTACAAATTGTTTGTTTATATGTAAAGATTTTTTTTTAATCATCGACAATACAACGTGAGTATTTCTGATTTGGTTTAAATACAATGAAAATCCGTGTTAATTCATTGTCTAATAAATCTATAAATATAATTCGGATAATATGTACACTATGATAATATTATTTATTTATTTATTTATTATTATATAACGGGCACAAAGCCCAATAGTGCATAAATTATAACTGTGTACTTGTATTAAGCTTAAGCGTTTAAACCTCCGGTCATAGGAAATATGAAAATGAGAAAAATATTTATTTTAGCAAAAATAAAGTTTCAGTTTTGCAGTATACCCTGTGGTCTGTAAACCATTTGCGCACACCTGATTGTAGTAAAATTGTAGTTGTCTTAAACAATTTGAAAGATATTTTCTAGTTTTGTATAATATTCTATTGAATCTTTTAAAATAAATTTAAAATAATAAGTTCGACGTCAACGGTCTACTGTATATACTATATATATATATTTACAAACATTTTCAAAAAATAGTTTTGTATAAATTATTTCTATTATTTTATTATTTAGTATTTTAGTGTGAACATTTACTTGATTTTACTTGATTTAAAATAGTCTATGATTTATAGTTTTTATTCCGGTTCAATATTTTTTATACTCATCAATTTCAAGTTCTATAATTTCACTGTTAAATTAAAAAAATTGAACTAAAAAAACCAAGTAAGGTATATATGTAGCACTCCACAAAAAATCATATATACAGTTTAATTTTGGTACCTTTTCAAAACAAATATGTTAATATGAAAACATTATTTTTGATTCAATAATGAAGACTTGTTATTTATAACTGAAAGAAATAAGGCCAAAGGTCACCAAGTTTCAAATAGTTGGGACGTGTACATAATGCGTACAGTGTTTACTTTAGCTTTCAAAAGCGGAAATCGTCGTAGATCATAGTTTTTTGACCCTTAAATAAACATATGTAATGTTAATGTGTAGGTGTCGGTCTGTGTACCTATTATATAAATGCATAGGTACATATTATGTATATTATTATTATTATTATTACAGTATTCCGATATCCGATACTACAACTTATGGAATGTTCTTAATCTTTTGAAGAATGAGAATGTTAACCATGTATATATTATACCATATTCGTATTTGAAGGTCTCCGACTGGGATCTACAAAGAGCGATATCTCCTGTGTTAATAGGTTAATATCTCGTTAATATCTCTATAGAAACTCAAATTTCGTTTTTTTTTTTTTATAAGCATATCTGGGCAAAGGCAACTTTGTTGACAATGGTTAGAAAACAAATAGTATTACTAAAAAAGTTGAAAGAATTAAGTTTTTATTTCAGAATTTTTGTGTAATTCGAAGATAGCCATTTTATAGGGCTTATTTTTCTGAAAATGTTGACAATTTAAGTTTCAATTTTCATTAACTTGTTGATTATTGATTGAATGTTCTAATTTACAAGAAAGTAGTCTGCTATTTACACAATTTCAAATAATAATAACATTATCAGCAAACCTTATCAAAAAAATTACGAGGTGATAATAATTTAAATTATTTCTTTGTTAACTTGAAAAATTATTAAAAATAATAAACCCAATGAAAACTGAATGATAAACAGTCGAATTTTCCAGAAACAGAAGCCTTATAAAATGGCTATCTTTGAATTTCAACAAAATTATAAACAAAAAGTTTTTTAACTTCATTAGACTTAAATAATACACATATTTACCAAACTATTGTCAAAAAATTGCCTTTTGTCAGAGCTCCTCATTACAAAAAAAACATAATGAAAGTATCTCTATTTACACGGTTATCGCTCTGCGTAAATCCCGGTGGGACACCATGTATAAGTCCTAGTTAAATATTAGAAGGGTGGAGCAACTTCACATCCATGCCCCTTCCTTCATATAATCGCGTCATTGCATTCATATGTTATAAATCTAATCAATATATTCAGTAATGACTAATGGTAGTGTTTAAGTTAAACAATACCGTCGTATGTCGTACAAAATATTCGCATTACGATGTATATTTTATATTATTATGCGTACATAGGAAATGATAAAAATTGAGTGCTAAGGCTAATGGTAAACGGGTTAAATCTCGTGAGTTGTTATCAACATTTTAAGCGCTATAACACAAGAAATACATACCTGCACACGCAATTAGACATAATAAATTGTTTTGTCTGGTTCGAAGGCCCTTCCCTACTCGCGCACCGATACGAACGCGCTATAAACCCGCTATAAACCCGTTCGGCAGGTATATACATCAAATATTGGTATTGTATGTTTCTTTTAGAGATTTTCCGCAGTCTTTGATAGCAGTCATTGTAATCGATTTCGTTAAAAACTATGTCCAGGAGGGCCTAAATTAAAAATATCGGAGTTTTTGGAACCTTTTTTCGGGGTGAGGGCAGCCATACAGTAAAATATTAAAAAAAAAAAAATGATTTGGAATATAATAAGATACAATTTATTATATTATCTAAATAATTACTATCCATTGAGGCGCTCCTTCTGCCACTGGATTTTCATGGACGAAAGTGCCGAAAGTCAACCGTTACCGTTCGGAGTTGGACTACGTATTATGGCGTGGGGTTAGTGATCAGTGGCGAAACTATACGTTTATTGAAGTCCGCGGATACATTTTTTAGATGCTCTATATTTTATCTGTAACCCAATTTACAAACAGAAAAAGCGGAATAATTATATTTTTACATTTATAGAATTTAAAATTATTATATTTTTACATTTACAGAATTTAAAATTATTATATTTTTATATTTAACTAGCTGACCCGACGGACGTTGTCCTGTCTCAATTATGAATATTGAATTCGAATTGGTATAATTAATAAAAAAAAGTGTTTATTATTTTAATGCTTTATGATATACAACATTTTTAGTTTTTTTTCTTGCGTGTATATAATCAGTTTTGTTGGTATTCCGACACAGGAACAGGTGACATATAACTGGCCATGTGAAAAACATGGATTTTCAAGATTGATGCCACAAACACTTAGCGACTGATTTATTTATCGACATTGCAAATGCTAAATTGGAAATTGCAACCGTTTAAAGTCGAATGTATATAAGAATATATAAATATAGAAATATAGGATGATTTCACGTCGTAGAATTAAAGTATACTTTTCCAAAATATTAGATTGTTTGCAACTGACCTCTGTGCAAAATACCAATTAATTTATTGCTGTTGTGGAAACGCAATATTTTCATCCTTTTTTTTTATACCATGGTTACCCATGAGTATACCTGTGAACGTTTAGAATTTTCCGTTTCAGTAGATTTTCAAAAATTTTCTTTCATATGAACCTTCTCCCAATACTGACAAACACAATGAAAAAAGAATTACCGAAATCGGTCCAGCCGTTCCGCGTGATGCGATGACCAAAGGAACTTGGGATTCATTTTTATATATATTAGATATTTATTTACCACAGACAATTAACATTTTACCATAGACCATATATAACCATATACAACATACCATTGTTTTTGAGTAATTATGACATAGACAATTAATTAATTTTTCCATGATAATATGGTTATTGGTTAAATGCTTATTTATTATTTATTAACGTTTTTGTATTAAGATGTTCGCCGACCACGCTCTTAAAAAGTTTTTTAGACATTTTCAGCCAATTTTTTTAATTTTTCTCTCCGTAAGAACCATCCTCGTACTTCAAGGAATATTATAAAAAAAGAAGTACCGAAATCGGTTCAGCTGCTCTTGAGATTCACGCTTAGCAACACATTCAGCGATTCATTTTTATATTATAGATTTAAAATAATTACATTAGTATATTTGAGATGCAAAATCAACAGGCCTTCGCGTTAATATTATAAATTATCCGTACTCCAAAATATCTCATACTATATTTATATATAGTTTATATATATATATATATATATATATATATATATAGGTATATGTTCCTATACGAATGATACAGAATTAACAAACATTTTTTAAAACAGTTTATTGTTTAAATCAGAATTTTACTACGAGGCCCCTTTATAATATAAAGACGAGACTTGCGGAAAATCCCAGCGTTACTCCTACGTACAATATACAGAGTGTCCCACTGAGCAATATTTCCCATGTTAACAAAGATAATCAAAAATTTTTTTATGAGCATACCCGGGCAAAAAAAATTTTGCTGACAATAGTTTAGTAAATACAAGTGTATTATTAAAGAAGTTAAAGAACTAATTTTTTATTTTATAATTTTTGTTAAATTCGAAAATAGCTATTTATAGGGGTTCTTTTTCTGAAAATTTCGACGGTTCAATTTTCAGTATTCATTGAAATAATTATTTTTAATAATTTATCTAGTTGACAAAGAAATAATGTAAATTATTATCACTTTTTTTTTTTTGGATAATGTTTGCTGATAATGTTATTATTATTTGAAATTGTGCAAATAGCACACGATTATCTTGTAAACTAGAAAAATTATTAGAAATCAAGAAGTTATTGAGCATTGAAAGTTTAGCCATCAACATCCGCAAAATATCTGTTACACGTTTATAAAAAAAATGTAAAGTTGTTTGAGTATTCAATTTTGACAAAACACGATAAAAATCACGAAAATCTGCAACATTTTTGTAATGAAAATTCAAAAACCTTTATACATAAGGTTTGAAAATTAAATATTAGATTTTTTATGAGATTTCCTTTGCAGCCTTAGAAAAACAGTTTTACCTGAAAGTAGCAAAAAAGTTTCATGAGCGTCGGAAAGTGAAATGTATACCATGTCGGTTATTTCAACGAATTTCGATTATACCATATTAGTTATTTGGTTGTTTTTATTTTTTCTTTATATAGCCTTTAGTAATACTATTTAGCTCGACCATTAGATTAATAAGATACATATATACAGATACTAGCTGACCCGGCAAACGTTGTTTTGCCATATAAATTATTTCTAGGGAATTTATAGTGTAGAAAAAATATAACTAACTTATTGTAAGTGTGTAAGGATGTGGTAAATGAGTGAAAGAGGCATGGGGCGCTGTGAACGGAATATATAAAAAAAAAAACATCAAACATTAATTTTTGAAATTGATTATAATTTAATCCTCAAAATTATATATACCATTAATAATTAATTACGAAAGTAACACTAACAAACAATATCAATTTCTTAATGCTATAGCGTGAACAATATGTTTTGTTAGCCCATCTTTAGCTAACACAAACAAACTGGATGGTTTACCCACTCGAGAGCATGCCACGTATAATTGTCCGTGTGAAAAACATGGTGTGTTCCAATCGAAATTATAGATCACCAACATAGATTATATTCTGAAGTATATCAGGTTCTATCCAAATCCTTTAACATCGATCAGATATACAGCTTTCGAAGGGGGTTATGATCACTGGTAAGTATATGACCCGAATTATCTAGGCCATTGCCCATACCTTTACATGTCATTGCCATTGCCCACGAAAACAATTTATTTGGATTATTAAAATTATAAATGTATACAATAATTTGTAATAACGAAAACAGTACAGGGCAGTATTCACAACACGATTGTTCACTCTCACAACGGTCTATGGAATGGATGAATTACTTGAAATGCAATATCGCATAAGTCAGTAAAAATAAAGGTCTTATAATCTTAAAGGCAGAAGGAAGAAAGAAAGAAATAGATAGGATATGGGTATAAATATATAACAACTTATAACAAAACGGCGCTCTAGTCTTTGCTCCAATCGTCGTTGTTCATTGCGTTCGGCTCGTGCCTCTTATGGTCGAAATTCACAAAATTGCGCCATACTCACACGCACATTCACTTCATCGGATTGCATTTGTTCTTCCGTTCTTTGCGCTATTCTATTTCTCTTGTTTGTAGCAGCATTTATTCGACGGCTCAAATTTGCCTCTTTGCGTCTTGCTGGCATCACACACACACACAAATAAGACAAATTTAAGTACATTATGAAAAACCGGATACTGATACAACTTTCAGTTGTAGATAGAGCGGTAGCGTGCCTGGCAAATCCAATGGTTTCAAAAACTCTGTTGCATAATTTACAGCTTCGTTCGCATCGCAAATTGTGTCGGTTGATTTGTATGACACTAAATTGCCTGGCAACAACTCTTGTATCTTGAGATATAATTCTTTGGTTACCAAGGTAACCCACGAATCAACAAATACATTTTATTTACCCACCAAGTCTACGCAACAGGTCATTATTTATGATAGTTGATAACTCCTTTGTTTTTAAAGTTAGAGAATCGATAAAATGCCATAAACCTTCTCCGCAATGAGCTCTTCGATTTAAAAAAAAAAAATCATAACGATCGGTTCAGTAGTTTCCGAGAACATATCACTCAAAGGTTTTCATTTTCACATTTATATATTAGATTACTATTGGTGATTAATATATACAAAAATATAAGAAGACAATTAAGGATTAATATATACAATAATAATAATAAAAAAAAACAATTAGAGATTGATTATACAATTATATAGACAATCCAGTCTCCAGGATAAAATTAATAGTTTTAATAATCACCCCCTCCACCCTTGAATTTAGGAGGGAGTAGGTATCGAAGGAAGTGCCCCGTGCCTCGATCTCCCTTTTGAGCCTGGCACGCTCGAGCCCCAATGAGGGACACTCGAAAACCAGGTGTGTGAAGTCACAAGGACTTTCAGTATTATGGAATGTGCAAAGGGGAGAATTATTTAAGTTTAATTTAAATGAATGGCTGGGAAGGAGGGAATGGCCCACCCGAAGGCGATTTTGCCGTATAATATAGGGCCTAGAAAGATCTAGGTCCTGAAACCATGTTTTCCCTCCAAGAATTTTTTTAATAATGGATTTAAATTTTGATGCAAAGTCTGCGGGAAGATTTGTCCAATGTAGGGACCAGAGTTTGGAGACATGACGGATTAAGAGAGGTGTGAAGTCGGTCCAAGGTAAACGAATTAAAGACGGTAAGATATTAAAAGAAGCTTCTTTGGCAAGCCTGTCAGCCATTTCGTTGCCGAGAATGCCAACATGGCTCGGAATCCAAATTAACTGAACTTGGAAATTGGATTGGTTGAGTAAATGTAGATGGTGTTTAATTTGAAAAATCAGAGGAGATCATTTTGAGTTAAAAGGATTAGTTATAAGAGATTGAAGACAAGACATAGAATCAGAAGCAATTAAATAGTTATCGGAAGGTGAATTGGAAATAAATAAAAGAGCATCGAGAATAGCATAGCATTCAGCAGTAAAGGAAGAGGAAGAAGGAGGAAGATTATTGGAGAAGGAGATGTGAAATTTAGGAATGTAGAAAGAATAACCAGCTGATATAGGAGAAACTGAGCCATCTGTGTAGATGATGGTGAAGTTAGGATAATTGAGATTCGTGTAATTTGAGAAATGATCATTGACAATGTATAATATATGACATTGATGTAAGCATTGAAGAAGGCATATCAAAAAAGTTTTCAATTTGAACTAAAGGTGTAAAAAGCAGAGATTCGTATGATTGTTCATAGAGAGAAAATTTGTTTGGTCTGATGACATATTGGCGAAAATTATAAAGAGAATTGGCTGCGATTGAAAGCACAGGCATTAATTTAGAAGTATAGCGCCAAGTGATAAAGAGAGAATAGAAGGTATCGAAAATATCGTTATTTGGATGAGCTAAAGATTTTAAAATTAATTTACTTGCCAGCCAGCGGCACCTAATATTAAAAGGAGGACAATTTGTTTCAATTTCGATCGCAGGTACCGGGGTGGATCTAACATATCCTATAATGTTTCTGAGACAGGAAGCTTGGAGTATATTTATCTTTTTCCAGTTTGAATAGGCGGTTGAGCCGAATAGGAAGCAACCGTATTCTAGTTTAGAGCGTATGATTGAGCGATAGATGGACAATAGGCAGGAGGGGTGAGAACCCCACCATGTATTGGCAACCGTTCTAAGGAAATTAGACCAGCGAGTCGTGAGAGCGGAAAGTGATGTGATGTGGGGTAACCAACGAAGTTTGGTATCTAGAGTGACACCTAAATAAGTGACGGTAGTATCAAAAGGAATTTGAAAATTGTCTAGGAAAATGTGAGGATGATCATTATATCTGAGCCGAGTAAAGATAACGGATTTGCATTTCTCGGGAGCAATTTCCAGAGATATATTGGTTAAAATATTTTTTAAATCTATGAGAGCAGAGTTTAGGGAGTCTATGGCGAGATGTAGATATTTATTTGAAGAAAAGATGATATTTGGTTGTTATTCTATAAATATTAATCGTACGATCTCGAAACATTTACTGAGAATTTATATTAGCATTTTATAGACATCATTTTTGAAATTTTTTTCAATTTTTTTTGTTTGAGTTATAACATCAAAAGTTCCACCTGCAGCGTACTCTGCATGTATATCGTATATGACTACATTATGTCTATATTGCATAATATTTCGAGGGATGATATTAAAAATGTGAGAAAGTCAGTCTCGAATACACTTCACAACAAGTTCAAATAATATTTCCTATAATAAGTATACACGTGTAATGTTAAGTATATGTATTGAAACAAAGTTCATGATCACCGTGTGACGTGTAACCACACCTCCACATGATCCTTTTTCATGCTCATTCATGCGTCATAGCTATCTGAATCGGTCTTCGTTTTCCCTTGTCGCGGTTTTTTCGGTGGTTGCAGCTATACTTTTTTTCTTCGAAATAATAATACTTTGATTTTTGTGATAATGTATAATTTTCATTCCGGAAGAATATAGAAAATGAATACGACAGAGGTCAAGTTTTCGAATGTTCTCTCACAATACGAACCAATAATATTAAATCGTAAGTAACTAATGTATGAAATTTAATGTCTATACAACTATTATACAGCAAATTATTATTAAATGTACCTAAATGGATAAAATCAACACAATTAGTATTCTAGTATATTTTAACATAAAACACTTGTGCCAAGTATAATAGAAATTATAATTATAAATACAGGGACGTACTACAAACTGGTTATACAATCTGAATAAATACATTTTTTTTATCAGATAAATTGTCATCGTGTTATTTAATAGTATTTTATGAAATTTAAAATTTTAAGAAAATATTAAACCATAAAAGAAGCACCGGTTTGCACCAGCTGCTATACTCCACTCACCGGTAAACACATCCTTACCGAATGCTAGAGTTTCGAAAAGAAAAGGAGAGATTTGCGCCTGCTGTATCATCCATCGAAATCCCTTAACCCAGATCCGTGCAGCGTGCAATCTATCGTAGAGTTTCTTCACAACTCAAAACTTTTCAGCACAATAATTTGACACTACGATCTAGCATTTGACTCGACATAATAATTTAATATATACTATCTGTATTTTAATCATGTATATCAGGTGTAAATAACTAATCTTAATGTTCGCCCATAGCCACTGAAGCCAAGGATTTTATAATTTTAAAAAAAAAATACATTAAAAAATGTATCATAATTCAATATATACCCACCAACTCAATTTAGTTTTAATAACTTCAAAAAATCGTTTCTAAAGTATTTGCCATTTATTTATTAGGTTTATACATAGGTACCATGTTTACTTATTGAATATAATAATGCATTCAAAGCTCTTACAAATATTACAATATATAAGTTTAATATCCCACAGAATCACTAGGTATATTATGCATCACATCCATTTAGTGAATTCGTATTTTCATGAAGTGAATATCCACTTTGAGAAAAGTATAAGATTTTACTAAATTGATACATGAGATATGCATGTAAATAGTCATCAAGCAAACGTCTCAATCATAATAAATCATTAGTGTAAATCAATATAAATAATGAAATCGTCCAAACAAATATTATATAAGAAAAATTCAAAAATAATGAATGTTATTTTTTGTCTGCATATAATATTATATTGCCATTTGTATCAGTAGGTAGGAAATAGGTAGGATATTTGTATCAGTAGGTAGTCATAAGGCAAATAGGTACCTTCTGTAATTATAATTGTGCTGTTGGTATACATGTACATAATACAATGGGAGTATGACAATATTTTTTTATGCATGTATGAGCAATAAAGAATAATTATAATACTATTTTATGAATGTAGGTACTTACACACATGTTCAGGAAAAACATTCATCGAAAGTATGATAATCTTTTTCAAATCATATTTTCAACACCAACACGAAAAGCTGGCATCTACATCTACTATTGTTGAATTTTAATTTTTTTTTATGTAAATAAGGATTATCTGAATAGTAGATGAAGGAGTAGATGTGAATGTGTAATATACATTTATATAATTTTTGAACTAAATACAGTGGAAATTCGGTGCCTACGAATTACGATGTCTCACTCGTTATTTTATAACTATAAACTTATTGATATTTTTAAATTACATACATTTATACAATTTATGTTTCTGTTAATTAAACTTAAGGTACAAATATATTTTTTTAATGAACTGAATGGGTAAAAATTAAATTCAGAATTAACTGATTTCATATTATTAGATTTTTAATTAATATTTTATGAAGCTATTAACTACCGGTTTTAAGTTCCAACATTCCAAAAAACCTGTGGCGATGGATCTGTAAATGCGGATAAAACGTGTAGCACAATCAATCAGACATTTTAAGAACTGGAAAAACCACCAAGTTCCACGGTACTAGTAACGGTAATTTTATAATTATTGCTTGAAAATATACGACTGATTAGTTTTATTTCATAAAACTATTAATATTGTTTATTTATTTAGAGATCATACAGTTATTAAATCATAATAAACAAATAGCTTTTTAGTTATTACTTATTAATATTGTAAGATAAAAATTTAGTCCAATTCAGATATAACTAAGTACGAAGTGCTTACCTAACTTTTAACGATGTTTGATAGGGTACCTACATTAATCGATTCATGAGATGTGTTTTTTTTTTACTTTATACTGTTAGTCATCCGCAAACGGCCTTCTTGATACCTTGACTTATTGTAACTAATTCAATGATTTTTTGGAAGAGGTAATAAAAGTGGCCTTCGCTTGCTTAAACGTTGTTAATTTATACAATTAACGATATAAACGTCGCCAAAAATATAAACTTGAAATATATTATTTAGTCAATCAAAAGTTGTTCAAATTAATTACCTATTTGATATTTCTATGATATTGTACTAAATTACATTTTGTTCTTATAGCATAAACGGTTCACAATATTTTTATAAGGTCTTAACTTGTATCGTATAAATCTAATAATAACCAGAATACATACATATACGAGTATGTAAGCATTACAGTTGGGATATGATGTTACTGTACGGGGTAGTTAATTAAAAAAACCCCACTCAACAGGTGCGTAGTCAGTAGTCAAGGTTTCTAATGGTTTTTACATATGATCTATAGTTAATAGTTAGATACTTAACCTAACCTGAATTACTTAACATACTATCCGTCTATAATTAAAATTAATAAACACAAGTCTTTTCATATTTTTTTGTCAGAATAAATAGCAATTGTTTTAAATGGTGGTTTGTCAATAAAACGAATGTCACTAATGCGTATAGCCTTTACATGATTTAAACGTTTTTACTGATTCAATTTAAAAAAAGAAAGTTCATGAATGAGGTTAGAAATTTAAAATTTAATCCTCCATGACTGCATTCGTTGTATCACCTGAATTCGACCAGTTCACCACTTTTAATATGTAATATGCTTATATAGTTACACTCTTGGTTTTTGTTAATTTAAATCAATTTATCACTATAATTATAATAATTATGATAATTTAATAAGTTATGCGTATATCTGAATGAAAATATACTGTTTGTAATAAATAATAATATACATAACTACCATTTAACTATCCATTAAAGTAGGTACCTAAATGTAGTGTATCTACAATGTAGGTCCTACATATACATATACATGTATACTCGTATGCCTATATTGTAAACATCTAAACTTGATAAACTAATATTAAGAAAAAAAATATCCATTTGTAAAAATTAGGTGTAAACATACTGCAATATTTAAATTTTCAAATTACGTGAATTTTGTATTTATTTCAATTTAAAAATTAAAATAATAAATATATTTTTGAAATTGTATACAAATGTGTATTGTTTTATGTTTATACCAAGAGTCAAATATTATACAACCGTATTTAGTTTTCATATATTTGAAATATTCATTCATGATGATAATGATTTAAAAGAATAGAAAGTGTTTATTTTATATACGTGCGTGGAGCTGTGAACTAGAATTTAATCAATGTATTGATATAATAAGTAATTATTAAAAAAAAATCACCTAATACTTGATAAACTCCAAAATTTAGAGTTTTGAATAAATAAATTAATAAATTGATAATAAATAAATTGATGCATAGATTTTATAATTTTTCTTGATCAAAATTATATTTTTAATAATCCTAATCCAATATATTTTGCATAAAAAAAAACCCAAACGAGAACAAACTTTAATAAACACTGAAACACTTCGCTAGTCATGAATTTCACTTTTGTTATTATTTAACTGTATAATTGTTGTAGTTTTAAATATTCTAATTAATACACACACAAAAAGTTTATAGACTATAGACAATAATCATATCGAATTAAAATTAATATTTATTACGATAACTTAATTTATTATGAAACAAGTATATTTTTTAAATATTTTCGGATTTTGAATGCACATGTATACGTTTCTTACGTGTATCATGCGTACTAAAAAAAATAAAAAAAATACTCTTGTAGTTCAACAATTATAATTAAGAATCATGAGGATCGTACGAGGAAAAAAAAAATCGTACATTTTATTATGACCTTCATTGAATTTGAAAATTTGCATTTAACAACATGTAATTTTGTAATATCATATTAATTTCATAGACTTGAAAGTAATTTAATTTCGAAGTGTAACATTATTATCATTAAAAATATTACGTACATTTTATTTCCCGTTTTTTTGGGAAAATTTGAATTTGAATTAATAAAATATGTCTAGTTATAAAAAATAGTTACACAAGTATACATAACCATTTTACATACATTTTAAACATTGACATTGATTCAAATTATTTAAGTAATTTTATTTACACTTATATATAAAACACAAAATAATTTATGTTCTATAACAAAACTACTATGTAGAAATGACCAAGGAAACTCTATATTCATTTTTGTATAATAGCTGTTTTATAACATATTTTTTCTCTTTTCCTTTAATTCGAGTAAACATATACTATAGTAAATTTAATGCAGTGCGACGGGCCCGTCCTATACAACACACAGGGAAAGTTTCACGTGCACTCACAAACGATTGTACAAAATTTCACGTTAGGTACATACTAGCCATTCTCCGCACATAATAAGTATAATACATAATGTACTGCGTGTGGGATACGAAAATTAGTTTATAACCTAGGCCGTGTTCCGCGTAAAAGCGACGGGGAATGGTGAATTTTCCGCAAATAGTTTTTCACTGTAAATCTGACATACACCCTCTATGCGCATAATATCTATGTAACATAATTTCTTCAAATTTGATTAAAAGTTATTAAAAATTGACCAGGAGAACGTTATGTCCATGACCATTAGATTTTCACTTATTATTACTTTGTGTCTTGTACCTTATGACTCATGACTAGGGCTCGGATTTTGTAGCGAATGCTTCTTTTGATGGGAGTGTGATAGAAAGATTATTCTTAAAGATAAATACGTTTTGAATCGTTCTGATTTTAATAAAGTAAACTTTATTCTGGTTTATTTTTTTTTTTTTTTCTTAATTTTTACATAATTTTCATGAAAATTTAACATATTTGTATGTATACTACACTTGAACTATATTATTATTATCAGAAATTATAAAACCAGTGAAAACCCCAGTAATAAATGGATGACTGATAAAATAACTATCGTTATTGTGCCGAAATGTTAGTTTTATCTACAATTTAATGACCGTAATTACGACTTAAGGAAAGGGAAAATTAAAATAATATAAATGCCTATTTTTGTTTGTTTTTTTAGAATTAAATTTAATAAATGCTTTTTTTCGCTTTTTTTGGCTACTTAAAATGCTTTTTTAAGAATTTCTTTGCTACAAAATCCGAGCCCTACTCATGACATTTGTAAATTAAAATAAACGATGAGATATATGCGTATTGACGCATTGTACGATGTTTTAATTATTATTTATTACCCACTGAAATTTTATAAAAATTAGTATGAGGTTATACTATTATTAAACGTGTCCATTATATATATATATTTATATTATCTACTAATTCATAGTTTTTAAATTTAAAAGAGGAACTAATGAATTTATTATTTCGAAATTATATTATTTTATGATTTTTATAAGAATTTAAACTATAACTGTTGTAAAAAAATAAAATCTTTGAATAAACCAACAAATATTTACTTTTAACAAAACTTATGGTTAGGGCACTGGTCCTTGTGGCATAGTTCTATTTAGCAACCTTGTACGTAACTAACTGCTTTATAGGTTTTGAAAAAAAAAATTGGTTTAAAAAATGTTTAAAACGTTTTAAACATTAATATTTTGGCTGTAAAAAACATGTATTAAACATAAAAACATTGTTTAAAAAAAAACCTTTGAAACAGATTTTTTATTTAAAACATGTTTTTAACAACCCTGGTTTTTAACCATTTTGCATAATTTGTTTGTGACTAGAATAAATGCATAACGAATAAAGAACCGTGTTGTATAATTAAGTAGGTAGATATACCTACACAGAAGTCACCAAATATATTCAATCAAATTTTCTCCCTTCAAAAAATGGCTGAACATTTTTTTCCATTAGGTACCTACTTAATTTTACTTTGCGATAAGCATGCTCACCATACTAAAACATCACGTGGTTATACTGTTTCTGAAAAAACATTTGCTATGGCATGAGAGTATCTATGCAACTTTCTGTAGCATAATTCGTAACTTTGACAGTCAATAAAGTCGATACTCAACATTTATATAAATAAGAATTTTTGCGTGGAAATAAACAACTGTTCAAAATCAAAATTTTCAGAAAATATTATATATAGGTAGGTACTATGATTTAAAATTAAAGCAAGAAGTTTAAAATAAGATACTGAAATACTTAAAATATATTTATTAACGTGAAAATTAAATGTATAAATGTATAAGCTTATTTAGATTAGCAACTATACTCACGATTAAATAATAATTAAGAACATTCATGGAGAAGTAACTCTTGCCATGTAGAAATAAGAATCATAATTTGTCAAAAAAAGTAATATATTGTATGATTACTAAAACGGTTACTGGTGTATTAATGTGTACAGCTCATTTTAAATTATTTGTTAATTTATTCAAATAGTATCTTATATTAGTTATTACTATTATTAGTTATTAGTGCTACTAGTTATTGGTGTTATTACTTATAAATGATTGTCAATCAATCTAATAGTGTCTATATTGTCTGTAAAGAACACGTATTACGAGTACACTATAACCTAAGGTGACCATATTTTTGACGCACCATTTTTAATTACCTTTTTTTATAAACTCAAACAACCAAATAAAACTATAATAGTTTTTAAGTACAAATAAAATGTTTATGCACAAAAACAGTTTTATGATAATTCAATATACACTTACCCGCTAGAATGGTCAAAACAATAACTCAAAAATGCCACTGCAAAGATTTTATTGGATGATCAATTTCACCTTCATTAACATTAAGGAAAAGCTTGAAAAACTTGAAAAAACAGGACGAAATTCGTCCCGTATAACTTTTGTTCGAACTACTAGACATATATCGTAATTGCAGTACGGAACGTATGGTCACCTAGGAGGTTGGAAAGTAACCACACAAAACATATAGCAGGTAAGCTATTACAAATGTAAGGTCCAAAATGAAAAAAAAATTTTATGTTCGTATGGGCACCTATGGATGCAGGGGCGTATTTAGAAATTTTTTTTGGGGGGGGCTAAGGTATTTTCTCCAACCAAAATTCCCCAGTTCAGTCTATTAAAAACAAGAGTTAGGAATTTAGTAAACAATTTTAATTGTTATAATTTTTAATGTTTTCACAAAATTAATAATGAAATAAAATACATAATAATAATAATAATAATAATATAACAAATTATATTAAATTTAAATTTCTTTCTTTACCACTATTGGCAAATTTATCTAGTAAAATATCGTCAGGTATGTCAATGTCTCTATGAACAGCTAAAAGTGCAAGTCCCACTAGCCTGGATTCTGATGTTGTATTTCTTAAATACGTTTTGAGTCTTCTCAATGTCGAAAAGCTGCGTTCGGCTGTAGCGGTGGATACTGGTATTACAGCTAGTATTTTTAGTAATACATACATGTTTGGGTACATTAAATTATCACAGACTCTTAAAGCCTCTATAGAAGTTGTGGGTCTCAAGTTCTTTTCAGTATTCTTCCATTTAGCTTGCCAAATTTCGTACTCCGCTTCTATAATATCATTTAGCCCAGGTAAATCATTTTCATAAAATTCAACAGCTTTTTTTAAATAAGAAAATGGTTTTTCAACTACAATATTTGGTAAGACATATTGTAATGAAGTTATAGTCACATTATGAGGTATAAATCTTTCATTTAATGCCATCATCAAATCGTCTAAGTACGGTATAAAAATAGATGTTTTGTAATATTCTTCAATGTTGTTAGATGGTACATTGTTTCTATTTCTTTGACTGCTACAAATACGAGGCATTTTTGATTCAAAATTTAACTTTTCAGCAATATCTGTGGCTTCTTTATAAATATCGTTAAATTTTAAATCAACGTTTTCTCTCATGGTATGAAACACAGAAATTACATCGGAAACTTGATTAAGAGCATTAAATAAATCAATATTTTTGCTTTGTAAATATTTTGATAAATTATAAGTATAACTTAATAATTTGCTTGACACACAAATAGATATAGTAAAATTAAAGTTACAAATACAATGTAAAAGACTGTTAGCTCTTTTTGAAGAATCGGTCCCAGAGCATTCATTTTGCACTTCTTCTATAGCAGCAACAACGGGTTCTACAAATTCTTTAAAAAGCATAACTGCTTCATGGCGTAACACCCAGCGAGTTTCACATAGAGATTTCAGTTTTGTAGGTTGTGCATTTGGTTTTATTTCTTTTATTTTATTTTTAAGGACTTGAGTTCGTTTTGCCGAACCGTTAAAAAAAGAACAGCATTCACTTATTATACCAAAAGCATTTCGAATATCTTGAGATTTTGTTGCATCCGATAAACAAAGATTTAATGAGTGTGATACACAATGTGTGTATAATGCTTTTGGGTACATATCTTTAATAATTGCCTGAACACCTCTAAAACGACCACGCATTGCTGCAGCCCCGTCGTAACCTTGACCTCGCATTTTGTTCAAATCAAAACCAATATTTTTCAAAGTTTCTTTAACCGTGTTAGCCAAACCTTCGCCAGATAAATCATAAACCGGAACGAATGTAAGAAAATCTTCTCGAATTGAAAACACCTCCTCATCAACATATCGAACACATAATGAAAATTGTTCAATTTGAGAAATGTCAGTGGTTTCGTCAGCAAGTATTGTATAAAAATTAGTTTTTGATACTCTTTCAAGAATTTTTAATTGAATTAAATCCCCAAACAAATTTATTATTTCATTTTGTATAAGTGGACTTGTATACAAAGATTTACCACCACTAGTTTCCAAATGTTCTTTCAATATGTTGTCACCATTTTTCGAGCGATATCGTAGCAAACAACGGAAATTACCATCGTTATTTTTTGGTTCTTCTAAAGAAATTCTACCAGAATCCTCGTGTCCCCGTAACGCTATTTGCTGTCTGCCACACAATCGAATTGTTTGAATGATTGGCTTAAGTTTTGCGCGATTTTTTAAAATTTCATCTTTTCGTTTATTGTTTAATTGTACTAATATATTATCTTGTTTTTTATCTAAAATTGCCCTTAAGTTGTCAGCAGTAAGTAACGAATTTTTATGGTAATCATTTTTTTCATGATTTCTAAAATCTTCCAATGCGTTTTTCAACTTTGTTAAAGGTTTTAAAACAAGTTTACCTAACTTCTCATGTGACCCCCTACCAGCCTGACTTGAATTTAAGAACAGTACACAGAATTTACAAAATAAACCCTCTCTTAATTTTGAATATGATAACCATTTGAAAGTTTCAAGCCATTTAATTTGAAATTTGCGTTTATATTTTCCACTATTGTCATATGGGAAATTAAACTTAAAATCGGGTGTCCATACGTTTTGTAAAATTGAAACTTTCTCTTCGTCACTTAGATTTTTCTTACATTCAACATAACCTCCTATATCAAACTTAGAATCTAAACATTTAAAACTAGGTTCAATTACCGGAGAAACAACTGATGGACTCGGAGCTGTTTGTTCTGTTTCAAGTGTTGCCATAATATCATCATCTTGGAAAACATTCGATGTAGATGGAACTATATTATCAACGGATTCGGTGGACTCTTTAGATTTTTTATAAAAATGCAAAAATGATTGTTGAGTTCTTTTCATTATACTTAGGTACTTATATTATTATTTTATTTAATCAAAAAATAAACACTTGTCACACTCCCACTATATTAAACGTGCGATACTAAAGGTATTTATCGGACAACAAATAGTATCCAAAAATTATATTAACCTATAATACCGACAACAACTATACGACGAAAACCGACCACCGTGTTGTCACTTTTAACTTTTCGGTGATAATAATGTCAACTTCTCGGAAATAAATATATTTGGTATATTTAGCTCATACAGGCTCATATAATTGTTGGTTAATTATTAATTGTTGTTAATTGTTTTGTGGTGATTGAGACGCGACAAACGCCTGTATATCAGTAAATCGATTCTAGGTATTTCAAATCGAAACTACGATAACGCAGCATTACCGCACGTCAAAATCATGCACCATGTATCGGGCTTCTACGATTTACATCTGATAGGACATAATAAGCTGATTTAATAAACATTTCCTTGATTTCGGGGGGGGGGCTGAAGCCCCCTCAGCCCTCCCCATAAATACGCCACTGTATGGATGTAAAGAAGATCTCTAAATCATGATCGAAAACAACGATGTGTTGATAACACGCGTTAGTTCGTTTCGATTCAACATTCCCAGACCCGTATGTAGCCAACTAGCCATGTATTGGTATGTTATCTGAATTTGCGAATTCCACAGTGGCACAGGGACTGTATTATTGAGAGTATAAATAACAATAACCATGGATAATAAATGAACATTTTTTTATTACAATTATGACAATAATAATAATTCTATCGGAGTGATAAGGATAAGAGTGATAACTGATAAGGAACATTTTATAACCGAAAATAAAAAATCATAAACTGTTCGGAATGCAAATTGTTACTGCTAAGTCTTTAGCACTACCACTTAGCCCAGCACTTTGACCCCGATGAATTAACATGACCTATGTTAATGTGTTTTGTGTATTCAACGGTTTTTAACGGTCGTAATCTTCCAGTTCTCGAGTTCAGACACGTCATACCTTCGAGTTGTATCACTCCGCTGCACGGTTAATTACAATTATATAATTATGTTTACCTATAGCCATTCTACGCAGTCCGCACTCATATCGTACCGGACGGTACCAGATATTCCATGGTGTCCGTCCCTTAGTTGGTAAGTTATATTCTTAAATATACTTCAAATACCAACAACTTTATAGTAACATTATATTTATTTTTTCAGCTTGGACTTATTACAATTATTTATTCGAGTTGTTATTTAACCACAAATGGTATTTGGCATTTCATGGTGTCTACCACTGCGGCCTGAATGCATAGAAAAAGATGTTTGTGCATAGTACATTAGAACCTAGTACAGTGCTATAGTCGTATAATGATTGCACATGCCTGTTGGGCGTTGAAAGAAGTTCATAATTTCAGTTAAATGTGAGTATACAACTGTTCTTTGAAAATTTAAGTTTTTACCTGAATAATAAGTTTGTACAGGTATGGTTTCTAACGCATGACAATATTCAACCATGTATGGGATCTTTCATATTTGTTAATAGTAAGTTTACACAGACACTACTCTCATTACCATCATAATGTATTTATCCGTACTCGCCTTTAAAACCTATCAGCTTAATAGATAAAATTTATAATTGTTTCACAACAATACAAATTAAAATATTCATTATAAAATAAGAATTTAGTTAAACCTTTGATTGATATTCGAATACTGTTTTTAGATAATATAGATAACTTTATTTAAATAAAAATCACTACTTCTACTTTTAAATACAGAAAAAATATTACCACAATATTGTAATTGAGTTATCCAATTTCTAATTTAAAAAATAAATTCCAGTATATGTATGACATTGACATTAAAACAGTTTGTTCTTAATTAGTATAGCTAAGCTTTAATTATGTTAATTATAAAGAAAATAATCAATCATTTTTAAACTAATGTCACAAACTTAGCTTAAAAATCAATAATCCATTATTTTCAGATGTTAAAATATACTTCTCTAGTACCTGCTGAAATAAAATATGAATTTTACAAATTTACAAATTAACAACTATACAATTTTTCAATACCTGACCATAAACATTTAATATAAAATAATAAAATAAAGAAACAAATGTAAGTTTACCTAGACATTATATAAATATATAAAATATTAATAAAATATTTATGGTTATTCATGTAAGGTGCTCGTGTCATGCTTTACTTATAATATTCTATTTTATTAACTAATTTGTATTTACCCATTATTTTGATTAGATGATGGTGATTTTGCTGTTTTTAAATGTATTTCTACTGTAAACATGGACATTGTTGTTATGGCTGTTTTAACGTTGCATTGTGCAATACTTTACTTTTGCTGTGCACAGTTACTAATACTTTGATGTATTGTTCTTGCCTACAAATGCTGAAAAAATGGAATTTTGAATTATTCCAGGACTGCTAGTGTGAAACTTTAATCCCCATTTTGAGATATTTTTTGGGAGTTTTTAGTCACTTGTTTGAAGTCTTAAGTGTTGATATGTGTAATCAGTTTTGATTGGTAAATATTTAATTACATTTTCAAGTTAGAAACAATCAAAGTTTACATTTTTAATTCTGTATCAGATAACTCATTTGACCATAAAAAGTTATTGTATAATTCATGAAGTTATACATGAGAACATTAAAGTAATATTATTCCCAATTATTTTATAAAAAAATGTCTATAACCCTAATATCTGATAAAAAAAGCTAATAACTTAGGCCACATTTATTAATTACAAGCTGAATTACCTGGCCTTACATGGGCACAATTTTTAAAATTCTATAACCCTAAATAAATGTACAAAGACAATGAAATAAATTCTAGCTTAATTTTGTCAGCATATCTCATTAATCCTGTCAACAGAATAATCAATCTCTCGATTTTCTAATAGATTATTGAAGAGCCTTTGGACACATAATATTTTTTGTTTTTTTTTAATAACTTTCCTTAAATATTGTATAATAAAACCCTATATTACTGATTTAGTTTAACTAAATATTTATAGGTTTTACATGGACCTTCATCCATATATTAATAGTTGTGTTCGAACAATTATAATATGTTAAGAAATATGTAACTCTTATGTTGGACTTAACAGAACAAAATTAAATTATACAGTGTTTGTGTTAGTGATGGTAAATTAATTTATAGTATTGTTCATTTAATTTACAATTGTGGAGAACAACTAAAATAGTATTATATTTCGATCTCTTTTTTGATTTGTTTTTATATAATTTGAATCTCAAATTCCATACATTACTCATTCTAGATCTAGATATAAGATTAAAATTACTTCTCTTTAATAATAAACAATATACAGCTGTACCTAATTATCTTATTTTTTTTTTTAAGTTTGTTTCATAAAACCTTTCATGTCGTCTTTTTTTCTTTAAGTCATGTATAGGTACCTGCAAACGGCAACATTATTTTTCTCTTACATCAACATTTCACTCATTGTAAAATTAGGACAATTAATCATTGACTATGTTTATCAAAAAAAAAAAAAATATATTAGTCTTACATGTAAAGCAAAGCAATTGGCAAGTAGATAACATATAATACTTAGGCTTGCATATGGATAAGCGTATAAAATGTAAATCACTCATTGAGTATGTTGTATCAATAAAAAAAAAAATATATTTTTGGGTTTTTAAAAATAATTTACGAATAGAATATATTTCTTTTGTACGGTCAGTTATTTATATTGGTGTTAAAATATGAAAAGGGACTTAATTCACCCAATTAAATTAAAAACCACATTTTATACTAATATATATTAAGGTTACCAAGTTTTTGTAGTATGGATTTAACTTATAATTAACTTATAATAAATATTTAATGTATTCAATTTATATAGATTATATAATAAAATGATCTACTATATGTTTACAAAAATAAATATTGTATTCATACTTTTGAACATAAATATAATACTAGATATAAAAAAAAATTATTATCAATCAAACTGTAAAAAGTTTTTTGGACTAAAAAGCTGTATTAACGTATCAATTGATCTAGGTAAATCTTTAAGTATTAATTTTAACCAGTTCAGAAATCAATACAGTTATAACAAATGCTTAAGTTAATTTAATATAATTTAATACTGTTAAATTAATTATGGGCTATAGTTTGAAGTACACTTTTTTTAAATATTTTATTTATTATTTATTTTTCCACTGAATATATTACATATTTTTTTGGTTTTTCTATATTTTTTTATTGTTTTGTTAACTACTTAGAATATCATAATAATAATAATAATTTAAAAATACCAAAAGGAATCATTTATTCTACACATCACCAAAAGTGCTATTTTGTAGTCTTTATCAACACATATCAGTATATCACTCAAGCACTAAAAAATAATAAAATATAAAATTAAGTTATTATTTAAGATGTATAAAATATAATGGTAAAAAAAGGTGAAATCCCTAGGTCGGTTGAGACTCTACTGTCAACAAAATTCAGTGATTGTTCATTTGCAGTATTTTTCATTTATACTTAAAACCAACGTGGCAATGTACCATTGCTCTCAAAAAAACCATTCTGAATAAAAGAGGTATATCAGTTTACATTTTTAAATATAGTTGATATTATACTAGAACCAAATATCTTAATAAGATAGGTTTATAAGTTTTGTTAGTATCTATTTAAAAACAGGAAAATTAATAAAATGATGTAGGTAATAAGGTATTGTATTTTAATTAATTTTGTCCTTTAATTTATACACTCTTATTAGCAGAATTATTAATTTAAAGTTAATTTATAATAAATAAATTTGTAATAAGAATTATAGATTCAAATCGAGACTATTTTTAAATTATAATATGTACTACATTTAAAACATAATTTCATATTTTTAAAGCGACCAATGCTGATGGTAAGTAATATTCGTTTCCAATTTAATAAATAGTTGATTTATTTGACTGAAATTATTAAATTTCTTTAAATATACTGTGTATGCAAAAGTAAAAAAGTAAAAGTATTAACATCAGCTAAAGTGAACTTATACTATAAATAACTATACGTCTATTTTTATATATAAATATAAGCTTAAGACATTTTTTAAAGTGAAATTATATAGAAAAATAAATGTCATTATTCATCAGCATAATTTCATATTATTTTAGCGATTGAGGATGCAAGTATGTTGTTTTCAATTTTAACCAGGGATTCGAAAAAATGTTCGCATTTAAATAACAAATTATATATTTAAATCACTCTATTTTTTTTTAGATTATGAAGGTACGTGTGTATTATAAATATTTGTTACTTTTTATGGGAAATAGCTATATGGACTAAAAACTTAAATTTTAGAAATATTTGTTTAACTTATAATTAATTTTTTCTATAATTTAAATGAACAGAATGCCTGTTAACATCAGCAATAGAGGGACATTGTTAATGCGACAATTTATTAATTGTTTAAATTTTAAATCTATAAAATATGTAATATATAAAATACGTTTATCATTTTGTTTATTATAAAATATGAGACTTTGAAAATTAGTCAATTTAGTAGTTAGCTTTACTTAGTCTATGACCTATGTCATACCAATTAAATTAATGGACGATAACGCCGTTAAAGATTTCAGATTTGTCTCTTACACACAATAATGTTCATCTACTTTCCGCACACTAACACCGTCATGTTAAATTGCCTATGCTATTTTCCTTAAAACATGTTCGACTGGAGCCACTTGTAAGTTCACGGATACTTTGTGCACATCGAAATAACATTGAAAAATGTAATAGGAATATTTCATTATTACATATTTTGGAGTAAAAATATTTAAATATTAATATCATCGGAGTATATTGTGGTTAGAGTCTCTTCGGTTGATAATATTTTTCACTATTACACAAACAATCGAGAAATTATTTTTCATAATTTTAATAACCTACATGTATCATTCATAAATTTAACTGATTCATGAGCGTAATGCTTGTGCATAAAATGTTTAAGTACTCTATCCGAATTTCATAATCATTACTTCGAATCACTTACAAAAATTCACTAATCTTGGTTAAATTTTCAAATCATCAGGAAGTGGAATTTTAAGATGGGCTCTCATGGTCAATTTTTCCAACAGGCTATATTTGTTTTTTTATGGTAACCTCCATAGATGATTATCTCACAATGGTGATAGATGCTTAATTCTTGACTTATGCAATTGGTATAATCGAGTGAAAAGTTAAACTAATAAATATTGATGACATTTATCTTAGAATTGAAATTCATAACAAGCGATTTAATATTATTGACAAAGGTTTTACATTTTCAAGGCAATCACAATATACAAATATTATTATTTATATTTTCACAATTGATGGATTTTCGTTACTGTTTTCAATAATTTTATATCTGTATTTATGTAACAGAACGAGCAGACAATTCACTTATATTATTTTGCAAAAAAAAAAAAGGTGTGAGTGTCATTGATGGATGGCTTCTCTAATCCAGTTATTCATGTAAATATATATGTTTTTGTAAGTTAGCTTTAATATGATGTATATATGTAAATGTCTCTTATCACATGTACTTATCGTGCATCCTAGGTACAGATTGTACATTCATATTAAAGGAAAAAAAAAAAAAAATTATTTTGCAAAAAACATTAGTAATAAGACAATTGTTTCAATGTTCTTTCAATATTAGATTAACATTTGAAATAAAATTGTACAAAGTGTATTAAAACTTTACTCAATATAAATAGGAGACTTATTATCGTTGTTGTTGTATGGAATTTACATGATTTACCGCTTGTTTTCATGTACGAGTTTGTCGGAGAATTCCGATAGAAGGTTATTAGTGTTTACGTTTTAAAATGAAACGTAGTACGGTAAGTTTTTCATCTGGGTTAAAAGTAAACGTTATGACTTATGAATAAAAAAAAATTTCAAACGACGATTTGATCAAACTGTTAACACATATAGATTAGGAATTATTATATTTTTATTCGTGCATTATATATGTACAAAACTACGGATTAATAGCAACATTAATCACGATAAAAAAACAAAAACAGTAAACATTTATTTTAGATTGACCTAAAACCTGAAATAATTTATTTAGTTTCCATTATTATATACAGTCGAATCTGCTTCTGACGATCTTCAAGAGACCTAAAGAAACAGATCGTTGTATCCGAACTTCGTTGTATTCGAATTTTGTTGTATCCGAACTTCATTGTATGCGGATGACAAAATAAAACTCGATTTTATAGTTATTAATTTATTAATTAAATTGTTTCTATAACAAATGTGTATATTGCATATTATATAAACCATATATAATACGAGTATACATACAGAGTGACCTTTACGACGTGCTATTTCCCTATTTTTGGCCGCAAAAATGCTTTCATTTGAAATTTAGTTATCATAAAAACTATGTTTTCTACAATTTATTTGCATGCGTGTATGTCTATAAAAAAAATAGTGGCGATACAAAGTTTTATTTTTCAATTGAAAATTTTTTCACAGTGTTTTTTTATTTAGGGCATTTTTTTGTGAATTTTAACGTATCGAATAAAATTATTCATTATTCACTGCGATTCGCCGTCTGCAGTTCGCTATTAAAGCAACGCCTAGACACTTGCGTGTTATAATTAAATAGTGAATTATTTCCACCTTTTTTCATTATTATTTTCGCCGATGAGTCATCAACTTTTATACTACCGTTTTATGTCTGCCGTTGCGGCGATACCAATGTGCAGTGCCGGATTAAACATTGGTGGGCCCCTAGGCAATTAAAATTTTGGGCCCCAACAAAATTATTTTTTACATACATCTTTAACTTTGCTACCCTATAGTTGAAATAAACAACTTTAATAATAACAAACTAATATTAATAAATAATTTCTAAATCAAGTTTCATTAATTTCTCTTGTTTTTTCTTCTTTTTTTCTGCACCACTTTGATACCTTTTCATCTTGGATTCTAATATTTTAGAAAAACAAAAGTTATATTTTATAGAAGCATACCTAGATTGAATAATACATAAAAAATGTATATTGCTTTCATTCATTACCGTCAAACCGGGTTACTTGGGACACTTCACTCTCTAGGTAGGTATTTATTATTAAGATTCGAAATGGGAAAATATTTTAAAAAAGTTGGTGGAATTATTCGGTAGAAACTTTAAAAAAAGCCGTAATAGAATAGAATTAAGGACAAAAAAAATAACTTTTCGGGACGCAGAGAAAAAGTACGGGATTTCAAAGTCTACTCTGCACAGAAAACCACTGATAATCGACAGTTTACTGTATATTATATAAAATAATAAAGCTAGTTACACTCGAGGCGTTATGAACGCGCGTGTGTAAAAACTAAAAACTTACCTTTCAAAGCACAACAATTTAGCAATTTGACAGAACTCTATACGATACTTTTCTCAAGTGATAGATATCAAATAAAATGATTAAAGCTATATATTATCTATAATAGTACGTACAACGAATAATGATGTAGCCATGTGGTCCATTAAAATCTATTTTTGATATTTATATAAATAACTACAATAAAATACAGATAACGACGGTTATGTAATTATTTTCGTCACTGTCACCGTCGCCGTATATCAATATATGATAAATATTATCAAGTACTTATTTACCACGACGATAAAATCCACCAAATAATTTTATTTTTAATACTGCGTATAATACCTACAACTTAATTTTTATATTTCATATTGACTTTTGTTCCGTAATCTCGTAAATATGATACAGGTATTATTAAATAAAAAATAGTGTGGTTTTTCGTTTTCATGGGGCCCCTTAAATGAGTAAGGCCCCAAGGCAGGCGCCTACTCCGCCTAATGGGTAATCCGGCACTGCCAATGTGATTACTATTATATATCTTCCACTCAATTAAAACCCAAATTGTTACCCGCAACTACATCCGTGAGCTATTAATTATTTTATTATTCATTCGTGAATTCTTTCTCTCGGTTTCTGGTCACTCGGTACTAGTCATCAGTGGCGTCGCTGCGCATCTGTAGGCCAGGGGCGGAAATAGTTTTATATACTATATTGCTTGAGTTTGGGGAACGGAGTAATGAGCACCCCTTATTTTTTTAAAATATATTAGAGTACCCTTTAATATTCTTTATTCAGGAGTTTAACTTACGAAAACAAAAAAAATTGAACTTAAAATGTTATGATTTCGGGAATTTAAAGATTCCTCAAAAATAGAGGTATTAAATTCACTTTTAACTGCAATTCAACCTATTTCAGTCCCAGTGTGAACTTTGGCTCTAGTATAAGATCTAAAAGACACGCATTAACATCTAAACATTTTACCATCGATGTATCGATATTATATCGAGTACTTAATAAAATATATCTATAATATAAAAATGAATCGCAAAATGTGTTGGTAAGCGCATAACTCAACAACGCCTGGACCAATTTGGCCAAATCTTTTTTTCAAATGTTCGTTGAAGTTCAAGGATGGTTTTTACGGCGAGAAAAATTAGAATTATTGCTGGAAAAACCCTAAAAATAGCCCTTTTCTTTTTCTAATACAAATGATTTGTAACTAAAACGTAGTCAATTTGAGCTTTATTGCTATGGTATAAAGTTCATATTAAACTAGCTGGTTTACCCGGCTTCACCCAGGAGGTATTCAACTATTATATATAAAAAAAATGAGAATGAAAAAAATACTATTTTCTTATATTATACCTTTTTTATTTATATTGGCTTCGCAACTTCTTATCCAATTCTCATACAGTTTTTTTTAAATGAAAGACGATATCACGGTAATAGGCATAAATAAAGTCCGATAATGTTAGTCAATAATTAGTTATCTATACATATAATCCAAATACCACTGACTCACTGATCGCTGTATCTCAAAAATTATTAACTACTCAACGTAAGGTGAACTCAAGGTGAAGATGGCTACGATTTCTCAATAAAAATGATAAATCCCATTACAGGTAACTAAAATATTAGTTTAGCTATGGCGATAATATCTCAGTCATTATATTATGTATTTTAATTTTATAATTGAATGTTATTAAAACAAAATCTATTTACAGGTTCTGAAACCAACAAAAAAGTCAGTTCAATGAAATTCATACCGCCTAATGATTCGGGAAAATGAAGATAATCACATATTGAAATGTCGGCGATTATATCACAAATATGTTGTTGACATGTATGTTAAAATTGAAACGGAGAGATTAACATTCATCAGGTTGAATCAAACCAAACTCCGATCTGAAGAGTATATTCACCTTCGAGATGCGATTAATACTGATGGAAATGCACAGAATGTCGGTCGGATGACTATTCTTCCAGCAACATACATCGGAAGCCCTCGGCATATGCACGAATATGCTCAAGATGCCATGTCGTATGTTCGTCATTATGGTACAGCAGATTTGTTCATCACATTTACATGCAATCCGCAATGGATAGAAATCAAGCAGGAGTTATTCTCTGGGCAATCACCCATTGATCGTCATGATATTACAGCCAGAGTCTTTAGACAAAAGTTGAAATCTTTAATGGATTTCATCGTAAAACATAATGTGTTTGGTGAGACACGCTGCTGGATGTATTCTGTGGAGTGGCAGAAACGAGGATTGCCACATGCACACATTTTGATTTGGTTGGTTGAAAAGATAAGGCCAAATGAAGTTGATGCAGTGATATCAGCTGAAATCCCTAATGTACAAGTAGATCCTGGATTGCATGAGGTAGTTATCAAAAACATGATACATGGTCCCTGTGGAACTCTTAATCAAAATTCACCGTGTATGATGGATGGTAAATGTTCAAAACGATATCCACGGACATTAATATCGGAAACAATTACTGGTAATGACGGTTATCCATTGTATCGTCGCAGATCGACAGCAGACAATGGAAAATCAACAATTGTCAAATTAAATCAACAAGATATTGAAATAGATAATCGTTGGATTGTTCCATATTCACCCATTTTATCAAAGACATTCAAAGCACACATCAACGTTGAATCTTGCCATTCAGTGAAATCTATTAAATACATTTGCAAATATGTAACCAAAGGAAGTGATATGGCTGTGATTGGAATTGGTGCAGAGAATTCCAATGATGAGGTTACCCAATACCAAATGGGCCGCTATGTCAGTAGTAATGAAGCAGTTTGGCGAATATTTTCTTTTCCTATTCATGAGAGACACCCTTATGTTGTTCACTTAGCTGTGCATTTAGAAAATGGACAAAGAGTGTATTTTACAGCACAGAACGCAGTACAAAGAGCTGCTCAGCCACCATCTACTACATTAACCAGTTTTTTTGAGACATGCCAAAACGATGATTTCGCACAAACATTGCTATATTCTGAAATGCCAAAATATTATACCTGGAATCAATCCTCAAGGATTTATACGACGGAAACAAGGAAAACCAGTTCCAGGATATACAGATGTATATTCCACCGATGCGATTGGCCGGATTTATTCAGTACATCCAAGCAATGATGAATGTTTTTATTTACGACTGCTATTAGTCAATGTACGTGGCCCAACATCATTCCAACAGTTACGAACTGTTGATGGTGAATTGTGTGGATCCTACAGAGAAGCACTCTCAATGATGCTGTAATATCATCACACGCTCATCAAATACGAACATTGTTTTCTATAATCATATCTACATGCTTCCCATCAAACCCAATTGATTTGTGGATCAAGTACAAAGATTATATGTGTGATGATATTTTGTATCAAATACAGAATAGAATGGGAAATCCAAATATACAAATCAGTGAAGAAATTTACAATGAAGCATTGATTTCAATTGAGGACATGTGCTTGATAATGTCAAACAAACTATTAATTCAATTAGGCCTGACCGCGCCCAATCGTCCAATGCATGACGCTTTTAACCAAGAGTTGCATCGAGAAAGACTGTATGATCTCAACGCTTTGAAAGAATTAATTCAAACAAATCTTCCACTGTTAAATGAACAACAGAAGTATGTATTTGAAACTCTTATGAAAGTAACAAATGATGAAACTGGAGGGATTTACTTCTTAGATGCACCTGGTGGTACAAGAAAAACTTTTTTGATTTCATTAATATTAGCAACAATTCGCTCACAAAATAAAATTGCACTTGCACTCGCTTCGTCGGGAATCGCAGCAACTTTGCTTGAAGGTGGTCGAACAGCCCATTCAGCACTAAAATTGCCATTAAATATGCAAAGCAATGAAACTCCAACCTGCAACGTTTCGAAGAACTCTGCAATGGCAAAGGTTTTGCAGCAATGTTAATTGATTGTTTGGGATGAATGCACGATGGCACATAAAAAATCTTTGGAGGCTTTGGACAGAACCTTAAAAGATCTACGGAGCAATAATAACCGATTTGGTGGTGCAATGATTTTATTAGCAGGAGATTTTCGTCAAACATTGCCGGTGATTCCACGATCAACGCCAGCTGATGAACTCAATGCATGTCTAAAGTCCTCCAGTTTGTGGAAACATGTCAAAGTACTTCATTTAAGCAAGAATATGCGTGTCGAGTTGCAAAATGACCAATCTGGAAACATATTCTCTAAACAACTCATTGACATTGGTAATGGCAAATTTCCTATAGACATGTTGACTGGCTGCATTAACTTTCCTCAAAGTTTTTGTCAGTTAACTCGATCAAAAGATGAACTTATTCAGAAGGTGTTTCCAGATGTTTCTCAAAATAACAGAAACCATGATTGGTTGAGCGAACGAGCTATACTGGCTGCAAAAAACATAAATGTAAATGAATTAAATTTCAAAATTCAAGAACAAATTACAGGCGAATTGAGGATATATAAATCAGTTGATTCGGCTACTAATCAAGATGATGTAGTCAACTATCCACCGGAATTTTTAAACTCGCTGGATTTGCCAGGATTGCCACCTCACAATCTTCAATTAAAGGTTGGATCGGTGGTTATAATGTTGCGAAATATCAACCAACCGCGTCTTTGCAACGGTACACGGTTAGCGATAAAAAAATTACTAAACAATGTGATAGAAGCAACTATACTCAAAGGAAAGTATAAAGGAGAAGATGTTCTCATACCGCGCATCCCAATGATTCCGACTGATGTGCCATTTGAGTTTAAACGACTACAGTTTCCAGTGCGTCTTGCTTTTGCTATGACTATAAACAAGTCCCAGGGGCAATCATTAAGTGTTTGTGGTATTAATCTAGAAAACCCATGTTTCTCCCATGGTCAATTGTATGTTGCCTGTTCCCGTGTTGGAAAACCATCAGATTTGTTTATCTATGCGCCAGGTAATCAAACAAAAAACATCGTATACCACAAAGCACTACAATGATAATAATAATAATTATGATTCACATGATTAACAATAAAGCGATTACTTACTTTTAAATCCTTATATATGTTTTATTTAATTATTTTTTATTCACAACGCCCTATCACCAGGGTGACGGTTCTGTTCAGGAGAATTTTTTAAAATACGTAGGCACAAAAACTGCCACATTACAAATCTTTTTGACAGGACGAAGTCTGTCGGGTCAGCTAGTGAGTAATAAATATAAATATAAATATCAATTTAAATATAAATATAAATATAAGTATTTAATAAAAAATGTTGCAAAAGTTATACCATATCAATACATTTGGTTCCATCAAATTTATATTGACTATCTTTAGAAACATTAACTGATCCAATCGACCTCTTTCACTCGGAATCATTTTTTCAAAAACAATGGCGTTGTCGCCCGATAACGGCAACAAGGGTCACCGCCTCCTCCTTCACCGCGGCCGCGTTGCGTATGGTTTAAAGCCGAGAAAATTGTTACAACATTGATGCAGATAGAACTCGGAGGCTCAGCGTCACGATCTTTGTGAGGTGGGCAGTCGAGGTAGCCAGGTAGCCCGTGGTTTTAATTGAATGCGTGTAATTAACACGTTGACTGCCATGCGGCAGCCGGCGGTCGCATTGTTATCTTTCCTCTGAGGCCACGTTATATTTTCGATGTCATTCCAAAAATGTAATTGGCGTATTTATAGAACAAATAATCGACATATATTACATATAATTAAATGTATATATAATAATCGGTTTGCGGCAAATGATACATCATTTTACGTGAAATTTTCTCCTCTACGCCATCATTTAAAAATAATCTTCATAACTTTGACGCCACGAAAAATAATCCCCTTTACAAATAAATGAGATTATGACAGCCGGCGGTCATACGGCGTATAAATAATAACAACATGCGACCGCCGGCGTCCGTAAAATTACTGTTGTATGATAATAGTCTGCGGACGCCGGCGGCCGCATGGCAGTCAACGTGTTAAGGTCGGCACCCTTTTTATCCGAAACCGTACCGTTCCCTATTCCGACGATTCCCTTTTCCATTAGATTTCAAAGTTGGTACTATGTGCAATATGAATACATCGATAGTACATCTATAGTTTTAGGAAAATTATTATTTCTGTGTAAAAAATTACAAACTGTACAATTTGTATAAAAAAATGATTTTCGTACAAAATAAATAAAAAGAAAACGTTCATAAATCATTGAATGTATAGGCGATTATACAAGTTGTACAAGTTTGATAAAACGATGATTATATACGTAAAATAAATAAAAGTAAAATAATAAAATTTATTTCCCGGCCTCGAATTCAACGATCGTGTGTTACTGTGTTCGTATAGTAATAAATAATAATTATACGTAAAAATTCTTTGATTACTTACATTCAAAAATATGTTTTAAATCAATAATATCATTTTTTTTGTATATTTATTAATTTAAGTTATGTTAGAAAATAGATAAAAATAAACAATGACGAATTATGAAGAGCATAAACATATGTAATGATGTTTTTAAGTAAATACCATGGTTTACAAAAATTGTAAAAACCTATACCCTATATAGTACTGATGTAACGTTCCTCTACAACTACTGCGTTCTAAAATTTTTACCAAAGTTAAAATATTTAATAAAACTCAACCGTATAAATTAAAATGAAAATTATAATATATTTGTCAATGCTATGTCTCAACATCTACCGCTGCCATTCTTGTAATTTATATTTAAATAAAAACATATATGTATATATTATCTATATACTAATAATACACTTATATTTAACAAACTATTATCAATAAAATTTGCTTCTCCCAGGGATGCTTATAAAAAAAAACGGAATTCGATTATGACTATTTACACGGAAGATATCGCTCTGCGTAAATACCGGTGGGACACCCTGTGCAGTTTTGCCTTATAATGATTAAATCAGGATGTTAATGCTATTATACAAAATATTAAATACCAACGTTTAAGAAATAATTTCATATTTTTAAAGCGACCGATGCTGATGGTAAGTAATATTCGTTTCCAATTTAATAAATAGTTGATTTATTTGACTGAAAATATTTCTTTTAATACACTTTGTATGCAAACGTCAAAAAGTAAAAGTTAATATAAGGCTAAAGTGAACTTATACTAAATAACTATACGTCTATATTTATATATAAATAAAGTTTAAGACATTTTTCAAAGTATAATTATATAGAAAAATAAATACCAAAATTTATTGATCATCATAATTTCAAAATCTTTTAGCAATCGATAACACAGGTATTTAAATTACTTTTATTTCCAATACAATAAATATAGCATTTATTTTATTGAAAATTTTAAACTTCTTAAATATAATTGTATATTGTATATTGTACGCAATAAGCAAAAGTAATAATAACCTATAAAACAATGACTTTAGAGTTATTATACAAAAACTTTAGAAACACCGTTTATAATTATAATTGCATATTATTTTAGAGATTAAGGATGGAAGTATGTTGTTTTCAATGATAATTTTAATCTTAGAGTCGAAAAAATTTTTACAAATAAATAAAAAATGTTCACAATTAAATAAGAAATTATATAATTAAACAGCGGTTTTTTTTTTTAGTCTGTGAAGGTAGTGTATATTATAAATATTTTTAATTTTTTTACCGGAAATAGCTTCAATTTTCGAAATATTTGTATACGTTAATAATATAAATAATAGTTTTATTTTAATTTTTAATTTTTTTAATAAATTAAATAAATAGAATGCCTGTTTATAATAAATCATCATGGGTTAATTTATTAATAGTTTAAATTTTAATTCTATAAAACATTTATGTAATATATAAAATTTATTAATAAATTATTTTATTATGAAATATGAGACTTTGAATATTAGTCAATTTAGTAGTTAGCTTTACTTAGTCTATGTCATATTTTGGCAAAACTGAACACATTAGGTATAATAAATTTAGGTTAAGCTATTTTATCGTGTTCGATTTTTGTCATCACTCATTACTTAATTAAGTACGTTTGAATCATGTTTTCTGTTCTATAACATAATTACAGTCTTAATATATAATATATATCTATATACACGAGTATCTATAACATATAATTCGATCACTGATCGTTTTAAAGTTTTATATTTGTTTTATATTTTTGAACAGTTGAAATAAAAAAATTTTATAAAAGTGAGTATTAGTATTCAGAGTGTTTCGATATTGTTTCAAATAGATTTAAACTTCTATCGTTACCGATAATACCGCATGTAGGTAATATTACAGTGGTATTATATTTTTAAAAATCGTTCATCATTAATTTACATCATACAGTTGATTTTAAGCCAAATCGATTATTGAGGACACCTAAAATAAAATCGAATAATCATAAGTTACACATTGTTTTTATCTTTTGATTAAAGCACTTTTATTTTATTATTTTACATTTTATGATTATTTTTAGCACGTTATTGTTTTTCGTTATATTAAAGTATAGGAAATGTACATAAAGTATTTTTGAAATCAATGAAATACGTGTTAATCGAGTTTGGATGTATTTCAACGAGCCTACTAACAGTACTAAGTACTGCGTTATTGATGTTTATTAGGTTGTTCAGAATGTGATAATGAAATTATGCCATATATCAAGTATACATTTGAATCCATAAGTAAGTTTAGCCGATAAGGGTCTCGAACCATTTAAATATCCTTTGAACGATTATACAAAATATATTAGTTATATAATTTAAAAACTGCGATCGACTTATGACTTATGTAACTTCAAGCATTTAAATATTTAAAATTTTGAAATTATAGTTCACTTTTAAAATCACTTATTGACATCTGAAGTTAACGGAAACGAAATATTTATCGATCCTTTCTTTGTACATCAGATTTATTATATTTTTTATCTTTACCTAAGTCTGAAAAGTCATATATTAGTTACATTATCTAATAAGTACCTATATATATAATATATATATAAGTATTCAAGTTGACTTTTTAACTATGCTCATCCCCTTTTTGTCTGTAAAAATGGTATACTTTCTAAAACTTTTTATTCATGCTTATACTTAAAACCAACGTTATTTACGCAATATTTTATTTAGTCAAACGTTCTGGTATTTTTGGTGTAACATACTCATTATTCGGACCTATACTTCCGGAAAAATTAAAATTTAAAATTGCATATGAAAAGTGTATTCGCGTTATCTTGAATCTGTAAGAATTAGCGATATTGTGTAATTACAAATTATTATAATTATTGTAACTTGATAGAATATTTTCCTTTATACTTTATAATTGAAATAGGAATAGTTCAAAAACAATACTCGTTCAAATATTGATTTCGATGTATCAAATTCACAGAAAAATTCTTTCTATAAAAATCATTGTGAAAAAAGGGTGTTTCCATTTGAAAAATAAAAGTTTCTATATCGCCACTGGACACCCTAAAGGTGGCATGAAAAATATAAGTTTTGAAAACATATAACTCTCATGGTAATTTGAACATTAAAAAAAAAAAAATCCAAATTCAAGCAATTTTACGATCAAAATAACGGGGCGAGTATAGTTAAAAAATCACACCGTCTGTATATTTAACATAATCTTTGCATACAAATTCTATTCTAGAGGTACCTATTGATCCAATGGAAAGTAAGTAAATTTGAACTGTTTCATGTGTATTAGATTACTTTACATCTAAAATTGATATGTCCTATCGCCGGGAGTCGTGCTAAAATTGTACCCGAAACGTCACGCTGCAATACGTTATCGTCGACGCGTCGCGACGACGGAAAATGACTGACATGCGGACATGCATTGTGTGACTTGACTAAGCATTTTTCTACGAAAACAAAACCGTTGATCGCGCAACGGTGCGTTTTACTGGTTGGGTGAGGGTACTTTTTCAAACTCTGAGTGAAACGAGAAATTGATTGGCTTTAACATATGTTTTTTTTTCTTCGTACACAGTTTCCACTAGCAGTCCACTTATCTACCTATCGTTTTTCATGGATACAAGATTTTTCATAGTATTTGCTTTATTTGGTTGTTAATTTATAAATTTAAATTGTAGCGCCTTTAAGCCTACATAATATTATCGGTATATCGATATTGCCATTCGAAATCTTAATTTTCGAAAACTTTTTTTTTTTTTGCAAAATTTAGAACATAAAAATTTCAACCTTCTTGATTAAGAAATTTGGTACTAATATAATATTATATCGACCATCCTTTGAAAATATATAGACTGATCAAACTTCTCTCTTAAACTCTGGATCGTTTCAACTCTTTTCGAGAGCAATGGTATATTGGTTTCAATGTTTAAAGACCCACCTCTATAGCTCACCCGACCGTGGGGTGACACCTGACCTAGGAGTTTCAGTGGTTTTTTATTTTATTTTCTATAAAAAAATTTATTCCATGGTATTTAATGATATACATTATACTTTTTCAGTCATCCCAGATAAGACGAAAATCAGTAAGTTGATTTCATCTTAGCAGAGTTCACATTAACTTTTACAAATACAAATGTCATATTATTGTATAATACACATATTATACATATAAATTTATATGTACTATAAATTCATGCTATCCCTCCTAGGACTTTCCCATTACGATATCTCTTGAGATCATGAAGAAAATCAAATTCTGTTTTTATAAGTCTCGCAGAGATTAAGAAAACAGATACCTCATATTCTAATTTAATTTAATGTTTTGGTATAAAATTAAAAAACAAATTATTAGTATGGTAATAAATAAAACAAAAGTTTTCTGAAAACAAAAAATAAAATAAAATTCTGAGGTTGTTGAAAATAAAATGTTGATGCGTCAACATTTTCAGAAAAAAATTAATTCAATAAGATGGTTATCTTCAATATTTTAGAAAATAATAGGAGGAAAATAATTTTTTTACTTTTTTAACAAATCATGTTTTTATTCTTTGTTCCTGTGAGTCTTTAAAAAAAACAAAATTTTAATATCTTCATTACACCTCAGAAGATATTGCAATGGGTACATCCTCGGTGGCTTGGTGGCGCACTCGGTTTAGTATTGACGCATTCAACTTTTTTAAAGTATAATTATACTTTTTCTAGTTCCTATATTTTTACGACATTTTTCTGATTGAATTATGTACTTACCTATAATGCACTTAATAAAATGTTTATCGAAAAATGTATTTAACTATTTGTATCATATAAAAAATATCATAAATATTGTAATCGATACAAAGAGAACAATAATGCATAATATTAGGGCTGTAGATATCATTGAGTTTTGTTAGATTTTTTTTGAGACGTGGATTATTGATATGTCTACAGTAATAATATAACAATATGTTATTCAATAATAATACTTAAAATCTATTTATTATTTATAGAATTAAGGGATGCACGTAAGTAAATGTTGATCTTATGTTTCAATTAATTTTAAAACAATTTGACAAATATAACGTTTTACTTGATTTGAATACACAAGAACAAAATTACAACGTGTAAAAGGGCTTCGACGTCTGTGGCCATGGTTCTTGGTTCGGTAGGGTTTTCGGTTTGGTGGACAAGGGCGTGACTGTGCACAGCCGCCTTATCCTGCTCGGGTACAAACCGCCCTTTTCGGTTATATCTTACGACAACAATGTTGCAATGCGGCACCATAAATTTATATTATGGCAATTAAATACATTTATAACAATAAAATTACTGAAATAAAGTTATAGAAAGAGAAGAACTGTACGTAAAAGGTAAGTTCATTTGCACTAAATAGAAGCCAACGACCAACTTAAAACTAATGGATCTAATAGACCCAATGGAACCTAATATACCTATATAATTCTTACATAACATTATAATAAATAATATAATATTAATTTACTATTAACTAAGCTTTGATATTCCTATGTTACACCACTCCTCGGGTCAAATTCGAGCAAACAATCGATGGTTATAAATTATAACTTATATATTTTATCTCATCATCGAAAGCAAAATTACTGGCCGTTTGGGCTTACAAATTACAAATATGTATATATTTTGACCTTATTCATCCAATGACGTGTAATTTACTATCGTTGAATTTATTCATAGAATGAGCTTTAACTATCTAAAATTTTCATCTACCGTTCCAACCTCTGACTACAACTATATGATACCTCTTACGCCGCTCTTTTATTAGTGCCGAGAATCCATATCATTCCTAATTTTCTTGGTAATCCACCTAGCGATTTACCGCGTCTTTCTCATACCACTGTCGAATCCTTATTTAACGAGTTTAAGCATGCAAACTTTCCTAGCTCCCAACTAGTTTTTACTGATGGCCCCGATTCTACGAAATCTACTGGTTTTCCCTTTTTTATCCCTACGCTCAATACACCCATCTTTTCTAATAAGCTTAACGCTCTTGCTTCGTATTTTACAAGTGAATATTACTCCATAATTAATGCTCTACAATTTATTTACTCTAACAACTTTCTTATCGCTTGTGATTCGCAATCATGTCTACTTGCAATTTCCTCAGATTCGTTTGATTCATTATACCCTCTTGTCCTTATCATCAAATCCCTGGTATACCGTCTCTGCCTTGAAAATAAATTAGTAATTTTTTTCTGGGCCCCCAGTCATGCGGGTACCGAAAAACGAACGAGCTGATATTCTAGCATTCTTAACAAAATTTAACAATAATTTTTCTACCTGTTAGATACTTGCTTCTGACCTTCTCCCTATTCACCGCAAACTCTTACGTAATGCTTGGCAATCTAAATGGTTCTCATTACCTCCTAATTATGCCGCACGGCACAGACATATTGTTCCCACTATCCCAAAATCTCCTTGGCTTAAAGACTTAAAGATTTCTAGACATCTGATCGTCTCATTCACCCACCTTCAAATTGGCCATAGTTTATCCCCTCATCATTCCTTTAAGCTCTCACTCTCTATGCACCCAACACCAAGAAGAGACAGTCTACGACTTCATCCATATAATTTTCCATTGCCACTCTCTTATTCCTAGTAGACAACTGCTTTTTTCATTCCTATCGTCCCTAGGTTATACTTAATCTTATCCTTAACACTCGCTCTACTCATATCATCTACTCCATAATTATTTTTATAATTTTCGGTGGCTTCTTAATTTGATGTATATACAATTTTACATTAATCATTTGTAAATTTCTTTGTCATAATTGTGTTGATGTAATGTCCCTGACAATAGCAAAAAAATAACTACCTTATACCAATATATTCTTATATGTTTTACATTTTACAAATATAATTATAATCAATATTTTAGAGCCATATCTCGAAAAAAGTAAGTCAATTTATATTCAATCAAGGAAAAACCATAAATTACATGAATCGTAAACATTTTTTATAAAAAAAAATAGGTGGCTTAATGCAAAAACCTGATTCACATTTACAGAATTTTATCTTATTATTTAGATTTCGGAGTACTTGGACATATTTTAAAATTATAAAATATTTTACACAGGAGTAAAAATGGGCAAAATGTATTCTTTATTTGTTAAGTTGACGACATTGTTTTGAAATAGCATTTAAACTTTCGGTTGGTTTATAATTATTTTTATGTTTAATTGTTAGTGACCTTTTGTAAAATATCATAAGTCAATTTAAAGTATTTCCAACAAATACAATTCCACTATAAAGACTTCATCTAAAATAATTCATACAAACGGTGTACACCTTAACTCTATAAACACATTACTATAAAAATAACGAATTCTTTTTAGTTTATCATAATTCATAATCAACATTTTGATATTTTCTAGGTTTCCTGGCTACTTTCCTGCAATATATTTACCATTTATTTATATATAATATAGAATCATCATGTAAGTAGATATATTATGTAAAGCAGTTATGTATGTTTTTATGGAGGGCATCAGATATAGTGGCTGTATTAGTTTTACCATGATGTATAACTCCTTTTTAACAGGTTGAACACAAAAATTCAAAATTTTTAACTTTCAGTGTCAAGTCTGGTATACCACAAGGTGGACATTTATCCCCCTAATTATTCTTATTATTTAACAACGATCTTAAAAATGGTTTCTATTTTTGTAAATATTCTGTCTTTGCCGACGACCTAAAAATACATATGGTAATTAAGTCTGTTGAAGGTTGAAAGAAATTACAAGACGATGTCATCCGCTTCTCAAACGGGTGCTCTGATAATCGCTTATTAATAAATATTTATATATGTATTCAAATTTCCTTTACACGGCCTAAAACTCCTATTATTCACAATTATTATATTCATGACCAATTCATTGAATCGGTCTCTTCCATTAAATATTTAGATTATTTTATCTAAGGATCTTTCTTTCTCTGAACATATTTCTTCTATTTGCAACAAAGCGACTCGCATGCTAGGATAAATTAGCCGTCTTTGTTACGATTTCAAAAATATGCAAGGTTTTAACACTTTATATTGTTCCTTGGTACGTCCTGGTACGAATCTAGATTATGGATCTATAATTTGGAAGCCATCTCAACTTTGTCAAATAAACCGTTTAAACAAAGTACAATCGTACTTCTTAAAATATTTATCCTATAATTTTGCTTTAAATTACCCCACTGAGGCAATTTCATCGAAACTAAACACTCACACATTCACTACCAGACGTAAATTTAATGAAGTGTTTTTTATTTTAAAAATTTTAAATAATTATATCCAGGGTCCGAAAATACTTGAAGAAAAGTTGTTTGATACCAACTTATCACATCTAGAGTCACTTATTATGAATCCTTCCACTCTCAATCATAGTTATAATAAACCTATAAGTCATATGATTCGCTTCAGTAACAATGTCGATAATTTATATTTCAATTATGATTCAAAATCTAGACTTCAGCATCTATGTTTGGATTTCGAATTATAATTAATTATATTTATTGCCTTGTTTCTCTAATTGCCATCTCTTTATATATTTTATAACCCAATTTATACTTATTTATGTTAAGTTATTTACAGCATGTACACGAATGCTCTCGGGCGTTAAATAAATAAATTTAAAATAATGAAAAATTTCAAAAAATCGGCAATATTTACGGAATGCCGATTTTCGACGAGATAGATTTTTTTCATTGTAATTCAAAAAGTATTGATTGTAGGACTGAACATTTCATCAAATATTCATATGACTATTTTATATAGATGGTACCAATTTCCAATGGTTTTGGATTTTTTGTGCAATTTATAGTTTGTTTTTTTTTTTCATAAAATGTCGATAAAATCATTTTGATAGCCGAAAAATTAATTTTGAAATTTTAACACAATATTTATCGTACATTATTCTTACTTTTGTGAAAAATCTCAAAAATCAATAGTCAAAGTTTTTATTGAAAAGAGTAAATTTTTTTAAATTTTGATAAAAATCACGAAATCAGCCGAAAATACTTAATATTAAGACTAGAAAATGTTATACAACGTACTAGGGATTTTACTCTTCCAAGCCAACCAAAAAAATATTTCATCGTAACCCAAAAAATAATTATTGGAAGGTTTTGACATTTTTACAGAACACTTATAAAAACTATTTATAAAGATGGTGTAAATTTAAAAATATTTCAACGATATTTATGCTATTTAAAAGTATTTGAAATTTAAATAAAATAGATAAAATTAAAATCATGATTATTAGTTTTTTATAAAGATTTCTAAAAAGGAGTTATCATGTTGCTTTTTAATAAATATTAACATTATAAACTTATCCTCTCGACTACTTTAACTCAAAATCGTTGTTTCAAAAGCAAAGGTACATTGGTTTCAAATTTAAAAGATCAATTCAGCAGTATAATTCACCCATCCCTGTAACACAACATATCGTGGAGTCTCACCCGACCTAAGAGTTTCCAACTGTTTTTTTGTGTGTAGTTTAGACTTTAGAACATGTTGGGTTGGGTGTTATGTGTGAAGGTGGTCTGGGCCGGGTTGGATCCGTGACTGTGCGTTTCGACTTTACACCTTCGAGGTTACGATGCGCCACAACATTTTTTATTCCCACTCGAATGCCAGAAATATAACGGTTTCGGGTGTTCTTTATATGATAGAACATAAAGATGTAAATGCACACAAAACTCAAGAACAAAGATGAATTAGATTTAATATCTTATGAATAAAAAAAAAGAGTGCAATTTTAATTATGATGACTGTTAGAAGAAAGAGACAAACACCTAATGCATTATTATCGAATTATTTAAAGACAATTACCAATGTGTAAAAAATTGATAAGCACAAGAAGAATTATAACATTTCCATATACCAATTATGTCAGTAAAAAGAATGTTTACCGTAACCTATTTAAAATAGATAAAGGCAGTGTTATTGGTATAGACAAGTTTTTGATTTTTTTTTTGTAATTCTTTGAGTTTCTGAAATGTATACAACTATTATAACTTTATAGAGTTTATACATTTATATTAATTTTGTTTTGATTAATATTATGTGGAGTCATTGTTTTATTGGCGATGTTTGATTAATGCCATATTTCTAATTTTATTGGAAAAAGGGAATTTTTTTTATTTCTACAAACAGTTCTGGAAAAGTTTAATAATATTATTTGTTCCGTGAATCATAATCTCCGAAGATAAACAATAGTAAATGTCACTAATAATATGCTATTCTACAATATTTATAATAATCCTTCTAAGCAGATAATAGGCAGATATCGATTCTTCTTAGATGATAGTTCATAAGCCCATTTACTTTTCATAGACTTGGATATTATTCATAATTAAAATGATGATTTGTATTTTGAATATTTTTATAGATGTTATACTCTCCCCAAACGAGTTTTGTAAAAATATAACAATTTGTAAGTTGATGCGTTATTAATAATAACGTTTAATTTTACATTTAATGTAAGTTATAATAATAACTTATTATAATTTACATTAAATGTTAGAATTTTAAAATTATATTCACCATTTATACTACACAAGTATTTTTGTTTTATAACTGAAATAAAATGTGATATCCTCTACTCGTATAATGTAGTACGACTCTTATAATATCATGCTTACGATACATAAACATAGTAATGGAATAATTATGCACAACTAAGTCAATCTATATTGGCATTAAAAAATGTACTTCTCTTTTGTTAAAATAAATACTTATCTTAATATTTTTATACTTGTAGTGAAACTGATAGATGAAGGTAACTATATTTTTTCTGGCTAATATAATAATAGTATATTATGTATAAAGAACTGCATTTGTCATAAAAATTTACTGTTTTTTTTTTGTCCTTTTTTAATAGATAGTGCCACACCTAGCGGTAAGTTTACTAGTTATTTTTAAGTATAACAAATGGCAGAGGTTTTTAATTTTTCACGACCCATTTTTAAATATTTTTAAATTTTGGCTACCCGATACCTATTATTGCCTTTTTATTCGCTATTTCCCTATTTAATAATTACATCGAAAACGCAGTACATATATTTTATACATGCAATAGTTATACCTACATATTTTTCTAAATTTTTTTTTTTTAGCTTAACGGTCCCTGTAGGACCTGAGCAGCCACAAGAAATTCTCTCTATCTTTCCCCGTGCAATGCCAACATTTTGATATCTTTCTCTACCGCATCTTTCTACCTCGTTCATGGTCTGCCTATTGGTCTTTTCTTATTTATGGTGTTCGGTAGTACTTTTCTTATGATATCATTATCAGCTCTCCTGTTATCCTTATTAACTATTCAATTTTCTTAATTTTTATGTATGATAAAATATAGGGGTTTTCCATATAGTCAGTATAGGTCGTAATTTTTCCTTTTTTCGAATGTTCCTACCTCTGTATTGTATATTGGTCCAAAAGTGTTCTGAAGTATCTTTCTTTCGAATAACGCCAGTTTGCTGTTATCATCTTTTGTTGAGGACCATGTTTCACATGCATATGTAATTTTTGGTCTCAGACAGCTTGTATAGAGTAAAGTTTTTGACTTTCTTGATGGTAATTTAAATTTTAGTAGCTTCTTTATATCATGATAGCACAGGTTTCCTCTAGCTATTCTTTCACTTGTTTCTCGATGTATGTAATTTTTACTATACATGTTCTTTCCTCAGTATTTGAAATTTTTCACTTTTTCAAATGTTAAATTACCTACTTGTAGGTTGGATTGATTTTCGTAGTTCCTAGGGAGAACCATAAATTTAGTCTTCTCTTGTGACCTGTTCTAAACCTAATGTCGGGTTCAGTGCATCGCCTTGTCGTAGACCTGAGTTTCCTTCAAATTCCTATGATAGTTCTCCAAGAAATTTTCCTTTAAATACTTTCTTGGCATTCCACAGTTTGACCATTTCAACATATTTCTTTGGTATATCAAAGCTAATCATGGCTTTCCATAGTTCTTCTCTATTTATACTATCATATGCCTGTTTGTAATCGACGAATACCATGTATGATCAACCTCCGTTACCTAAGGAGGTATTTTTCTAAATAGAGTATATTACTCAAATATTATAATAATATCAAAAAACAATTCAAATGCCTATGTAACGAATCAGTTGGGACCCATTTTCGTAAGACATAGATTTCAAAAGTTCAAATCACATCTAAAAAATGACATTAAAATAAAATCATGTTAAATCGTGTTACGTGCATTTTTTTAACAAAAATAAAACGTTCAATATAGTAAAATATAATACAATATAAAAACTAAACTGCATGTACATCACCTAAATGTGTGTGTTTTTTTTTTTAGAATGTTTGGGTGAGTTGAAATAAATATTTTTGGGTTTAGACGTGGGTTTAGTTATAAGAAATGGTAAAATAAGTACATATTAGTGTTTGTTACTGATTGTGACTTATGGTAAGATAAATAATTATAACAAATCACCTTCATTCATATCACTGATCGGAAAGTTATTCTTAACTTTTTTGTAAATAAGATAATTAATATTCATGTAAATCATTTACTTATATAGGGACCATGAAAAAGGCTAATTTTGATAGTAAGGAATTATTAAATATTTATAATATTATGTATAATACATATTATAGTGATTTTAAACATATGAATAATTAATAAAAACGTCGCTTCTAATCAAAGTTTAATATAAATCTCTACAACAAAAAATTATAATACGCAACTTTTATATAGTTTTAAACAGAATAATTTTTACCATAACCTACTACAATGCCTGTCGATGCTATTTTGTTTTAGCGTTGTTCGTTGAAATATCTTTATTCCATATGTTATACAAGATAAGTAAGTCAGCCTAATAAAATATATTGGAATGCAGTTGGGAGTGGAAGTACCTATTGTTTTACCATAAAATGACTTCCAAATTATTATTTATCACATAAATATGGTCATATTTCTGTTCATTTCAAATAAAATGATATATTGGCGTTTGTAATTTTAATTTTACCAACTTGATAGTTGGTTGTAGTACCTAATAGGTTTTCTAAATCTCATTTATTTGATAGAACAATACATTGATAGTTTTATTTTAAGCATCCATTTGAGTAAAACTGTACAGAAAGTTTTATTTGGATACGCTTTTATCACATTTTATCAATATACATTATTTTAACTACATAGAGGAAGAGTCAGAAGATTCAGGTGAGTCATATAAGTAATAATATTTTTTAGTAAATCATATTTTTTAAACAATTTTTTATATTTTATATTTAATAACTCAAAAAATTAGTTTGATGTAATATTTATTTAATTATAAATGCTTATAAACTGCTGACTATGGAAAGGCATTTTTAAAGTGTCTACTACAGAGTCTCCAGCAATGGTCAATACAATATTGTATATACTATATAGCCAATCAATTTATAATACAAAACTTATAATAATAAGACTGAATTTAACTAGGTATGTTTAAATAATTGTTCATAATAGCAAAACTAGTTGATTTAATATATGTTTTTTTTTAGTATACATTAAAGGATACTTTAAATACGTCAAGGAAGAATTGAGATTATCAGGCAAGTATTTTGCACAACATAATAGTTATAGCGTACTAATATCAAAATTGTGATTTCATCGGCGTATATATTGTGATTAGATCCCTAATGTTCACTACTTACACAACTGACCTGATTGTGAAGTGGAAAATCTCATCAAACGCAAGGAGATTTATGGACCCAATGACTTAGTCATCTTAAGAATTTTTTCTTTAAAATTATAAAATCTGTACGCGTATGGTACAATATGCATACATATATTATATTTATAGTGTAGTTTTTTAGACTTTCTCATCCTCTTTTTGACCGTAAAAATGCTTTAATTTGAAATTTTTTTTTCTCAATGCTTAAGTTATCATAAGAGCTATGTTATCCACAGTAGTTATTTTTCATGCCACCTTAAGTACGTCCTACAGCAATAAAAACTTTTATTTTTCAAATGGCAACACCATATTTTTTACGCAAAATACTATTTCGTTAGTTTTTCTCACATGTTTGATGTAACCAAGTCAAAATTCGGACCAATACATTCGGAGTTATTCTAATTTAAAATTGCGTATAAAAAGTTCGCAGTCCTTGAATTAGTAACAATTAATATTAAATATTATAATGTTATTTTCTTTATTACATAATTAAGAATTATTCAAAAAACTACTCGTTCGAATTTTGATTTCGGTTCATCAACATTTTTAGAAAACTACCCCAATGATAAACCGTTGTGAAAATGGGATGTATCCATTAAAAAATAAAACTTTGTTTTGCTACAAGACATACGGTGGCGTGAATAATAAAAATATTAAGGAAAATAAGGGTTTTTATGGTAACTAGAATATTGAAAAAAAAAATTTTAATTAAGGCATTTTTACAGCCAAAAAAAGGGGGTTGGCATGTATAAAAAATCATGCTGTATAGTACTATTTTGCTTGAATACATGTATAGAAGAAGCCACCTAATGACGGTACCTTGACGGGACTGGCTTACATATAATCTAATATATAACACATATAACATATAGTACATAATAATTTATATATAATATATAACATACTGTATTAAAAATGTGTATATTTTTTATTTTTGTGTAAAAAATAAGATTAATTTATACATTGACCTTATGAAATTGTATATTTATATACTATTCTAACCAGCTTATTCACCAACTTAAATATTTCTGAGCTACATTAACTTTAGTCTTCTGGTAGAATTGCCGGGAAGAGAGTTTGAGGATAGTTCTGAAACTAGAGAATCGGAGTTGTGCAGTTGCTTGTAAAATTGTATGTAGTATTGTTATGCAACTTCTCTAACATCAGGTACATGATGGTCAGTGTGAAGAGTATCATTGGAGAAATACGCAGGAGCGTTAGTGATGAGTCTAAGTATTTTTGATTGAACCTCTTGTATTTTTTTAATTTTTGTCTTTTCGACAGCAACCCATAGTTGAATTCCGTAGACTGGTATGAGTAAAAGGTTGTTTATATTTAAATAAGATTTTGAGTTGAGATCTTAGGTTTTGTCCATAGAAGTACGAAGAATGGATAATCTCCTGAATTTAAAATTAAATCCTTCGTATCACTGTCTTATAATTAAGATTATCTTATAACCCGCGATTTTAGTATTTGGAAACGTGCTCTTAATATTTTTAACAGTCCAATTATATTTTATAATATCTTTTATTTTTAAATTTTGATTGGTTGATTAAAAAATTTATCAAAAGTATAAAAGCTGCTGTTTGAAATAAATTTTTATTTTTTATCTAGTCAACTGAGTGATTTGTATTTAACATTTGCTTGTTTTGAAATCCATAATTTTAACAGTATTTTATTAACATTGAACATTTTTCTTAATATAGATTACTTAGCTCCAATGGGAACATCGATCAGATCGGTCTGTTCGATGATGCAGTTACAGATTACTAATTTCGCACTAAAGCTGAAAAGTACTATGCTAATACTACATTAATACTGTTATTCTAACTATGTATGGTTTCTAATTTTTTATTGTGTTATTTGTACTAACAAGTTAATAACTTAAATAACAAATCGTAAAAAACCACTCTCAACATTGACTATAATAAATCCATTTATTGAGTTTCTTATGTAATAATAATTCACCTAAAAATAAGGCTTAAAACCTTCATAGTATTCTAATTCAATTTACTGTAAATTCATTTTTTTTATAATACAAAATTGACATAAAGAAGTTTTGTAATATTGACCAATAACATCTTACATAATGAGTATATTTTTTACAGTGGCCTTAAATCAATTGAATTACCCGAATACAAATTCTGCATTATCAGGTAATATTATTTGTTTTATTCTGTAATTAAAAAGAAAAAAAGATTTAAGAATTGTCATTTTGATACTAGCACTTGAAAGTTGGAAGAAATCTTCTATCTCTCAATTTTTAATTTAGTTACGGAGTTTAAAAGACATTCAAATAGCATAGAAACTAGCATTTGCCATGGCAAAATTTAATTTAATTACTAGAATAATTGTAAAACATTTAAATTACAATTAAAAAATTAAACAATGTATAACCAAACTATTGAGTGTTCTGTGTTGTATACGTTGAAGTAACGATTTGAGTGACATATTTACCTATATATTAATACATTTATAAAAAATATTGTTGTTCATATACACATACACTATTTAACATTTTTCTAGCTGACCAAATCTCGGGTAAGTTGTTTCCTTATCCAGTAAAATAAGATATATTATTTTAATTAAAATTATTGAAGTTCGTTAAATTGCCAAGTTTAAGAAACTATCATTGTATATTATAATTCAAGTCTGGGAGCATTTTCTCTCTGAAACGTAAAAAGCTTGAAAAATGTATCTTTGATATTTTTTTTTATTGTAATGATAGGATGTATAAATTGGAAATAAACATTTTGATGTCAGATAAAAATTTAATATTTTATAAAACTCATCTATTATATATTACATAATCATACGGTTATAATAGGCAGATAATTTGATAAAACATAATTATATTAGCAAACACTTGACAAGAAATTAGAGAAGTCCAATGAATACATTATATAAATAAAAATAAGCTAGATATTAATGACCTAATAATAACACATTTTTATTGCATGCGTGAGAATGTCTAAGTTTGTGGTTAAAAAATAAAAATTCCCAAAAAAAATATAAAGTTTATTTTTTTTTTTACAATATTGTAGTTTTCTAATGATTGTAAAATTATAAGCTTATATATTTTTAATTTCTAATAAATGTATGATCTACAATTAAAATATAAAAATATTGAGCATACAATATGAAAATGAATATGGTTTTCGTTGATTAACGTTTACTTAAAATATTATATTTAATAATAATTATTTATTTATTTTTTAGTATGCAAAAGTACGTATGCAATATATTCAGTTTTAAGATTTGCATATCTGCAGCGAAATAAGATGAATGGACATTTTTAATTGTTGATACATTTGCACCGATTAAAGTATTTTTAATATACTTAAACTACATTTAATATTTAGTATTAAATAGTGACAAGGGCGGGAAGCGAGCAATCAAAGTAATGGCGAGTGATGCATTTCGCCCAAGACTGAAATTGTTTTTCCGCACGAGCCACTATTTTTTGTCACGCCTTTTATCTTTTTTTACTGCGACCGTGGTAATAACTAATTACAGCCGTCATTACATTACGGCTACATTAGACACTTTTTTTTGTTAAGTTGTCTTTTCGGCCATTGGGCCGAAAACTAGTCTTATCCGTCCGCTGGTCATCGCATTAGACGCGATATCAACAGTTAAACTTTCACTGCGTGCGTGACAAAAAATATTAATAATTATATATTGTTCCAAACCATAGTTGTTTGTAGTAAAATAATAATAACTTAATCGCTTGTTCGTTACAGATGAATTTTTCATTTGTTTAAAATGTTTAATACTATTAAACGTTATCCAACGAGTCATAACATGAATTTTATCCCACCCATTGATATCATAGATTTTTAAATACCTTTTCACGTAATTAATATGATGAATTAATTTCTACTTTTATTAAATTACTGAACAGTCAAAATACGCAAGTTCTTTTCAAGTGAGTATTACATATATGTCAAGAAAAACACTAAATATTTATCTATTATAAATTGTAACAAATTATAACATATTTTAATTACTATTGCAAGTACCGTAATTCACTTAAGCTTTGAAAAAATAGCACCACTGTCATCTTGTTAACTTTTTTTAGATCGTCTAAACCCTTTTACTAATTGATATGAGCATGGATTCATGCGGAATAAATCCGATAACATCGATAATTAGCAAATTATTATAAAAATTCAACATTGCCGTCTTTCTCGAGAGCATTTGAATTCATTCTGGTGTAAACATTATATTTTGGCATAATAAATAATAATTTTTGTAATTGTAAATTGACTAGCTTTCGAGCATTAAATTTCATAAATGTTGGTTCAAGCAGTATTCTCCTGAGTTCTCTTAATTCGATTGTATTTTACTGACAATATTATAATGTGATTGTTGTTTATAAAATGTATTTATTAGATTGTACAGAATGTGATTATGAAATTATGCCATATATCAATTATATATTTAACTCCATGGGTAAGTAAAAGAAAAAAAATGATAGTATGCTGCACTAGGATTAGTGAAATTGTTTTAAAAAAATAACTCTGAACGAAAAGATTTAATAATTATATTATACTACAGAAGGATTATGCTGTAATGTTATAAATTTAACACTATATTTGATTTTAAAGTAAACTTCATAAAAAATTAGTTTAGACGTTACGAAATCACTTTATTTTTTATAAGTTATAGGTATATACTGCTGTCCTAAGGAAGAATGCCGTAATTTCCGTCCATTCGATTTTGAGAAAAATGACATTTTATGTTTAGTAGTTTTTGGTAGTTCTAAATAAATAAATATAATATTTTTCAAAGTAAAATCCATAGTTTTTTATGGAAATATACCTGATAAATGCAATGAAACTATTCAATTTTATTTTTAAATTTTATTTCACCAAGTTATCATTGTTTTGATATTTATACTAAGCACGCTATTAATAATTTAGAATTTTTTACTATACAAAAATGTCGCAATTCTGATTACGGCATTTTTACGTAGCATACCAAAATGTACTGATCACTAACCGGTTGAAGAAATAACGCCGTATATTATCTATATAATTTTTTAGTTATAATTATTAATTTACTCGTATTTAGTTATAACACGTCAATTATAAAATGATTAAAATAATTACAATGTCTTTACGACTTTACCTTAAAATCATAGTTAATATCTATATAATAATATTAATTCAAATTTAATTAATTAATTTAGTTAATTACATATCGTTATATTTTCCCAAAATTGTTTTCTATTACTTGGTATAATTTGCTTCAAACTCGAAAGTATATCGTCACGTTTTTCTTTTGGTATACCACAATTCTTTGTATGTAGAGATGGCGCGGCGGAGGCATTCCTTTTTTATTCATACATTTTTTTTGGAGAAAATCCAATGTTGTGTATGTTTTATCTCTAAACTGATTTTTAGTAAATAACACAAATTTCCCTCGTTCAGCTTTTATTGACACAATGTCTCTCAACAAAACTCTATTGGTAGATTTTATTAGTTTTTGTTGTGCTTTAAAATCTTTCCATTGAAAAAAATCAGAGTAGCTCATTTTTTTTAAGTGTATATTTCCTTTATTAGCCGCCCCTACTGAATTAGCAAAATCTTCAAAATCATAGGTTTTCTTTCGATGTTTTAAAGATAATTCCACTTGGTGGTGAAAACTATCGGCTGACATAAATGTGTGCCCTGCTACAAAATAATTAAAATATTCACGACTAGGTATCATCGATAACTGAACGAAATATAATTTGTGTGCGATGTACGATGGCGAAATTCCAAATATTATCAGTAATTTAAAATTAAATATATAAGATACGGCTTAGTGGCAATCGGTTTCCTAAACAACAACTCCGTAAATATAGATTATGTGGAAGTGCTAAGCAAAGACGCCGCATTTGAAATAAAACTTACGGCAATCTTTCTAAGCAAACTGTGGTTACGGCGTTTTTGCTAAGCACCGATTATATTCTATTACAATTGCGGCAATATTGTTTTCTTATAAAAACATATTTCTGGATAAATAATCATAGTTACGGCATTTTTGCTTAGGAAAAACTTGTAAAACTATAATATTAAACGTAATATAGTATTATCTCATTTTTTTTTTCGATTTACGGCGTTTTTACCTAACGTGAATTTTACACTTTTCATCGGAATTTTAAATTTGAGTAACTTCGAAAGTATTAGCCCAACTTTTGCCTACAATACATAAAAAATTCCAGAAAAACTAATTGAATAATATTTTGCGTGAAAAATACGGTCTTTCATTTGAAAAAAAAAAATTTTGTATCGCAACAGTACGTACTAAAGGTGACATGAAAAAAAAACATTGTGGAAAACGTAGTTTTTATTGTAACTTGAATATTAAAAAAAAAATGAAGTTGAAGCTTTTTTACGGCCAAAAAGAGGGTGAGCTTGTTTAAAAAATCACCCAGAAAAATAATGTATTGTAGTTCTAACTGCAGTATTTACTATGACACTAAGCAGTTTTAACATTTTCTACATCTAGTACTAAACATTTTTCAAAATTAAAACCTTAGTCTTACCGTTGATTATAGAATAAACAGATAGCCCATGGTAAATGGGTTTTCGGCTACTAAAATTATGTTTACATGACTGTCGATAGGCGGCGTTGCATAGTTGAACAAATCATTTTTCTAAAAATTTAATTTTTGTTCTTATCGAAAATCGGCGGACCCCGAGCCTTTCTTTTGTCACCTATGGGCAATTCAAGGAGCTTGGACTAGAAAAGCTTTTTCGGATTGCTGTCTATGTGTAATTTGCGAGCACCACATTGTTCAAGCACTACGTGCCGTTACTGATTTGATGATTCAAAATAAAACATATTTACGAACCATGGCTCACTATATAGTTTTATTCTGTATTAAAATTAAATTCTGTATTCTATAATCAATGGTCTTACATAACACGTGGTTAGATATGATAAGTATAATGACTCAATCATACCTAAAGTAAACGTAAACAAAAAGTATACATGGAAGTTATTTAGGATTAATGATCCAAAATAAATAAACCAAACTAAATACTTCATTCTAATATGCCAATGCTATATATTACAACTATCAATAATTTATAAACTATATTAAATTTATAAACATGTATGTATTATAACTTCTTATTTTGTACAAATATTCTAGAAATAGAGATTCCAGACGAGACATTGACGAGTAAGTTTTTTTTATTGAAACCGTTATCAAGTTAATGTTTATATTAAATTTTGTTTATAAGCAAGACGACAAAGATGGTTCTTACAAATATTTTAATCATTATTTACTTACGCTGGAGTTGTGACCATTCAAGTATAAAAATAGCATTGGTTATTTATTTCTTTCACTATCATGTCACTCGATCGGTTATAAGTCTCGTTTGTGCACATTTACCTTTATTTTGATTCGTTTGCGCCAAAAAGCACAACTCGTTTATTATTTTATATTATTATACTGAAATTATAAACTGACGTATAAATCGCTAATTATTTATTATAGTATTTTCAAATGGTATAATTTAAGTCCAAATTGTTTTATTTAAGTTAAACAATCAATATTCTTTTTTTTTATACGGTTTTCAAATATTTTCCAATTGTAGCTCCTATTATTTATTTTGCCTTTTCTTTTAAAATTTATGATATTATTGTTTATTGAATTTATCTTTAAATCAGTTTCAGTTTGAATTTCAATAATTATGTCGATTACTTGATGTATGTGTGGATGATCAGTGTAAAACTGAGTATTTGTAATGTTTGTGGAAACTTTCTGGACCATTAGTGGTCTTAGGATTATAAATTTGTTCACAAGCCATTAATGTCGGAGGAAAATTGCAGTCCAAATCAGTGTAATTTTCTAAAATAAAGTTGGAAAATATAGGTAGTTGTATTAGGTGCTATTGACATTAGCTCACAAAATCTGTCTGTAACTTCTTCAGGGGGTGAATAACTTAAACCATACAGATATTTCAACCATTTACCAATTTCAGATTCATTTTTAAGTATGCAGTCAATAATGTTTTGTGTTGTTCAATAACTCTAAGCCTATATTGTCCTAAATATAAGTTACAACATGCAATTTTGTAGTTGGGAAAAATGTTCAATGCTGCATTTAAAATAAATGTTCAATAATTTCAATGTGCACAAACGAGTAGTCGGGTTTCAGGTTAACAATTTTATTTATGCGCGAATGAGTTGCACCGCACTCGATCAATCATCAATCAACAATGACTAACTTTAAAAATATATCAATTTAGTAGTCAGTAATATTTCTATTTTTTTAATTTAAATTACATTTTATAGTATTTAACGTAATGTACTTCTGTTATAGAAATGTATCCTGATCCTACATCTACCAGTAAGTAAACATTTTATTGATTGGAATTAACATGAGCACATCATTAAAATATCATCAAATAAATGAACTTTTTTTAATTTACAAAAATGTATGTATAGAATATATTTAATATGTGTATCAGTTTTAAAATCATAACACATATATAATGTATATTTAGTTATGGTAACACATTTATAATGTACCTATACAACTATTTTATGATACATTAAAAAACATTGTTTAAAATATATTTATAATTTAATTTAATTCAATTTATGACACTTATTATTCACTAGTTCATTATTATATTGGTAAGTTAAATAGTTTATCTTATAATAAAAGTATAGAAATCGTTTTCTGATACCACACGATAGAGGTGTTGTGGTTATCGTGATAGAATAAAGGATTTCCAGTCTTGAGCTAGACATTGATGGCTAGAGAAATGCATAGCTTTTTCTGATCTCCAGTGTGTATTATCTCCATAACGGAGTATTTTTAAGCTTTTATTTTTAGATTCAGGGTGAAACGAGGAAGCTATAATGGTTTTATCATGATGTGTGTTTATTTTTTTTTATCTGAGTACACGATTTTAACCAGAGGGATAAGTCCGATCATCATAATCATGGAAAGTTTCTTCTAGGAAATGATATATTGTTGATACATTTAAGGAATTATTTTTTGAATTTCTCAACTGTTTTCCGAATGTTTGAGAAGTACAGACTAAAAATTACAAAAAACTTCAACCAAGTATTTTTTCAAATGTTATTCTATTAGCGTATTAGACTATATTAGAGTACTTATAGTATTATCATTTGATAGAAATTTTATATTTTTCGAAATTTTTTAATGAAATGTGAGCTAATTATACTTGAGACTGTCGATTAAAAATTATACCTACCTTCTTAAGAAATTTAATTCTACTGATTATATTTAAAAGACCAATACTGTAATATCGTTCTCCCGGCCTTGTATCTCACCCAACCTGGGAGTTAGCCCGTTTTTTCGTTTAAATTTGATGTACTGTAAAACTGATTTCCGAATTACAATTCTATATAATTATTACTATTTTGATCGATTTTGGGTTGATCGTTTTGCAAAAATTAGATAAATAAATATAATTTTGTTAAAATGTATTTAAATACTTAAACCTAGCGTTTATACTCAGAAAATGTATATTTCAACGTTGCCGAAAAAGTTAAAACTTATAAAAATAATAGGTAATACACCAGTGTATTAAAATGTATAAAATGTCCTATACCTTGGTCATTGAAATTAGTTCTTCTTAATATACGAATATACGTATATTGTTTCTTCGAAATTTGTGACTAGATACTGATTACATTCAAGTATAGTGATTAGAACACAATTGTACCATGTCCTCTGGTGCAATTTAATGAAGACATGAAGACTTAACCTATATGCTTACTGCTTTAGAACATTCGATCGGTCCGAGTCGGTAGTGGTGGTCTTATAAAAGTTCTTATTATGGCTTGTTTCATATGTATTTACATGGAATATTAATAACATGGACATTTTACGCATTGAAAAATCTATGACATTGTAATGTAATTGGTAAGTTGAAATAAAGTTGCAGAGAAAATAAAGCAGAAAAAAAATAACAGTAAGTAAATTATGTTTAAATATTAACAATCGATTAAATTAAAATCACATGCAGAATTTATTTATTTATTGTTTGTAAATAATTTTAAATTACATTTTAAATAATATTTTTACTATTTAATCCATGGTTTAATATCGAGTTAAACTACAGAAAACATGTTTGTAATGTATCATTTTTTACCCCACAATTACTACAAACACACTATTATGCAACAGTATTAGCCAAACCTAAATAAATACGTTGTATGGCAGATCTTAAAATAAAAAAACTATATTCTTACTTTATAATTTTGGTAATTTCATTTTATTTTAAAAAATTTTTTTTAAACAATTGCAATTCGCTATTATAATTTTGAAAGCCTAAAATCTTTAAATAAACGTATTCATATAACAAAACAATTCATTCATATTTTATACATTTTAACCCTGGCCTTTCCCATGATTACTTCGACTGTCCTTATCTACAAGCTAAACGCTTAATTTTAATAAACTCCCTTCAAAATCCCAATACTTCTTTTAATCTCTATTCCACATTCAATACAAAATCCAAAACGGCTCTAAAAACTGTAATATCTTTTATATTAGAAGCTGGCTTTACTATATAATATACTGTTATTAATATTATTTTTATTGACTTTTGTAATTGTTGAGCAATCATAGTTAACTAGTAGCTATTAATAAAAAAAAGAAAAATTATAGGTTTTACTAAAAAGTGTAGGTATATCAATAGTTTAAAAAATATATAGGCAGCCCGTTATATTTAGTGTTCATTGTTGTTACTTACTATCATATTATGATGGTGTGTATATCCGTATAGGATTTGAAAATAAACGCAACAGTAACCAATGTCAATTTATTCTTTATCAGATTTTTAACTTTTATTTTCACTAATACTACTATTATAATATGTTATATAAAATATAAGAGTTGACAAAGCTAGAAATAGGTAAGTTTTTTTATACCACATAAAAGTGATTATTATTTGTGAAAAAACAATAAATTATTTTCCAGTTTAAAAAAAACTAGCATTATATTATGCAAATTAACTGATATCATGTTTGTTTTTGATCTAATTAACTATAGTAGTATATGCAACGAGTTGTTGTCTGATATTAGTATTCGGATTCTCTATCAAAATACACAAATTCAGATATACGAGATATACCTATAGTTTAGTCAAATAAATTATTATGAGATAACCTTGGTCTATTGGGATGATCTATTTGGATCATAACGTAATCCATACACTTAAGCTGCAAAGAGACTATTGTCACGTCACGTTAGCTCATGTGCTACACGTTGACGTGATATCACGCTTAGAAATATTATACATAGAATATTATATATTTATTTATTATTATATATTATACAACCGTCATAATCATGTTGTTAGGCTATATAACGTTTCAATAACTCAGTAGTCATCTATATATTCGTGTAGGAACATATGCGATTTGTTTTCTAGATTAAATTTAAAATGGAAACAGCGATTTCAAATAGTCCATCAGAGTGGAAAGAGAAACTGGAAACTGAAGCTGTTTTTCGCAGTTTTAGATGAACCGAATAAAAAATCGTAACGGGTACATAATCAATAAAAAAAATGGAACAATTGAGTGAATTTCATCGCCTAGGTTATGAATTACGAAATGATTCGAGACGCTTCCATATGTGCTTCCGAATATCAAAAAAAAAAATTTATTTTTTCACAAGAACTTATTAAAAAAGATATACAAAAACAAAATATTCAATTTCGAAAAATCGATTTGTACCGAAGAAAGATTAGCTGTTTGTAAATGTTCACGAACTTTTTCTATTAAAAGCTCAGCCATTTTTAAATTTTTCATAAACAAAAAATTTAAATTTTTCAAACACAAGCCGCTAACAAAAGTTTAATTTTTCAATCAATGATAAAATTTGCGAGACCGCGTGAGTCGAAAATGTGTGTGATGTTAGAAAGTCAAAACGTGCTATCACGCGTGTGGTAGGAAATGTGACATGATACGCGTGAGGTGACATTAGTGTAGTGTTGATACATTAATATATTATATAAATATCCTACATTTTTTCCACGTGACGTGATAAAATATTATGATAGCATGTGCTCTCACGTGACGTGACAATAGTCTGTTTCCAGCTTTAAAATCTAAAAAGCATACAGGAATGACTATAAAATTTTATTGCAATTAAAATAATATACTTTTTAATTTTAAATCATTCCAGGTGTAGAAAAGAATTTCATTTCATTTTGTTTTATAAAAGTTATGTTATCCCAATCATGTGAGTATGTTATATGTTGGATACAGTTAATTAACAATTAATAACAGAAATTCTGAAGTTCTTCATTATTTTCCAAACGTAACTGTACATTTAATTATAATAGTTTATTGATTAATTTATAATAGACAATTATTTGATAAATTTAGTCGATAATATTTAAGAAAATGCCTACGTGTTTTTCAGTGTAAATTATGTCCAAGTTTGGAAATGAAAAAATATAAACCATTCGAAGAAAGAATGTTAAAAACGTATTGTAATAGTGTACCGAATACATCATTACCGAATTTATGCAACAATTCAAATTTATCTTGATGTAAATTAGTTTTAATATGATAAATAAATGAAAATATTGTATGAAAAGTCTTAAATATTCAAACAATTTGGTTTAGATAACGTGCTAAAGACTAAAAAGAAAAAGAGAAAAATTTTAAATATCTCACTGGCTTTCTTTTAAAACGATATCGCTCCACGAAAAAAGTATTGCATTGCAGTGCCTTTATAATTATTCATTAAATAGTAGCTAAAATTACTAACAAACGTTTACCAACCCAATAATAAGACAACTGTTTAAAATTTATTCTATTACTTTTCATTGCCTAAGGTGTTAATAATAATTAAAATTGTGTATATTTTAAATTAATACCTTTACAGATTATTTGTGGCAGTTGAAAACTCCTGAAGAATACTGCAGTAAGCTAATTAAGTATACTACCGTGTTTATTCATCGTAATTCATATCAAAACAAAATCACTAAAGTATCCAATAGTACAAGTATAAGAACAAAGTCATAGAGAATAAATACACGTCTTTATACCTATAAGGGATTTTTAAATATCGAAAGGCCTCATGACAATAACAATATATGTTTTCATCACATTCATTTTCGATGATGGAAAAACAGATATTTCCTATCAATAGACTTTTATAGCCATTATTATTTAAGATATTAAACAGTGGTTTAAAATAAATGCGTTCAAAATTATCTTTATGTTAATAAATATTATATTTTATGACAATGATGACATAGATGGTACTGGTAAGTCAATTTTTTCTATGAATAAGTATAAACAGTTACTCTAAGAATTTTGGTTGTTATATGAATTCACTTTTTTTTATTTTACCTTCTATTATTAGAATTAGATACAGAAAAATGTAAAGGTAATTAAATCTGAATATGATTTTATAAAAGCACAATAGAATTGATTTATTAAATCGTAAGGTGTATACTGGCAATTTATAAAAACCTGTAACTTTTTTGAAAGGAAATTTTGTTTAGTTGGGGCGTTTTTTGAAATCGTCAATAGTTTTGGAAATGATTGAGAAAAATATTAAAATATTGCAAAGAACTTCAACCAAAATCAAGAATCAAACACTGCACCGTATATAGTCTATCGTCATGCACAATCCACTTTCTTAACGAATTTTGATTAGACCATATTATATTATGAACTGATCCACCCGACCTCTTTCACTCAGAATTGTTTTTTTGAGAAGATTGGCACATTGATTGCCAGTTCAAAAGACCTATTCCTGAATCTCACCCGACCATGGGGTCTCACCTCACCTAGAAGTTTCGTCAGTTTTTTTTTTTATATTACCAAAATATTTATAAAAATGTGATGATATTCTTTTAGTCGAAATGAAGAATGCTCGTTTTGATAGTAAGTACCTGAAATGTAACATTGTCAAATGCTCAAACAATCTTATTGTTTCGTAGCGATTAAGCTTGTAATAACTTATAATTTAATAGAGAAATTTTTAATTCGATAACAACATACTCCCTTTGTTTTTATTTAAATATTATAAAACAGAGGCTTCTTTAAAATTCTACTTCAATGTTTGTTTTTGCTTTATTTTTTTAGTGAAAAATTTGATCATGGCAGTGTTTCATACATTTTTTATTATTTGTAAGTAAAACATTTTTAATAAATTAGCTAGGTACTAAATTCTTATGCCTAAACGAGTAGTACCTTGTTTTGCTATAAATTATAAATATGTTTAATATCTTTAGTTGTACCATTATCCGGTTAACTAGATTTCTATTGATTTCTGACAAATCGTAGCGTATTAATACATATACTCGTATTATGAGTTTATGACCATAGAGTGTTAAATACGTCAAACCAAACATCAACAATATTTTTATTCTTACTAAACTGTAATTGCTGTTCGTGAAAGGTTGTTAAGCGATAACAATCAATGTTGAAAATCAGAGGGTTGTTTAATGATACATTCAAAAAATAAAATACAACAGGGTTCAATAATTTTAATATCGACTAAAGGTAACGTAGGTACCTTCATGTTATGTCTAAAAACCGTAAAAACTATTTTCAACAGTATTGTTTTTATAGTATTAAAATAAAGTATTTCCATAGTCTTTTTAAAGCACCCAAGTAACGGGACGAAAAGTTGCCTTTAGTTTTCACAGGTTAATTATGTAAAATTTGATAGAAATTCACAAAAAGTTCAATTCAAAAGACCCGCAACCTATTCTCGTAAGAATAGTCCAAGATGCGTATCGTCAAATGAGTATCACCTAGACATTTTTTATATTTTGATTTTTGTCTAACATCGATTAAGTGATACCTTTTATGAATGTTAACAATTGTGGTGATTAAATTGAAAATGAAAACTGATAATAATAAAAACAATCGGTATTTTACGAAAATGTAGATAAACGTTGTATGAATAATGCGTAAAATACTCAAATGTTATTATTTTTAATTTTAGCAAATAAATCAAAAGATTTGGGTGAGTTATTTATTTCAACTGGTAAAATTATCACTTATAATTAGGGCTAGGAATTTGTAGCATTTACATTTTTTTTAAAAGTACTCTAGGGCATTAGTCCTGTATTAGTTTGTAATACAATGTAATTAGGTGTTTTAAGTATAAATTTGTGTAACAAAAAATATAATTTAATGTGGCCAATAAAACTGAGGTAATATCAACTATTTTGTTTATTTATACTTAAAATGTAGGAAGTGCTGTGAATGCTAAGTATCCTATGGAAAATAATGATTGTAGCTATAATTCGTACAGTGAGAAAGGACGTGGAATAAAGAGTGATTTTTAGTTTCATGAACCGAGATGCGAAACAAGATAGAGGCTAGTAGATCAGGGCAATGATTGAAAAATGTATCAAAGAGCAGATAAAATGTAATTGCTCAATAGTATATCATTTTTCGGCATTCAAAATAGTTTTTAAGTTACTTTTAGTAGCATTTTCATAGTTGAATAGAGTTTTTTTGTAGCATTATTGGTAACTTTTAATTCCTGTACTGTAGGTTTTTAGTGCATAATTTTCCTAGCCCTACTCGTAAAGCTTGAAGTTCAGTAATCAAAGTTGAGGTGTAGGTGTTAGGTCGATACAGAGTGTGAATGATAATGTAATATGTGTCCAGACAATATAATTTTTTTTTTTTTGTAGTTTTTGTTGATGGATATTTTGCACACATCAAAATGAAATTGAAAAATTTAATACGTATGTATTTATAATTATTATATATTATATATTACTATTATTAATAACATATTTTAGCGTTAAAGTATTGACATCATCGGAGTATTTTGCGGTTAGAGTGTTTTCGGTCGATGATATTTTCGACGATTACACAAACAATCGAGAAAATATTTTTCATAATTTTAATAACCTAAATGTATCATGCATCAATTAAACTGACTCCTGAGCGTAGTGTTTGTGCTTAAAATGTTTAAGTACCCATGATTGCGAAACTCAAAAAATCATTGCTTCGAATCACTTACACCAATCTTAGTGAAATTTTCAAATCATCAAGCATTTGAAATTTTAAGATGTGCTTTTACGATGACATTTTCCTGTAGGCCATACTTGGTTTTTTACGGTAATCTCTATACATTATCTTAGTATGGCGGTCGATATCTTATTCTTGATTTTTTCAATTAGAATAATCGATTGAAAATTTTTAACTCTTAACTATTGATGACATTTGTCTTCGAATTGAGATACATGACAAACGATTTAATATTATGGGCAAAGGTTTTACATTTTCAATCCAATCACAATATTATTATTTGTATTTTTACATTTATTGGATTTTCATGAATGCTTTTAATTATTTCGTATTTGTTTTTATGTTATAGCACCTAATGAATATTCACTAATATTATTCTGCGACGATTATTATTAATAAGACAATTATTTCAATTTGATTTATATTAGTTTAATATGTGAATGAAAATTGTTAAAAGTGCATTAAAACTATATTAAATGTTATTATTGTGACGTATAATAGAAGAAACATAAAAAGTATATTATATTGTACACATTATGGTGTTGCATTCTATATTGAATAAAAAGATAAACAATTGATTATTTCATAACGATTATATAATGCATAATGTCTCAGCTATATTACCGTTATATCATGATTCTTTATTGCATTGACTCCTAACTCCCGTGACATCGTTCCCTGGGGTTGTAAAGGAATGCTGAAGGGCCATGGGCTTGTTTTGGGTGGCAGGAGGACGGTGTGCATGTTTTTGTATTCAGACATAAAAACCGAAAAAAAATAAACGAAAACTAAAATATAAAATAATAATATGAGCGCATCACTGCAACTGATATAAGAAACCGTAATTTTATTCCAAAAAAAATAGTTAAAAATCAAAATACAGGAAATACAGTTATAATTATTAAATATATCATATAAGGTATTTTCACCAGGTGAAGTATTTGTTTTTTTTTATACTTACGGCAGGACACGCATGTGCTCTTGGTGTGCTCCTTAGAAAATACCTATTGTTACATTTTAACAAATAATTTACAATCGCCGGTTAAGTTATTTTATTATTAATAATAAATTAGCAGATATATTTTACAACTTTACAAACTGACTATCAACTGAGGGTTTTGTAATTAAATTTCGGTAAGTAAATTTCATAAGTGTATTTACTCGATAACTAAAAATGATACGGTAATACGGTAAACAACGTGGGTACACAGTCCTAGTTTCCCGCTGGAATCATATCGTATATATGTGTGCTAATATCATATTTAAAATATATACATAAGTTGAAACAGCTGGTTTCGTTTTATTTTTTTTAGACCAAAATATTATTTTTATTACATGTCAATTTAAATGTACTTACCCGGGAACATTGACAAATTGTAAAAGTCAATTAACGTGTCTATATTTTAAGTAATTTCAACTCTCGCGTATGTTGGATTCAAAAAAACCCTGACATTTTTATCGGGGATCTTTGTGTGGCGTGTTAACGTGATTGTCATCATCACGAATAGATCTCCGCGATGCACGATGGAAAAAAATGTAATGCAATGTCGGGCGTTTAGTTTCGGAATAGTGTTGCTCTTCGTTTATCTGTTGAACGCGGTAAAAAAGATTAAAATCATTGTTATAATAATCTAAATTGGATTGCACCGTCCCACCTATTAAGATAACAAAAAAGTTATTATCATAATAATTCGCAATCGCAATCTGAAAACAAACAAATCAAAAAACGGTCCATTCCTCACCGAAAACCCCTACCTCTAGCAACACCTCTATCAAGAAACAAAAATACTTAATCTGTCCAACCCGCTATTCCACCCTTTGCATGCCAGAGCCGAAGCCGACCACCTCTTCTGCAAACGATGATAACAATTTATAGAAGTTGATTTCGGAACACAAAGTCAGGGGTAACAATACTCTTCCTCACATACACAAAGGACAAAAGATTTGCCATCACCAGTATTCATTAAAGTAGTGTTACACTTTTCTGAATTCAGAAATGCATTCTCAGGTATTTTTGATCCCGAAAGTTTCAGTTGCAATTCTGCTTCTACACACCTTAAACTCCAATCTAATACTCCAGATAATTACAGAAAAATTATAGATTTTCTAAATCACAACGATACTGAATTTCACACGTATCAGCTGCAATCCAAGAAAGCGTTAGTAAACGTGAGTGCGAAGTAGTTATAAGAAATCTTCATCCTTCCACTCTCGTTTCCAAAATATATGACGAATTAGAGAAATTTGGCCACTATGTTGGAAATATATCTAATATCCCACACTACCAAATCTGGAACCCAATACATATCTTCGTCGCTGACTTCAAGCCCAATGTAAGTAATAATGACGTCCTTAATAAAAATTCAATGCTTTACACTTAAATCAAAATGGGAGAGCCACACAACAACCCCAAATTCTCCAGTGCATAAAGTACCAATCTGATGGATCCATTGATGACTAAAAGCTACTGCTCTTATTTCCCTCGATGCGTCAAATGTGACGAAAATCATCTCACAGCATCCTGTACAAAAACACGCGAAACGCGAGTCTCCTGCCACTTGCGCATCGTGTAATGGAAATCATCCTGATAATTACAAGGGATGCACAGTATACAAAGAACTAGAACAATGACGTCTGCCCTTCCAGTCCAAAATACGTCGTCCAACAACTAATTGGTATAATTAGACCTGACCCTTTTAAAATGTATAAATAAATAGCATACATAAACAACATTCCAACCTTCTCAAAACCTAGCAGCTAACCAACAAGCTCTTCACACACAAACACAAGTGATAAATCCTTCACAATTTTAACAGGTAACGACATTATTCAAAATAATGTGACTGAATCCCCTTCTTCCAATCTGGTAAATGTCCCCTGACTACTACTCTTGTGCAAACTATCCAGATAACACTGCATACGCAGGTGTATATTTATTATATATTATCCACAATCACTCCACTTCCTAATTTTCTTACGACTCAGTTGATAAAATTGTATTCCTTAGAGGAAAAACTCTACTTTACGGAAGCCTTCCTTGATGTACCTCAGATTTTTTATAGAGTTGGGCATGCAGGCCTACTCTAGAAGTTAAAATGTCTTCTACTTAGCCACTACTATTTAGTTCTGAAATCGCACTTAGAAAAGAGCTCCTTTTCAGTGTGTATTGGCTACTCTATCTGCTTATCAGCAAGAATTAATACTGGTGTACCCCTGCAAAGAGGAGTTATTACTCCGTTTCTCTTTAAATTATTCATCTCTGACTAACCAAGCTCGAAACAAACATTAGACGGTGACTTTGCTGATGATAAAGCTACTATAAACAGTAGTGCGGATTTCAATCTAGCTTGATTTATGTTCAATATCCTACCTTCTGGAAATATGGCATAAATAATGTAGAGCAAAAACGAATGAGAACAAGTCATTGTACCTTCACTCTTTGACACGGAATATGCCAGACAATCTTCCTAAACAACCAATCCTTACCTAATGCCCAATATGTACGGTACCTTGGTATCCACATTTACCATCGACTTACTTGGTTTACATAGATTTTCATTCGTACAAAACAGATAATCTTATTAATCAACAATTGTCGTGTTTGAACATTATGAATAATTATAATTTTATATTATAATCGATGATCTTCATGATAACTATTTGCTAATACTATTATAACTACGGTCTTATACTATGCATACACAATGAACGTTGCGAAATAGTGAGAATGTATGTTTTCGAATTGTTAAAAACTATGACACTAAATACACAACATATTACATACTGTACGTCTATATGGGAAAACTCAATATAATAAAGTATACATTTATAACGTGTCATATGACCGTAACAAAGAAAAACTTACTATACCGTTCACTCATCCCTGCGTCTCACCCGACCGTGGAACACTTGACGTCGTATCTCGTCGTTTCGTTCGGGGACGCTACATTGGATTTTGTCGTAACACGTTCTTTTCTCTCCTCTCCTCGATGACGTTGATGTCGCTGTAATTTTCGCGTTTTCCACGTCGGAATCGTAACGTTATTCATGACGTCGGACAATAATTGTTTATTGTCTTCGTTTCTCAGATGCACATCGCATGCGCACGTTCTACGCGTGTGTGCGCGCGGCGGACGTAAGGTCAATGTTTACGCAACGTTTTTACTTCTGGCCGCACGCGTGTAACATAATATTCCATGTAATACCTTGCAAGATATTACACGTGTTCCACTCGAAAATCTCCTAGCTAAATGACTCTGATGTTCTAAAAAACCGTTAGAGTGAACATTTTAGTGTACGATTTATAAACCTATCGCATCGTAAGACGTATCGTACACCATGTGCGCGTGTTCATTACTATTGCAATATCGTCTTACGCGAGGCGTCTCTGTTCCAATTTATAGTTACATAAATGATAAATAGCGGGGGGTTTTTTTTTTGCTCTTGTTGTAACAAATTTACATGATCAACCGCTTGTTTTAGTATACGATATTGTTGGTGAATTTCGGTAGAAGATTATTGTTTACGTTTTAAAAAGAAATTCTGGTTCGGGAAGGTTTTCTAAATCTGGGTTAAAAGTGAACGTTATGAGTAAAAAAAATAAAAATACATTTCAAACCACAGTTTTATCAAATGTCAAGCACATATAGACTAGGGATTTTAACATTTTTATTCGTGAATTATATATGTACGAAATTATTGATTAATTGCAACATTAATCACACAAAAAAAACCATGATCATTTATTTTACATTGACCTAAAACCTAATTTAATTTTTTTATTTTCCATTACTAGTTAGTCAAATCCGCTTATAACGATCTTCAAAGGAACTAGTAAATCAGATTGTTATATCCGAACTTCGTCGTATCCGGATGACAAAATAAAACTTGATTTTGGGGAAAAATGTATTTACTCTACAAATTGTGTTTATTACGAATGTTTGTATGTATATTTTGCACTGTCTGCATACCCTCTGTGATGACACAATACCAATGAGTTTTACATTTTCATATTGCATTTAGCTTACATGTATTGTTATTAACTCGTCTTAAATTAATCATAACTTATAATAATAATAATACATTGTATTTTAAAACTAAATAGTTTTCCCATTACTATTTTTATTCAAATTTCGTAACTGAATTATTTAGTTTAATATGATATTCTAGATAACATTTATAATTTGAGCAGGATTAAAAGTATTTCAGTTTGCAGTGCAATTTATATGTATATATAAATATAGTAACACAATATTATAATAATGTTTGTTCTATACTTTTAGATAACCCATGTTGAAATATTCTAATTGACTTAATATTAACCTATTATATTATGAAAACAATTTAATGAAAATTAAAAAAGAAAATTTTTTTAGTACCTGAATAAAAAATAATGAGAGGTCAACGAATTATTTTGACAAGAGTATCCTTGAACGATAATATTTGAAAAATAACAATTTAAAACAACAAAGGTACTACATATAACATTAGTATAACAATTATTATAGAACAAATAACAGTTGATATTGTAATTTTTTAAATTTAACTGTTGAACATTTTGTTGGTAAACATTATCATTCAAGGATTCGATGCATCATTCAAAAACGTATTTTAAAACTGTCCGGACTTAAAGATACTGTATAGACTATAGACTATAAATATTACTTAAAGTACCAACTCGAAATTTACTAACGTTCAAACTTATTACGAACATCTGACTGCAGTCAATTAAATGTAATATTATGAGTATAAAGGTGTTAGGTAATACAATTATAAGTTTATAATCTTTAGTCTAAAATAATTTTTTGGCCAGTAATATTAGTGTTTTTTTTAAATTGATAACTTTTCAGGGGGAATTCACAATAAGATATATTGTTTTTCAATTAATTAGTTAATATTATTTATTATCAGTAATAGATTTAGTTTGTGTCTCTAAGAAAATTATATGACGCGTTACACGAGGTTAATACGGGTAAACGAACGTCGACGAATCGTTAGTAACTAAGTTGTAACTTTGCTTTAAAATATGAATTCGTGAATCATGCAGTAATATCAAAACACTCGGATTTCGAAACACTTCAATATGGACGGTAGAACGTAAAAAAAAAAAGTAAAACGATTTTCAAAGCGTGAAATAATATTACGATAAAAACATTAATCTCGGAGACGCCATCTCGTTTCGCTCCGATTAGGTTCTTGCGATAAAAAGGAAAATGCAGTTTTCCATCATTACATTTATATATGTATTATAACAACCTTGACATTATGCGCGGCTTAGTATAGGAGAGGTTCGGTTTACTGAAAAACTGCGTTCTCCGAAGTACAAAAAAAAAAAATGGTACAAGTAGAGGTACGGATAAGACGAACGTCAGTCGTTGACTTATGTACGATACGAGATTAGCTAGTGACGACGTAAAATGATAGAAAAATGATAGACCACCTGCCGGAGATGATGATATGTTTCTTGCAATAATATTTAGACATTGTCATAGATTGTTCGCAAGACGTAGCGAAAAAAAAACCGTCGACATAATATTACGTACGACAAGTGTGTCATTTAGTCGGTATACACAATGTACGTGCACACATATAATATAATAGACGTATGATGTATGTATATTATAAGGTGCCGGTGTACATGATAAACAGGGCGAGGAACAAAGAATTTTAGCGAAAACGAGTGACCTAGTTAAAAAAAATGCGATTAACCTTTACCGAATTTAGCGCAATTTTCGGGACACCCTCTGAAGATAAAATACGCTCTGACAGCCACGTTCGGGTACTCCTTTTTGTGTTTTTGTTTCACACGACGATTGTGATGTAACGTAAGACATATAATGTACGGCACGTGCTCTTTCAAAACACATTAACATTACATTTATTCAAACCTCATTATCATTATACTATCAACAACGTATTATATATCATTTACAGCGTAAAACGCGAATTAATTACTAGTACACCTGATACATTTTGAAACCAGTTTTCGTGAATTTTCTCGTGTACTGTAAATGATTAACCGCGGTACATGCCTACACGTGAATATCGGAACTGGTTAGCGGTTACCGCCGTATAGCGCGGTGAACATAATCGTATAGTTACTCCTGGTATACAAACTATTTTCGGTGGTAAATTTCCTGTAGCGTATACATGCATCATATTATGTACACTATTATTTATCATACTATTATCTATTGCGTTTACATAATGCATATAGTAATACATATAGTGACCATCCGCTGATGCTGAGCATTTTTCTTAACATCCACTGGTGAATATTCGTGTAAAGACCATTTCATTTTTGTTAGTCTTATATAACATATAACTGGTATAACCTTCAATAGTGACAGTTATTAGTCGATAACCCGGATAGATTAGATACACAAGTGTACACCATATAGTTATAAGAATATCTCAAGTAAATCTCGCGGAACATAATAATAGATAAATACCTACACTCCAGGGAATAATTTTCTACAGGACCCAAATTAGTTATATTCTAATGGTCGCTTTATGGCATGATAATAAACATACCATATTCAGGGCTGGCCTTAGGTTTTTTCCTAGGAAAATCTATTATTTCTATCGGCCCTATAGACCCTATATGTTCTTTGGGGGGATCGGGGCATAGAAAAATAATTACTGAAATAAGCGCGATGAAAAAAAATGTTCTTGTGCAAAATCAAGCAATAAATATTCAAATAAATTTGGTTTTTTTTCGAAATTTTCCACCACAGGTATCTATTTTGCTATAACCTTTGGCCGGCTGTGACTTTATTATACTCAAAGTAAAGTAACGTGTGACTGCTTCTTCGACGAAAGAAGTTCTATTACGAAAAATAAATTAAAATTGTTGTTAGTCTTAACTATATGATAAAAATGCGTCATATTTATTGTGCGATAATGGCAACATAATAATATTCAGTAAGTGTAAACTGATAGGCAAACCCTAAACGGTTTAATTAGTTATATTCGTTTTGGCGTTTAATAAACGTTCGATTAAAACAGTCTATTCACAAACCAGACGAAGGTATACTTAATCAGCAATATTATAGTACACAAGTACACTTGACTACCTACAATATTATTGCGCAGTTATTAAACAGTAAAGCTACTACAGTCCTACTTCGCACTATTCAGCATACATTTATGTTAGAACACCTTAAAAATATAATACGTTGGTAACGACATTCGTAAAGTTATTATATATTCCTGCGTGAAAATAATTGAAATTTAGCACACTTCAAATTATTATTTAGCTCAATAGATTCTTTTTTCAGCGCTCATTGCATAAAAATTGTAATTTTATCAAACCGTTGTGACACATACGTATCCTACCTTTTATATCCTACATTTTACACGGTTGCCAAACGCATTATGACGAGTATACAAAAGGTGGACAAATAACTGATAAAACCTTGCTGCCCGTGTCCCTTTTTCAGTTTTGTCCTGTACGGTAAATACGAAATTGGACGTGGCTACAGACTACAGTATTAAACACGTACCTATATTATACATTCAGCCGCTGTGTCGTCTCCTTCGGAGGACGTCATACCAATACATTTGGTAACTATTATGCGTACAACATAACGACACTCAAAACGAATACATAATAACACAGCTATTGGGCATTATTGACACACTAAAAAAATGTAAGACCCCTACATTTGTTGTGATCGTTCAATAATATAGATTGTGTATGATTGTTATTCTTTCCACTTTATACAAATAATAGATGTGTATTATTGGGCTCATAAAAATGTTTTCACCTTTAGCAAAAACGTTCTTATTATTTCAAACGGAATTAATTACTGGTTATTAATCGACGTCATCGTCGGACATACAATCCTCATTTAAAACATATAATGTTTTGGTTTTAAACATATCTGCAATTATCAATTATGATCTGTGAGTGACAAATACTAACGATAATCTATTCGTTCAGTTAATTTCAAATAAATTTTTAAAGTTTTTCCTCTACAACTTTAGAGTATTTTGGGCGGCAATATAAGATCTAAGGAAAAAAAAGCTATTAAGATTACGTCTTATATATAACGAATTTCGTAAATAAAAGAATTAATTCATAAATTATCCCCATGTTATTTGCTTGCATATATTATCGTGTTATAGATTATTTTATAATATGCTATATTTCATATATATATGAAATATGCTATATACATACCTACGTGCAGCGATGTGTGTGATTTCGTTGCACACATACTTATTATGGCGTAGGTGCATTATGTAGTGCATTGGCGGACGATGAGTGCCAACGCTTACTATTCTCGTCGGCACAACAACGAACGTTGTGAAAGAAAACAACAGTAGCCAGAACTTAAATATATAGAAGATTACACGATCGAAACCGTAACCGGCGTAACACACTCAAATGCAGTCACGTTCGAAAATACTGCACCGAACGTATCAAATCCATAACAAAGATACATCTGTTTTATAAGTAGATGTAGTATACCCGCTGCGGCTGGACAACCTGCAGTCGATGGCCCTGCCGTCGTATGAATTAAATGATAATAATATGTACAACTATAGTTCCCGTGATTGCCGATATAGCTTCCGACTGCTGCAGACTATTAATACATCAACTTTTCTATTATCCGAACGTTGACTTTCGTTTTGCCTTGAACACGAATATTTCTTTTCGAATACGATAAAAAATTATCCATAAGGTATTACATAACACATCGTACAATTATAGTATATAGTTACTATATATATATATATATATATTATTATGTATGCACATTATCGCTCATTATAAATCATTATAAATCGTTTGTTATACAAATATATTGTACACGAATACTTATAAGACCTATAGTACGTTGCAGAATCCATTTTAATTATTAGTTATGGATAGTATAATTCTAAAAAACTACGCTTTGATCTACAACGTATAGAATATGATATTTTATTTTACATTTCCCCAACAGGCATGGAACAATGATTATGTAACGTACGTGCGTCGTTTGAAGTTTTCAGATTTCCATGTCGGCACGTGCACTCAAGTGCATTGCGCAGTCAGGTGCAACAGCTTTAAAGTTGTAAGCATATCGGGAGGGATCTGGCTAGTGTATAAATGTATAATATTACACGCGTTGTGTGTAAAAATGGACGATGCAGATGTGACGAAAAAACTAGTTTGCGAGACCGCCTTCAGTCGATTCACCCGTTTACCGTTCTCGGAAATCGTTTAAGCTCGGAATGCAGCGGCAATAATTAATCGCAGTAATAAACTATAGCAACATATTATAATGACGATAAAATTACCGCGCTATCATCGGGACTACGGTCACGGTATAGTGGCGAACGCTCGCGCGACAAAGACGAATAACTGCCGATGGGCCTATAAGCGCTTAGGACGAGGTCTCTCTGCTGCGGGCGGCGCGTGACCGGAAGGATGTCCTCCGGACGGTATAGCAATACCGTTGTAATAATATGAACATAATCGTTGAACTTTTACCGGGTTCCGGCGTTTCGTACGACTACACGCACGCACTGGCGCCGCGCATCTCGAAACAGGTACGGCCGACCCTGCGCGTAAATACATCATTTCGCGGGCACATAATCGCCGGGTGCATACAGAGCGTTCGATGGACAGACCCCGTAGCCAGGATGTTATCGGGTACGTTATACGTTTCACACGAGTCCGAGTTCATTTGAACGCGCTGTGCAATAAAATATGTTTATTTGATATAACTCGCGCGACCTAGTAAACGTCAGACGTGTGGACCGTATAAACACATGCATCGTATGCGCGCGTCCATACCGGAAAAGGGAAAACGAGCGCAATATAATACATACGTACTTACGCATCATACGTGTACGTACAAACCAGCCGCTGCGGCCTTAAACGTGACCTACGAATGAGAGAACTGCGAGAAGAATGTATAATACGTGTTACAGGAGCACCAGAAGGGGAAAAAGGAACAAACTCCGAATTTTGCGTTAAACTGTTGCTTTCACCGTCGCCTGCGCGCGTTCGGGGCCGAAAATGTCGAAAAAACTTTTTAAAAAAAAAAAAAAAACAACGAAACAAAACAGAAACCGCAATCGCGATTCCAGCGGATGCCGCCGTCGCGCGCTGCGTCGCAGTGAAAGTGCAATGGGCGGTTTTGTAAATCGACCGTCGCCGAAGACACCGGTCCAGTCCAGTCGTACCGGTACCGCCGATCACGCGACTCTTACGCGAAACGCAAATGACTAATAAACGATAAAAAAAAAAAACCGCGTACCGCAACCGATCGCATGCGATATAGTAGGTAGTACACGCGGACGGTTCCGGAAATAGAAATAATTTAAAAAAAAAAAATTAATAAAACAACTAACGCTACCGTTTATTTTCCGGTTAACCGCGTCGTAATCCAATCCGTCGCTCACCCGCTGCTGTGGCCCGTCGGAAGTTTCGGTTCGGAAGCCCGTGCACGCGCAGGACGTGGCCAGGGCTTGCACCCCGCGGATGCGTTCGGCGAACCCGATGTGATCGCCGCGGTGCCCCTGCAGCACCGATGTGAACTATGACCTTGGTCGCCGCCGCCGGTGGTTGCAGGTCATGGGACGGAAAAAGTGCGCCGCGTACCCCGCCGAAGTCGCCGGTCCGCTGCTGCTGCTGCTGCTGTCGCTGTTCGCTGGACGGCCACCGTTCGCGGCCACGGCCACGACGACCACGTCCGCGACCGAGTGGTCGGCCCGATGGGTGCCGCAGAGGTTCGCCGTGGACGACGGAAATCACGGCGACCGGTTGCAGGACAACGAGATCGTGGACGAGTACGCGAAGAAGCCGCCGCCGCCGCCTCTGCAGGACGCCGAGTTTTCGCACTTTGCCGCCTCGTTGTACAGTTGAGTGGTTTTTTTTTCGTCTTTTCTCGTCTCTCTGATCGCTTTTTTCGATACAATCTTCTCGCGTGCCTATTCTACACGTAGTATTATGTCAACCAGTTTCCGCTTTGTCCTTCCGGTCTAGTGCGCGCCAACACGTACATACAGTGCGTCTTACAGTCGTGTACACGTTGGTGACGTTACCGCGAAAGAGATTTTCGCTCATCGCATTTATTATGACAAAATTGCCTACGACCGCGTGTCACGCACCTTGCGTTTTCGACAGACCAGTAATATATGCTTGCGCGCATAATACAGTGGCGGTTATCCTGTGGTGCATGTGTTGCTTGAGCAGTAATAATGTTGATAACAATGATAACACCCAAAGATTGGAAAAATATGTGAACCAGTACTCACTAATTGAATATTGGTTATTTGTATTTGCTATTAAATATTTGAAGGTGGGTGGGTCCTAAGAAATATTGTCAGCAACACATATTATTTTGAAGATAGCCGCCACTGGCATAATATAAGTACACACTTTAATATATCGTTTATTTACATACACGCACGTACGTAATGTCTCACGGCGCACCGCCGACGGTATTGAATTCATCGTCGGGAAATAAAATGTTATTCGGTGATTGCTCCGGCCTGTAGCAGATGAAACGATGTTTTCAACATCGGTGTCGGTGAATTGATTCCCGAGACTTGCTTTATGTGCCGGTCGATTCCCGGTTACGATTGGAGGACGTATACATCGATGATTTCCGTCTCCCGAGCACCTTTGGTGGAATGTTGAACACGGACAAGGACTTTAACCTTTACAGTTTATTTTTTTAATCTTCTCATACTTTGAACCATGTTACGACATAACACGTTAAACTTAACAAATGTCATGATTTACAGTATATTAGATAATCGTCGTCACGGTCTGCATTCTAATTTGTATTTTAGTTGCTCAACTATAAAAAAAATTAAAATAATAAACCGTCGTTGCCGATAAAATTCGAAAAAATACCTGTTGTTTTCGTAACCGATGTCCAGCAATAAGGGAACCGACTCGTGCGTACCTCTCAATAGCCGCGGAATCCATTCACCTTTGTGACACACCTAGTCTTATCGCCGGTGGTCTTGCTAAAATGTCGCCTGTGCTCGCGTCTATACTCGCGATTGTGTTGTGCTCAAGACAAGCACATGTACTTAATCGCGTGCGTTCTTCGACTACCTATCAACGTGTATGGACTGTAGAAAAAAAGAAAAATAACGAAACAGTCAAAGATACGGATAATTTTTCATTATTTCATCAAGCACGAGTGCAACTGCGTAAGGACAATAACCAGATACTACGATTGCCCTCGTAGAATATAATATAACAGTAAATACGATTTCCTTGTTTAACACTCCGCCATTAGTCGACAGTGATCTTGAGACGCACTAACACATATAATACTAAACAACACGGTCAAGACTAGATATAATTTACAAAGAAAATATTTCAATAATAATTAGTTTTTTTAGAACCAAACGTGTTAAGTATAATGTTTTTCGTGTGATTTTTCAACTATATAGTTATAGTTATAGTTTATGTATAGTGTATACAGTAACTCTTAAATGGTCTAATGAAACTCATGAGCGGGAATCAATTTCTGTTACGGATGTTTTTAAACACTCCATCAACAGATATACTTCCGGTACTACGAACGATTTTGTCAACACGAGAACTGGAAATTCTCATTTTCTACGAGTGTCATTTTTCCAAACGTTTCGCTGCACACTGAAAATGCAAACAGTTATAATATTTAATTGGTATATAACTGCTTGAATCCTACGCCATCTGTGATTATGAACGTATGACCATAAACTTGAAATAATTTTATAATGGAATTGAGAACTAATCGGCTAAGAATAAAATCAACGAAAAATAGATATCCTTTATTCCTTTACAGTTTGTTATCAATTGTAAAAACATAATCGTACGGAACGTAGTATAAAAACCTCGTGGACCATCGTATGTAACTGAAGTTATTTATTTTAAGTTTTTTATTTTTGACGTTTTTTAATAATGTTTGTTATTCTCTTTGGTCACATATAATATAGTTTCTAGTGCTTCTACCGATGAAAACATATACACATATATATATTAAATATTATGAACTCGTTTGCGGTTGTGACAAGGTTAAAAAAACGCAACCTACTTAAAATTATACGCATTTGTAATCACGCCATGCGATCAAAGAGTGAGTGAGAGAGAAAGGCATAGACCGATAAATTATGATGACTATACGATGGTCGTCCGGAATAATATTAATAGTATTAATTATAAGCCTATATAGATGGATTGATTTGACCTAATAATCGAATTTCCAATAGCCTAGTAAACAATGAGTAGTGTATAATAGTGATAAAAAAAAAACCAGTGAAATTTTCTCAAAACGTTGTAGTACAGGGAAAGTTGACCATTTTCAAGAGCATACATTATAGCTACCGATCAGAACAAAAAAAAAAAAACTTGGCCGAATTTTGTGATGATTATTGAAATTATAGATGTGTCATCTTAAGTGTTAATTTTATGCTCTGTATCTTTTTTGTGGCTAGTAGTCTGTAAAATTGTTCCAAAAGCGTGTTTGTAGACCTTAAAAATTATTTTAAATGTTACTCAGTTGTTTCTATTATTTAAAGATTTCCATAAAGTAAAAAAAAAACCTTTTAAAGGTACTGGAATAAAAAAAAATGAAATACATGTATGCTTGATTGCAGTACAACTATATCTTTTTTCTTAAAATAATGTTGGCGATGTTTTGTTGTAGTTAAAAACAACAACAACCTTGAGATTATAATTTTTACTTTAAAATGTTTGAAACAATTGTAATCATACCGCCTACTCTTGTAAATATTTGTTATTTCAATCCCATAAGACCTAAAAAATACAAACTCATTACCTTGTATATAATTCAACCACGTTAACATTTGTCACGGTTAATCTTACAAGTGTTAAGAATTGGATGGGCAAAAAGCTTGACTAAGTAAGCATATTTTAACTTAGCACTTAGCAAATTTGTACGGCTATTATAATAAATAGAACCTTATTCAGAATCGTTTTTCAAATGCAAAGTGTTGTCATTGTTTTCGATTTGAAAATTATTGTATCATCTCACTATCTCAGTTGCTCACCTACAATACTATAGTGTCTATATCCGGTGATATTTAAGAATTAAAATTGTTTATTGAATATTATACATGTACAATACACGTAAATTATGAATGGAAATTAATCTTTTTCACGTCGTAATCCATTACAGTCAAAATATCTTGACAGTAACTTTTTTAAGTGTACGCGCACGGTTACGGAACGTTCTATAAAATGACTTCTAAGTACGACCGCCGCGTACATGTGGAATGGGATTCGTGGGATAGTACTAATAATCATAGCATACGCGTTTTCGATAACGGACGTCATGACGCGGACCATTACCGTAGATATATTAACGGAATGTTAAAATATCTATTAACCATTTTGTTTTTAATGCTTGTTATATTGTTTCACCACTACTGCAGGCGAAAAATAATAAAAATATATAGGCCCACGCGTCACGACGATGCGTGTTCGTCTAAAGAGTTTGCAACGCTTCCTGCAGCCGGGGGTCCTCTCTGCAAATGTTGAAATTCTGAAATTTTAATAAAACTACATCCTTGGTAAATCTTTTTATCATCGAACGCAGGCGAAATGACGTGTTTTCGAAATTTAAAATTATAAGAACGTTGAGCATTACGCGAAAATATCACATCATTATAATGCTGACGGCGTGAAAGAAACAATTATCACGTCTCGTCAAACTCGTGTAGTGTCATACGCGCCTTATATTTCGTACAATACATTATTTTATTCATTTATTTGCATGGTTTTTTGCTTTTATGGAAACTTTGTAGCCATACCGCGATATTGCGGTTGACGTTAATTCCGTTCTATTCACAGTCTCACTATTTTTGTTGTTGTTTTGCAGCCGAGAAGATTGTCCGTCGCTGGGCACCGCTCATATGGCTGGCACCGGAAGAACAGTTCCTGCCGGGCTCCGTGTCCGATTTCTTGAACCACGTGACGCCTAAACCACGTTCGCCCGCGGACGTACAACAGCACCTCAAAGTGCCCATGGGGCCGGATTCGCAGACGTGGTTCTTGGTCACCAAATCCGAAATCGGTGAGTGTGCCAATACGATTCAGTGATGCCACATGTTGTACCTTTTACCTGTACAGTATACACTTTACGAGTACAATGGAACATCTCGTTTTCGTTTAGTTTCGTACTGATAACCTATGGAAAATTCTACGTGCGAACAGGTATTTTCTCGCGTGACCATAACAAAATCAAATAATAGATCGCGATTAAGTGATGAGCATCTGAACGTACTTTTATCAATTGGTACGACGAAAGTCACACCTGCAGACCTCGCATCATTGCCCAATAAAATTGTCTATTGTTTGGTTATATTATATGGGTTTTTTTTTCAACATTCTTTAAATCGAAAAGTATTTTCGCATAAATTGAAAAACTATAATTTTTTCTTAACACAAAAACAAGCCGCGGGCCACTTCTAAGGCTGTGCCAGGCCACGGTTTGGACATTGCTGCTATACATAATACATACATCATAATAATATGCCTTCGACGTATAGCATTACGCGCTTATGTACCCATACAAATCTACATCATGTCCGTGTGTACAAGCGAACACGTCATCGGCCGTCCCGCGGGTACCCGATGGTCCGAAACGTGCGTGCGCCGTTATTGTGAACGATTGCGTAACTCATTTTTTTATTATTATAAAACATTTTTTTTTTTTTTTCGAGCGAAAAAAGTAACACTCGCGGTGAAGTCTCCGATTGCGTGGGCGAGGAGAGACGTAACAGTTGTACGTATGTATTATTATTATAAGTGTTTTCGAACGGACATATCATAGTTGGTCGACGGTTAGGTATAACACGCGGTTAGACTATGACGTGCGCCTAACCGGGTTGTCGGTTACAACTCGTGGGAGTGCGTACGCGCGTTTTCGTTGTCTTCGGTTTTACATTTTCGCACGCACGTATATTATCACGAGAATGGGTCTGGTTGCAGCACCTGACGTAGGTATGTGTGCACACGTAATTATACTATCACGTTCGCGCCGGGCCCGGGGGAAGTGGAATGACCGGAACTACGAGCCGTGCGAATCGTTGCGATCGCGATTCAACGGTTCGGCCAAACGATGAACACGTAACACTTTCGATTGTGTCCGCACGGAACATAATATCCTTGCAATGAGCGGAAGAACAGTTGTCGTGTAGACATTTTGCATATTGTATACCTCACGCGTGCATGTAGTGCGAACGGACTCGGCATTTCCTCGTTTACAAACTATACCGTGGACGTTATGCATGTCGTAGTGGTGGGTTCACCGCGCAGAGACCCCAAGGTGATCGAATAGTAAAACAGTAAACGCATTTATAACAACGACAATCCTCGAGTCACGGAAGCGAACTTCAATTCCTTAACGATCGACCTAGTTCTAAGGAACTGATTTTCAGTGGCTAGCGGACACAGAGCCCAGCCGACTCTCGACGGGCCCCGAGTCGTTTTACGAACCACCAGTGCTGGACCCTCCGTGCCGTTTCCATCGCTAGCCGAACCGTTCGGACTACTCGGGCGAAACCACAAGCCCCATCGAATGCATTTGCGCTCGCCTCCGGTGTACCGTTCATATTAAAGGAGTCAGCAATATGACATACCGCGGCAGCAGAGGCTAGTCTGCCGCCTAACGAGTTAAATACGGGAATCCAATGCACAGCCATCACCGGTAGGTTCAAACCTCTCACCGCATGGCTTCGGTGACAAGGTTCGGGCTGAGGCTAATTGAGACGCTGCCACACAACCAGGATCACGTACATACTGCACGTCTTGCCCGGTATCTTAAGACCTTCGATCTAGGATTCGATCAGCTACCCACTTGAGAGCTTCCAAGGTTAAGTTTCGCTCGGAGGGACGAGAAGCCTTTTAAAACGTTTGGTGCCCCGTATAATGTGTAGCTGTCACCTCGAGATAGCCTATCGCAAGTTCTTTGCGGGTGTTTTCACAATATTTCACAAGAATGTTAAATACCGTTGTCTGCAAACTACGAACCCGATCTGACAGCGGGGACCAATGCATCTCGCCGGAGCCTCATCCATCATGTGCACGAAGGCACCGGTGCAGGGCCGACTCGGAATTTTCAGATTGCTTTCAATAACAATAACACTATAACTTATAAGAAAAAAAACCTACCACAAGAACATCGCACATTGTGACTAATCCCTCACCACTTAACTTATCTGTTCCTTACAGTTACGCGTCTGTATATATGGCTAGGTTATACGTGGTTATGTGTTATACTCTGTACGACTGATGTTCAAGTCTGGGCATTAACGAGTAAAACGCTAATTTTATTTTTACTTTTTAACTTAATACTCAGGTACTCTTGGGTATCTATTAATTTAACTACTACTAGTTGTCTTAAGCTATCTACCTTTCTATTAATCTATTCCGGTTTTCTATCCATCGTAAGCTATCTTAACTTTATTTTTTTTCATATAACGTGATATAATTAATTACATCTTATCAAAAGAAAGTAAGTTAATCTTTTTTGTTGCATTTCAATCGATTTCGTTTTTTTATCAAAAAGTATTTCGGCCGTTAATGTTTAGCGTGAATTGTTTTAATTTAAAAATAACTTATTGAAAATAATATTATTAATATTTTTACTAACTACGAACAACTTTAATGAAATCGGAAATTCTATTTAGGAATACCGTATAAACATTAAACGTTAAAGTTTTGTTTTCAGTTGCATGGTGTTAACCATTGTAAAAAATAAAGTAGTTTAGTCAGGTTAGTGTTATACATAAAGATATTCAATCGCTCACAAAATGAAAGGCAATTTTTGAAAATCAACCCATTCCCGATACGAATAATAGTCTGTTTGCGCCACTGTTTTATGTATTATGTATATGCTTTATGTCTAGCGTAGTTGTAAATATTGTTGCGGTAAGAATGCACTGTGAAATTTCACACGTGAATATTCAAATTAAAATTCCTAAAAAAAAAGTTGTTTTTAATTCGTTTTCAATTATTTTTTGTTTGTCTTCGGCGTGTCGCACAACAATTTCGTTCCACCTACATTTGATTAGTAAACATGTACATAATACGGGTATTTATTATATTATACTATTATTTGACAACCGACAAAACTAATGATCGGAGGTTAAGCTTTTTTCTCATTACAAACAGTATTCATAAGCATTAAACAATTACAGTCACATTGTAAAGTTCTTCTACGAATATTTTTTTTCTTTTTACAATGGACAAACAACAAACCGTTTTTTAAGCTATAAACAAAATATAATCACTCTTCACGACGCAACCTTCATAGAATTAGTGGTTTTTTCTTTCTTTTTTCTTTGTTACACATTTAATTATTTGATGAGGCATTTACTGATAATATGATGAACTATGAATAACGACTTTGATAACAATGATAACATATTGCTATGAATTGATAACTATTCACCCCGAGTTGACGACAGTTACAAAAAAATAAATTAATACATAATAACTATGATATTATCGTAATTCAAATCTGTCTGATTTCATCATTATTTGTAATTTATTTTTCTATGACATTTCTCTTTTACCTTGAATCGTTTTTACTTATATTATAATCTTAACTTTTTTTTATTTTTATCTATAATTATATATATTTTAAACATCTTTATAATTTTATAATTTCATTTTCATTTTCAATATTACTACTTGTGAGCTACTAAAATTATATATCTGTGTCAATAACAATAAAAGTCCTTAATTTTTCACTTTTAACAAATGTAATATTCAACATGCTTCGTATATTTTATCAGTTCGATATTACAATGTTATAATAAATATAATACCTACAAATATTTCATCAATCATCATAAATATTCAAATATATTAAACCGTTAAAAATGGGTTGTTAAAAAGATATAAACTTTTTGAGTTTTGAATAATATTTTACTTGCAACCGCCTCGTCAACAATCAATGTCGATAAATCGTCGAACAGTGTTGATATGTTACTTGAATTACGCATCCCTTATAAGTATATTATGACTCGTATTATTAAAACCATGGTTGTGATGTGGTTGCCGACGATGTGGTTTCCAACTGATTAATCACGTTATTTATACGCGGTCGACTCAGTCAATAAACATAATTATATGTTCTGTATAGTACGGTCGTTGAAAGTTTTCATTGTAAGCGCTTAATACATATTCCCCGTCGCAGTCCACCAATAACAATTTTAATAAAATGACGCAGCTGCTTACAATTCATACCGTTCGTTAAATTATTATATCAAACGAGTCGAGAAACATCATTATGCATTGCTATTATATTATATTGCGTTACCTATTCTAATATAATTGTGCAGCGCAGTTGGACATCTCCGCGTGCATCTATTTTTTAACGATGTAAAACGCGCGCTTTTCAGTACACACGATCATTCGTATTATCATAGTTTAAAGACGGTGTGTTTTTCAAACGCATTATTTCGGAGGATTATTCCGCAGCAGCATCGCGGTGTACGAGCACAATATTAAGTTGTAATATACAATACGTTCGTCGCGTGCGCGTAAATAGACGTTTTATTTTGTTTTTAATGAGCCATTGTCAAATTTATAAGCGATCGAAAACAAAGACGCGTCACGCGTTTTACTGACGTGCATTATAACAATATTAATATCATGGTAAAATGCGCAAATAAAACCGCAGACAGCTGCGCGTTACCGGTAAAAAAAAACAGCAACGTTTATCATCGCACACGATTGTACGGCACACGTAATGACGATGATCAGTACGTGTCCCACACGCAAGTAAGGCGAATGTACAATGTAATATACTTGTACCACTACCGCGGTTTGTTGTACTAGCAGGGAGTTACCCGGCTTCACACAAAACAGTCTTGGCCGGGGACAACACGATTTTCAGAATCTCTTCTTATTGGTATCTTGAAGGGGAACCAAATGTTAAGTTTCAAGTTCATACGCCCGAGATATTTTAGATTTTAGACTATTTATTTATATTTCGATGTGAAAAACAATTTCAGGTTGAAAAAAAACGTTCAAATAGTCCAATATACCCCTGGCATTTTGCTTTAAATGTCTTAAACATTTTTAGAAACTTTTTTGTAAACAGCGCAACAATCACGGGTAACTTCGTTTGCCCCAGTGTTTATTCTCTTACATACCCTATTTGATATTTTAATTTAATTAAAATAATAGTGCAATGGCTCAAAAAATGTCATACTAATAGTTATTAAAAATATTATCTGAAAAACCTCGAAGAATAAAGAAATCCTGAGATAATGAAGATAATCAAATATAGTTTTTTCTTATGAGTTATGACTCACAGGAATATTACTATTATTCGTATTTAAAAATTATATTTTAATGGTCTGGTAAAAATTTAAAAACCTTTCTTTTTTTCTTATATCGTGGTTTGCGAAAAATAGAGTTTATTCTACTAAAAACGATGACGTTTCAAAATGTTATTTAAAAAAATTAAAAATCACACGAGGCTAAGTATAATAAGAGTTGAGCAAAGTTGGGACACCCTCTAAACGTAAACAGCACCGTTGTATGCAATGGGTTGACGCGTATATATATATATATATATATAATATAAAAATGTGAACGATTTTCTTTTCGCAGGACAATTGTTGGAAAACGCGACTTCCGTGCTGTACGGGCAGAACCCGAACACGACCCGGGTGCCGGTATACGCGCACGTGACGGAATGCGGTCGGAAAAAGTTCCACGTGTCGTATTGGCTGTTCTTTCCGTTCAGCCAGGGCAAACCGATATGCACGCTGGACATGGGCGTGCTGGGCCCGCTCCCTTTGCCCGTCATCAACAACAGGTGTTTCGGCACCCTCAAGGAATTCGGCAGTCACGTGGGCGACTGGGAACACATGAGCCTCATGTTTAACGTGTGTACATTAACATAATATTGCATGTATCATCTCAGTACCATCGTAGTGGCGTGACGGTTTCAGGTGCTAAACCGAAGCGCGTGTACGTCGGAGACCTTACGGTCGGCAGTCATATTTCTCTAAGAGCACAAATCCCGATTTAAGGCGCAACTTGTCCAACACTTTTGGGGGTGCACACGAATTGTGGAAAGCTCACAGACCCCCGGGGATGACTTCGCCTCTCACCAGACGCCCCTTCATTTTGTATATATTTCATAATATAGAAGTCCTGTGCGCACCCCTTTAGTTGCGGCAATGCGCACGGCCACAGGCCCTTCAGGTACTTCAAGCTCTCCTTCTATAATCTATTTTTACTAAAAAACCGTTTATCTCGTACAGAAAACGCAATCTGTGCCCAGGTATTGTGATGCTGATTTCAACAATTAGTGGTGGGTCCAGTTTTCTCTGAAATAGTACCTTTTATAAGAGTAGTCGGTCACGCCACTGCAGAATATAATGTAATTATATTATACTATATGCGTATTCCTGAGGCGATTGAAACGATATGTCATGTCGTGCGAACTGCGATATAGCTCGTTTACGGCGGCAGACCCGGTAGTTTTATCGGTTTTCCTAGTTCCGGCAACCGGCGTGTAAAAACAAGATAACATATAAGTACATAACTGACAATTGACATAATAATATGAGTAGACACCGAGACCAGTAGAGTTTGTCCTTCACTTGCATACACTTAAAAACAACGATAAATCATCGCATTCGGAAAACGAATCACGCGACCTAAGGTCATTTATATGTTATGCATATTATTTGTAGACGATTAAAATATTACAATCGATCATGAAATAATAAGGACGTTTAACTGAGCTAATATTGTAGCCTTAAAGACACGAAAAATTATCTTAAACAAACGCCTCACTCGAAGATCCAAAGCAAAAAGGATCGTTTGTGTTCTTCGGTAATAATAATCTAAAGTTACGACGAATTTAAAACTTTAAACGTCATAAATAAAAAAAAAAACGGACTGGATCAAATCATTATACTTCGATTCGTTAGGTTAAAATAGGTTGTAAACGACGTATAGAAATAGCCTTGCACAGTTGTACATCTTATACGAAACTCTCGGTATAAACTGTGCAAGTACTGAGAGACTAAAGTGTTTGAAGATAAAACACGACGCATTGGTTGAAAAATCAATTCCGCAATAATTTCTCACGGAATTCCAAAATTACCGACGACGGGAACACCACGCGACGAAGGGAGCACGTCTCTTCTCGGTCTGGACTTAGTTCACCGTGAACGAGTATTCATCGTACACATCAGTCACACTACACAGCAATATATGCTTCGCAAAATATTATTAAAATAGTAATGATAATAATAATAGTAATAGTAATAGGTAGTAATAATAATAATATGAATAATGTGATTAACAACAAGGTCGGTTAGTTTTCGCTACATAAATCGTTCTTATGTGTGTTCAATGTACACGTAGGGCCACGACGAGCCGGAAGAGATGTACGTGTCGGTGCACGACGCGGGTGCGTTTTACCGGTTCGACAGGAGCCGCCGGAAGTTCGTGTTCGACCGGCAAGAGGTGCGCAAAGGGTTTCTGCAAAAGCCCAAGTTTCCAGAGGTGGTGCACTTGACGGACGAAGGCAATCATCCGGTACTGTTTGCGGCCAAAGGGTCCCACGGCCTGTGGACGGCTCCAGGTTAGATACATCGATGGTTCGGCATACTCGTGTGTAGTTGTAATTTTGTGTTTAAATACCACGCGAGAGCTATGCGGGACGTCATATTATTATTGTCACAGTACGCGCGTGTTAAAATGTCAGACAAATATTTTGTCCACTGTTCATGAAAACATGTATAATTAATACGATATTTTCATAGAAATGCAATTAATATTGTTTTCGCATTGATTATACGATTATTATTGATTACATAATATTATGTATTAATAATAAGCTGAATACGAATTTTTTTTCATTTGAAAAAATAACCACTTCTCCGATTTTCAAAATAATAATTAATGTAATAACATTACAATACATGTCGAAGAAAATAAACCGGTCAGATCAAATTCTGAAAACAACAAATATTGATTTATTTAAACGACCAATTTAATTTCACATTCGGTAATATGAAAATTCAAAACTTACCAAAAACGAAATGAATTTAATTAACGATAGGGCATTCGAACATTTCGCGATCAACTCAAATTCTCTTTGTAAAGAAAAATACTTATCTCAAGAATTGCATTCGGTGATAGGTATAACTAAATTTCGCAAACATTGAATATGAATTGATTATTGATCAGTGTATATTATAGTAGACCTGCCGAATATACACTAATAATTTCCAAGTATAATTTACTATTAATTTATAAGTGATGTATAAATAACTATTTACAGATTGATTTTTTTAGACGTGCAAACCGCAAAAATGCTTTTTTTTTCAATTTTTTTTCAATGTTCAAGTTACTAAAAAACTATGTTTTCCACAATGATTCTTTTTCGTACTACCTATCCTGTGGAGATAAAAAGTTTGGTTTTCAAATGGGAACAAAATTTTAGTTGATTTTTAGATTTTGAAAATATAAAATGTTTCTCGTACATTTTTCTTACAAGTCTGAAAATTGCAAGAATCTGCATTCACAATTTTTATTAATAAGCGTTTGAATACGACATTTTGATAAAAATCAATAAAAATCACGAAATCCAACTAATTTTTCGTAGTTAAAAGTTTATAAATATTTCATATACTTGAGACCTGAAAATGTAGTATAATATACTAGAAAAGTTGCTCTTTCCGGTGAATAAAAAATAACTTACCGGAGAAGCATAAAAAAATGTTATAAGCGTTTGAAAATTATACTTTGATGAAATTGGGTCTTTCCGTGGTATCGATTAAACGGTATTAGTTATTTTATCGTAACTCAAAATATAATAATTTTAAGGAATTAAAATTTTTACAAAACACTAAAATAAACATTTTCTAGAGATGGTACAAATTTCAAAAGATTTAAAAAAGTGTATTGCATTAATAGGTATTTAAAACTCAGATAAAATGACAATGAAGACTATCCCTTTTTTAAGAATTCTTGTTTAAAAAGATTTATTTTTGCTTTTTAATAAATAAAAGCATTATATCTCCAGACGTCTTTCACTTGTAACTCACCCTACCGTGGAGTCTTACCCGACCACGGAGTCTCGCTCTTTTTATTAATTTATTCGGGAAATACTTTACATAACTTATGACGAATCGATGCAAATGTCAATCCGAACAAGTGTTGTGTAATATCAGGTGTCATAATGACCAAGGCCGCAGCACTAACGAATAAAATAGTTATACACCTGTATGTTCTAAGATTTCCCGTACCTCGTTATTGTACGATAACAGTTTTGAGTTTTACCGTAACATTTTGTACGGGTATTCGGTAAATCCTAGGTTTCGCCGGTATTCGTACTCTAACCCAGTGGTTTTAAACCTGGGGGTCGCGAATGATAGGTTTGGGGGTCGCCAAATTTCTATCAGTATAAATGAAATGGATTCTGAATTAAGTTTAGTTATGAAAGAGGAACTAATCGAGTTATCTTCCAACAAAATTCTGCGTATACAGTTTAATGAAATGACAAGTGATAAATTTTGGATTTCTATAAAATCAGAATACCCTGAATTGTCAAAAATAGCTGTATCAACACTTCTACCATTTGCATCCACTTACTTGTGTGAAACGGCGTTTTCAGCTCTTACCGTAATAAAAAACAAAGGACAAAATTAAATGTAGAATCAGATCTAAGAGTCTCTAATATAAAACCTGATATGGATTCAATAATATCAAAAGTTCAAGCTCAAGTATCCCATTAACAAAGTTAACAAACAAGTGAACAGATGAACAAACAGTTGAATAACAAGTTAAATTGTACATTTTTAAAATATTTTTATATTTAAATTAATTGTATATGCTTGTATTGTTTTAAAATAATGTTTTATTATAAACTAATTAAATTTTTAAGTGGAAATTAATCAAAATCGTATACCATAGAATTGTTTTATCAGTAATTAAAACAAATTTTGATGAATAAAACAACATTTTTTTTTGAACGGGGTCACACTACAAAAAAATAAAAAATGGGGGTGTCGCGATCCGAAAAAGGTTGAAAACCACTGCTCTAACCCGTGACGTACCCACATAATATACCGACACTCGTGACCTAATGGTTTTTCAAACGTGTTTCCACAGGTAAACACAAGTACGTGCGGATACCGCGGCTGTACGACGACAGCGGTTACGGGCTACCGTGGAGAACCTGGTCGAAGGTGGAAGTGCTGAAGTCGTCCAGGAAACTGCCGCTGTGGATGCAGTATTACGGCAAGTGGGGAAACCCGCACAGCAAATGTCACCCGTTGTCGAAGATGGGCTTGCAGATATGCCAGTTCACGGACGGGCCGACGGGTATACCGATGAAGCAGCAAGATTTCCAGTGTCGAAACGCGACCGACTAACATTAGTATCATACTGTATTGTACATCCTCCCGGAAGAGAAACCCGCGGGATGGGCGCGATGAATATCAACCATGACCCGACTTTCAAACGGCACTGTATACGTGTTCTAGGTCAGGCGTTGTGCGTTTTGATTGTTTTTTTTTTTTTTTTTACTATCAATAACTACACTAAAAACGTGATGGGTCTCAATAGTTTTTAAGGACCTGAAAATCTATATCTTACAGTATGCAATAGTATTATAATATGTAGTTGCCGAGTGAAAGTGCACATGATAGCTATACTCGTACATATGTGTGTCGAGTGTATAGATGTAGCTCATTTTCTCGGAAATCCTGCGACTGCTGTTTGTTGAACTTTTTTTTCGCACACGCGCGTAGTGCTCACTCGCTCACACGTGCAAGTAGACGCGTCCACGATCTTCGTGCTTGTGTCATTATTATCATGTAAATAAAATCGTTGAATGTTATAATAGTGACTTGAGTTGTTTATACTGCACTGCCTACTATGCGGCATCTATATACAGCCCCTGTCTGTCGGCTGCGTGATGCATTCCGAGGCTTACAATACGACTTCCTGTCCCTCAGAATATATTATTAGAGGTTATGAGCATAATATAATAATAATAATAATAGTAATAACATCACCGCATTAAGGTACTTTCGAGACCGTACACATAATATACTATATGCTCATTGAATGACTAAATTCCAATTCATTTATAGACTACCACGCGATGGATATAACGCTAAACGATCCGAAAAATAATTGAGTCAAACTGGTCACAATAGATTTTTAAATTAGTTTTTTCCCTTTTAATAAATTATTATTGCGCAACGGACAATACACAATAATAATGACTAACACTTAACATTATGTATTAATTGTATACGCCGCTTACAATGTTTAAGTAGCACGAGAGTTACACGAACGACGGCTACGGTGAATATCATTATTGCATTTTCCCAGGGATTAAAATAAATACGTGTACACGGTGGTAATAGCCAACTATACTGAACTTATTCACTATAGTATGCAACCGGGCAAATATTTGAATACCTATTTAATCGCCTACTAAGTAGTATTGTGTAACCGACCACGTTATAATATTTAAATCACGATTTTCTACTCCTTCATAGGATTGTGATTTTTTGGCTTCAGCACTGTTCCGATAAATTTGCTGAGTCGCATAAATGTTTTCAACTATTTATAAGCATACACGATTATCCGTTGAACGCTTGTTGACATACTATGTAGACGTCATTAGACGAGACCATTTTGTACGTCGCATATGCGTTTGACTCATATATACTCATTTACTCACTTCGGTCGGCCGTATGCAGTTCTGCAGTTCTGCCCGTCGATTTTGGACTTCTTATCTGCAGTATGATAACCACTAACCGAGAAGTCACAAACAAAAGTTTTCACGGATCCAGAAAAAAATTTGCGCTGTACAATTTTTATCTTTCAAACATTTCCACTTCGAAACACCAATTTATTTTCTATACATAACGCATGAATCTATACTTTGTTCAATTTACTAAATAAATAAATAATGCTTATTCTTACATCGTCTAGAACTAATTATTTAAGTACATGAACCGATCATATTTTTTGGCTGTATAAATGTTTAAAAGAATAAAGTCACTGACTAAATGCATAAAATACTACAACCTATAACCAGTGTATGATGGGAACTAGGGATATTTTGTTGACATTATAACTTTTACATTATTTGTTCACTGCGTTTTATAGAAATTAGAAAGCAAATTGTATTAGATAGCTATACAGATTTTCATATTAATAAATAGCCACTAAAATCCGACGAATGGTACGGCAACGCTGCATTTAAAAGCATGCGAAATTGTGTGTTATTCATTAATAAAGCCTACCCATATACAAATCACCCCTGTCTTCAGTCAAATTTCCCTTCTGTAAATAATTGTTGTACCATTTGTACCATGGTACATCTTAAACCTCACAGTCTACAACGACTTATAAACCGAAACGGTCTCAGTCACAATTAAAAATTACTATAAAAAGAATCACTGTAAATTAAACAACCACACAAATCCACAAGTCTCTATATTAGCCAGCAAATCCTTACTATAAGATCCCTTTCGTCGACTAAAAAGTCACTGGTACCGGAATATCATGAATCCTGACTATCCTGATTAACTATAACTTTCATCGACGTCAGAAGGTTCCCACGTACCGGTGAGCCTCCCTCCTCATGTACATGCATATTGTTTCGTAACTATATAGGTATACATTCATCAAATTTACTTATTATATAAGAAAAAAATTACAAATTGCAGTAAATACTCTATGTTAAAACAAATAAATATTATATAATGTATGACCGTTCAAATAAATATTACGAGAAACACAGAATGAAATTAGAGTTCAAATATATAGATCGTAACTTGTATCGTACTTATGACAGAAAACCGAATGGCTATATAACCCCTACGACGCGCATAAATATAATATGTTACAGGAAAAGTGTTGAATCAGGCATTCTATAAAATACTTATGAATTAAATTAAATACCTAAAATAAGCAGCAGAAGTATACAATTTATATAATGACTAGGTAATCTATACTCTATAGAATGCCAAATCTCGTGTAGGAAGTGTATAAAATTTATATAAAATTAAGCATGACTACACGAGACATGAGCGTACCTTAGTGGAAGGTGCATCGGCTAAATATTCAAATAGAGATCAATAAATATTATCTCAACTATAGTCTTATCGCGATCTTGTCAAATGCAAATGCTAGTCAAAATGTCAAATCTAAATATGCTTGCGTATGAAAAACAATATTCTATGCAGTTCAAAATGTTATTGGTAAATTGTGTACGCTGCAATAAATAAATAAATAAAAATGAATTGTTAAAATAATAAACATTTTTTGATTAAATACTATTTTACACTTCCTACTTTACGCCTAACATATAGCATTTGCATTCAACAGAAATCCTTAGAATCGTCTTATTGGTTATGTCTAGGAATAATTTAAAATAGCATTAAAATTTAATATATTTCTAAATAAGACAACGTACACCCGGATGTACGTCAGTGTTCGTAAATTGACGACCGTGCGGTGACCACTTGGTGGCAGTATTTCGGAGTCAGTTTAATCGCGTGCATCCTGTGGTCCACTATATACGCGCACCGCCGCACCATGGCTGGATCGAAAAACGTAGATTTATCTTTTCTACAGTCCATGATCGACAAGACCGAGCCCGGAGTGAAAATCAACTCGTACGAAGTGAGTGACGTTGCGGGTGGGCACATAATACAGAACCGTCGAACATTATATTATTATGTTGTATAGTTATAATATCGGTAATCATTCATATAGTCGTCCGGTGCAGGGCCGGCGTAATGGTAGGTCAGATGGGATCAGGGGGCCCGTCGTCCCAGCCTATCATAATAAACATATTTTATAATAATTTGCTATAATAAAATGAAACAATATTGTGAATTGTGACAAACGGTGTTAGCTTAAAGTCAAAACTCTTTAAACATTTGTTTACCCTAGTACATTTCAGTGTTTTCTTGAAAATGTATCTTTAAATATCGTAATAGTATCGTAAATTAGTATATGAGGTTGTGCACTATTGTACAGGATTGCTGGGTCCAATTGATTTTATGCGTTGGTAAATTGTACCGTGATATTAATGATATGGTTTTGAGAGACATGGGTTGTATGTTGTCCAACGATATTGCGTCGATATTCAAGCTCGAATTTTTCAATATTGTCTTAGATAGTTATACATAGAAGATATGATAGTTAAGTGCATTGATCAGTGCATTCGCAGGGTGAACATTTTTCTATGCTTTGGTCGGGTAAATAAATGACAAACGACCCTATTCAAGCAAAATCTATTGCGCTTGTACACCGATACCCAAAGGACTTAGGAGATGAACTTACAGATGACTTTCAAAGCTTAAAATTAATATATTCAGCCAACTTCGGTAATAAGGCACTCTCACCTAGGGATCTTCTCAATGTCACCAAGACTTAAATAAATTTCCTAACCTTAGTGTAGCTCTTCGGATATTTACTACAATTTTCCTGTAACAGTAACAATTACAGACCGCTCTTTCTCAGTATTAAAAAGAGTTTAAAATGTTTTACATGTGCCAAGACTATTGAGCTTAGAAATGTTAGGGGTGGAGTAAGAACTGGCCAAAAATATCAATTTGGACGGGATTATCAACGACCTTCTACTTTGAGTTAACCAAGTCAGACCTTACCTAAAATTGATCAATCATAGAAGGCCTGTGAGCATTTTTCTGTGTGGAGATAGGGGCCGGTGCGTTATTTTTACCCCGCACATAATAATATGATATACCTATATTGCTATATAGTTGCGCTGCAATGTGTTATGGGATCGTTGTTTTGTAGACCGAACTGGGGTCGAAGAGAGGCGACAATTACACGTCGATGTTGTACAGGATCAAACTGTACGGCGACCACGGATGGACGAAACCGTTGATCTACAAGTGTTTGCCGGACAACGAGCAGACGAGGAACACGTACAAGTCCGAAGTGTTGTTCAACAACGAGGTGACGTTCTACGTGAAATCGTACACGGCGTTGACGGAATACCAGGTCAGCATTGCCACTCGCCACGGTGTTGTTTTTTTCCGGTTACTTTACCGTTGTTTTTTTTTTTTCCGCCGGCCGCGAAACTCATATCATAATATAATCCCGGCGCTTTAGGAGCTCAAACGGTCAGCCGGAACGTTCAACAGTGTTCCGAAATGTTATTTGGCCCGAAGCGACATTGTCGTGCTGGAGGACATGCGATGCAAAGGTTTCGCGATGTTGGACAGAAAAAAGGGTCTAGACTCGGATCATTGCAAAGCCATACTCAGGTGAGAAACCCGCCGTACGTTGTAAGTCTCGGTCCACTCCGGCTGGCATCGTAGCGTGACTTCTATCTGAATATCACGAACGTTTGTTCTCAGGGGTCTGGGGAAATTCCACGGACTGTCGCTGTCCATGAAAGTCGACCAACCGGAAAAGTTTAAGCTATGCATCTCGGAGGCGATCAAAGAGGTGTTCTACAGGAGTGAAAACGATTTATGGTACAAAGGATACTACAGAAGAGCAGCGGAAAACGCTGAGAAAATGGTACACTAATTGGTTAATTAACGGTAACTGTTAATTCACAACGATCTGGGTTTACAATATGCTCTAAAAACCTTAGGAATATCAAAAATGTGAATTTATAATAGGTTACTACAGTTACGGAAAAACATAATATTACAACCTGAAATAAAAAAATATGATAGAAATAAGGTTTTGAAAATAGTTATAATCGTCAACACACGCTTTTTTTAGACTATACGTCTACCCGCGACAAATGTATTAAAATGTAAAAAAACCGTCTTTTCGGTTAGTACTAATTATTAATAATTATGACTTTTTAATTTCGGTATTAGTTCACACGTTTTCGTAACTTTTTAAGTTCACTGTGACAAATTTCCTTAATATCTGTTATATAATATACGTGCGTCGTGCGTGTAGAGTGTAGTCCAGCGGTCGGCAACTAGGGGACTAACTATGCGGACCGCGGAAGCCAAAACTCTGGACCCCGTCAACACACATTGTACTTGATCATGTTATACGATGTTTGGTTCGACATACATTTATGAGGCATCATTTTCAAAAATTAATTTTTTGAAAAAAGAGTATTGGACAAAATTAACAGACGTCACCTCGAAGACACGATGCGAATTAACTGTTCCTTCTTGAGTTCCCAATTTCAAAATAACTGGCTAAGGAAAATAAATGCAATTTTTTGCATTCGATGACTTGGTAAATTAGTATTATAACTGCTCGATACGATTATTATTTACCTAACATTTTAATTTTTTAATATAAATTAATTATTACGACTAGATACATATTATTTTTTTTCATATACTGCCATTTTAAAAGGATAACGATTTGACAAAGATTTTTTTCACTGGACCTCATTTATTCATTATTTTAATCTTTAGGACTCCAATAGAAATTACTTGCCGACCCCTGGTGTAGACGGTATAGTATAAAAAACAATGTGTACCAACATCGCGTGTGAAAGTAAATTCTCGCATCTAATCCCGATACAGTTTTTCGAATGGCTAAAAATACCGAGTGGTCATCACACAAAACCATAAGCTCTGACTATTTTGGACTTGCGGGGTGGGATGATGTGCGTGTTTGTGATGGCTATTGTGACGTTTTACCTTTCGTTTACAACAGTTGGAGTTGGAACTGACCGAGGACGAAAAACCAAAGTATTTGGAAAAATTCCGAAAACACGTGAACCCTGAATCGTTCTTCGGCCAAATGGTGGGACTGGTGTCGCCGAATGAGCCATTGGCTGTGCTGTGCCACGGCGACTGTTGGACGAACAATTTTTTGTTCCGGTACGCTCCAGACGGAAGCATATCCGAAGTAAGGCGTCGCTTTGTGCAGTGATATAGCGGGGGTGTAATGCACTGGGGCTTAACAGGTCGTAGATACTCTTCATGGCATAAAATAATAATGATTGAGATTTTTATTTTATTTATTCGTATACCTTTAAATAAATCATCAACATCGCAATTATAACGAAATAAAGTAATATACATTTTAACATTTACAAAGTTTGGATAAAACAAAAATGCAATTAAAAATGAGCGAAACTCTTAAGTCGAGTGAAACTCCACGATCCGGTGAGATACAAGGATTAGTGAATGGTATTCCTGTATTGTTCTTTTAAATACTTGAAACCAATTTAGTATTGTCCATTGATCTTGAAAAAACGATTCTGCGAGTGAAAGAGGTCGGGTGGATCAGATCATATTTTAAAATATGGACGATATACAAGGCGTTGGTTGAACGTTTATGTTAGAACTTTGGCAAAAGATAAAAATGTTGATAATTCTGAAATTTATATTAAATGCTGATATTAGCAACCAGGAAATGTTTCGAGTTGCTACGATTGATTTTTTGGATATTATTTTCCAACGCCTATAAAATGTGTTTGTGTCTTTCCGGTAAATATTTATTTTATTGGTCGTGCATACTCGTGAAATATAAACGTGCGTGATGAAATATACTAAACGATGTTCGATTTTTTCTCCGTTTTTCTCAACTATTCGTAAAACTATTGAGAAATTCAAAAAGTATCCCCTTCAAAGTACAGAATAGATGCCATTTCCTATCAATAACCATTAATGATCGTGAAGTTCCGAGCACTCCTACTGATCGAAATCGTGTACACAGACATAAAAAAAAACACACATTGTGATAAGGCTATCGTCATTTCACTCGGAATATAAAAGTAACATACAATAACGTACTAAGTGAAATTAACTAAAATCAATCGATAGATTCTGAATAGCAGTAGTGATGATAACAATAGGTATGACGCTCATAACAAATAGAATCATATAAAAATACATAAACACGCAGAGCAGTCTTTGGCTATGCAGGGGCCCGTGGGCACCAGGAGCTTAAGAGGCCCTTTTAGTAGGTCCCTAATAAAAAGTTGAATAAAAATATAAAAAGCTTATTTAATATGATGACTTTATTAGTTGTTAAAAATGATGTATATTTTACAGAATTAGAAATGGTATATTACTGTTACAACTTACATTGACAAAACTTATCGTTTACCTACTTAGTGTAATATCATGCCTCACTTAGCATTATTTAAATAACGTATTAACATTGCCATTTACCTAAGTTTTTTTTTATTTAGAATTATTTTAGTACTGACGATCGTATTATAACGTTACAGCTTACAATTTAAAGTTGTAATTTCTATTATTCGGGGCCCCCATCCGGCCGGGGGCTCTGGGCACGTGCCCATTGGGTAAAGACGGAACTGTAAACACGTACAATCAGTACTTTCAGTATTGAATATCGAACAGTAGCAACAACGAATGTATTAAACAATTTGCAATCATTATAGTTGACGATGAGTAATACTGATGAAACACTCGCCCGCTCGTATTTCCCCAGATATCCATGGTGGACTTTCAAATGGCCCGGTACGGTTCGCCGGCGCTGGACTTGGTCAGTCTGCTGTACTGCTGCACCAGCGCAGAGTTGCGGAGGCAGCACTTACCGGAGCTGATGGATGAGTATTACGACTCGGTCGGCACTTTGCTGACGGCAACCAACTGCTCGGGCCATTACCCGGACATACGAAAAAAGTTAGTGGCACGCGCGACCTACGAACACCGCACGCTATTGCTACGCAGGGCGACCCTGGCACGTAGATTCCACCCGCCATCACGATACCTCTTGAGATAATATTGAGACGGTCGAATTTCGTTTTTTACACGACTCGCGGGGTTAAGCGCACACAGCAATTGTTCGTGTTTGAATTATAAATATTCATGTTTTAAAACGTAAATTTAAAAAAATTACTTTTTATTTCATTATTTTCGAAAAATTAAAAAAAAAAAAAGCCATTGTATTGAACTTATAACTTTTGAAAATGTTGACTTTTCAACCTTTTAATTTTCATAAGCCTCGTGATTTCTAATATTTTTTTAGTACCCAAAAATGGTGTATAATTTATTATACCATAGCACAAGAGTGTTTTGAAATTATCATAAAACGAAATAATAGATAAGATCACTTTCGTTTTATAAATTACAATACATATTATTCTGTAAAATAAAAAAAAATATTGAAACTCTAGCGTGTGGTTAGTAAAAGTACCAACTTGAAACGTCAACATTTGCAAAAGATTTAACTCTATAAACGTCGACCAAATGTTGTACCAAAACATAAAAATATTGTTAATATATGAATATTTGTGATCCATATTCCTATACCCTAGGAGCATAGGCGGTGGCAGATTATGCAGCTGCCACACATGCGTATTCTTGCTTCCTAATAAATTTTGAAAAATTGGTGGTCACCTGTTGTCCTTTTAAATATATTATTCTTTTTAATTTAGCCCAAATAGTGCGTATAATTGACCAGTGGTGGATTTGAGATGATAACAGTGTAAACGCCACCTCCATGGGTTAAAACAGTTAAATTACAATATTTGCTTGCCTCCCAGCCACGAAGGTCCGGTTTGTGATGTAATTATACAATACTCGCACATGGTTCATAAATATTATCCGGTCATTGGGAAAACACTCTACAGCAGGTAGTTTTCACTTGGTCCTGTACTTAAGATAAAATTTACGGTGTACAGATAAATACGGTGCACTATTTAATATTGCCCGAAAAAAATAAACAGAAACGATTTATTATGTCACCGCGATAATTTATATTTGAGGGGTTTTACTATCGTTTTGTTTATAAGCGCGCCTGATAGAAAAAGAGGTTGAACGTTGAAAATTAAAAAAATTCCATTTGGACGGTTCTAATCGATATCCATATTTCAATACCAATGAACTAACCGTCTACATGACGACAAGTACCTCCGACAGAAGGTCTTTTCACCCTGTGCTTCTTGGGTACTTACATATTCCATCGATCGAGCTAATTCGCTGTTCGACAATCGTGACGGAATAGAAAAATGTAATTAGCTCGGGCGCGTGGTCCGTGGCCTCGGATTAAGATCGTATTTTCGGACGTAAAACGTTACGGGAGAGCCGCGGACTTATCGGGCGCAATAAACATGTTCGGCGTGTATACGTTGCAGGATAGACGGAGAGATGCGCGAGTACCACATGTTCGGACTGGGCGTAGCGCTGGACATGATACCGATCATCACGTGCGACTCTGAGCAGGCTCCGGACATGTACACCGCGGCCGACGAGGACACGGTCGACGCGACGGACGACGGGCCCGGCAAAGAACCCTATCCTGCCATGACCACGAGCGCCCTGTGCCGCACGATGATCACCGACCTGGTCAAAGAGCTCGTGGACAACGGATTTTTGACATGATGATGACGACGCATATTATTGCAGTCGTCGCGTCCGTTGCGGTGCGCATGCGTGCCGCGTACTCTCGTTGATATACGTGATGGTTTTTTTTTTTTTTACTTTAAAATATTTGTGATCGTATTTTCATTTCTCATCCCAAGTCTACGCACCGTATATCCATATATAAAACACCATGTACTGGTTCACTCGCTCGCTCACTCTCACTCGTTCACTGATCCATCATCACCTAAAAGCTGGCACCGCTAAAAGTTACGAGTATGAAACTAAGTCAATAATTTCGTTTTATGATGTAGAGACCCACTAGGAAAGGATTTTTCAAAATTCAACGTCTAAAGCGTTTTTTTCTTTTTTTTTAACCCATCCCCTGAGGCGGCGGTGAACCGGAGTTTCCATATTTTTCTAGAAACACTAAGGTTTATTTTATTTGGAAAATTTTCTGATTTACTTGGTGAATGCATACTTATACAGTTTACTTAAATACTGGGCTATCATAACGATGTATCAAAAGCATAGACAAACAAAATTCGTTATAGCGAGATCTAAAGGATAATCATAATATATGTACCGTTATTTTAAGCACAAGTATCTTAGCGTACGTTTTAAATGTAGTATTTGCACTGTATACAGCGTACTTGATTTGTTACACCCGAGAGTTCTGATATTTTTTAATTCTATTTGTATACATATTACTCAGCCCTGGCAAACTTAACCCCGTACAACGCCGGCGACGAAAGAAGTGTGTATATATATCGATATGAGTAGTATATAAATGCCGATCCTGGGACCGCCACCATCACCCGCGCCGTCGTTGTAAATTCTAAATACACTATTATTTATTTTTATTTAAATACATACACGTAGATATTTAATACTTATTAATTTATTCTAAACTTACATTTTAAGTAATATAATAATGCAGTTAAAATAACCATTTAAAAAAAACGTTAGTGAATCGTTCTATTATATGAATTTTATTGCATGGTGGAATTCACGTTATGCCCCCTATGGCAACTACTGTACTTCTTAATTTTATTTGACATCTACCATTTTACAGAAATAAAAATAATTACAAAATAATTTTAATGTAAATATAGTTTTTTTTTATTTAAAAAACGGGCATAAGGTGCAGCTTATGTACTACGTGTATTTTTAAACGTATGTCAATGTTTTACAAAGTATGGCGCGACCAAAATCAATATAATATTTTCAGTTACTGCTCATGGACATTTAGTTAATTTTTAGTTTTCAAACTTGCTGATAAGTCACCAACATATACTTCTAGTCTTATTTCAGAGTGCGATCAACCCGACCTGGTTTTTTTTATAATAAATCAAAGGATATTTTGGATGTTTAATTGTTTTTGTATTTTATTTACGATCTTACGTCTTCAATGTTGAGCTGTGTTAAGACACTATCCGTAATGTGTACGATTAATGAAAAGAACTAATATAGAAGAGCAGGTTAACCTATGGGTTTTTTTATTTGTTTCAATTATTCTGAAACATATAAGAAGACACAAAAAATGCAGTCAACATATATTGAGACTTGGAGGCTTTACGCCGCGCCAGGGTTCCACAGCTATGTGATTCGCATTTTCATTCGGTATACGTAGATTTATTAAAACATAGAAACTTTACGCCGCGCCAGAGGTCCATAACTACAGGATTCACATTTTCATCGGTTAAGTATACATATAAGATATATTATATACCTGCCTTTCGTCCAAGTCGACATGAAAGCCATCCAAACAATCCCGGTCAACGAAGTAAAAATACAAAAATTGTTAAAATATTTACCAGTCGAGAAAAGTGCAGAACAACGCCCGATCACATTAAGTCTTTCGGCCAATCAGACAAGCAGGAGAAAAACATAAATAATACATAAAAATTCATCAATCGCTGACTAAATAAAAATAATCGACATTAACACCATAAAAAAAAAAACCAACCAGCTCATGTACATTGTACCGTAATCGCACATACACGCCATCACCGTTTTTCATATTATAATAATAACTCAGCTTTGTATTCCCCAAACATTTATTGTAAAATAAAAGACAATAATTACCATAGCGAACCAAGCATACAAAATAAAGAATATCAAAACATATTGACTAACGTAAAAATATATTTTAAGAACAAACACGATTGTATACTAAATGAATCGTAATGTAATGGAAAACGTCAAAATACATATTAACATATTTCAACATATTTTACTAACAATTAGTCTCACTCCATATAAATTTGTATAAGTACCGAGAACGCGCAAAATCATGTCATCCCTTTGTAATATTTTCAAAATATATAAAGTAAAACACAGAGTATACGACAAACTATACTGATTGCAAATTGTGTATGTGAATAGATAGCAAAAATCACAACTCTGAACGAATAAATGATTCAAAATGAAATAAAAATCAACAAAAATGCGACGTTTGCACATACATTATGGTAGAAAATACAAGATATTAAAAATTTTTATTACTATACACACAACAATATAATATTATTATTACACTAACAATACAGGCAGATTATTATTGTTTGTAATGAAACCATAAATGAATGTGTCTGCATTGCTTGGGAATTGGGTTGGTTATGTGATTGAAAATCGCGCGGCGGCTGATCAAAAAAAAAAGGCGGACGAAACTACAAAAGGGTAGAGAAAGAATATTTCGCTGCACAACTAAATTAATTATTTATTCAAAAATGAAATGCACCGATCGATGATTTGACTTAATTTACATTATACATACATATCTCATCCCGGTAAATAGTCCAACATCACACGATGCACTTATATGCACTCAATAAATACCTCAATAAAAACGATGTCGCTGTAGTTGTGGTTGTACAGGCATGTGCTTGTTACTCGTGTTTAGCTTCAAACTGCAGAGTACGGCCGTTCGCTGTTGAACTGATATATAAGGTATACGATATAGGAAATAATGAAATAACAATTGCACTGTTCCAACATTCGAGTAGGCTATAAGGAATGAAAATAAATAGAATATAATTCCGGTGTTAAATTCTTCGCTTATGAATTATCTATTATATGATGAGCAAAAACCGTATGATGACTTCTTTAGGGCAATAACGAAAATATTTAATGAGCGTATATACGTAGAATAAGACGAGTACGTAACATTCGACATAGAATAAGTCCTATTTTCAACAGTGGTGCCAGACGTAAAAAATGCTTGCAACTTTGGGGGGGGGGGCTTGAAATTTTTACATTAAAGTTAAAGGGTGCCGTGACAAAAAAGTTTGAGAAGCACTTTCGCCACATATTTTACGAAATTTTAAGTTTATTACTAAAAAAAATGTGTTTACCATTAAAAAACGTAATATACTATAATATAGTAGTGTTATACACGAATAAATTGTGAACCATTAGTTGCATGTAAATTATTAATTATTCTCCTTAGTTATAAGTAAATATCTAGGTCATAAATAAACATTTTAAATTATAATATTAAGTTTACATCTATCATTTTTCTTTTCATTATTAATGTTGCGATTTGTCTCAAAAATTATAATTATCAACTGAGTTTTAATTATTGCAATACTGAGGGAATATTAGTAATTATCCTACAGATTAGTTGTAGCTGGACGATATACCTATGCTAAAGTTTCTCTGCGCACCATGTGAGTGAAAAATTCCTGTGCACGTCTACGATTGAATCAGATCTTAGTATTTTATCATAAATGTTTTATAGTACTCAAAAAAATTGATCCGATTGTGTCCATTTCAGTTTTATTTACATGTTATTCTTTTGTCGGCACAACGCGATGGCACCACTGTTGAAAGTAAGACGTATTCTATGTCTAACGTTACGTACTCATCTTATTCTACGTATACACATTACACGCTCATCAAATATTTTCGTTATTACCCTAAAGAAGTCATCATACGGTTTTTGCTCATCATATAATAGATAATTCATAAGCGAAGAATTTAACACCAGAGTTATGTTAAATTTATTTTCATTTCTTATAGCCTACTTGAATGTTGGAACAGTGCAATTGTTATTTCATTATTTCGTATACCGTATACCTTATATAACAGTTCAACAGCGAACGACCGTACTCTGCAGTTTAAAGCTAAACACGAGTAACAAGCACATGTCTGTACAACCACGACTACAGCGATATCATTTTTATTGAACGCATATATTGCATTTATTGAGTGCATCGTGTGATGTTGGACAATTTACCGGGTATGAGATATGTATGTAAATAAAATACTTAGCACGCATGCAGTTTATGGATACTTCCAGTTATAATAGGTATTTAAGTTAAATCATCGATCGGTGCATTTTATTTTTGAATAAATAATTTATTTATTTGTACAGCGAAATATTCTTTTTCTACCCTTTTGTAGTTTTTTCCGCTTTTTTTTTTGATTAGCCGCTGCCCGATTTTCAATCACATAACCAACCCAACTCCCAAGCAATGAGCAGACGCATTCATTTATGGTTTCATTACAAACAATAATAATCTGCCTGTATTGTTAGTGTAATAATAATATTATATTATTGTGTATATTGTAATAAAAAATATTAATATCTTGTATTTTGTATTTATTATATGTTCGTTAGTGCCGGATCTAGGGGGGGGGGGCAAGTGGGTATCATTGCCCCGGGCGCCGTCGGTATGAGGGTGCTCTTGAATTTATGAAAAATCAAAAAGCCCATTTTAAATTTTTAAACTTGAAAATTAATATAATATTACATATTATTTAGGAATTTATATAACTATTTTTGATGTAGATATCTTTTAAAATTCATTCGTCAAACGTAGATATTATCTAATTTTTGTTTTCGGAGAAAAATCGACTGATGGGATTTGGAAATAACTGTTAGTTGTAAGAATAATTTACGATAGTCGATAATGATATGACTATATTATATATAAGTTTTATAATATGACCATCTATACATAAAATCATACTTGCGATCTACTACAAAGCAAGCAATTCTTAATAACTTATCATAAAATTGCAAGAAAGATTAATTATGATGAAATTATAAGATTTCGCTGCAAAATAGGCTAGAAAAGTAAACTTCATTCGCTCCGTGACTGTTGTCCGCAACACACGTATCAGTTATACATGCACGCAGTTTCATTTGTTTCTCAAGTCTTACTTAACCAAATTAATTGTGAATGGTGTCAAAAAAATCCGGATATCGGCCTGTGTATCCCACTTCCGTCATCGCCACGGAATTCCAACCTCCCAAGCCCAAATCATCCAAAAACTGGTAATTATAATTGCTACACTCGTACGTCTATAGTCTATACGGTATCTACGTAATTAAGTGCTGTCCGCGCTCCCCGGCGTGCCGGCGGCAGCTATTTATCTAACCTAACCCAAGTCGCGATAACGACAATAAGCACAATGAACCCCAATAATATTGTAAATACTAATGGTTCGAAAAATAAAACCTCAAATAGAAATAAAACAAATTCAGTGTCGTCCAGACGTATACAGAGTACATCAAGTGATTTGTTCGAAAATTCTGACATGGACATAGACGTTACCGTAAAAAAGTATAGTAAAACCGGTAGGAATCTTTCTTCCTCTGACGAAATTTCCACAAGCAAAATAGCTAAGACGACCCAAAAAAGTATATTTTCAACAACGAATAGATACTCCTGCCTTGCTGCTGATGACAACCCAGAGATAGCGTTCCCATCTCGGGATCTATCAAACGAAGTATCAGACGATACTAGTGAACCTGTCAAACCTCCACCATCTCCACCACCAATTATGGTTCATGGGGTACTTGACTTTGTTACACTTCGCAACGATTTTCTCAAACTGCTTGGTGCCGAAAATTTCTTATTCAAATCATCCACTAATGATTTAAAAATCCTCACTAAGAATTCCGACTCTTATAGAGCTGTGATAAAGTATTTGAATGAAAATAAAGCCGAATATCACACATATCAACAACGTGAAAACAAAGCTTTTCGTGTTGTTATACGTAATATTCATCCTTCCACCCCATTAAATGAGATTGGAATCGCCATACAAGAAATTGGCTTCACAGTGCGTCAAGTTGCTAATGTCCGTCACAAAATAACAAAAAAAAATTTGCCTCTTTTCTTTATTGATCTGGAACCAGCTGAGATCAACAAAGATATATTCCACGTAACATCCATTCTTCATACCAAAGTCCGAATCGAAGAACCATATAAACGTCGGGAAGTAATTCAATGCCAAAACTGCCAGAAATATGGCCACTCCAAAAGCTATTGCTCACACCCACCTCGCTGCGTCCGCTGCGCTGAATTTCACACATCTTCATCTTGCACCATATCCATAGATCAACCTCCAACGTGCGCTCTCTGTGGAGGAAGTCATCCGGCAAATTACCGCGGATGTACCGTTCACAAAGATCTACAGAAGTTTCACAATAATTCCAAAGCTACAACTAAACAAAATGTTAATTTAAATTATAATGTAAATGGGGGTAAAACCACTAGCGATAGAACACTCTCTGGTCAACTCAATTTAAATAATACCAAAAAATTCCCAAGCCTTCCGACAAACGTGTCTCACCCACAAGATAGCAAAGACAAACCAAATTACTACAAAAAAAATCATCTCAATTCAAATATGTTTAATACTCAACCCGATAACAATCTAACCTCTCAATTTTCCTCATTCTTATCAGAATTAAAATTAGTGATAAATCCTTTAATCCAACTTCTCACTACTGTTATAAATAAACTAGTCCTAAAAGATGTTAAATAGACAAGCGAACGTTAACTCCCTTAGAATTTTTCTTTGGAACGCAAACGGTCTTAAACGTCATGAACCTGAACTGCTCAACCTATTCACAGAAAAACATATAGACATTGCACTTATCTCAGAAACCCACTGTACTTCAAACTCTAAAAATTTTTTCCCTGGGTACAACATTTATCGAACCGACCACCCTGATGGCTCTGCCCATGGGGGCTCGGCCATTATAATTTCAAAAAAAATACAATGCCAACCGTTACTTAATTACAAAACTAACACTATTCAAGCTACAAACATCTTAATTACTCTGAATCATATTCCCACAACTATATCCGCAGTTTATTGTCCTCCAAGGCCTGCAATATCATCTGAACATCTCTCCCAATTTCTGAACTCACTTGGCCGCTCATTTCTTATAGGCGGTGACTTCAATGCCAAACACTCGCAATGGGGCTGTCGGACCGATAACACTAGGGGTCGGTTGCTTCAAAATATTATACTGAACACAAGAATTACATTCATATCTCCTCCGGGGCCTACTTACTGGCCTTCCCATCAAAACCGGCACCCCGATATTTTAGATTATTTTCTCACCACAATCTCAAGACACATTACTCATTCCATAAAAAATCTAGCAGATCCAGCCTGTGACCACAGTCCAGTTCTTCTCAATCTGAATTGTGAGATTTACTACAATCCTCCCCGACCTTCCTTAGCAAAAGGACCAGTCAATTGGAGTTCCTTTTCAAAAAATATAGAAAATGCCACTAACCTTAAAATCTCACTCAAATCAACCGACCAAATCGACGAAGCAGCGCAAAACCTAACGACCTCAATCCAAACCGCCGTTTTCAAAGCATCGTATGTCACAAATACACCTGACAACTCAAAACATAATATCCTTCCTCCCCAAATCCAAAAATTAATAATAAAAAAAAGAAGGGTTCGCTCTTTGTGGCAAAGATCCAACCTGCCTTCTGATAAACGTCTATTAAATAATCTGTCAAATTTAATCAAAAAACTCATTATAAAACACAAATCCAACTTTTTCCAAGAAAAATATCAATCACTAAACTCTAATGACGGTTCTCTATGGAGAACTACCAAAAACATTCTCAAAATCAAAGAACAAGCTACACCGCTCAATGGTCCAAATGGAAAGCTAGCGATCTCTGACAAAGATAAAGCTGAACTTTTTGGAACCCATCTCTCAAATATATTTACGCCACATTCTAATGTTAATCCTGAATCTACTCACCTCGACAATATTGCCAGATTTCTTGATAGTCCTTTACCAATGTCTCTCCCAGCAAAACACACAACCCCAAATGAAATAAAACACTTAATTAGCAAACTAAAGCCAAGGAAGTCACCTGGATACGACTTAATTACAAACAAAATATTACAACACTTACCCAACAAAACTCTATTACTTCTCACATTCATTTATAATTCCATGTTAAGACTCTCTCACTTCCCTCAAATCTGGAAATTTTCTGTAGTTATACTTATACATAAACCTGGTAAACCCAAACACCTACCATCATCCTATAGACCTATAAGTCTACTACCAGTTTTAGCTAAACTATTCGAGAAAATTATCATCAAAAGAATTAGGCCACTCATTCATTCAAACAATATAATACCCCACACACAATTTGGCTTCAGGTCATCTCACTCAACAATACAACAAATACAAAGAATTACTGATAAAATTCAAACTTCATTCGAAAATAAAGAGTACTGCCCGGGGGTTTTTCTAGATGTGGCCCAGGCCTTCGATAGGGTTTGGCACGACGGCCTCCTATACAAGTTAAAATTATTCCTTCCAGCTCCCTACTATCTAATAATCCAATCCTACCTCTATGAGCGTACATTTGCAGTTCGACAAGGCGACTCAATATCCTCCTACTTTTCAATCTCTGCCGGTGTTCCACAAGGAAGTGACTTATCACCCGATTTATTTAACATATTTACATCAGATATTCCAAAAACAGCAAACACAACCATAGCAACTTATGCAGATGATACAGCTATACTCTCCTCCAATTCAGACCCTATTTTATCCTCAAACTATCTCCAAAATCACCTCAATTTAATAAATACCTGGGCAACCAAGTGGAAAATTCTAATAAATCCCGATAAATCTTCCCAAGTGCCATTTACATTGCGTAAACACAACCTCCCCTCGCTCCAACTTCAAGGAGTCGAGATTCCCTCATCGAATCAGGTAAAATACTTGGGAATTTTACTAGACAAAAGATTGACATGGGGACCTCATCTAAAGTCCAAACGTAAAATCCTTAACTACCGCCTTCATCTACTCAGGCCGATTCTTAAATCCAAACTATCAATACACACAAAGTCCACATTGTACAAATCTCTACTCAGACCCATCTGGGCGTACGGTTTGCAAATCTGGGGATGTGCCAAACATTCCCAAGTCCGCACTATCCAAGCTTCCCAGTCCATCACTCTCCGGCTAATAGCCTCGGCCCCGTGGTATGTAACAAATGAAACCCTGCACAATGATTTAAGAATTCCAACAGTTGACCAACTAGCTAAATTATATTATAACAGATTTCACTCCAAACTGCAACATCATCCCAATCCTTTAGTCACTCACCTAGCATCACGTACTCTTCCTGACAACCCAACACGCCGACTTAAAAGAAATTGGTGCCGTGACCTATTAAATTAATGAACAAAAAAATAAAAAAATAAATTACTAGAGGGTACCATCGCTGGATGATTTCCCTCATCATGTGCCTCATGTGTATTTTATTATGTATATAGTGTTATATCAGTTATCTATTTTACTTATTGTGTCATGTAATACAGATTGTAAAATTTTCAAATAAAAAAAAAAAAAAAGTAAACTTTTAGATATTAAAATGTTATTTGTTTAATTAAAACAACCAAGTAATATATAAATATAAGGTTTATAATTAAAATGTAATATGTTTCGTTGTGACATAATGCAATGTACACAACACTTACGATTTCGTTATATTCGTTATATAGATTGTAGAGTACTGTAAACAGCAATAGAGAATCGTAGACTAAAGTGTTTAAATAAAAATAAATTGAATGGTTATTTTTCGATTAAAAAAATTGCTATGCGTGTAAAAATAACAACCACTCGTGAACAGCGCGAACGCTAGAACGTGATTTAGATAAATTTCAAATTTAGATTAATCGTATAATATAATACTTGTCGCAAGCAAAATACGATTAACGTATTAATTACGCCGATGTATATTCTTAATCTGTAAATCAAATATTATTCTACCAAGTATCCATGTACTGTTTGGACAATATTTAGCGACAACGACAACGGTAGGTACTACATATTATATTAATATATTATAATTTATACGGAATAAACAATTTATGATTAATGACCTTGAAAGAACGATATGTATTCCTCAAAACTTGATTTAAAACTCTTTTATCATAATGTTCTATAACTATTTTGTTTATTATTATTTCTATTAAAAACAAATGCGCCTACTTGCACGCTATACACCTAATTATTGATTATTAATTGATGCCTTTATTTATAAATCATTTTCAATGTTATCATTGTTATTATTACATGTTTAAAAACGTGATCAAATATTGTAATTATTAATTATTAATGTGTATCAGATTTAAATATCAGAACATACATAATAATTAATAAGCAGTAATTATTTCGATTACTCTCTACATATAAAGAGCCTATAGTATATATTTATTATTTAAATTCCAGACAGTTGTCAGAACACACACCCCTTAACATTGCAGGTGCATTATTAACATATTTACTTTAAAACAAATTTAAATACACGCACAGGCACATGGGTTAAACTACTGCCCGAGCTAACTAGACGTCAAGACCATGCCGTGCCATATGCCCATATGACTAGTCTGATGACAAAGTTAGAATATAATATAAGCACAAACACTTCATGAAAGTTTCATTAGTTGTATCAATGATTACAATATTGCTTATTGTGACGAGAAGTCCTATGGCGAAATTCGTTCTATAAACTGCTTGGTTTCTGTGTTGGATGAGAAAAACGCAAAAATTAAAATGTTTGTTATGGTTTTTATTTTTTCCTAAAATGTGACGGGACAATGTTCAGCTAGCCTTAGCCATTAGATTTAAAGTACGTTAGTGATTAGTGAACCAATTAAGCAACTTGATGACAATATGAGCAATCTTCACGTCTGTATGAAATAAAAGATGAAAATTGTATTGCTGTATTTGTTTATAAGTTTTTGCTAGAGTCTAATATGGTACAAGGGCTTTGTAGAGTTCAATGTTTTCATTGAGAAACTGAATAAAGTTCTTTCACAATAACAGCATTGGGAAAATTGATAAAGCTTGAATTGAATAAAAAGAAATATTATTATTTAACTTTGACTAGTTAGTATAAATTTAATTAAACATGCATAAAAATAAAAACTGTACCTCATTTTAATCAATTACATCGTTAGAATATAAGCACTTACGGCTTAAGGATAATAACAAATAAACCCAATGGTTTTTCTAAGCGAATAAAATCCTTTTGAAACTGTAAATTTGGTGCATTGAATTTGGCTCATCGTTGATTCCCATTTGGCTTCTGTCTCTGACAACTTAGGACTGCCTCAAGAGCGGTGTGGTAAAAAATGTGTTGGTGATTTTAGCTTGACTCTTGAGAATTACGTCAATGTTTGTGAAAAACATTTTGTTAGACTTACTTGTTCATGTTAAATATTATAGATACTATCAAAGTTTACTTTACCTATTCGACCGATGAAAACTGGTTTTGTTCATGTACGTGATGGGGAATCCACAACGTGTTCCTATAATACCTATACATAAACACAAAGTGAGGTAAGACAGAAAGGCCAACAGACAGGCGGCTCGGTATGTGTGAGGGAGTTAAATAGGATATGTCCATAAATTTGAGGTAATGGTAGCCAACGAAATATTTCCTCCTATGATATGATAATCAGATATTCTTTATACATTAACCACTGTTCCTCAAATAAAATTTAATCTTCTTGAAAGCTTTTGCCCAAGTCAAACAATAAATGTATATACATAGTTTCGTCGGTAATTAGTTAAAATACCTATTAGTTAATTATGACAGTCTTAGACGAAGACTTAATCAAATCAGTTACTTTTTTACATTTCTAAATTAAAATCAAAATTCAATGTTTGACTGTTTGAAATAAGGTGTTGGTGATAATGTGTATTGAGATGGCAAATGTACGAGAAGGGAACTTCAGTCTTCACTTACATGTTAAATGACAAGGTTTGCATAAAAACAAACTAACAGAATGACTAAAAAAATGAAGGGTATTTTTAATAAGCATATACTCTAGTCACTAGGAATGTACATTGTTTACTTTATCTATACGTTTATTTTTGATTTTGGAGTATTTAATTTATAAGGTAGCTAAAAGCCTTATAATCATAAGTTTTGTGAACTATAGTTGGTGTAATAACTGAATCATGTTAGGTCACTGCAACCAAAAAATATATATATTGTAAAGTAATTAATATTAAATTATTTATACAATTTATCACACAAGTATTTTATTAACATTTTAAACATTGATTTTACCGATTAAAAAATGTATACAGTAAAAAATAAATAAAAAATATTATAATCATAATACATAAATCCGATATAAATGTATATATTATATAAAAATTAATGTTGGTATAAAAAAAATATAGAAAACAAATGGGTAAGACACCATATTTTATCACTTTTTGAGCCAGGAAGGTTACAATCAATAAATATATTAAATTTATCATCATCAGTGCCAACATAATTAACATTCGTAAATATGAAACTTAATTTTAGACAATTTTGGTTCATTATTTCAACACACATACAATTTTGTCACATTGAAATATAATGATCCAAATTATCAAAATAGTATTTTTCAATGCATTTTAAATTTTAAAAAAATTATCATATTAATATATACATACATGTAAAATAACCAAATAAGAAAATTAAATATCAATGTAAAAAGTAATTATTGCCTAGATTTTTATTTAATACAACTTATTACTTAACTACGAAATACTGTAGGTAAACAATATAGTATATTGTCTTAAGGCATATTATTTATGAATATATCTTAAGAAAATACATAAATAGTTGAAAAATAAAAAATAAATAAATACAACTAATGCAGGTACATTAAAGACTAAATAATTCGGTAAATTTAAACAATTAAGTAGTCACAATGTACATACCTCATGGATAAAAAAGTAACGAACAATAATTACGTAAGATACACATTTTACTTCAACTAAATTATATATGTTAAAAAACTATGGTGGAAAATAATTTTGAGAGCTGAGATGGAAAAATGTGGATGCAGAGGTATTTTGTTAATGATTACATTATTTTTCTCGTTCACCAATATCTAATGCCATAATAACATACTTGTAGAATAGTGTTGACACTACTGTTCCAGAAAATGGGCCAACCCAATAGATCTAAAAATACAAAGGATATGTTTAAAATTTAAACTATACTTATAAATTTAAGAAAATCTAATACACGTTTATACTGCCTCATTTAACGAGAAATATAGCTAAAAACATCTATCAACACAACTATAGGACATAATTTGAAAAACATTGTCTAAAAAAGAAGTAACAAAAGTCCAAGAAAACATGAAAAATTTAACATCCTTATTAGACAATATTTTAAAAAAAAGTAGAGAAAAATAGTTAAGAATTAATATTCTCCTTATTAAATTTTGTAATAGGCATTTAAACTAAAATATGAAGGAAATGCAAACATTTTGATCTTGCTATATTGTCCACTAGAGTCTAGACAAATTGAGACAGTATAGCGGAACTAAATCTTAAGATAAAATTACTTACCCAATGCATCTCCCATGAATTGTTGTAAATTGCTGGTGCTAATGACCTTGCTGGGTTTAAACTATTTCCAGTTAACGGACCCTAAAATAATAACAATAAAAAATACATTTAATAACAATTCAAATCAAATTTAAGACTCAGTACCAATGAATTACATGCAGTAAGTAAGTAATTTGACTAATTTTCACCTAATATAATTAAATGTAATACATTTGAAAGTCATACATGATTAAATTTCAAAATATATAAAGTACTTACAACTACAACTGAAGTCAAGAAGATGACAATTAAGAATTTCAAAGAGCCACAATCTCCGTTACCACTACGTGGATCCCAAACTGCACATACCAGTAGAATCAATACTCCAGTTGTCATACTTTCAATTGAAAGTGCTTGCCAAGGAGTCAATCCAGCAACCGGACTTGTCACACAAATTCCAGATTCAGCAGTATTCAAGATATTATAAGGTGAAACAACCTATAAATGATGGATATAAATTACATTCAGTATTATATAATATAAATTATATTCAATATACTCACTACTAAAATCCCATAACCAACTAAAGCTCCTGAGAACTCAGCTACAATATAAACAAAAGCTGATATAATTGGTAGTTTACCCAATATTAATGCACATAATGTAACACAAGGATTTATATGACAGTTGCTGATGTGACCAATGATCTAGAAGTAAATTTAAAATTGTATTTTCAAGTCAGATAATATTATTATTATATATATATTATTATTATTAAATATATAAATATAATACTTACAACAATAGTGACACACACAATGCCAGCAAATGAAATAGCTCCATTGTATGGACCAACTACGCTTTCAGGAGATTTTGGAACTAATCCCATACAACCGAATAGCATTAAGATTGCAGTCCCAATAAGTTCAGCTAAAAATATTGATACAAGTTTTTGCCATGGTGGTCGTTCAAATAGTTGACTCGGTTCATTTGTACCTAAAAAAATTAATAAATATGAGAATTATTTTGTTAACAGTTTTATAGAAAATTGTGTACCTAGTTCTATAAAAGGTACATTATCATCAATTATATCATCCATTTCAACATAAAATGTAACCGGGTCATTTAATCATTTGACCAAAAATAATGTAGGTACAACAAATACCAAATATAAAAAAAATCTTAGTTTAGTTGATACCATAATTATTCAAGTATTGTTGAAACAATTGGTGTAGTAAAATATATCAGCTGAGGCGCCGTTAGTGAACAGTTTACTCCTCAAGGTATTCATTTTTTTTTTTCCGTATACATAAAATTTACTTATTGTTTTAAGTAACAGATTGTAGATGTCTTTTTTAAATAAAATTAAATAAAAAAAAATATAAATATCTTAGGTTAGTTAAAGGTATTAAAATAATTCAAATTGTATATACTTAACAATAAATAATGACATAATACAGTAATTCAGTACGCTACAACATTTTTAAAATTACTTTTAATTGTGATAGACTAAGATGTTATCAAACAACTTTATCAGATTTAAGTTTATGATAATATCCTCTATCGATATTATCTTTGACCATATAAACTGTTTATATATAGTCGAAGGATATTATGATATCACAAACAATATTAAGTGATATCAATTATCAATATATCATGGAATGTAACCCATGATCAGGACTGTAGATGTTCCCACAATCATGATATTATGTAGGATGTAAAGATGTTCCATTGTACCATAATATTACATTTCAATCCTTTTGGAGTTCATATGAAATTTTTACTTTTATATATATTATGTGACAATACACTCACTGAGATTAATATAAATTATAAATATTGGTGAAGAACAAATTTTTTTGTAATAATTCAACGATAAACAATGTACATAACACTACACAAGACCTATATTTTAGCAATTTAGTAAACAATAGATTATAAATTATAAACGTATATAATAAAAGTTTAAAAACACACTAGTATTATTTCAAATTAAAACTCTATGGTCATAGTACAATACATTTGTTTACTCAATTTGATAAACTTTTCGGAGTATCAAGTCACTTTTTAATTTTATAGGTACCATTAGTCTAATGCTAATAAGTAATAATGCAATATTCATGGAGAACACATTTAAATATTCTTAATGTAATGGTTCCTGTGATTACATTAAGTGTATTAGTGTTACCAACAATGTAACATTTACAATAATAATAAGTTGATTATTTGGTCACAAGTCATAACTTAAATGGAGAGGAGGGAAATAAAAAACAGTAGCAGATTGAAAAGTCCCTGATACAATCAAGATATCAGTGTTATAAAATTATTAAGACTTAAAATGAACACTATGAACATCAATTAACTGATATTTACAATTATTGTACGTATTAAATATAATAATAACTCAATATTTAGTTAAACTTTTAATTTGTTTGTTATGGCTTTTTTTTTAATGCAATGCAATAACTATAATAAGTAGGTACACATAGTACACATATTCTTATATATAAATTAAATTAATATCTTTGTGATGCGTTTTTTTAACACTCAAGTAGTCTAGTATCTATTTATAAATAATTTTTTTTTTAAATAGAAATTTTAAATCTGTATAATCAAACAATAAGTAAATATGATGTGACATATAAATTTATATAAAACTACATTGAATGGTTTTAGTGATTTTTGAATAGTAAAAGTTCTTTATTTAAAATTATTTATTTTATTAATAGCTACCAACTTATATTTCAATATATTAATTAAAAATCAACAAATATTAATAGGTATATAAAACAATCCCAAAAGAATTTTAATCGTTTAAAACTTCTAGTTAATCTGCAAGTAACAACATCAGGACAAATAATATGTTATCACCATATAACCTTTAATATTAATGCTACAATATAAGAAAGACAATATATCATATTATCATCTACATTAAGTTGTATTCATTATGATAATTATGGTTATTAATATTATTTTTCCAAGAATATAAATTTAATTAATTGTTTTGTCAATCTTTATGGATGTCGAAAAACAGGTTATAATTGATTTCCAACATAAAATGTTCAATTAAAAACAATACACGTACATTCTGAAGTTTTGGAGGCATTTATTTCTAACTGAATAATAATATAATGTATTAATTTATGTACCGGTCATACACTTAATGAAGTCAGCATAAAAATGTTCTAACAAAATTTAATTTGTAATTAATAATTAGTAAAGATTTTAATTATTATCAACATGATTATAGCAAATAAATAATGGTAATACACGGAGTAATACTAATAAGTAATGAGTAATAAGTAATAACATATCGACGAGTTCAAAAATAAAAGAATACACGAATTATGAGTTATGAGAAAAGTTTATTATATAATTTCAAGCATGAACGTATTTTTATACTCTTTTATATTCTCAGGATTAAGAATAATTGTTTTGCAATTTAATTTTGTAACCGTTTTAAACACGTTCTGCAGGATTAAAAATTTAATTGTTACCATTCGTATAAATATTTAAATTTTTCATTAGATAAATTAACCCAATTATTAGTGAAGCAGTAAGAGTTAAGATATAAATGTTGATTGTAGATATATGAATCCAAGACATTTTTTTAATTCATTATATTGTTATTTTTATTCAATAGGTAATTAACATTCGCCTCTGATTCATACAAACTCAAAATATAATTATAAATTACTTAAAATAATAGTAAAATACTTCACTAAAGAACACAAAATTACCAAGAAAATCAAAGTTTAACGGTAAAATAATAACTGAATAAAAATTCATAGAGTTAAAACTGTCCAATTCAAAATCTTACATTTAATATTCCCCATTTTAGACTAGTTTAATTTCCGCATTATAGTTGCAAATTGTGACGTAACCAAATCAAATTTCTTTAAAGACGGGTTTCCGTATTATCAAGGGTCCGCTTGAGAATTGAGACAGGTTCCATTGTATAGATATTTATTAGAATCATATTTTATGTAGGTCGAAGTATTCTCAACCAGAAAATAGAGAAACCGTAACGCTAAATTACGGACGACACTAAAAATACTCTCAAATATTCAATAATATCTACTAATATGAATTATAAAATATGAAAAATAAAATCAATTAAAATTTTTTTTTAAGTTTTAAGTGTATAAACCAGACATTTGATAATTTTAAGAAAATAACATTATTTAAATTTTAAACACTCGCAATAATTTTTGTAGTATAGAATTTAATGAACAAATAAAATGCGTGTCAAATATTTTATCCGATTAATATAAAATTAAATGATACAAATTTTACCTGAATTACGTAGATAAATTAATCTACCATTGTAATCATTACAATTTATTATTTCAAATAGATCTTCCATTTTAATTATTTCTGTGATAATTTTTTACAAACATAATAGTCAACCTTAGTTACGAGTTAAAACTGCTGTATAGGTGTATCAAGGTATAGCTCTCCTGCATATTATGTTCAACAACGTACATACTCGTAGTTTAAATAATTCAGAACATTTTATATTCATTAAATACAAGTGTTATAATCCCCACCCACGATCTAAACACTATAGTGAAAGACAAAAAATTATAGTTTCCGCCAAGATAATTACAAATATTGACTTACTGTCTATTTAAAAGCAAACAACAATAGTACATTATTTTTTTTTTTTGAAAGTCGTAATTGAACTACCTATGAATATTAAATTATTTTAATTTATAAAAAGTATAGAATTATTATATTACACATAAACATATATTAACATGCATACATTCATTCATCAATTCAAATATTTTTTTTATTTATAAGTATTACCAATAACTATTATTTAGCTATTATTTAACTTAATTATTTATCTAACTCGAAACTATTAAATTTCAAATACATGTACTCGTTTATGTATATTATACTCATAGACGAAGAACACATGTCACACCTGTTATTTATAGGGATGCCTATGACAAACATAAGAATTAAATTAATGTTTAGATATGTTAGTTTTACAATATTATTTAATCGAGGAAGAGCAACCATAAACAAACTTTCTGAGTAGTTTTTAATCTTTGGTCGGTCAATAAGGGATTATTAATCATTTAAACCGAGGATAAGCCTATTTAAGTCTTTATACCTGAAGTAGTCAAGTATAGGGGTTTTCATTTTATGTTCAAAACATATTTCGAAATTGAACTAAAGAGTATACGTCCTTCACGAAGAAAGGAAATATTATAAAGAATTTTCTTAACTGAACAATGAACATATTCTGAAATAAATCGTTCCCAAGGTCACAATTAGTTAAGGCTTAAAATTATTTTTGTTTAAAAAACTTCACCTGACTTATTTGGCTTAGTATTTAATTTGAAACATATTAAAACAAATTAAGATTTATTTCTAAGAATAAGACATAACTGTTGTTAAAACAATATTTATTAGACTAAAAAGGATCATAATTATAATAAAGAACTGTTAAAAAAATTGTTGGTATGTAGACCGCACTGTAGAAATATACTTAATTATTTTAACATTTTAAAAATTAGATATAATACGCAAATATAGAAAGTTTAGATATTTTTTAAATATATCACTAAAACCATCAAGAACACAAAAAAGTATAGGTAAGTTTCAATCAACTTTTTTATACAAAATTATTTTCTTTTTAAAGATATTAGTGTTACAGTTTATATTAAAGTTTAACATTTACAATAATTTAAATATAGGTAATATTTTATTTAAAATTCTAAACATATAACGTGAAACATTCTGAGAGAAAATGTAAATTTAATAGGGTAAGCATACTAAGCCATACATATAATACAAAACTTATAGTTAAAATATCCACATAAATCGCATTTTTCTTCTTTATACTTAGATAAATTATCATGTTTATATAATTAATTTTATCAATCAATTTTCGACTATGAACAATTTCTAACAACTATATTAATATATAGGTATTTAATACAAATATTTTGTATTTACCACGTTCAGTAAAATCCCCAAAAGAAACGGAAGATCCAAGTTCTTTGAATAAATCACGTGATACTTTCCCTGGGTATCGAAAACATCCAGCCATATTCATTCGAATTTTAGATGAACTGCAATAATAACAACGGTATACGGAAGGTTTAACACCACATTAATATTAGTTGACAAATAACACTGATCGCGTATCACTGTGTTCAGTTCAGTGTTCTACATACAAGTAAATGGGAAAAGACACTTTTCCCGTTTCCGAGCTAAATCAACGGAGGGCAGCGAACCGCGACAACGGAACTCCTCCCACTACCCTCGTTATCCCATGGCCATGGCTTATCGTAACAATAAAAGTAATTAGTCAGTGTTGACTAAATAAAGTAAAAAAACTACCACAATCAAATATATATGATAACCTTTATGATACTATAACATATAAAATGTCAAAGTGATAATATAATGTGGTAAATACGAAACACTAGAAGTAATTAAATATTATTGAAGCAATTTTTTTTTTTAAATTTAACTTTAAGGTAATCCGACAATAGTTATGTGATCGATGTGTCATATAATTTTTTTAATAGATTTATAAAATAAAAATATATTAATGTAAGTATTGATTAATGTTACATAAAAATAAATATATGGTTGCAGAATCGTAATGTCTTACATTTTCAAAACTTCCCTAGTTAAAAATTATGAAATATCGATAGTAGACTCTAATGAAAAATATATTTCTTACTAATGATATTATACTTAACGAGCATTTTACATAATATATCTCACAGCTCTGGTTTACACTATGTTATAACGCCAATAAACACATAAGAAAACATAATGGATGTATCGATGAATAGTTTTATCATAGATTTATTGTTTAATGGACATATTTATTAATCAATTATTTGACAAGTGTGAAAAACATATCATAACTAAAAATATAATTTATACATATATATTATGAAACTAGGAATTATTTTCAAAAACATATTATGTAAAGTCTATCTATCTAAACTTGAGATTAGAGTAGGAAAACTAAAATATAAAACATAAATCTTTAAAAAAAAGACTTTACACATTGGGCGTTAATGATAGGCAATTCTGTATGCATAACTGATTTACAATTTGCTTTCAACGCCTGGAGTAAACTCCATAACGAAAATGTTCTCCAATGATCAATATTCTAGAACATTCTATGATGCACCAATATAAAATATTAAGCGCCACAGTATCAGATTTCACCAAACTATTGTACCGTGTGCCTGTAAAAATATATATTTTTTTTTTACTATTTTGTGATTATGCGTTGATAAATGTGTAAGTGTTCTTTGTTCTCGAACGTAATATAATATTAAATAGGTAAGTATGTTGAATTCTTATACAACCGGGTCATATAAGAAAATACAAGGAAACCCGCAACAGCATATCGTATATCAGTCACGATATTTTTGGTAAATAATTTTAAAATATTTGTTTACATTAAAATTATTTAAACTTTAAACTTTTCTTGAAATTTGTAATACGTGCTCTTAGTTATACACAATAAAAGTGTAATCATTTTTTTCTAATATTTAAATGAGACATAAGAATAAAATCATTAAAATTAAATTCCAACCTAATTGGATTTTTTAATTTCATGATCATTTTATAGTACAAATAATATGTTTACCATATTAAAAATGACTTTATTGGTGTGGTACTGTAGCCGATGAAAGATAGGTTCATAGATAAAAAAAATTGATTTTACGAGCAAAATATTTTCCTACATTATACTTTTTATATTTTTATTAATCTATATATTATATTCATTCATTAAATTCACATGAAACTGGCTCCATCTTGTACGATATCTAAATGTTTTTACGTATTTATTTAAGAAAAAATGCTACTCTGATTTGTACAGTAAATGTCTTCATAGTATTACGTGATTACTGATTATACCAACAAAATATTTTTTTATAAATTATGGTAGACTTTGTGCATTATGTTTTGAGATAAAAAAAAGTGCGATTGATTATTATCAAACTAAAAGTGTATAAACTTTTTATTTTACAATATGATTTTATTATTGAAATACAAACTATCATTAAACTACAATATATTATAACGCGAATTCGGTCAGAAAAATCATCTGTTGTATCCGTAGCAAATACATATCCATGTAAATAATAATGTAGATTCCAAGCAAAGCCCGAGAATGCTATTGCATACAGTCTACACTCTACACCAGCGGTTCCCGAAATTTTACAACGGAACCCTTGGAAAACAGTTTGCTTTCGAAGAACCCCAATGACCAGGGCCTTAAATATATATAATTTCAGAGTACCTTCATACTTTATAATTTAATATTCTTATAGTATCGATAGATTTTCATAGTTCAAAATTACACATGACATTTTCTCATCCATAATTCCCTCGCATTATACAGCGAAATCGTAGTAATCGAATTTAAAACAACATGATAAAAGGTTTTTCTAAATGAAATAATATATATCTCGCGGAACCTTTGGGTTTATTCCACGGAACATACTTTGGGAATCGCTGCTTTACACAATATAAACTGATGTGTCATAAAGTATTCTATATGTTATAGTAGTGATACTGCACTATTAGATAAATTTATATTTGTTATACATTTTTATAATACGTCGGAGTTTAAAGAAAAAAAAACATAAAGTACTAAAAGAAAAGGAAAAACTAATACAGAAACTAGAAAAAATTAAAACAATTACACCAATTTGTGGATGTGCTAGGAATGTGTTTATTATTATAAGTTTCTATAACATAAAACAATTTACCCAAATCATCAGAAATTAATGAATTTAATAAAAATATTAATTAATATAAGACATTGATCATTAGTTATTTAATTTACTGGATACTCTCGAATACTAATATGTATTTAAATCGAAAAATTACTTATAATTTATATAGTTACCGATTGTTAAAGATTGTCAAAATATTATCAAAAATGTTATTATCAACGTTTTTTTTTTTTTTATATTTAAACTTTGTTAGACAATTAGTTTTGACAGTTAGGTATTAGCAAGAAATCTTCGACGCTAAATAACGATTACTGGTGTCTCCGGAGATTTTTACCTCTCAAATGTTAACCCCCCTTTTTAATTCTAAGTTGATAAGATCAGATTTAAAGTCAACATAAGATATGAATGAAATAATATCGTTAAAATAACAACGACTCAAATTTAAGATTTCTGGATTTAGAGCACTGTTGCAATCTTGAGTGTGGTGAATGGATCTATAAGAAATTCAAGAGAGGAGTTACTCACTACGGTGAAATTGATTTTTACCTTAGGAGATTTTTATCTCATAGTAAAAATTCTTGGTCTTTAAAAATCGGCTGTTACACTGGTATCCTCATAAAGTCATAAGTTATACTCATAGTCATAAATCATAATCATAAAACGATGAAGTAAGTATATAAGTATCGAAAAAAAATTATAAAGTCTATTATTCTGGTAACAATACGAAAACTATCAAGATTGATATAATACCTACAATAATAAAAAATTGGAGCGCATAAAATGTGTATCGTAATATAACGTGTATATAATGTGTATCGACGTTAATTAGTAGAATATTTCGAATAACACTGGAATGAAAAAGGTGTACCTAGGGCCTAGGCTGTTTGTGACTAGTAAGTAGTAACTACTCATTCATATACATTAATTCAGGATCTTTAATCATAGCAATAGGAACGAGATAACGAATTTATTGACGAGTCACCGGAATCGGTAGGCAAAATACCGAATAGAGAGGAGAAAACTGCTATTTTTAAAATAAATATTTAAAAATTATCATAATATATTATAATATAATGAAATATACATAGATACCAATGTCCACGTAACAGACTGCGGGATATAGGCAGAGTCTTGAGCCACGGCGATGCGGCTGGCATTGTCACTGACTGGACAAAATGAAATGCCAACTTCCTCACAACACGATAACGATACCATATTTAATCGATAGAAAACTATTAACTTTCTTTACATATTTATTGTATAGGTTTTGTATATTATTGATAATAAGCAGATTATCGAGGAAATAATATGTGACCTCTCCCACATTATTTTTAGCTGTCCTACATTATCCTCTAATCGCTTAATTCTTTTCAATTTTTTAAAATCGCAAAACATCCAACTAACTCTTTCTTCTATTCTTAATTCCAATTCCGAAATCATTATAATCCGTATTTTATCCTTCATCCTTGAGACTGGTCTATCCATATAACTATATTTTATTTTTGTAAACATATAGACTATTATACATACTTTTTGTAAATGTTGGAATAAATTGTATACTTACAAAATTTCATTCAATAAAAAAAAAAAAAAAGCAGATTATCATAACATATGGTACACGGCGCTGGACACCGACGCATGTAACATATTTGCAATACGTTATCATATTTCGCGTTGAAAATATCGGAAAATAGTAGCGGGTCGATGACGTAGAAGTATACGGTTATAACTAATAATACCGGCTCGTGGCTCGTACGCATTGGGCGACTACAACTGCGTTAATAACTCGCGTGCAATTCAAACAATAACAACAACACGGAAAATGATATACAAACGTATTACGTATATTTTGACGCGATTAAGCTTACTTTAAGCAATAACAATGTAATAATAATTGTATTATTACAATTCCTTGTATAAATCGAAACAAAATAATTACCTCTGTTGTAGATGTAATTCGGCATGATTTTCCAGCCGACGATCGCCCTAAACGGTCGTAACAACACTGTCCAACGCTACTAATCGATGCGACTCGAAGTAATTTCAAAAATGGAAAAAACCACGGAGCACGTGCACGACGACGACGCGAAACGGGCACGAGAGAAATCGCGGGCAAAAAAAATCAATACCTCCGAACGCCGCGGTCGTCGGGTGACTACCGTTCGGTTTTGATCATTTTTATATCGCACGGATATAAGTGTAACGTAACAGACATTACGCATTTACACCGTCACTGCCGCAACACCGCCACCGTGTATAGTAATAATATGTATTACCGCTACAGCGCACCACCGATGACCGCGTTCGATGAACTGCAGGTACCGCGACTCGAGGTTGTGTTTACGTTCGGCCGACGTCTCGCTGTATTTATATTACCGTTTCGCAGTCCGCCTACCTAGTGCCTTGTGCCTACCTACCCGCCTACCTACCGCCGTCGATCTCTTTTTATCAACACGCGAATCGGCACCGAACTGCGCATGCGCGAGCCAGCTGTTGTTATCAGCTTATCACGTAATTCGCGCGACCGAGGGTTGATGAGAAAATGATTGTCATATACTCATATTATTGCGCGGCTGCCGCGCCGAGCGTCGAAAGGGGCGTCCCGCGTGGCGCTGCCCTGCACAAGTAATGAACGCGGTGATGAATTGCCGACAACTGTCGTGTAAAACAGTTTAATTAACACTACACGCGCTACACGGATTCCGTCGAGTATTTATTTATATCATTATCCGTTTGCTCAAAACCTATTGCGAATCGAGCACTTGGTGGTTATCTGCTTTCGATTGATATTAGGTGCCTAATATTACTATAAACTTTTATCTACTGCGAAATATAATAATATAAAACAAAACATTTTTGACGCGCACTATTTGAACGGTTTCCGGTTTTTGCTGTTTTAATCTATTTCAATACATCATATCACAAAAAAAATAAAACCATCATAAAACTGAAATTATTTATTTTTAATTAATACTATTTAATACTATGTCTAAATATAATTTGGCTAAATATAAATTTACTTAATATTTTTAAATTGTTGATTTAAAGAAGCTGTTCAATAAAATTATATTTTCATACTCAATATATTTTCAGTAATATACTTATTATTATTTAAAAAAATTTAAAAATTTAGAAATATGGAACAAAATTATTTTGTCGGAACTGAAAATGGTGACCTTAAGTTAACCAGTAGTAGTGTTCAATTGCCTCACTTACCTATTGCACCTATTCATCAACAAAATGATAATAATAATACTCTAAAAAAAGTTATGTCAATGAACTGCAATGAAACAAGAGCCAATAAAAGAGACAAAACTAACCTGAAAACTTTTGATGTAAAACATAATAGGTACATAAATATGCAAAATAAATTTATTAATGCATCTAATGAACTAAAAATAAGCTACAAAGAACTTAAGAACCATCAAATAGATTCATTATCGAATAAAAACCAGTCAACATTTGATGAACTTGAAATCAAAGTAAATATATTTTATGTTCATTATACTAATTTCATTAAATTTCGTTTGGTTCAATTTAGGTTAAAGAAGTTATCGAAAATATATTCGGAATACAATTTCCGAAATTCAAACCTTTATTAAAAGGAGATCATCAAATATTTATTTCTAATCTCAATATGCCACCAGAACTAGTTATTAGTTCTACTTCTGGTCATTTAAAGTTTGATTTAGCAATAAAAGAAGTTTATGAAGTGGTAAAGAAAATATTCTTAGAAATATCAGAAACTAATAATAAGTATCATTTTTGGCTTAAAATGATTATGGAACCGAATGAATTTTATGATTTAGGCGATGTTAGAGAATATTTAATTAAAAATATGTTTAATGAAGAACAGCTATTTGAACAATTAGAATCAAAATTAAAACAATTTTATAATAATTTACAACTTAAATTAATAAATATTGTAAATGAAGTTGACCAAATTCTTAAGAATGAAAAATGTACGGAAGAAAAGCAAAACAACTTAATAAAAAACAATGATTCTGGGAATATAGAAACAAAAGATGAAATTACCATTGAAGAATTAAAACAAAATATAAATATAAAATTAAAGATGTTAGAAGCTGAGAATAGAAACTTAAAAGAAAAAGAAACTGCATTTTCTAAACAAATTGAAAATCTATTTGGAGAACTGGCATTTAGAAATAAAAAATTGATTGAAACTAAAGATGATTTATCAGTATTAATGAAAGAGAAAAATGATTTAATTTGCTTGATTAAAAGGATGGAAGTAAAGGAAGAAGGTTTTCAAACACTTCAAAATAAGTTTTCGATAGAGAAAAAGAAAAATGAACATTTAAGAGCTATTATAGCTAAGGAATATGAAACAAGCGAATCTAATTTTATTGTAAAAAAAATCTGAAATAAAATCTGACTTTATTATTATTAATATAAGACCTATAATTAAATAACTAAAGGATTAACACAATAACACCTATATTAATGGCTTATCAAACAATATAAAAAGGGTTTAAATAATGCACAACTAAACTAACCTTGCCTGATCAATTAAAAAAAATTAATAATGTAAACAAAATTCATACAAATATTTAATATAAAATATGTGGTATATGTGTGTATAATTATTTTCTCTAATTTTGAATAAGAATCTTCGAGCATACTGATTTAATACTATTTTAATTTAAAAATAAAACAAGTTGTCTACATTTCAAATAATCCTAAGTAGTTTTATTTGAGGTATATATTTGTATGCATAATATTAATCGATACAAATCTTAAGTACCTATAAAAAATACCTTATTTTATAGTTGTAATATTATTAAATTAACTTTGTAGATTTTAAGATGCAAAGTCGTAATGATCTAAACTATAAAAGTTTTAAAATAAATATAAAATATAATATCATCGTAAAATGTTTAAAGCTAAATATGGTATAGTTAAAAATTCTAATGTTCATATTATAATAAAATTGTTTGTCATAAGATTATATTTTATTTTCCCTATTTAAATACACCTAGCATAATGAGCCATGAGTAAAAATTCCTTGTCATAAATTCTCAAATTATCCATTTAATCACGAACAAAGTATTGTAATTAGTAAAAACAACAATAATATACAAACACCTCAAAAGAATTGTTGAGTAACAACATGTAAAACGTTTGAAATCATACCATATTAAACGTATTTTCGTTTAATTTAATTTCAGGTATCAAATTTTTAAATTAAGTTTTATATTTTACGAAATACCTACTACAAATATTTAAAGTTTTATACTTAAAATATTGATGAAAATCTTTTGAAAACTAAAACGCAAGATAAGTATAATAAAAAATATAATCAAATATAATAAAAATAAACAATTCATAAACAAGTCATATCGACATTTTTGGGACTATTAATTACCGAATTGCATTTAAATTATCTATTTTTCCCTATGCTCTAACATTTTCAAGGTTCCGTAAATTAAATTCTAATTCTAATCTTAATATATTTTTGTTAAATTTTCAATCGGTAGGTCAGGTTACTAACTAAAAAATTTTACCTAACCTACCTAATTTTAAAACTTAATTTTGAAAAAAGAAATGTTGAAATAAATCAGTCTTCTACAAAAAGCATATTATAAAATAATCAAACTATAATACATATTTTTCGATTTTTTGATTATTCAAATCAATAATATTATATTTTTTTTAACTATTAAATTATGACATGAAACTTTACAGTAACCTACTCGTATATTGATATCGAGTAATCTGAATTCATGCACGTTTTATGGATACCTACTTGGCACCTTATAATGAAAATACAATTAAACTTATATGTAATAAGTATTATAAAAATATAGATATACCAATATTTTTATTAATTTATATGGCTATTACAATTTTGTATAATTATTAATTATGTAAGAGTATTTACTGATAAATTATATGTTTCTACACAATTTATACAATGAGGGTTATATAGATAGAATCATCGAGATAAAACACAACTGAAGTGGGTACAGGAATATGTACCTAATTCAGTATTAATATTATTTAATATTATAACTAAAATAAATTGGTAAAATCTTCTTAAATTAATTAATTATTAATTAATTAATTAATTATTAGATCCAAATAATCTAATATATTCAGTCCATAATAGTAATAAATTAAGTTATCCCGACGAAATACATCCACTGTCAGGTTTCTTCAATTTGTGTTTCCTGTGATATTTATCAGTTAGGATATTTTATCAGTTAGATTATTGTTAAAATTGAAACAGATTGCTTAAATAAGAAATAATGTAAAAAAAAAAAACGTTTGTGAACTCGTTTAAATTATATAGTTTTTTTTTTAAATATCTTACCTGTTGTCTTTTTTGGACTAAATTTGTAACTGTTTTTCAATTCTGAACTAGGTACTTCAAAAACGGCGCTACTTGTTGTCTGATCATCAGTTGGTGTGACAAGGAATTGGTCAGGTGAAGTTGACATGATTCTTTTTAACCAAACTTTTTCCTAGAAAAAAATTCAATATACTATGAAATTATTATTTGTACCAAAAAATTAACACATGCATAATTATGTTATTTCTTATATTATAGAAATATGTTCAAAATCTATTTAGGTTATGTGACTTGATTAAATGAAACATTGTAATATTATACTTAACTATCTTTTTACTATTTAAGTATAATTAAATATACATAATAATAATATTTATTTACATATTAATATATTACACACACATATTATGTATATATGTAACAGTCAATATGGAATACCGCACGTGTATATTGCCCGGACAATTTTAACCACGAATACAAACAAATCTTTTTTATCCTTACTATTTATTACCTATATTATATTTTCATATCAGATTGATAAATGTAATAGCTATGTTGATAAAATCAGTCAACACTATATGAACAATAATAAATAGGTTATAGTAATTAAATAATATTTTGTTTTAATAAATATTTATAACGTAATACATATAGGTATTTTATAACTGATAGTAAAATTGTAATAAATTTTAAAATATATATTGTACAAACAATTATTTTGTTTGTATTCGTGATTCAAGTAACCCGGATAATTGTACATTGTTCAGTATTCTATACTGCCCTTAACATATACATATATATACATATAGTTCAATTATATTATTGAAAATTGTAATTAACACTTAATAACACATCTGTGGCTAGTTGAATTTATAAGAATATTTATTAATCATGAATAAAGTATTAGAATATTATTAATATAATAAAAATTTCAATGTATCTAGTCATTGACTAGGTATCGATTACGTGAATAAAATTTAAATAGTTATTTTATATAATATTAATAAAATTATATAGCTAGTATATTTATTTCAAATTATTATACGAATTTATGTAAATTTACAAAAGGTATAATGAGAAACGTCGTTTTTCTATGTTTTTATCAATGTTATGTGACACATAGAATAGACCCAAACACTCAAATCATCAATCATGTACACAGTTAATAAAAAAAACTTGATTTATATTTATGCACAAAAACTAATATAGAAGTTGGAGCTATTTAAAAATGCTTTACAACATTAGCACCTTTAAACACATGACAATAAACAGGCCATATTTGTAGCATATTTATCCCGAGGAATATAAATAACTACAATATGTTTCGGATAAAAATAACATACGAGGACCATAGATATTGGATTGAAAATTAATTGTTCCTGCAACTTAGTATATTAATACATTTTTATACCAAAAATGTATTTATTATCAAACAAGAATTGTAAGAAAGTTTTTAAAAACCAATGTATCGTATAATCATGTACGTGATGTATCACTAAAAAAAGCTTAATTCGTTTATGGTCCGTCAAACAAATTGTTATCACTAAAGATAAAAACAAATAATATGAAACATTCCCTGTAGAACTATCAGTCAAACGAAAATATAAAATTGATAAAATAATATGCATATTATGTGGAATATATAAAAACAATGTATGTTAATAATTTAAAATATTCAGAATATTATATAATATACATTGTATGAATAAAATACAAAACTAAAATTGATTACATAACAAAATATAGTTCTTATGATACGGAATCGGAGAAATTTATAAAAAAAATTTTTTTTTAAACGACCACATATTAAGATAGTTAAGTTTTTAAAATTTGAAACTAATCACAACTTTAATAAAAATTAAAATACCCAATGTATCTATCTATGGACTATGACTAAAATTAATTTAGTCACTTTCCTAGAACCTAGAATTGTTTTTTGTAAGCTTCAAAGAATATTTATTTCTATAATTATTTATAGATATTTCACAATATTATAATGACATATATTCTAATCGAAATGCTGTTTTTCTTTTTTTCTGCGATTAAACATTTTAAATGTATATCTAAACTAAAAGTTTCATGTGACATACTTTTGTAATAAGAAATATCTTGATTTTTTGTGGTACGATTTTTTAGGGAGTGATGCAGACAATAAAGTTGTTTCTCAAGACATCTATAAATATAATGTGACTTTTATGCAATATGCTTTTTTTGTTCTACGTACTTGAAATACAAATAAGTTGTATTGTGTACGTACCTAGGAAACTATTTCCTTTTAATCTATAAACCCTCTCTTTATTTTTCTGTAGAGACATAATATTTTATAGTTATAGTATTAATCTAAAAAGTAGGATTACTTAGATAAAATTGATAAGACTAATATTTTTTCCTAAATACTTTAACTTTACATTACAACTCTTTCGTATTATCTGTGATATGAATAGGTACACTTTATTGTTCATGCAATCGTTTATACGCAATAAATAAATAAATTATGAGTTACATGTAATGAAAATATTGAACATTAAAGTAACATAAATTATGTGTAACTATGCTGTAACATGAAACATAAGTTATTAGAATTACATAAATTAACAAATTAAAAATAAAGTTTTGATAATTATGTAAATATATTGAATACTACTATACTCGTACGTCTATACAACAGTTATTAATTATGAAATTGTTGGTGCTCTGGAATTTTCTGTGTTAACCTACACCGAGAAAAATTTATGATTATAAGTAAACACACATAATGGTGCTACATAATATTACATCTCATACTTATGGTATATAGGATACATTATACTAAAAAATAGATGCAGTAAGTAATAAAACTTATCTACAATCTGTATTTATTGAAAATATTTATAAGCAAATTATAAAATAACATTTGTAATTTGTGTATGCACATCAGCCAAGGCCGTAACTGGAAATTAATTTCGGGGGGGGGGGGGTTGTAAGCCAAAAATGTGTGTTCTAATTGTATTATAATATTGTGTAGGTAATTAAAGTTTATAACGTAGACCATAGCTGTCATTCGTATATGCACGTATATAATATATCAATGGTTTATCGATTATTCTAGACTGAAATAGTTATTTTACTACGACATAAAATAACGCAAACAATTTCGGGGGGGGGGGGTGAACCCCCAAACCCCCCCCCCCAGGTACGGCAGTGACTTCAGCATAGGGTGTGTATAATATACCTTGTTAATTAGAATAATTCTATATACTTGTAAAATAAATTTTCGTTGTCTTGCTTAGAATTAAGCTGAAAAGTGTATAAGCAGTCATGTCAAAGTCAGTGAAAACAGTAATCGAGTATCAATTTCTAAAAATATAAATTATCTAAATTAGTTCTAAATTAGGTGTTAATTTAATTTCAGTCACTTTTTTAGTAACCACTAACCACCAGTGACATAGTTATAGGCTTCACCTGCAGGAAGGAAACACATCAAATTTGTTCAATGACACCATTTTTAGATATTATTATTATTATTACTTTTAAAGCCTACAAGTTATTTTTCTTTTAAAATAAGTTCATTACTGTTAGTAATTATGTCATTTCTAACCATGTTCAATTGTGTTAAAGGTCAAGCATAAGTCATAGTTTCTAAGATCTAAATCAGAAACACTTTTAACTATAATTCAATAACTTGATCTCAATAAAATACATTTTTGGAATATAAAACAAACAACCCTACTTTTTTTAAACTGGGAAGAATTATATTTTGGTATCGGATTGCTTCTGCGTTCGATTACAAATCTATAATAACATTTGTTGTTTAAAAATCCAAACAAATGACTTATAAAAATTTTAACATCCCAAAAGGATAGTTAAAATATGAATGTTTAGAATAATGATTTGAAATATTTTTTAATGTTGTATGAATGTATAAAGAAAATATTTTAGTTTCAATAACATACATTTATACATCGAACTATTTTATTAAGTGCCTAGAACAATTTCGGAATATAAAGCAAACTTTCTAATAGAATATATAAAAATTAAACTTTCTTAAATATAAGTACACTTATAATTTTTAAATAATCCATAAATAATTAAATACAAAATATCATTATGAGACTTCTGGTACACTAAATTAACCGATAAGTGCGTTAATAATAATAATAATATTCAAATATATAGATAGGTGTAAAACTATGTTATTTGTCTTTTAGTATTAAATAATAAAATAAACGTTCATCGTAAAGTTGGTTAAAGATTAAATATAACTCATAAATATCAAAGTTTAAACTTAAATTAAATAAAGCTAAAAATGTATGGGTGCTGGGTGCACTATAAAGTATTAAAAAAATCTAATAATTACTAAGTACATTGTAATCTACTTTTATCCAAACATGTATTTTTTAATAATTTATTGTACCTACTCAGGAAATAAATATTAAAAAATATATTAGATATACGATATAAATTTAGCTTAGATTTTAAATTGGACAATTTATTACCAGTTATTATTAGTTCAAAAACAATAATAATAACAAATAAAAACTCATAAATAAATAAAGTTGGTTATAAGTTATCAAAAATATAAATACATATTTACACATTTACGAATTCGATTTCAACTTTCGAAGAAATCGAAAAATAGGATAAGTTCACAGAACTTATTTACTAAAATATAAATAAATGATATGTACATACTATTTCTTACTATTTAAAATCTTAGTCACAAAAAAATTATTCAGTAAATGAGTAAATCCAATACAATTCTTCTAATGGTTTATAATTTTAAAGTTTGAAATTCTACTTTTTTTTATTCAAAAAATATTATATACAACCAATAATAGTAATCTAAATCAAAAGTTAAAGAATTCAAAAAAAAGTATATAGATAATTTGAATTTGAATTATTTAAAATTATATGACAAAAAGATATTTTTTATGACTTGTATAAAAAATAAGAATAAGTATAATATAAAGAATAAAGTATATGATAAGATCTAGTTTTAGTCATGAGGGTTCTAGGAAAATCCTAGATTTTTAATTTAATCAACATATTCATTTATTTTCTTTTTAAGTAGCTTATATTTCTTTGTTCAGACTTACTTGAAAACTTTACTTATCCAAAGATGATTTTTTTTTTAAATTAAAATTAACTAGTAAAAAACTAACGTAGACATGAGACTACTCAACTACTCAACTACTCAACTTCTCAGCTAATGTAATCATACTACAAAAATTAATTTGCCCCTCTTCAATAGGTCAAAAGTAACATTAATCAAAATCATCAAATACTATGAAAAGACCTTTGTACCTAATAATAAGTAATGACGAAAATATAAATATGCACACATATAATGTAAATAATTTATAACCACTTATACATTTAATCATTTATATCATTAATTATAAATAATAATCAAAACATACATTTAACATTCAACACTCAGAGTGGATCAAGGAAGCTATTTTACTATTATGCGTTTTTATTGTTAGTATATAAATATTCCGCATTTTTAAAGTTTTCTCCTAGAATAAGTTCTTCAAAATAACAACTATTGCTTTCTGGATATTTTGATACTTACAGAAATTATTTTTAGAACCATCCAGTAGCTTTCAAGAATATTACTAGATTCATAAATTGTATAAATATAATAATTTTAATAAAAATGATCATTACCAATATTACTTCCTTAATGTTAAAAGATAGTTATATGAAATTTATATTGTATTTCTATTGTTGTAGCACTACGGTTTATGTATAGTAGGACTATCATCAAGGATTTCAATTGACGGTTTCAAAAAACATAAATATTATTTTCAACTTGATATTCACAGCTGTACGGGAAGAATCAACATAATAGTTAATAGTGTGTAGAGTTTAGACTGTAGAGCAGTGGTTCTTAACCGGTGTTCCGCGGAACACAGGTGTTCCTTGGACTTAGTATAAGTGTTCCGCCAAAATTTTAAAATCAGTAAAAACATTTTTTTTTCAATTTGAAATTTATTTAATTAATAAAATAATCTATCCAACTATTCTAATTAGAAGTTCATTTGTAACGACCATTTTAATAACAAAATGAACAAATTTCTTAAACGAAAACATGATTCTGGTACTGATAATGCAAGTACAAATACAAGCAATATCAATGGTGATACTTTCAATAATGAGAATAAAATAAAAAAGGTCAATAGACAATATTGCAATGATTATTTAAATTTTGGGTTCTCTTATGTTTACGAAAATGATTGTCAAATTCCCCTTTATGTGGTTTGTGGAGAAAAGTTGTCGAACAGCGCAAAAATCATCAGGCACAAATATCTCATACAAAGTATTCAAATTTTTACATTTTTTTAAACTTTTTTTATTATCTTATTATTATTTTTTAGTGACTAACACTAACATGTATGGCATGCAAACAATTGTATGCTATACATTCATTGTTTAATGTATTAAAAAATTTAAAAATGTATATATTACTATTTTATTTTACGGTTGTGTTCCGCGAAAATCTTATAAAATGTTAAGTGTTCCGTCATTCGAAAAAGGTTAAGAACCACTGCTGTAGAGAGTAGAGTAAAAATTGAACGCGTAGCCACGTTCTTAAATTAATGTTTAAGAGATTAGCTTAAGTTAATTATAAGATTAATAATTTAAATAATTCCCTAATTTCAGATCACATTAAATATAATAATATTTAAAAAAAAGTTCTAATATTAATTGACAACATTTTCAACATTTTTAATTTCCGATATAATATAAATATCAAGAGTATACAAATAATTTAACTTTAGTAAGTATACAATAAGTATGGGATAAATATAGGAATAAAAAAATGTATTTTAGATAATAAGATTTTAAATAATTATAATTTATAAGACAAAAAATGACTGTTTACCGTTGTTTAGAATTATAGAAATATTTGAACTATAGCAGAGTACAGAATAATGAATCGTAAAGGAGTCCTTGTGAATTACGCAGCAAAAATTCGTACTTACTCTGTATGAATAACCATTATATATTAACACAATTGGGCATCTGCTCAATATTATACTATACTACTATAGTGTCAATTATTTATATGATATTGAAAAATGATTGTTAAACAACCATAATTATGCACTAATATAAAGTAAAAATGGGTTTCTTTTATAAAATTTTATACCAAAAAGTTAAAAAAAAAAATTATCAAACGGATACAATCTAACTGTTATTATGTTATAATTTAAAATTACGTAATGATATGCGCAAATGGTAAACACAATATTAAAAATAAAATATATTTTTTGACAATGCTGAGTGGAGAGTAACTAGAGTAACAATAATAATAAATATTTGTAGCAACAAGTATAAATTATCCATTGTACCAGTTGTTGTATAGAGCGGTCACAGAATTATAATTCATTGTACGCACCATATATTTAAACTCTTAATTTCTCCTAAATGCATTATTGCATTTTTATTAGAGCATAATGTACTTTAAACTAATTTTCCTTTAACATGATAATAAAGTAAAATCTGTTAAAGACTATAGTATCAAAATATTGATCAATACAAGTATTCATCATTATTCAATACATATATTTTTCAACCATATTTTCGTCTGAAATAAACACTTGAGAATTTGTCAGGGAATTTATAATTTCTCATCCAAGCTAGGGTTATATAATTTAATATATTATATATATATATATATATGTAAATAGCATTTAATGTCAAAAAAATTCCATATCAAGTGTAATCAAAGGGTTAAAACCAACGTTAAAAAGTATAAAAAAATCATCTTAAAAATAAATATTTTTTTACATTTGGCTTTGAGCAAAAATTTACTTTTTTAATAATACGCATGAATATACACGCACCCAAAAAATAAAAAGTACTGATTTTGAAACGATTAAAGTGGTAAAAGAAACATTAAGTAACTTATATCATTTATTGACAATATCAGTACGAGTATAGCAATACTTGATGATTCTAAATTTTTTTGCTGCCTTACATGAACATAAGTTGTCGTTAAAAAAAGAATAAAACAAGAATACCTATATAATGATAAGTTTGAATGAAATCATAATAAAGTAATACAATTTACCGTTGGGCTCACGTTAACCGTTGCTGATCGCGGCATCACTCTACAGCAATAGGAGTCTAATAAAATAAATTTAAAAAATCAATAGTCATGAGAAGCCAGATGATAGCGTATGAGTGCGATGCGTTATGACTGATTGTGTTCTCTATATTTCTACTCGCATTTCACTGAGACGAGATCTTCGCTGAATGTCACGATGGTTACTACCGTAAAAAAAAATATCAGTCAACAACTGATGAATTATTAATTATTAATTAAGTGATATAACACTTAGATTATAATTAAGGTTAAAAAATTCGTTGCTCTTATCAACTGTGAGGTCAAAAATGTTTAAATAATATAATTTGGATATTGACTGAAGACAGTGATATTAAATATCCTATCAAACTTTCCAATAAACTATATAAAGTTGAAATAATTAAATGTACTTTTAGTAAAATACATGACACATTGTAGGTAACATACCAACAAGGCTAGACTTATAGTTACTATTCTCTATATTTACTAGTTTGTACTAACATACTTTTTACAAAAAAAATTATGTACTAATAATTGTTTTTGAGCTTATTACTTTAATACTAAATAATATATCAGTTATATTTTAATTGTTTCATAAATTAAATCTCTTAGACGCGAAGTTATGCAAGTGAGAAATGTTCAATGTTTACTCAGTATAATGACCATTATATAATATTTATATTATTTAGTGTTTCAATTTTTTGATTTTTTAACACATGAAACGGTAAAATTATTTAATTGGCATTTCACCTAGCAATTATATCTAGACATCTAGTTAAAATGGATAAACTACTTTATCTTAAGTTTGAATTATATTATACTTAATTATAGTTTAATCGAAAATATGATATATGTACAATATACTTGTATGGTATGAAATTGGTAGTTTAAAAATGTAAACATATTATTGAGTACTGTGGTGTCATACGAGGAAGGGAGAGCTGGGAACTTTTTCCGTCTAATTTTTAAACGAAGCACGACTGGTCGTTAGTGATATCGGGCTAATCGATGTTTTTAGATTTTCGAGGAACTATATTATATATAGGGTGATGTTTTAGACGAGCTCACTCCCTTTTTTGGTCTTAAAAATGCTTTCATTTGAATTTTTTTTTCAATGTTTAAGTTACTATAAGATTCCATAATGTTTTTTTTCATGCTACCTGTAGAGATACAACATTTTGTTTTTGAAATGAGAACACCCCATTTTTACTGCGGTATTTCATTGGGGTCATTTTTCTGTACATTTTAATAAGGAAATTAGCATTATAATACCTCTAGTATTATGATATGATTTGTAATTACAATATGTTATCGCTAATTGCTAGTAATTTGAGATAACGCAAGTTTTACAATTTTCATACGCAATTTTAAATTCGAAACTTCGAAAGTATTGATCCAAATTTTGATTACCTTACATCAAAAATTCCAAAAAAATTAATTGAGTAATATTTTTTGTAAAAAATATGGTCTCCCATTTGAAAATCAAAAGTTTGTATTACCAAAGGTGGCATGAAAAAAACATTATGGGAAACATAGTTTTTAAGGTAACTTGAACATTGGAAAAATAATTAAATTAAAGAATTTGTACGGCCAAAAAAAGGGGTGTTATATCTAAAAAATCACGCTGTATATATATGTTGGTATATTGTACAGTTGAATGACTCAAGGTAATATTCCGCTATCACCGTGTCTCATGAAGACCACATAGTTTATGCTGAATAGAGCAATCTCATAAGCCGATTTGATTTTTGTAGCCAAACATGGTTAACACGTTACCACACTATACCCGATTGTAGATAATATCCAACTATATCACCGTGACACTGTATGTAGAGTGTGGTTAATGATGGCCATGCAGATATTTGATACTTGATCAATAATTTGATAAAAATTAATAATTATAAATACAAGATATTTTTATTAAAAGCTTATTTAAATATAATAGATATAAGATATATTATCTATAAGAACGAAGCACACGGTATACATGGGATACAGTGATAGTGAATTGTACTTAGTACCTAAGTAACTTTGAAGGGAAAGCGTTAGCAACATTATGTTACTTACGTATTCATCAAATAGATTACAGGGCTTAGCCAACACGACTAGACACGTCTCGTTGTAGTAGGAACCTATATTTTGGTCTTTTAAATTACTTTTGAAATATTTCCTCCGAACAATCGACGTGACTTACAAGAATTATTTTTTACCACACTCTTCAATAAACGCCAACCAAATCTTCTTTGAATTCTTATTAATAAAATATTTTTTATGCACAACCAACCCCCCATCAAAAATCTTCTCCGTCGAACTGACAGGTTTCGTGAATAATTTAATGAAATATTCTATGTATTAATTAATATTCATTGCACTGCGTAGAGTGAAGAAATTAGTTTGTAGAAACAAATCGTAATAGGAAAAAAAAATGAGATGATGCTTCTGATTTTTTTTAAAATCAAACCGCCAATGCACTGTTCAAACACGACATCACTTGTGCGTTTTCTTGGTACAACAAAAGAAGAATAATTACCGTTTTAAGCGCGAAAAAAGCTTGGGATGGCTGGACGACTGTAGTTTAATATTCGAATTCCGTATACAGCTGCAGCAGACGCGTGTTCGTGCGTTCGCCTGCGGATCTTCGAGGCGCACTGGTATATTATGCACTCGTACAATAATAAACGATTCTTCGATGTTTTGGTAGACCGGCGAATTCGTCTTCACGTCCGCGATCCGACGACCGTATACGGAATAATAGACTACACTACTACGTGTAACAATGATAATAATATTATTATACTTGGACGCACGTTTATTACTTCGCCGGACGAGCGGGCCGGAGGGGAAGATCGTAGAGGTCTCCGTTTCCCTATGCCTACCTAACGATTAATGCACCGTGGTCGGCGACCGATACGAGCACACGGTAACTTGCACCTACCGGTATTCAGGAATGCATGCGCGGTTGGCATTACAATTTACAGGTTTACCCGCCAATGCGCTGTATCTACACAATTTACGGGTCACCGACATTTCGCCGACCGAAACCATGGCAGTGGCGTGGTAAAAACCAGATAACAAGCCCCCGCCGTTAATTAATGATCGTTCGTGGAGCATATAATATTAATTAATGGTGTATACGCTCGCGAGGTGCGACGACGTGCACTTACGTATTATAGGTTGTGTTCTGTATAATATTATGTGTATGCGCTCACCTGGCTCTGAACGTCGTCTTGATCGATCCAAGGGCAGTGTTCTTCTTCTTCGGCCGTCAGCACTCTATGGATCATCTGCACCGGCGGCGGAGGGAGCGCGAACGAAGTAATATATTATATTATACGTTACACGTGACACTAACGCGGGAACCGAGTACGCATGTTAAACGGGTAAATAAAATAAAGAATACGAGTAGTACCGGAGAGTACGTGCGATTTCGTCCATGAACGCGAATCGTGCTGCAGCTATGATAATAGTAACGACGTTGGCCAAAATATAATGCGGACGATAGAGCGATTGAACGTGCGCCGTGCGCGCCTGTTTGTTATTTACCGGTCAACGGGACGGAAATCGTCGTGGTGGTCGCGAGTGAAAACACGCGTCGGCGGGCGGAGAGTTCGTTGTTGTTGTCTGCGACGAGTCGGACCGCGTTCTGATTTCCCGTGCTGCACGCGTTCGCTTTTTACTAAATAATACACCGTTGGCCGCCGCCGACGCCGCCGCCGGATCGTCTCGTTTCTTCCGGGTGTGCACGCTTGCCGACGGTCGATACGCCGGGTGGGGCGAGTCCTGGGGAAGAAGGGCGCGCGTGAAGAGACGAGCCGCGAGATGACGGCGACCGTGGTGGCGGTGGCTGAGAAAACGCGGTATCCGGACCGGCGCGGAACGGACGTTGTATATATATATAGCACGTATGAATAATAATATCGTTTCATACGAGCGTGCCGGGATGCGCAAGCGTGAACTCGATGTGTGTGAACTTCTCGTCCCTCTCCCACCCGCCCGTGTAAGCATGCGAATCCGCGACGTCGTGGTCGTCGTCGCTATGCGCGCGGGCTTTTTTTTCTCATTTCTTTTTTTTCTAACCGTGTCTGGAATGCGGCCAAAACCGTGTGTCGCGGCCCGAAGTCGTCGCCGTCGTCGTCGTTGCGGCGTAGCGTCGTCGGGTGGAATTCGTAAAAACGAAACGTGTGTACAAAACCGTACGTACGAAAACCGGGCGTTGCCGCTCGAGCGCGGATAAAAAAAGCCGTGCAATAACGTGAACTCGTTGAACTCATCGCCGCCGCCTCCGTTTCGGACTGTGTAAACAGTAAACAAGTAATGTTTACGTGGGCCCGTGAGATTTCCAAACTTCCGCGTGCTTAGGGCGTCCGCCTTGGAAAATTAAAGAGGACATAGCGGGAGGGGGGTGGAGGGAATCGCGGTTTCAATCGTATCGAAACAAACATATTATAACTATGTGAAAAGTAATTATCATCAATGAGTGTGTATTACTACGCAGATATAAGAGAAAACCGAGGGGGACATGCAGCGTGCCCGGTTTAATCGGTTTGTTTTTACAGTTTAAAAACATCGACATAGGTGTAGGTAATGTTATTATATACCTACAATTAGTTGGGTTAATTATTAGCAATTGTTAGAGTATCGTGTTTTTTTTTAATTTTTTTTTAACGGAATTTCTTAATAATAATAAAAAGTAAGTGCATCTGCGTGTAAGTAATAATACTTGCGATACACGAACTCGTATATACCATGTTTCGATGAACCATGTCGACCAAAACACAATTTATTCTTCTGCTTTTACGAACAAAATGAGTTGGACTTTCTCGGCCCGTCATATCGTAGTTAGCGATCGCCAGGGGACGCGCTTCCGGTATAGGTCGTCCGTAGAAATTCAAAGTGAGCAATATCAGTAGTGTGGAGAATCTCTACAAATATTTGGTTCGGTTTGGTCAATTATTTCTAATCCCAATTTTCAAAAAGTATTGGACAATTATTTCATTTTATACCTTACCAAAAGGAATAAAGCGAGGGTCCCACGTCCAAATCCTTATTATATTGGCATATCAAGTGCGGGCAGCTGTAATTTATGCCATCTCAAATATAGAAGGACCTCATCTGAGACTAGTCGGAAAATGTGTGCGTCTTATTAGTCCATACATTTTACGTATAGTGTGTAGTTACTGTAATATAAAATATAAGTAAAGTGTTAATATTTAAAATGACGTGTATGACACAATCTGCATAACTACTGTGAAACAGACAATTTTTTTTATTTTTGGTGTAAAACACTGGCACACTGCAGCGAGAATGTAAAGACTGAAGAGACTTTAAAATAGCTTAGTTTATAAGTGTATCTCATAATACAAGAATAATATGTTTAATGTTTATATTGTGTTATTGTACTTGTACGTTACAAATTAAATATTTGTTTTACACTTCATTCTTATTCTAATGATAGTAATAACTATTATTATTATAATTGGAGACATGAAATCAAATAAGTACACTAAAACAATTATGACTGTTAATCGAGATGTACTCGTATTCTTATATTTTTAAACTGTTAGTTACAAGTTACGTATACACAAAATGTAAAAAATTAAATATGTATAAGACCTAAAAGTATATTTTATTTTTTAGAATATCTATATTATAAGTTTGAACTTAAATAATGAAATAAATGTAATCAGCTCTCTACTATAATATATGTGCATAATATATATAATATTTTATGATGAATTTATATAAAACGTATGAAATAGGCTCAGTTTGAGTTATAATATATAGTGTATACTAAATAGCTGCGGGTCTTAAGCTTTTGTAGAACAGTAACACGGGCCTCGCTGATTTTAAGAAATCGTTACCCACCTTACCAATTTTTTTTCTTATACCTTTTTGTTTTACAAAATATCTCATGTTATCATAATCAATATTATAATAATTATTTTATACTACAAATCACATAAGTTTTCATACACGGTATCTTCTCATAATCTACGTCAGAATTCTTCCTTTTTTAAATTTAATCAGTGGTCCATTTTAATTTAAATGTCTTTGGCCACCACGGACCACAGTTTAAGAACCACTGCTATATAGTATAAATTTCTGTACGCTATAATCAATTTCACTCATGAAATATTGCTGTTATTATTGTATTAGTTTAGGTACACTTGATTTTAATGAAATATCATATACCTGCTCTCAGCCTTCCTAAAGGAACATGCTTTACTCGAGTGAATCAAGCTTGTTGATAAATATTGCTGTATTATTTTGCACCACATTTTATTATTATTATAATGAAATAGCCTTCTTACGTTGTTCATCCAGCCTAGTCACGCACACAATAAAACGACGCGCATATTCATATAGTAAAAGTTAATGATAAGATATAGGTAATATTTATAGGTATAATAGTATAATATAATGTTCTACCTATGTTATTATTATTGGAGAATTTCAGTTCAATATATATTTTAAGTGCATTGACCTTTAACAAGATAATACGACATGTAAATCCTGTACAAGTTTGTTGATTGTCATTACTCATTATAATTTATATATCTTCTAAAATCTTAACGGTTCTTAATCAGTATTGGAAGTGTACATGCATAATGTGTTCAATATTGGCATATAAAACACAGAATATATTTAGGATATCACTATTTTATTCAATTGCGAAAAATTATAGTACTTGGGTTGCTCTACACTGTAGAGTCTACAGTCTACAGCATCCCTATTGTCCCTTATTTCTTCTTGTATTTTACTTGCATTCTCTAACGTTTGTTTAATCATTAATTTGCCTCACAAATAATTAAATAATATTTCATTGAAAATGATACATACGAGTATATACATAATACCAATATGAATACCGCTAATATTGAGTTACCTACTTAATATTTTTACATAAATGTTTAGTTAATATTTTGAATGTTTTAATTTGTTATACTCCACTGGCCGCAACAGACAATTTGTACTTTACTTATTGTAGTTTTAGAGTTTAATATTGGTGTTTTGCTTTTAATACGTTTTAAACATTTCAATAGTTTTTATTTTTTAACTTGTTTGGTGTGACTGACTATTGAGCTTTGAATTTCATAAAACTCAATGACTTTCATTGGTAATATACAAAAAAGTATAATAACAATAAGTTATATTTTTTTATTGTGTTATTAAATTTTTTACCAGCCATATTCTTATCTTTTTAGAAATGTTGATTGTTATATATATATATATATATATATATAAATAGATTAAATAAAAATAATTTATCTAAAATGACAGGTTGTTTAGATTTTAATATATAATTAAGACAATTATTTTGAGTACATATAAACTGCAAAGATTTTCATTTAGTTAGTAAATATGTACATATCATTTAAAATATTTGTTGTTTGTAAATATATGACATAGACTATTATAGTGTAAATATCATGTTGAACTTTTCAATGAACTTGTAAATAACATATACCTAATTTAAAAGAATTATTTAAATGTTATGGTTATAAGAATAACATAGACGCGTCAAGGACGCTTTATTATTTTATTCATTAAAATTAACAATTCCATATTATTTTTGTTCAAAGGTACATAGCGCTGAACAATAATTTGAAGTATAAATAATATTATAAATTAATTAATTTAAGTAACATGCGTATTTATTGTTACTAACTTAAATACTTCCGTGAACAACAATAAATATACAAAAGTATGTATCTAAATTAATGTTCTCCTCCTACATCATCTTACATTCTTTAATTCTTACAAAGGCTACAAATAGGCTTTTAGACTACAGTAACCAGAAAAATTACTTTTCAATAATAATTATCGAAAATTATGATTTTATAGATGACTTTATATCTAAGAAAAAAATATTGGCATAATAATATTCAACTCTATTTATTTTAAATTCATATGAGCTTCCGGTGGCACCATAGTGTCTGTGATATGTCACTTGTGCAATCACCATTCAAAAGCTGATACACGTCGTATAGAAAAGACTACAGCCAACTAATGCTACCCTCGTTTTATTTTTCAATTAAAATCTACACAAAATTTACATGCAATTTATAATGGCATTTATCGCTTACCTTTAATGGTGTTCAATTATGGATTCGTGTAAAAATCTCTTTGTTCATCAGTAACAAGTAACATCAGTTGCTTTTTGACAATAAGTCTTACGGCGAAGCTTACTAATGTACTTATTTAGGTACCTAATTTTAGATGACAAAAACGAAAAAAATCAATTTAAGTGATTGCAATATTACTTACTGAAACATTATATTATGACTTTATTTACGAAAATGTAAATATATATAATTTGATCGTATTGGCTCTCACTATAAAATAAGATGGGTTCCTTGAAGGCCTTCCTACACCAACTTGCTGTATACTGTCGATGTCGGAGTCCACACCTGTATTCAGATGATCGGTAGTATTTCATCGTTATTCAGCGAACGCAAATCAGCCACGGTATGTCTTACCACCCCAGTAATAAAAGACAGACTAGCGTTAAATGGGGTACATTTGAATATAGCGGAGGAGTATTCTATATAGCCGACCACGCAAATGCGGGTCTTGCCGTATTTTGTTCTAGACCAAGAAGCCACAAAAGCGCTACCGCCAAATAAGACGACAATTAATGAGAAATATGCGTACCAATTGAATAAACAATACCAACAATAATAGGTAAAAACAAACGAGGAACGAGTAGAACTCAGCTTTTGGTATTTTACAATCGTGATTCTATTTTATATTTTGAACATAATTATTATAAAATACGATTGAACTAATGTATTATATGATAAATATTTCTTTATAGTTATCATTGTAAATAAACTTTCAAACAACAAATAAAACAACTAAGTACATACAAAAGAACTCTTTTATTTAAATATATGTAGATAATAGTATATATCTTATACAGATAGATAATTTGCACATTTTTTTTTGTTTTATGCTATTTTTAGGAATTTTCAAATAAACTCTTTGTTTTTTAGCTTGCATATTTTCAGACGATTTATAAATTTTTTTTAACTGAATAGTAACATTATTTCGGTATTTGGACCGAATATTTAGTGTATATTTTTTTATATTTGTCGCAAAACAATGTCATAACACTTCTAAAACTGCAGCGTCCAGTACCAATAAATTACAGATTTATAATTAATAAATTTAACAATAATGTCCTGTAAAACCACGGACAAAATATGCATCATGTTTATATAATATACCTGCTGATATGTAATAAAAATAATAATATAATATTTTTTCACTTGGAAGTTTTGTTTGTTCATTTGCAGTTAAAGTTAAATATAATAATTTAATCAAAAATTTAAATAATTTTTTTTTTTTCGAGCTTCGGGTGCCTGGCATTCTATAGTGTTTAATATAAGTACGAACCATCGATTATACTAAAATATGATCTGGTGACAATTACAGCAACCAATGTCGTGTTAAAACTATAAAGCATTTAAATTGGTATTGTTGTATTGATCCAAATAATATATTAGAATGTTAGATTCTATCGTACAAAATCAAAGCATTTAATAGGAAACCATTCCTTTAATAACAGTATTTGGAAAAATGTTAAATCTTGAACAAAGAAGACGCATAAATATAATTTGTTATTATATTTTGAAGTGTATTAAACTATACCTAGTATAACATTAAAAACGTAAATATTATATTACATTGTAAGATATATATTTCTGGTAGTAATAATAGCCTGGAAGTATCACATATATCCCGATCTCTGAATCCTCACTGTTTTTAAAATACAATTTAAACTTCTCAAAATTTAAAAATATCACCATATTTTTATATTTTTAAATTTTTTAAGTCTTATTTTTTGTGTCTGTGTACACGATTTCGACCAGAAGGATTACTCCGATAATCACAATCATAAGAGGAAATTTATATAAAATGGTGTCTAGTTGGTACCTTAAAAGTAAAGTGGCATTATTTGAATTTCGATAATCGAACCCTAGCTGCAATGGTTAGTATATTTTGTAACGAACTACCCACTTGTTTACCTGTTTTTCATGAATAAAAGATTAAGCCACGAAAAAAAAAACATTTACCGAAAAGTCACAAACAATGAAAATGGGTATTTCAAAAAAATTTGATAATACGATATCAGTTATTTCAATAAAATTATTTGGTTGTTATTCTATTAATATTAATTGTAGCAACTCAAAACAATTATAGAGTACTTCTTATATATAATCATTTAAAAGAAATTTCATAATTTTCGAAACATTTTTCTTTTTCAAAAGTGCAGCCTACATTATTAAGAAATGTAGTTCTACGTCTACTATATAGACCATCTTTGAAAATATAATCTTAAAGACCAATACAGCAATACCATTCACCCACCCGACCGCAGAGTCTCATCTGACTTAGGAGTTTTTTTTTATTGAAATAATATTAATAAAATATATAGATAAATAATATAGAACTTATTTTAAAATAAAAGTTGAGGTCCAACTATGTTTAAATATTTCATACGTAATAGAGGCTCTTGAAGTCTAGAGTCTAGACAATACTTTCAAGTTTCAATACAACGCTATAGTTGTTAACAGAGCATTTTATATTGATTAATAGTTATTGATCTTTAACTGAACATTCGGCTCGTTTTAAATTGGGGGGTTTCTGAATTAGGAACAAGTATAGACAATAACGGGATGTGACAGTGAAAATTGTAAGATATGTACAGATTATAATCAATTTATAACACTGGTCTACAAACAAATTTCATTAGAGATGATTTAAACTGAAGCAAATAGATAATTTATATCAAAATGAAAAAAAATAGCCAAACCAACAGATAAATAGAATATCACTGCATAGACGTGTCCCTATGATATATACGAAACTAAGTAATACGTGCCAAGTCCACTAACTCAATAATTGATCATATTAAGATTCACCGTGCGTTAGGTTACAAAACTATATCCGCATTGTACCTACCTACTTCCGGCTGTTTTAATAAACAAACACTGTGACATTGTGTATAATGTATAATGTACTATACTGTAAATTGTATGCACAATGTTAACTTTATATTTTGTAATAAACGCGCCCGTCTGTACATTTATTTAAAATTAAAATTAAAATAAAATATAATGTAATCCTGAAACTCGACATACTTGTATAAAACGATCTGAACAAACAAGTACAAAGAAGTATCGAGTAAAGAAGAAAAAGAAGTGAAGGACAAATGCATTATCTCGTATATGCAAATGATATATTGTTGTAAGATCAGGAAACAGTTTCACCCTAAAAATATGATTTAAATTTAAACAAAATGTCCGGTCGAATATTGTGATTATATTGTATTTTATTGTATCGATAATATTGTATTTATCTCGTTATTTGGAAGGTTAAAATAGAGGTACCTACGTCCTACATAGTATAATATAATATAATACACCCCGATAAATAAGCAATCTTACAACTGTAATATCTACTAACTATTACCCAAAACTACAGTCTGTAGGTGTATTAATTTTATAATACAATATTAAACTATTAACTAATTGAATTACTATATTCACAATTGTGTTGAATTAAAATTGTTAACAAATTTTGCAAATTTATTATACTTTATATTTTTGGTAATTAACAAATATTTATAACTACTTGGTCTACCAGGCTAAATAACTAAATTTCTTTTTGTGCATACACGAAGATGATATCGCGGTTAACCTTGAGTTTTGGAAGTGAAAATATGAACTCGTCTTAATTGATTATAATGTCTAGAACAGAGTATCGAGCAATTACAGTGAATCATCAACTTCTTATAAAACTCTATACCTTTATAAAAATTCACAAAAAATAATTTATGTTTTTTTAATGACATTCGTTTTTGATCATATATATTCATATCACTACCTCGCCAAAGTAACTTTCTTTATGGTTATTTATTTCATTATTAGCAATCTATTCCTAATTTAAATCCAGTGTTTGTAAAATGTCTGTTGAAACTAATATATTATGAAATTATCAAGTTAGGTACCTTTATAATATATTCAAAATTCTATGTTTATTATAAGAAATATTTACCAGTAAGTTGTAATTTTGTAAGTATACACTCAACAAAATAAAAATAAATTATATTATTTTAGCTCTGACTATTGTGCAATTTACCTACATACAATGTCACAGTGACTCATAAATACATTCATCCATCAAATAATATTAATATCAATAAACATAAAGTAATAATAATTATTCAATAATTATTCATAAACATTTCTATGTCATTAATTTATAATTCCTGTAAGTCATTGTGTTTCGCCATAAATAATAATGTAATAATATCACACTTAGTTTGATTAAGCTTGAACTACCGATAAAAATTAATTGATATGTTTTTAGTGATTATTTTAGTCATAAAATATTATTTAAAATCACCGAAAAGTTAACTACACATAATTGAGTATTTTTACGCGATCTAAAAAACGTTTATATCATCTGCTTTATAATATTTCGCAGCATTTTAAAAACATTTACTTGATTGTTTCAACCTATAAAAACAAAGTTTAGACTGTACCTATTTCCATTCGTAGGATAACATATGCTTTAATTTGTTGCTGATGACTGTTAAACAACCAAAATCTGATCTTTGTTATTTGGACTTTGAAATACATAACAAATAGGCCGCTAGTTGTTTTTCATTTTGATTGAAACAAATTACAATACTTACCTATACTTTTCTACGGTCTAAGTGTTGGGTACTTAATAAATCTGCTGTAAAAAGATCTTATTATGTATATCAGAATATATTATTCAATCATAAATTAGAACCACGAAATATAATATAATTTATTATAATAACACACAATTTTAAATACATTATGGATTCTATACTTATTAAATATAGTATAAAACTATGAAAGTATAATATCGTCCAGCTTATATTGATATTAACTATGGTTTTAATATTTTATACAAGGTTCATCGTTATAAGTAATTTACTGAATGATAATATATTTAAATTACAAAAACATTAAATTATATAATACATAATTACAATTTCAGTGCATATAATCCTCTGACTTTCGTTTTAGAAATGAATGCGAGAATTAATCTTTGACTTCAAATTTATTTAAATGAAAACAAAGTACTGAAATTACCTCGAAACCAGTATCTTACCGGCTTTTCAAATGTATTGCCTATAAAACGAATGATGTACAGCTAGAGTGCAGATATAGAGGTATCTGTATACTACAATACAACCATCATCACTATTATTGCATTTTAAATGAACAAGTCAATACATGATTTATTATTATTACCGTGTATATTTACTGTAGAAAACATACATGTCGCGTAAAATAACAATATTACATTATTTCCAACCACGTAGTGATACCACCGCAGATTACATAAGACTTATTTTGTAACACGTCCAAAGAAATAATATATGTGTATATATGAACGAAGTAGATTTTCTGTTTGCGATAACGGTTGGGTTATAAGGTACCAAGTTTATATCGCTTGTACTATAATACATAAATGTTTTTTTTTAGCAATTAATAATAATATATATGGTCTTTAGAAACGTACTGCGAAAACATTGAAATAAATTTCTTGTTCAGTCCGTCTGCCGTCGTTATCGTATATAATATATTTAGTCTAAATCACTGGAAATATAAATGAATATGAATTATTAGACGTACAATACATTAATGTATGCTACGTATGATGTAATAATAGACGGTGTACAGCTTGCTTGACGACGTCATTGTACAGACTAAAGGTATAAATGTATAATGATAAGGAAACATAACCTTTAATTACAAAATGAACAACATTACAAGACCCGACACGGAACACAGGCTTTGGCAAAGTAATGGCTCGATTAAATAACATAACAAAATTATACAGTCTAAGATGTTTTATTAACTTTTTGCAATTATAAAACAACGCCTTATATTATTGTTATCCACCCGATCTTAATTGTAATACTATGGCCTATAATGCAAACAACACTAGAAAACACATAGCTAAGTGCTTTACAGTATATTAGAGCATACAATTTGTAAGCGGTGGGCCGTGACCAGAATTCTGTGAAACTGTAAAAAATGATTATCAAAATCGCATTTTTGCCGTTGCCCGTTGTTTTAACTTTCTTTTTTAAATTTAACAATAAAATATATTAAATACTTATACCGTAGTCCCATACATCCTAATAGAAATGTAAATAATGTAAATAAATATAAAATATCCTCAATAATTATTTGTGAACTAAATATTTCAGCGTAAATTTGTAAATATTCTAAGAAGAATAACCAATGTCCGATGAATATTTAAGAAAATTCTATCCCACGCAAATATCATTGGACCTTGAATTTGATCATCAAATAAATGTTGCGCTAGTGGCTTTTGTTTAAAATAAATTTATTGTTTAAAAGTTAACGAATGTAGAATAATATAAATAAAACCGTATACTAATATTATAATTATATCCTTGAAAAAATTTGTAAATTTGTATATAAAAAAAAAAAAGAGGAAACCAAGTGATTATAAATTTATTGTATGCGACATCGTCGCGAGTACTCACAACAGGTTTCTAAAAGATGTTTTATTTTAAACTCCCAGTGTTCCGGATTAAATTGTAATTTTTCTCGGTTTATTAAATTAGATTCTTGAAATGCCCAAGACGTCTCAATTAATGATAATCGAAGGATGTCCAGTGTTCACGCATGACTTATTGAATATTAATTGACATTCATTATATTTGTCATTCCGTTAATCAAGTACTTAATAATGGATTCGATGTAGCATATAAAACGAAAACAACGTGCATAGGTATACTCTACATACTAGTCAATTTTTTTGTCCGACGTAAAAAAAATATAATTATAAAAACAACCCAAAATAATGCGGTACGCTATGGTACACTATGGTACAAGTAAAGATTACAATCCCGGGATCCCGACCAATTGCTGCTTCCAAAAATACCGGAACCAGTATCAATAACCCCGGGATTTCAAAATACGTCGACTCGATAAATAATAACTATTAGAGATAGTGCAAAGGGCGCGGATCTAAAACTATTTGAATACAAACGGTTAATCATAATAATATCAAGTTCTACGTAATATTTGTTACATATGTGTTGTATATTATATTATACCGATGATTGTAAATATACCTGTTTGTCATGGGGAACGTTACCATTTTTAGCGGAGATAAGACTCCGCTAAGTATACATTACACTAAATAGAGTCTAGAGATTATTTTAAGTATGTACCTCAGATTCTGGTCACGTAGATTTTTTAGAATTACATAATAAATCGTTAAAATAATGAACAAACATGCATTAGAGAAAATTGCTGTTTATACAATATAGATATTCTATATAGATATAGGTATGTATAGATACTTTTTTTTTTTTTCATGTCTGTGGTCAGGCATTTTGAGCTTAGAAGTTGGAGGTCGTATACGCTCGTTTTTATTACACATCTCTTCTCGAGTCAGGATATTGGATGCGGACGCAAAGATAAGAGAAGACCTTGCAACGAATTAAAGAATGACATTCCAGAATCACCGCGTAGCGTTAAGGCTAAAAGAAGATTCGTGTGACTGTGTGAGTGTAATACGTAATTGAGTTAAATTGGTATATCATTTTTGGCGTCCTTCATCCTTTTCAAAAAATATACTTGACAAACGGAAAGTCGACGCATTCATACCATCACTTGGAATCGTATTTCAATCAATTATTCCAAAGACCCGTGGTGCATCTAGGATATTATTATTGAAAAGGGTTCCATATTATTATATAATATTGTATTGGGGAAAAGTTTACGGTTGCAGTTTAGCGTTTATTTTTCATTATTCTTAATACTCAACTACTATTCAAAAAAATCACAGACGAAATAAAAAAATTATCTTCTATGACTCTATGTAATCTAGTGTTTAGTGAATAGTTTCCAATCTAAAACACGCGTGGCACTTTTCGTGTAGATTTATTATCCTCAAGTCTGATTGAAAAAAAATAAGTGTTGTGAGATACAACATGTTAATTAAAATTTTTATTTTGATTCGCATAAAGTTTTCATTACAAAAATTGTAATACATCATTCAAATAACAAATGAATGAACAACAGTGTTTCAAAGTAAATTTAATTTTAAATCATATACAAAACGTACAACATTTTATCAACCTTTATACATACCTACCTATCATTCTTATTAACATAATTTAGGTCAAACTGTTAATTATGCAAACAAAAAAACTGCGCGTGTGAATTTTAATATAAACTTTAGGAAGTTACAAATTAAAATATAGGACTAGGACACTAGGTTCTACACTATTGCAGTATACATGATATCAAATGTTGACAGCTGTCACTTATAATGTGGAATATTTAGTAATATGAGCAACCCATTTTCGCCCCATCTATTTATTATCTTAGCAATGAACGCCCCAAATGTATATAGCACATATAAAGCGATGTTTTAATATTATAAATTAATAAAACTAGTGATAAACTTCTTTAATTTTATATAGTTTATTAAATATAGTTACATACGTTCCAGCATTTAGTGGCCACGCGAAATATTCCCCTACAAAAATCTCAAATCCTCAAGACTTCAAAATGTAAACATTTATAACTATAAAACTATTGAAAATTTCAAGTCTCTACGATACGATTATTATTTTTGAGTTTCGACGAAAAAATAAAATCGATTTTATCGAAATCATAATTTAATTTAATGTTTTGATAATCTTACCTTATACCACCTTGGAGAACACTTAATTATGAAACCAATACCAGTCTAAGTGCACACTCAAAAAAACAAACACCCGAACAAGTATATAGAAATGTATTCAATGAACTAATACATACTACCAATCCAATTATCCAAATCTATACGGACGCTTCAAAGATATCGAGTGTTATTTATCTATCTCGCAAAATAATGAAGGCTTTGTTTTATAAAGTAAAAATATAATAGTTGCAGAATAATTATCAAATTAATTATAAGATATTAAAATATTTGAAAATAAAACTATCCAAACTTACTTAAATCTTCTATTGTTAATTTTAACCGTCTACGTATGGGTCATTATTTACATTATTAACTAATCAAACTTCGCCAAGCACTAAGTGATTCCCTTATACTATGTACCTACCTACTCTACAACTCAATGAAAGCATTTGTGATCTCACTCACATTTTACTTGTATGTCCTGCTTTACAGCCTAAACGCCTTATTTGATAAATTACCTAAAAACATTCAATGTTCCTTTCAACCTTTCACTCTTCCCTCCATCATAAATACTAATTTTGAATTCGCCATACAAACCATAATTGCTTCTATTTTGGAAGCTGGCTTAATTATGTATTTTGACTTTTTATTCTTTCATGTATATTTCCTATCTAATTGTTGAGCTATCTTCGATAAAACTATTAGCTTTGTTCATATATAAAACAAAACTGCCATGTCTTATATATTTAATAAGACGATCTTATCAGAATTGTTAATATTCATCATGCCAAATGATTTTGTTTAATAATATAATAAGTGAATTAGTATTATCTTATTTGAAAAACCATAAAATCACAACTTACAGATGCAAATGTAATATAGATTATAATATACCTAGTACAATACTTTCATAAACGACAATACTTAATAAGGTTTCTAAATACGATTTAAATACATAATAATACTAATAATATAGTACAAAGAAACGAAAATATTAAAAAGCAAACAAATTATCTAATAAATAAAAATGAGTTACAACTATTATAACTCATAGATAGCAGACATGAATAACATGATGAATAATGATAATTCTTTATCTAATTTCATTATTCTCAGCAATAAATTATTTAAACCATAATTGGTACGTACAAATAAATACACAGAAAATTTGTTGTTATTCACCTATTAATTATTATACAGGGTGTTTCAGCGTTTTCCAAGCGTAGACTTTAGAAAGGATAATCTCACTTAATGCACTCGAGAATAATTTTAAATCTATTTTGCGTTTTGGAAATTTAGGTGCAATGAGTGTATTTACATCTTACGGTAGCTATTTTAATTCAATATTAAATTTAAAATTCGTTCAATACGAATTTTGTCGTCACATCACAAAGTCTAATCTCAAAACTCGCTTAACACATCGACATAATTGTATTGGGTGTATAAAGAAGTAATAAAAATGATCAGAAAAAACCGATGATAAACTTCATTATGTTTTAAAATGTTAGTACTGCTATTTATTTATAATCATACGAGATAGCTACCGGGTCACCGTGAATACCATTTATAGGTTCCACGTTTGCAAAATATTTAATTCTACTTATTAACATGCAAGATGCTACCACAATACCACATATTAATGTATGTACATCTCAACAAATGTAGTCTATATGGTAAACCATAAGTCATAACAAGCAATTAAATATAGTTACTTTTAGATTCTGAGTGAGACGAGGAATGTATTTGTTTTACCATAATGTGCGTTTTTATTTTTATATTTTGTGTAGGTCATCATATTTTTCCCTAGAGAACATAAATCCTAGCAGCAATAGAAGTATATTCCATTCTAATCCATTTCCTATTCTAAATGTTGTCTAGATGCACCATTAGAGAGGTTATTTTTTGAATTTCTCTTCAGTTTTCCCAATAATGGCGGAGAACTGAAGAATATTACAAAAAAATGCAACATTTACAGAATGCCAATTTTGTTTTTTTTGTAATTCAAAAAGTATTGATCGTAAGGATTTGAAATATTCACCAAATGTTTATATGGCTATTTTTTAGAGATGGTGTACATTTTGAATGGTATTTAATTTGCTTACGCTATTTATAGCAATTTAAAATTTGAGTTTTCTTAGTTTTTGTTCGTAAAATGTCAATAAAAAAATGTTGGTTGATTTTAAGATTTTGAAATTTTTATACATTGTTCCTCGAACATAGTTCTTACTCATGTGAAAAAATTTCAAAAATCTGTATTCACAATTTTTAATAATAAGCGTTTAAATTCAAAATGTTGATAAAAATCAATAAGAATTACGAAATCTACCTAATTATTCGTAGTTAAGAATTGATATACAATTCAATGTTGATACTTAAGACTTGAAAATGTAGTATAATGAACAAGAGAAGTTGCTCTTTCCAGTGAATAAAATTTTTTTTCCGGAATGGCCTGAACATTTTTTATTAACGGAAGAAAATTATATTTGATAAAATCGGCTGTTTCCGTGATACTGATTAAACGGTATAAGTTATTTCAATGTAACTCAAAATAAAATACTCTGAGGGACTTACAAAATACTTATATAAGCATTACATGTAATAACCTACTTCCCGGACATGCCTTCCATCTTGGGTTAAACGACTCTCCCATGTGTTCTCGCCTTGTCGAGGAAGTTATTTGTGATTTCACCCATATTCTCGCCAATTGCCCATCTCTCCATAGCTCTCGGTTAGAATTACTGACTTTCCTACGCAAAAATAATATCCGGTCATTAGATCCGCATATAATTTTAAACTCCTTCTCTAGATCCATAGTAATTAATATTTTAAATTTTATTCAAAATGCTGGATTCTATATTTGACGTGAATTTACCTAAATCAACTAATGTTTATGTATTATATCAGTTATTTATTTATTTATTTTTTTTAATTTATGTATTTGTATTTGTATCCTGTTTTGCTAATGTTTGTCCTAAGGAATTGTAATTGTTGAGCTGTAGTAATTTGTATAATTAGAAGCTAATAATAATAAAAAAAAAAAAAAGCATTACATGTAGATGTAAATTTCAAACGATTTCAACAACTTTTATGCTATTTATAGGTATTTGAAATGTAGATAAAATAAATTGACATTCAATACTATTATTTTTTATTAGAAATCCTGTTTAAAAATCTTTTTGCTTTTTTATAATTATAAACACTATAAACTGATCCTCCCGACCTCTTTCACTCAGAATAATTTATTCGAAAGCAATGGTACATTAGTTTCAAATTTAAAAGACCAATACTGCAGTATAATTCCCCCATTCCTGTAACTCACCTTACCGTTATGTTTCGCCCTTTTTTAAAATAAAAAGGACATAACGGAGCGGGTTTTTGGCATTTATTTAGTCCAATAAAAAAATAATATACAATATTATATTAGAATAATTACAATTATTGTTTGTTATTGTGAACAGCCGCTGTTTCTTTCTTTATTTTCTTGGTTATTTGACGTTGTTTTTAGACTTAATTTATATATTTTAAAATAATCAAGAAATTACAGCTATCCAAATTTTATCGTTGTCGATCACCGAAAAACTTGCGCACTTAATGTGTCAGGTAGACATACGTTGTTTCAATTGATAATGGCTAGATTGGATTTTACCATTTAATGCAGTGTTGTCCCGTATATTTGCAGTTACATCAATAAAGTTCTGATCAATCAACTTTTTCAGTAGAATTACGAGATGAAATTAAAAATTTCCAAAACAGCAGATATTTAGTTCATCGGAAACGGAATGGCTCTTCGTTTTTCGTCAGTTTTCAATTAGAGTAAATTTAGAAAATAGTCAGCGTACTTATTACAATAAGCAAAACTCTCATGAGAGAATCAAAAATGTGAAAAATACCACGATTATTACATTTTTATCCCTGCACTCGACGCGATTTTGCTTAAACATTATTATGCATTGAAGTTCCAACTTATTATACATTTTGTAACGATAAATTTAGAAGAAGAAAAAACAATTGCTTGAAACCCTGGCATTAAAAATCAACTGTTCTCGGTCGAATGAACACAGTTTACCCAACGCAGTATATTATGCTTTTGCAGATAAGCATTATTATCACGGGCGAAGCTAGAAACGAGATTCAGCTAGTATTTATATAAACGTGATATGGTCATATGGATGCACAGAAGATAAGTTAACAACTGATGTGTGTGTTATAGAGTGGGAGTTTATTTAATAGGGATGTTAGATCAAGTAGAAGGGGGTTAAGGATTGATTTTAATTGCTCGAGGAATTTAATGATGACTTGCAGTGATTGATCGGGTAGTAGTGTGTGATTTCGGCCTATGAGTTTAAACTGGGGGCTTCGTGGCTTCGAGATGCGGGTGATAAATACACCCACTTAATTTGACGTTCGACAGATCCGACTGAATTCGAACCTTCACAAAAATAATAAGAATTACCTACCAATAATTATTATTTTTTTTCACCCGGTTAAAAAATCAACTAAAATATTATGTAGGTATCTACTTAGAATTAAATCTGTGAATATTTCTCGGTCTTAAATATTTGATGTCCAATGACAAAATAAAATTATCGATCTTAAAAAGGAAAACTCAATATACATCGCCGTAGAGAGAGCCTGCAGGTAAACGGCAAATTAATAATTTGCATTTTGATCATATGCGTGTTTAATGTAAACACCAGTGATTACAAGACAACCACAATAAATAAGTGTTTACAACAAAGGTACTCGCAAATATCATGAATTTTAGAATTTACGTCAAAAAAATACATACTTAATTTGTTCTTATGCAATGAAATCATGCTCTTGCGTCTTGCAGAAATCGTTTTGCCTGTGTAAGTTCCATGTCGCATGCCATTCCTGATGACTTCTAATTTCGATATGACCGAGGATTTACACCATGGTTGGAATCAATTTAACAATAGAACTGAAATATTATTACGTTGCATTTCAGGAGTTCAAACAAAACGTCAAAGTATAACCGATTAAGTCAGGTTTAGGATTTGAAGGCAAATGCCGGTTTTTAAATGAAAGAAAGATTAATTTAATATCAAAATGTGTTTCATTTTTAATTTCCAAGCAAATGAATAAACATAATTTTTACATTTTTGTAATTGTCTCTCTTTGAAGATCCATTTAGAGTGCTGACTGTTAATTTATCAATTTCTCAATATTTTTATTTATTCAGTAGATTGATAAAAGTTGAAGCGAATATTACTCATTGTTTATGCTATAAAATAACTAGTTATGACTAGATAATTAGATATATAGACTAGATATGACCCATGTGACATATCCCACATGTATATGTTTTATTATTGCAGATGAAGTAATCAATAAAGTACTTTAGGATAATTATTTAACATGTACCTATAACTTCAGTTGAACCTAATTTATTTTTTTAGTAAAATATGGTACTGAATTTTTTTTAACTCAAACAATTAATTGTTGGTTACAAAATATGTTTTTTTATTATTCATATTGCTTCAAACCCCTACCAATTATCATAATTTATCTTAATTGAATGGTCCATAATAACATTTTAGCTAGGAAACAATCGTATTATCATAATAATTTATAAATACATTCACGGTTAAAATATTTTTTTATTATTATTGTTATTATGTTCTTTATAATTATATATTTTATAATATAAAAAATTGAATCACTTATAATAATTAAAATAGATCAAACACTTTTATCATTTTGATCAGCCATAATTGATAAAACAAACTTCAGAAATATACAAATAAAATGTTTATAATTTATCTAAACTAATATCAGAATAGACATAAAAAATTGACTAAAAATTACAAAAACTGTAAAATTTTAAAGCCAAAGCCAGAATATGTTTGGCAAGTTGCTAATATACAAATATATAGATTAACTGCCAAATGTAACAATAAAAGTCTATAAATATATTACATAACTTTATATTTAGTACAATATTAATTTACATAACTACTAACTTCATAAACAACAAACTAATTTACAAAACATAAAAAATGAAATTATAATACATAATCTTTTTTTGTTTATGTCAAAAATTCACATTCAGGTGAGATTTGGGATTTATTAAAAAGTATACCTAAAAATTAGGAACAAAACCGTTCTATTGTAAAAAAAAAAACTGTTTTGTTGGTAATTAATAGATAAAAATATCACAATATTTAATATCCTAACATCCATATCAACTAATTCACAATAAAATGAGAACACAGATTAATAGATATAAATTCAAAATTATTAGAAACAAATGTATATTTTATTCTATCATTTAAAAAACAAACCAATTTGTTAACAATAGACCGCTTAAATCTTTCTTCTTTTAACTATATTAGTACGTGATTAACAAAATAATAACAGCTAAAACATTTATTACCTTTACACATTCATCCCTTAAACACAAATGCTAAGAATAGATAATCTATTAATATAAACTTAATAATTACATCTGTAGAAGTCTAAATATCTAAATGGCTAATTTGAGTTAAATTGTAATAATATAATTCCCCTAAATTATTAAACACACATACATAATTTAATACAAATATAGTAATACTACAAATGCATTTAATCAATCATGTTTCTTTTTTCATATACTTTAAGCAATTAACAATTAGAAGAAAAATAATAATATAACAGCAAGGTGTATGTATGAAACAAATGTTTACACATAAATATGTTAAAATTTAATTTAAGAAAGACACAGTAATAAAAACAATATTAAATAAATTCAACAATAAATGTTAAAAGTCAGGATAAAAATGTTATTCAAATAATAATGTACCAGTGATTCATAGCTTATAGGTAAGTTGTATATTATTATAAATAATGTATCATTTTATGCAAATTGACACATTCCCTGTTTATTTTATTTCTTAAATTATTAAGTAAAGTGCGATAATGAATGAATGGAAAATCAACCCTTTATTATAAAATAACTTTATATCATTTTTATATCTCTTACATCCATATTTTGATAATAATTTATTGTTATAATGACATATTACAGTACTCAAGAAAATTTAAAATAAACTATAACACAAAATTAAAGGTTAAAAAAATATGGATTTAGTTGTGGATCTTTATTGAGTAAAATGTATATTTTTATATTGATCACAAATTCATATGATACAGACATTTTTGAAATATTAAATCATTTAAGATTAATTTAATTTAAATTCATGGTTTCAAATTTTTTTTCCAGTTTGCAACAGATTTATAACAAATTGTAACAAATTACATAAATTATTAATCACGTTTCCAAATGTGGATAAAAGTAATGAATATACTTTTATTCCAATTTAAAATAAATTATAAGTTGGAAAGGAATTGGAATGTAATAATAAATAAGCCCTAACATTATATTTAATATCCTTAAAAGTAGTCTCATCTGTTGGCTAACTGGATAATACAAATTATAATATACTTAAACCAGTCATGTCATCTGGATTACCATTAATGTCATATCATTACATTCGACAACAGGCATTTGTTTTCTTGGCAGTTTTATAGAATGCCTTGGACTGCATACTTAAACCTTCTGATTTAGCAACTAAATCATCAAGTTTTTCTCCTCGTTCCAAGACCGCTTCAATTGTACTGTGCTAAAATATAACATTAATAATTAAAATAAATTTGTTTTATCATAAATATTTTACAATATTTATTTACATTTTTAGTAAATTACCAAAAATTATAACAAATTCCTAAGTCTTAGAATTTATTAAGAAATTACAAATAAAATTTAAATTAGCAACCAAATATATTTTATTGACACAAAAACCAATACAAATAAATCCAATTAATTTATGATAACAATCTAAATTTTACCTAACCCTACAAATGAGTTTACACACAAACAAAAGAGGTAATTTCTATGAATTCTATATTAAACAAATCAAAATAATTAAGTAATAAATAAGTTAATCATAAACAAAATCATTAGGACAGAACCTCATTCTCTAATAAACTCAATTAAGAAACAATACTAACTGATGGAAATGGAATACACCACTAAAAGTAACCATAAGAATCCATAATCATAGCCAGCACAAGAATCATATATACCTTCCTCTACATTCTTTAAATGATTCAAGAACCAAGGAATTTTTGTAAAAATTTATCAAAAATGTTAAAATTAAACGTATAGTCATTGAATTTTTCCTTAACAGAGTAAAACGATACAATTTAAAAAAAACATAGAAATCATTATTTAGTTGTTCAAATAACACTAACCAATTCTAGTTAGGGGTCTATTTTTATTTTTGAGGGATGCTCAAATTATAATATTATACTGCTGGTTAAATGCCTTTATAATAATTGATTAGTTATGACATGAGTTTGTGAGAAAATGATTAGTATACATAAATTGTATTTTAATAATTCTTTTCATATTATTGTAATTAGATATTATGCGGAATGTAGTTATATAGATTATTGAGTTTGTTTGTCTGTCAACGTTATCATCGAACAACAGACCAGTAAAATAGAATGAATATTATTATTCAAAGTTTGTGTACAGGAAAAAATGGAGATAGCAATCATAAAGTCACCAGTCACTCCAAATTCATTAACATAATTCATTTTAGTTTATTATTATGTGGAACAAAAGGTACTATATAATATTATTGTGAGTTATTAAATTGTGTATATTTAATTACCCTTCACTCAATTCCACAAGTTTATGAATTAATGAGATTAAGACATATCTAAATACAATTTAACATTTACTTAAAATTATAAATTGTTTTATATCAAAAACTACTACTAATAATAATTCAATCAAAAATTATTATACAAGAAAAATTATTACCAAAATAATTTTTGTGTCATCTAAATCTTGTTGAATTTTAGTCATAGCATCAGCTTCTTTTGGATTTTGATATTTGGCTAACATTGTATTTAGTTCATTAAATGTTACTTGTGTTTCATTAAGCTTTGGCCAGCTATGAGATGGGACTTTTGCAGAAAATTCATCCAATGTCTAAATTAAAAGAATAATTAGAACTTATTAAATGAGTTATAGTATAAAAACAGTTTACCAGATACCCTGTTTTATTTAGAATTTGTTCAGCCTTAAAATACTGATTTTAGAACTGCAAACAAATTTTGTCAGCCACATATTGTTATAGACTTATGATGGTTAGTTGGTGGTTTATATCATACATAACCCAATATTATAAGTTTATGAATTATATTTATTATTTATACAAATATTTTGAAGTCATAGGTACAAACTTGTTGTTGTCACACATTTACATTGCCATCATCAAGGGTTTTTTTAATTTTATTCTCTACAATTAATAAGAAAATTAGTTTATTCAATTTCAAACATTATCTTGATGAAAAATAATAATCTGGACTTAAAATGTACAAGTAAGACACCAATAACAAGTGCAGAAGTGCATATCAAACATTAAAGTACATAATAAATCAACCAAATTAAAATAGATAAAGCTTTAAATAATGTGTGGTCAGAAAAATATATTGGTTTATTAGCCAGTTTGCAGATTGCAGATTAAAATAAAAAATCATATGAAGGGTGTCTGGTAAACTGTGACTATTTATTTTGTAACTCATAGTTAATAAATAAACAATAATAAAACAATATAATACTTTAATTTCACTAACCTTTGTAAGAAGTGTATGAGCTACTCTGTGTGGATATTCATCGTCAGATATTAAAACACCAGCCAAATTATCAGCCCGAACATAAACATGGCACATATACTCTAAAAATAAAAGGATAAACAATGAAATAGAAAAGCTATAACTAACCGCTACATACCTTTTTCCTTGACAGATTGCCGGGCAGCACTAGCAGTGCGTTCTACAATTGTATTGGTCACAAAACCCATAAACTCTTGAACACTCTTGCGTTGAAAATAACCAAAAGACTGCAGTTCAAACGCTGCTTTTAACAGAGTCGCATCATTAGGTCCTTTGTACAATACACTCATAGCAAATAATTTCACCATATTGACGTCTGTTTAGAAGAATGAAAAGTGATCGTTCATTGAAAATAATGTACACACAATCAGTATTATTACATATTGAACATTACGCAATACTTACCGAATATGTGAAAATATTTACCTAGATCAGTAAATACCTTGAAATTAATGTCAACGTAAAATAATTTTCGTTTCGATTCCAACACAATTACACAACGCAAAGGCAAAAATCGTACAATTCGGTCTCGAAACTCGAATGAATTTATTGTACAATTATCTTAATGTCGTCCTAAGAGAAAACCATTCAGTGAATATTATGTACTTTTTTTTTTGCGATAATATTGAAATTAATTAGAGTCAGTAACACGTCTGATAATGAAACTTATGAGTTATGATTAATGAAATCTAAATTCCGTCTTTCGTGGATAGTTAGGTACACGGAATTTGTTAGCTATTTCGCATGATAACGAGGACACAATGGTTAATGGTTTTACAGTGTTTTTTGCGAATGGGATTATTTTTTACGGTGCAGCCAACTTAGACGACAACAGGAACTAGTTTTGTTATGACCGCGTTTCAATCGGTATGTATTTTAATTTCTGTTTTTTTTAAACATTTTCGAAACGTCGACTGTCAACGTTTCGACGTTTGTTCGGAGAGATTTTTCTGTGATAAACTGTCGCTACTAAGGAAATGCGCCATTTATATTACGGTATTATTGTTTCAGGGGCAATTCCCTCCACGTTCACAAAAAAAGTGATTTAAAATTTGATCAAAATGATTTTTTAAATATGCTTTGGTAAGTAGTGATTTCAATTTTAATTAAGTTTTTACATTCTAAATTAAAAGTTGGTACATTCTAAAATAATAAGACCCATCACCAGTATTTCTGTCGACAGATTTGTGTACACAACTAATTTATAAGTCGAAATATATGACAATTCATATGCATATTGCTATTAATTTATATATATTGCCCTCTCCCCCGTTCAGGACCTCTATACCCGTCCATGGTTGACAATCCATTGCGAGATCAACTACTGCTATAACGTGTGTAACTGTACTGTATATTATATTATTATAATAATTGTAAAAGAATCCAATAAATTATATTACTTTTAATAACGTCCACAATATAAGTGCAAATAGGGGACATGGGGGGTCTTAGGAGCTAAACTAATATCCCAAAAATGTTTTTTACTTATTGAATTTTTTAAAAGTTTATGATGCAGGGTATTGTGTTTGTTTGTAATAAAAAATTAAAGACAATCAATTTACCATTGGCGAAAACGGAAAATTTGAAATAAATGTCATAAAAAACAAAAGTCAATTTTGAAAATATTATAGAAAATTTAGATAAAAGAGTATTTCCTAATTCATTTAAAATTATGCAAGTGGCAATCACATTATCTGTGACCTTGGCCACGTGCAAAATGTCTCGTATATGAGAAGAAATACATATGTCCAAGACCTGAGCTAACATGAATCAAGACCACTTTACTAATTTAACAAAATATAACATCGAACAGGATATTACAGTGGACAATGCTATAATTTTAGACACATTTACAAAAAGTACCCAAAAATTACAGCTATAAAAATGACCAAAAAGTTTTTCTACATTCAGTGTTGGTCTGTATTTATAAGTTAAAAAGTTAAATAAAATGTGTCTTGTATTTGGTAATATTATTCTATTGTTACATTTTGTTCTAAAGCCATATATATTAATAATACCCATAGGTTAGGCTAACCTATTATAGTGTTATATACTATGTGGTGTATATAGTGTATATTATGTATTATAAATATAATTTTGACTTTACTATTGAAATTAGATGAAATAGTGCAGAAGAAAAATGTGTAGTAACTTATATTGTAATAAGGTATGTGCTCCAATAGAAACCGAGCGTTGCGAGGAACATTTTAAGTGTGATTATTACTTCCAAAAATTGCTTCATCAAATAGCTTCATAAATCTCAAACCCTATTAGCACCTATGGTCCACAATACTATTATTATTCTATGTACTTACTAATAATTATTACTTAGGCAGTTACAATAAAGCTAACAGCGTATTGCTATTGCTCAGAGAATTGTTCTTATGCTCAACATCAGTCAGCGTCCATAAAGTTTTAATTATTTTGTAAAAACATTTCGACCAGAAGACATTCGCAAATTTGTATTCTTCTGTATAGTAATAGAGTACTACGAAGTATGAACTCAATCGTACAATCATACAATTAGATTCGTCTTTATATTTAGAAGAATATGATCAGCTTAGCAATTGTATTTGAACACTCTCTTTCAGTATATGTGACGTACTTTACTAATAGACAAAGAGGAATCGCCATCTGTCTATAAGATAATGGATCGTATACAATTAACGTATAATACATAATAAAATATTATAAGACGTAATGCCAATATATTTAGCATTCTAAGACGTCTTGACTTATGGAAATAGTTATTGGTAGACGTTATAGGCATATCAATACTTGTTATTAACAGTATACAGAGTAGCATGTTCAAATAAATAGTAATTAAGATTTAAGACAATCACACGAGTATAAAGGTGTACGACATGCACTCATACGACACACGACATGCACACTGCAAAACGACAAAACGTGTTATAAGGTACATAATGATAATTTTTGAAGAAAAAAAAGTGAATAACGACCATCTTTGTTCCTCGATATGACAATATGCCTACCTTCAACGTAAACATAAACAATAATTTCAAATTGTTTAATATCATATATTTGTAAATAGGTGCACGTTGCCGACTGCGGAAAATGGATAACAATGACAAACAATAGATGCCCAACTACATATTACACATGGTAATATGTGTAAGCAGGTATTCCGTATACTATTTAATTTCGATGGATGTATATGTATAGCCGTATAGGTATGGGTATATGTATGTGTATCAAATTTGTTTAAAATGATTGCCCGACAGCTATCACTAGTATTAGTTATTGAAATTCCATCGCATAATTTTCTATTATTAACTCAACGGATTCCTCATGGCAAAGGAAGAAAAACCTATTTGCTCCACCTGTGGAACCGAACAATCGGTCAAACACATAATCACAGAGTGCCTTCAATACATAGACGTACTCAATAACCTCAACATTCCCAACACCCTGGACGCAGCACTTGGACCAAACGCAGACACAATCAACAAAATCTTAAAATTCTTAAAAATATCCAACCTCTACAGTCTACAGCTTAATTTAAAAATGTAACCCCGAAAACAATAGAAACCTGTACACTATCCTAACTGTAATATAACTAATGGCCATTGATGCCGATGTTTAACAGATCAATAAAAAAAAAAAAAACTCAACGGTTTGTACCTTATTGCAATCCAATTAGATATTATTTTCCACTTACAATCTTGTATATGTGTATGTCACGGTCCAGGTGGACAAATATTCACTGTAAGCACTGACCAGACAAAGCTTACAATGCTTACCAGCAGCTTTACATTTACATCTCCTCGTTTCGCATTTTTGACTACAAGTGCAGCAGCCTTGGTCTTTTAGATTTGAACACAGCTTAGCTACTTCTCTTAGTGACAACTGAATATTGGGCACTTGATTCGCGCAAGTTCAAATATAACATAATTACTTCCCTGGTTATCTACTATAATTACATGGCTAGTAAAAGGTATCTTAAACGCATAAGAAATTGTAAAATATAGCACACTAAAGTGACTCTAATATTCACATTGCCATACCATTTTTAGCATTGTATACAATGGCTAATCTATAATGGAATTAAATATTTATTATTAAACTTGCCAAAATATCACAGAAATTGTATACAATTATATATGTATTTATATTGTATATAGTATATACTATATTAGTTTATATGTTCACAGTAGTGTAACTGAGAGAGATCAGAGGATGAGAACGCTTAGAGGGCCCTAGCCTCTAACTAACACATTGATATATTGCTTTAAACATTCAGCAAATATGATATATCCTATACCTTATATTAATATATATTTTAATGTATAAACAGAATTAATAAAGAAATCTCTTTAAGACGTCATTCGATAAAATGTAATTGGTGAGATTGAATACATATACTTATCTGTTATCATATATACTATAAATATAGGTATGTATTGTATACTGCAAACCGTGCAATGAACGTTCTCGAATTCAAAACATCTGTGAACTGTGATATAGCGTATAACAATAAACATAATGTAAGTGTACTGTGTACATGTATATTAAATGGCTCATTCACATATTTAAAAATAACATATAATCGTACGTGTGTCATGTGTGTGCGTGCGTATACAGATTAAAACTATTATATTCTCACGATTGTATACAGTTCAACAGTTGTAATAATTACTCGGTCGATTTTTAAATTCCTTGCATTAATGTAATTATTTCTATACGAATATTTGCTTTGAGAGTTGAAGATTAAATGTTGTCAATGAAAGTCTTTTGCTCGAGATTATTAATTATTTAAATTTTTTTATTGTAATAGTTGTGTGATACAGGTATTTGTGACCAATAATAATAACACTAGCACTTCGTCTGATTTACAAGTTTTGTGTAAAACGTATTATACATGTACCTATGAATTAAATAAACATATATTTTGAAAGTCTAATCGGACTGAGCGAATGTTGCATACCAAAACCGGTCAATAATTAAATCTAGTATACTGAAATTTAAGAAATACAGTATCTCATAGACACAAAAAAATATGTGTGCAAAATTACTTTATATAGGCTTACTATTAAAAACAAAACATTATTTGGTAAAATTATATGTGTACATAGAAAATGGTGGCATTGTGGATAAACGGAAGAAGAGGGCACACACCTAAATCTAAAAAGACTACCTACGTTATTAAACCTTATTTTGTTAGAATTAAAATTAACAAAGGGGCAAGACAATTTCTTGACCGAATTTTGAGATTTTATGTCTTCCATCATGAAATACTTATGGATTCATGTCAATTTTATGAAATCACTATACTTGAATAATAAATATATTAAAATATTTTACGTAGATATCGCTCCTAAAAATTCGTCCAGTTATGTAATATCATTACATCAATATATTAGTCTTATAGTGTGTGTAAGATTATGTTTGGTCGCAGAATACAGATGAGTAGGCGCCAGAACACAAAATGAAAATATATAACCGGTAGATTATCAAATATTTAATAACTACATATTTGATAATATAAAATGTATAATGTTAGCATTATATTTTCGTAACATTCTAAGTTATTATTATATCTTTTTAATAAGCAGACGAGCAAAAAATCTCAGCATACCTCAATCTTAAAATTAATCTTGTCTTCTCAGTCTACAACCCAAGTATACCAATGATATTATTGATTGAAAAATGTTTTTTTACCAAGTATAAGCATTACAAGCTTTAATTAATTAAATCAATGATGATTTAAAAAAAAATTGTAAGCTTTCCCTATAAAATGCCAGCATAATAATGACAATCTTTCATCGATCGTGTCAAATAATACGGACAATTTTTTTTTAACTTTATAATATAAATTATGTATTATAGTATATATACTTAAACGGCCGTGACGTAGGTACTTTTCCACTTTGGTAAAACATCTGGTCCACTGTTTGCACGAATGTAAAATAATAACACAGCTTGGTCGTCAGTGCAGAGCCCATAAAACTCTGAACAGTTCGTCAACAGTTATGTTTGTATTGCAATAAACTATACACAGGACGCGAACAATTTGTCACCGAATACATCGTATCAAATGAATCGGTGATTATTACCTAACATATATTATGATCTAATGTGTATATTATTATTGTTCAACTATTGTGTATGATTATTATTTATAATATTTCAACATGACTCAAATATTATTGATTTGTCAAAGTAAGTAGATATGTATTAAGTACTACATGATTGCATGCAACAAGGCAATAACTATACGTACATTATACATTCGAGTCGGTAGCAATAGTTTCTAATATTAGAATGTTTAGAGAGGATTTTTATTAAACTTGTATTGTTTCAAATAGACTTCTAAATAGACACTTCTAAGTTCTAACACCAAAACCTCCTGGAAATGTTGGAAAATTATGATAGTTTGTATTGATCAACAATGTTAACAATCCCGAATACTCATACGAGATTAAACAATAACACATAAAACTAGACACTATCTTACTAAAATAATAAATATTTATAATAATTGATATTTTACTGTATCTATAAATTATAATGATATTATTTAAATAGCTAGATATAAAATTAATAATATCAGAACACCAATATTTTTTAAATAGCTAGATATAAAATTAATAATATCAGAACACCAATATTTTGGTCTAAGACCTAAGATATAGTTAGATAAACGTTGTAACTATAGCAATATGGTGAGTTCTTAATGTAGGACTATGTATAGGAACGCTGATACGAGAGTATATTCAAAAATATTTTTAAAAGTTGCAAGTGCATTTAATGTGTAACTTAAATATTTGATCATAGAGTGCGCTATTCATACTGAAAATCAATTCAACATAGTTTTCCTAATTTGATAATGGTACAGTTTTCAATCAATATCAACATTATTGTATAACTGAATACCTAGTTCTCTGTTAATTGTATATTATGACGAAGATTACTTTAAAAATTCCTTACATAATATGGCGGTAAAAAACATTTTAATGGTTTACTGTTTTAACTAACAATTATCCTACACTTGGATTAATTACATTGTTAAAACATGTACGTTATAATTTTTGAATAGTTGTTATAATCATGCAAAAACTATATTGAAAAATGTAATACTAGTTATTACAATATACGTTATAGTCTATAGAGTAATATCATAAGAGAAAATACTTAAGAATTTGTACATTTTTAGAATCGTTTAATTTTTATTGTATGTTCAATGTGTGGCATATTGATTGATAAATATAAAAGAAAATGTTCTGAATAAAACTATGTGGAAATACTTACTGCTCAACCCCTACTCCTACCGCCCTCATTACTAACATGCCTTCTCAATAAAAATGTCTAGTTTAGCCTAAGCGATGTCGTATATACTGCCAATAGGCTAATTTTTTCAGTACTATTGCGTACTCTTAATCAACATTACATTGCATTGCGACGTTGGCATTTATTAATGCACGCTTAATATAATATTTAATGATTAATTTCTTCTACTTACTTATAAAAAAAATCTTATACAGATATCAGTACTGTATACAAATATAGTTACAGTTGGACTTGGTCAACTTGAAGTTGAAGGGATCAATAAAAATTACGGGTTATTCAAAACCCAGAAAATAATAAAAAAATAAAATTTTAAAATGTAACGTAATTTTAATTGAAACGTATGTTAGTGGATATCGAATCTTTGTCGTGTGGCAAAAGTAGCTATATAAACCACTTGTCGTAATTTTCGTTAGTAAATTTACCTACCCGTGGAAAAATTATTGCTTTGGTACTTGGTATATCAGTTTTATTATTTTTATAAATAAAATTGGAACTTCGAGTTATTCACAAAAATATTTGAGTTAAATACGATATCTTTGCATCGTTTATATATGAAATTCTAGGGACCGGGGAAAAAGTTCGAGGTTATGAAGATTTCGAGTTAAATAGCTCGGGTTAACCAAGTTCGACTGTACTATACTTTTTATTGATAAATAATAATACATTTATACTTGATAATGAAAACTATTATTATCAGGTATATTAATTTTACGGATTACATTAAGCATATGTATATATAGTAAACTGTTACTGTATATCTGGCATCTGAGTATAGGTAGTATAGGTGCGCATAATAATTATTAGTATAACTAACGCAGCTCTCGGGTTAACTATACTAACTTTATTAGTATTTATAATGAAATAGTAAATCGACTAGTAGAAGTTACACTACGTAAATATTAACGTTTCTGTATATGAATTGAAAAACACAAATGTTAGTTTCAATATGTATCCTCAGAACCAAGGTAAAAACATACGGCATTTTTATGTAATTGCTAACAAATTGTATGCATTTTATAAAAAAAAAAATAGATAGAAATAACAAAGATATGAAAATAAAACGTAGTATAATATACAGCAGTATTTTAAAACATTCTTATTATATGCTTTCATAACCATACAATCTGTATAATTCATTTCGTGTTCACATTATTTAAATTTTGAACTATTTATATTACGTAGAGCTAGGAGGTAGGCAGGTACACTTATACCAAATTATTGTTTTATAGCTACTTTATACTTATCTTTTTAGTAATTTAGTTTTACATGATTTAATTGTACAACATATATCACAATATAAATATATTATATACAATTTGTAATATTATAGTATTTGAAAAATGATTATATCTATTTACGAATAATATCAATCACACAAATATCTTACTATGGAAGATAATGTTTACATTGAGTGATATTCATAAGTCATAAGAATTATTACTCAAAAATTCCATTTTAATCCTATATTTTTCTTTAAAGTAAAAAAATGTGACATAGTTTTCGTATTAAAATGTATGTGGATGTACAATAAGTCAATAAACACTTAGAATGAAAAGTATTTACTTGATTAATGACTGTAACTTAGATATATAGTAGAATGCGGAAACCTCAAATGAACATACAATACTTATGCTATACAAAGAGGAAAAAAAAAAAAAAATAAGGATTTTATACAAATATTTATATTAAATTTTGCTTACGACGTGTACTATACATTGTACAATGTATAGTGTCCAGTTAAATATTAACTTAATTAAGTACAAAAAATATGTTTAAAATTGTATATAAAATATAATATTGTTCGGATTTTTAAAAAGAAGTACTTATCAGGCTAAATACAATGTTGTTATGTCTAAAGACAGAAACTTTTTTTTTTTATTATTATTAAAAATAGAGTATTTACAATCTGTATCATATAGTGTATAATAAGCAAATGTAATAATTTAATTTTAATTTTTACTTGACATGAAAAACATAAACTTAAAAACTTATAATTATATTATATTTATTCTATCTTTGCATTATACACCGTGCTATACTATTTTAATTTAATTACCTTTGGAATATTATTTAATTTTGAAATATAGAAAAAATGAAGAAATATTACAGTTTAATACGTTTTAATATTTATTTAACACCTGCCTTTAAATGCACAAAATTTAAACGCATTATGTTTTACAAATACACACTTATATTATGATAGGACATACCTATATAATATTTATACACTTTAAGAAGACTCTAAAAAGGTTTTTTTTAAAAATGGAAAACTGATCGCATAAATAATATCTATAAATAATGGTTTTGAACTAAATTATTGAAAGCTCATTTTATATAGGTAACTGAAATAAGTAAATGTACTTTATAGTTTATACTATATAAAAAAATGTATGAAAATACAGTCTATAATATAGTACTTAATACATGCCATGCATTTTTGTAGTCTTTATTTATCGAAGTTCAATTTTCAAAGTATAAGTATTTTTACAGTCAGAAAGTCCAATATTGTTATAAACAATATTTGTTATACTTATATCGATAGTTAATGTATTCGTTTTGTTTTATATACTTTTGTTGCGCCTTGTTGGTACATTTGAGTAACTCATTTTGTACCTTACCACACAAAATGCACTTGGTACAATATTTATAATACTACATTACTACTTAACCTATAACTTATAACTCATAAGTATACGCATACCCAAAATAAAAAGGGTTTTGATTGAACTATTGAAATATTTTCTTAGGCCAAACAAATCACCATATAAAAATTAAATCCACTGATTGATTTGCATTCCAAATTTGTCAGTTTCTAACATTCCTAACATCGAATATAAACGAATTATACTATGCATAATATCTATATAAGTATGTAATAGCAAATGATATTGTATACTGTCATACTGATATGTAATGTTAACTTAACATATATAAATATATTAAACAATTTCAGAATAGCAATGTAAAATTTTAACATCATCAAATATTGAACGTTTTCTTCCGAAATTTTAGTTTATATTAATAACGGACAAAGCGTTATTAGAACACATTGAAATCATTTTTGCTGATTTAGCAATAAAATTAAAATATATAGGCTTATTCGCTATAGAGAATATATGTATGGTATAGCTTGTCCAACAACTAGGTTAGTGTGTCGTCGAACAAAAATCTTAGTATCACAATACTTTACAAGGCTCTATTATTGTTGATTGTTTTTTTTAGTTATTCGTTTTTTTTCTGCCCATTTGAAATTAAAGTAATCGTATACATTGTTTTGCAATAAACAATTAGGTCAAATTACTGCAAACTAGGTCAGTTACAGAAATATTTGTAATTTTCCATTAATAATAATTTAAATTTTGTTCGTTAATTTAAAAATGCAACCAATAAGAACTATTAAACGTTTAAAAATACTTTCATACAGTATGCATACAACAAACATAACTATAAGTATATTATTATATTTATATTCATTTATACGGCTTTTAAAGACCTTTAAGGCTTTACCTATCCTATTACAAAAAGTAAGGGAAAATTTGCAACAAGTTATACTATCATGTCAAAAAACGAATGAAACAATAAACATTTTAAATAAAAAACAATATAAAAGTTCCTGTATCTTATACTAGAATCGGGTTCACAATTTTCTTAAAAAATAAATATATCACCCATAATATATGTTCCGTAAAATAAAATACCCATTACTAAGCAAAATTTTTATTGTGTTACAGCTACAGCCTAATTTATAAAGTGATGATTTATCACTGTAAAAAATATTTTGCTTTATAGAATGAAAAATAGTCATAAGTTCTAGCTCAATCATTGCCTCGATTAAATTTAACATCATTAAGTATTAATATATAGTGCTTTCTAGCTCAACTACGTTTGGTAGCATTTTTGAGTCTCAGAAAAAACTTTTCTGAAACCTACAGTTTTATGTTATGGCAGTTTTTTACAGCCAGGGTCACTAGGAGCCTAATAAAATTGTATTTTTGGCTAACAATAACCTAATATTCTTTATTTTAATTCTATATAACTATATAAGTGAAATATGAAATGCATTGTTTTATAAAATATTTTATATTTTACAACTAATGTATAGATATCTTATACAAGTAACTGTCAGTATATTACATACTTGTAAGGTATATACGTATCATATATACTTTAATAGTTTAATATACATTAGGTACATAGTATTATAACTTGTATACACATAACATTAGTTACCTAGCTCGTTTTGTAAAAAGCAATTTTTTTTAGTGTCTCGGATACCCGATATATATATATTAATAAATAAACTATGTACAGCTTATTCAAATCAATTACAATGAAGTTCACAACTATAAAATATATCCAGTCTAAAAATCTTGATACACCAAACTAGCAGAAAAAAAAACTGGTTTTATTCGAATACAGTAGTGTTTTTATTGTGTTGGTTGGGGTGGTATGGCTGTGTGGGGAATTGAGGATATAGATACTCTCCCCGTGAGATTTTTTTATCTATAATTATTTTATATTTTTTCAACTATAATATTACTTAAGTCTTTTATGATTGTTTATAATTCTAAAAAGTATGTCAGAAGTAAATATTTTATACTTATTTTATTTATCTTGATTAAACTGCGTAATAAGTAATAAATAAAAAAAAAATATGTAAATGTTGTTACTAGAGTAATTTGTTAGTAGATATGCTTCACCCTAGGAAAAATCTTTCATACTCCACTGCAGACTGCTTATACATTCTTATCAATTACATGTAATATTATGTAGTAAACTAAATAATAAATAAATATATTCAGTATAATCAGTAAATACTATGTAAACAGGAAATGCAGGTATACCTTCTGTTTGAAATATAACATATTATATTCGTATATAAAACAGAAACATTAATTTACGTCAGCACATGTTCAATTGCAGTGAATAAAAATTAATAATCTATTTTGTACAGTGGTCATATTAATTAACATATTATACACAACTGAAATAGGCAAAGCTAATGTAAATTGTGAAAAAACTTTTTTGTGGCACCTATATTTACACTGGAAACTTATTTTTTAAGGAAAATAAAAATTATAAACTACAAAAATTAATTTCATTATATAGTATTATAGTATATACCTTTTATTTAACCCGCACAATTATATCATTGATATACCTAATAATATTACCTACATAGTTAATGCTAAATTTCAATAATTTCTTATTACAGCCACTTCTGATTTGATAATAGAAATCGTAACTGGACTATAAAAATATAGGGAGCTACATGACTGTTTCGCGTTATCCACCCATATAAATATATAATTTCTATACTTATATTTACCTTGTACAATAATATCTAACTAAATTATGTACACAATTCAAGTATATATAATTATATTCAAGTCAAATATCCCTATTCAATGAGTATTTTCTCAGTTTCTCTGTCCAAGTATAAGTAATAAGTAAAAACTGATGTTGAAGAGTGTATGTTGAACTAAACTAAAACACATAGATTAATAAAAAAAAATTAACAGGTAATAATATAAATAATCAATTTAAATAATTCACTGTGATTATAATGCCATAAGTGAAAGAGTAAACTTAAAGTTTATGTTATTAATAAACGCCCTGGCGATTGTTCCCGCGTGTCCGCGAGCCACAAAAAGGTTTCATTTACTTATTTGGTCACTGAAGACATGTTATTAATTCTCATTAGTAAAGTACGGGATTATATGCATTTGAATATTTTTATTTATTCGTTTGAAAAGTAGTTAGGTAGGACACAGATTTGAATCCAAGCCTAATCAGTTGATATAAAAGATTTAAAGGTTTGCAACTATACATAAAACAAAAATATAATACAATAAACAGAGTACGTCTTGTCCATTGTCTAATTATTCCAGCGTCTTGTTCAGTTGTATTATATTTTAAAAATGATTTTGAGAAAAGTCTTAAGTCCACTGAAAGTATGATCTATATGGGTACTCTTCTGAAAACGAGTTTATATAATATTATATTTGAACGTTGTACTTAAATAGTTATTTCACTATTTATTTTTCTTAAAAGATTCCGGGAAATTATAAAATGTCTTTTTTAATATTCAAGTTACAATATAATATTTAGTCAATTTTCTGATCTACATTATATTAATTTATAATGTTGCAAGCAATTTGTTGACCTATTTACCGACTAAAAAAGTGTTTACCGAATAAATCACACAAAGCGCATCATATTACGTATGCAGCGCATATAAAACATGCAGTAGCTAGCAATATATTTCGTTCTGCCCGAAATCTAAATAGAATTTGCGAAAAGAATCCACTACTTGTATTTCGTCGACTAAGGGTATTTTTAAAATATGGAATTTGTCCGTCCTATATAGTGAATTGTACCTATAGTATAATATACATTCCCATATATTAAGGAAGGAAAAAAAGGTAAAAATTAAAATCAACTGTTTTTCGTCATCTAATGCGTTTTCCTCATTCTGGTAGTGTACACACGCCTATATTGTATACTCGGTGCATGGTCTGTAGAGCTTCTCCAAATGGTGCAAAACGCTCAAACTTGGAATTTTGGGTCATATCATACAGAATACATAATGGCAAAGTGAATATAATTATTAAGTATTTTTTACAGTTTATACTCGTATGACCAATGATCGTGCTGCGAGACTAAGTTACGTCCATTATATATTATTTATTAGAAATTTCGAGTGTTCATTTTATCCCGGAACTTTGAAAACCATGAACTTTCAGTGACCACGGTAGTATATATACCTTCAAGTGCGCAGATGCCACTGTACGATGTTATGGCACCTGTGAGTATGAAAAGTACGAACAAACGCAATATGTATAAGTATATTCGATTATTTTTCCGAAACAATGGGCAAATCGATGTAATATAAATTTATAAGACGAAACAACCATAAATCGCCTAAGAATCGGACACTCCTGGATAACTCACGGGTTCCTTATGGCAAACGATGAGCCCCCCATCTGCGAGACTTGTAATACACAGATCACACATCATCACAGAATGTCATATGTACCAACAGGAGCGTACAAATCTCAACTTGACGGAAACACTTGATGAAATCCTTGAACTAAGCCCCGATCAAAATACGAAAATGATTACCTTCTTAAAACTAACCAACCTTATAGATAAAATATTGCTGTAATTGTAACTGTCAAGGTAATGTAACATAATGTAAGCCTCACAAAAATTGTATGTACATTTTTGCACTGTGATTAGTATTAACTAATGGCCTATGCTACCGTGTTATATATAAAGACCAATAAAAAAAAAAAATTTATAATAATATTATATTGTAGACCCCGCGGTGTATACACCTCAGTGGTACACGCGCGCGTGTATCGTTGCGGTACAACAATAACAAAAATAATACTGGAAAAAAGTGCTTGCGCTGCACGGGCGCGTAATAATATTATGTGCGCGCGCGAAAACGCCGTGCGCCGCCGCCAGACGTGCTCGTCGGGAACGGAGCCACCGCACGTAGCCCAAATAATTCCGCCGACTCAGAAACGCGCACGGCGCACCGCCACGGCCGCGGCGGTGGGTCGTCGCGTGCGCGCACCGCCGCCGCCGCCGCCGCCAATGTCCAGTCCGGTGGGCGGTGACGTCAGCGCGGCCGCTCGTCCAATGGGCGCGGTGCCGAGGAGAGCGCTGCGGCGTGCGGGCCCCGGTCGCGGAGACCGCGATCACCGTTCACTCACCCTGGTGATGTCTTCGCGGTAACGTCCTCGTCGTCGTACCACGGTTGTTCCGCCCTCGTCCGTCCGCCCGGAGGCCAGCCGCCGCGTTCCACCCGGGAGAATTAATAAGGTCACAACCGCGGTGTCGCGCGTTCTCGTCCGACCACCACCCCTTCCCCCTAGCCCTCCCCTACGAGTGCCGCGCGCGCCGTCGTCCGCCGGTGGCCATCCGAGCGTTCGCGCGTGCAACAGTTTCGTCGCCACCAGCATGGGTCCGATAACGTCGTCGTCGCTGTGAGGTACGCGTTGCCTGCCGTGCACGCATCGTCGTCATCGTACAACCGTCGTTTGCGTTCAACTGCGTTCGGGTCCGTCGAGTGCGACCATCGTATTGTTATACGAGATAACCGCGGTACGTACACGCTGCACGTTATATCCGTACAAAAAGTGAACAGAATATTGCGCTTTACACTTCCTAAACCGTACAGACGTCGTCACTTGCCGCGTGTCCCGCGTGGCGAGAGCGCCGTGGTCACCGTCCGATCGAATCCGCAGTCTCGTGGCGCGCGACCGTGAATGCGGCTGACCGGCGGGCGTCGATTACAGAGATCTGCGAGGTGCAGGTCACCAGGAGTACTTATATGAGCTACTTTCCGGGCTCCGGCGATTTGGCCGGCACGACGACTGCACCGGACGACTACAGCAGCTTTGACGCGCACGCGAAAGAACGGGTGAGTAACATTTTACAAACTCTTCGCGTATTACATACGACCGCACGCAACCTCGTCGCTGACGAATTGTGTGCATATTTATCTACATAGAAGTGCATTTAAGCATCTTTTTTCATCGCCTCTGCCGGGAGCATTTCGTCCTTGTAGGCAATCCGTCCACCGCGAAGTCGTTGATCACTATACATGAAAGTAACACGACGCTTTGGACGTTAAATAGACACAACTTATATAGTTTAAACTTTTTTAACTACACTGTGAGAGTACCATTCGTTGTCTGATTATTTCCTCATCCTTGATAAATAGTATTTAATCCTAGAAGTGTCTGAAATACATTTAGAAGTGACTATATTTTACTATCATTTATGTATAGATACGAGCAGACGTCGCGTGTCATTTTTCGAACAAATATCCGATTCCGGCACCTAGGTACACGTTATTATTATTGTTTCGCTTCAGTTCGTTGGTATACAACGTAGTAATATACATACTATTATTTAGTGCAATACACGTTGTTCACTGGTTCAAATATTACACTTTGCCGGTACAATATTTTAATAATACTCGCTGTATGCATATTATGCCGCGGTATCTCTAAATCGATAATCTAATTATTTATAGTATAATTTCGTTGTATAGATTAACTCTTCACGTTCGTATACGATATTCTATTTAAACACGCGTACGCCGTACATATTATTATTATTATTACATCAATACGAAAACTGTCAACTGTCTGATGAAGTGTAACAGTTGTGTCGTCGTAGGCATATTGTATATTTGTGTTGATATATCGACGACGAACGTTTCTTTTCCTACGAATGTGTTCCGAAACCTAATATTATTAATTTCATCCGTGTTTAAAAAACCAACTGGCATTGGGAAATTTTGGACCGAAAGAAATAGACTATAGTCTCTATAAGTATATAATAAGTCATGTTATATTTTCCTATCGACTTCAACATGATTGTTATGGTGGTAAACTCTAAGCTTATGCACTCTGTTACGGCAATATATACGGTGGTTTAGGAGCACACTTATTGTTTTTATATCATTTTCATATTTCATCACTTCACAATGTGGCTAAAGTATTTATCAAATAATGTGAACTGCACTGTCAATACTTAAATATCATTTGTTGCGATTCTCTTTAAGCCTTAACTAAACGAGTATATCAATAAAATAATAACTAATAAAGTTATTATTGGTTATTACTTATTACATTACTAGTAACTAATAAGTAATGACCGATTGGTGTTCAAGAGTATATTGGTACAGTTATTATATACGTATATAGTACATTAGTTATTACAGCAAGTGATTGCATATTGTCAAAGAAAAATATCAATGCAAATATCACAAATAATGAAAAACTATTATACAATAGTGAAAAAAGTTTTGATTAACATGAATCCCATAATATTCTGAACTTAGAATAGCACGTTATTCTAGAAACCGAACATATTATTATTATTCATGTCATATCAACGTAAATAATTCTCGGCGATAATCTTGCTCTTTTTCATTCGATATTTTAAAAATAAATTGATGAACTGATAGTACGGATAATGCGTACAATTGCAATTCAATTTTATCATTTTTACTCGTAATGATGGTACTTTTCTTAAATATAAATGTATAAATGGACCTATTATTAGCATTGACTGATTTCATTTTAGTTTTCTCTGAAAAAAATGTAGCTGTATGTATATAACTTTTCGGTCACACGATACATTCATTATTATAGCAGTGACATCATCACATTGTGTCTATTACGAAACGTCCTATCCAAATGCGTTAGTTAGAAGTATTATGTTATAAATAAAAAAAGTTTTTTTTTTCAATTTCTTCAATACAGCGAACGACCGACAATATTTTCTGAAAACCCATACCCTAGCGGGCTAGCGCACGTGACATAGATTATAGATATGATATAACCAAATTTTTTTTAAACTTTTTTAATAATCAATGTACTATTGTATTCTATTACTATAAATACACAAATTATAAACTATGATCTAAATAAAATTCTAATTTACATAAATGTGATGTATAAATTATTATTAGAACATAATTGTATACTACTTTATTTATTTAAAATTATATACCTATATAAATATATAATCACAGATGTAACTGAACGAATTATTTGATACATTGAAATAAGAAATATTAACTTATTTGGCTATTTATGTTTTCTTTTCTTTTTTCATTACATTCTTATTATAAATAGCTATTAAGTATCTTGTATTTGTGTCACATAATTGTCGAAACTAATTGTAAAACAAAGTTTAAATAAAAAAAAAAAACTTAATTGGCTAAAATAGTAAAATAAAAATCTACAGAAATCAAATGAATATTTGAATATATTACGAGTATATTGAAAAACTTCGTATAAATGTAAAATACAGCGATCATGATTCTCAATTTATTATAATGATATTAATTAAACTGTAATATTACTAAGGCAATGAAAGTATTGTTTTGTGTATCTTTAAAATATTGATTATAAAACTGTGTGCCTTTAAAAAAAACACTAATGTTTTTAACTACCGTGTATGGAGTCTTGACGCTAGAGGTATAAAGTATAAAGTGTAACTTGTTTACAAATGTAACAGGATTTCAATATTTTGAATGCTAAGTCATTTATTACTAAACATTCTCAAATACTTATTTGAAGAAGCATAATTCAATGATGACAAATATTTATTATAGTTATGGTATATATAAATACCTATAAATAAAATTACTTTTAGAATTCCTGCAAATAATTGTTCATTTTGACTTATTTTCAATTAACTTTTAAGTTTTTTGAATTTTATCATACTTTGCCAAACTAAAAAAAGTTACAAATAATATTTGTAATAATATTACAAATAAGCTCTGCTTATAGATTTGGACAATTTACATTTTTTTATGTATGGTATTGAAACTCGTCATAACTGTTTAATAATATTAATTTTTTTACTTATGTAAATATCAATAATGTAAATTATGGTTACAAAAAAAATAAATAAATAAAAAATATATACATTTTAGTGATTTATATTGGGTGAAATAATGAAAGTCATAAATTTTTTAATTTTTGTGAATAATTTACTATTGTCTATATATGTATTATGTCTATGATGTTTTATTATTACAACATTCGAATAATGGTTTGTATTTTTACCTTAAAAAACTGGTAAGTTTTGACAATCAATTAGGTTCATTTATATCTGTTATAAAATCTCAATATTCAAAATTAGTGTTTGGAACAAACGTGTTATTTTTTCCTTAACAAAATTAAGTTAACTTAGGTTATAAATACGTTTTTATTGTTATATTTTTAGTAAAAGTTTTTAATTAAACAATTCAATTTTATTTCGTAACTTGTTAATTAACATAGTCAATTTGAGTTGAATGGAATCAGAAACGAAGAAAATCATAATTTTTTGTTTTAATTTTAAGTTTTTGATGTTAGAATGTATGGGGTATATAAGCAAAATTATTGAATATGTGTGTTTTCATTTACATCACATATCTAGATGATATTATGTTTATTTGCAAATAAAAAAAAGATCATACTACAGTACGTACACAGTAACCGGATCTAAAAAATGATAATATTAAAGCTAAGATTTGGTCATGTTGTTTATACAAATTTCAAATTATACAAACATTATTACTAACAACTAATGGCAAACACTTAATATTGTGTAACGTTGTTAAAATAGCCTTCACCAATTACGTCTTATAAATTTTGTAACAAAGTGTTATATATTTTTTAAATTAACGTCTTATAATAAATCATATTATCATATCCATTAATGTCTTAAGAACATATAATTCTAATACATTTAAAAACGCCGTAATTTGTTATAATCATTTAAAAATGGGAGTACATAGGTAATCAACCAAAATAAAAATATACTTCAGGCTATTTTATTAAATTTTAATTTAAATTATTTTTCTATAAGACAACATATTTTTATAATTTTTAATTATAATTTAGTGATACAAATTGTATTGTTTATACACTTCTTTACTTATTTTAAGTTCTGACAAATGCACAGAATGCAGTATTTTTAACATTTTATTGCCATAAATCTGCATCAATAATTCATTCAACAACTTTTTATATCATGATTTGAACTCATTATTATGTAAGATTGGTCATTTTTTTGATTTTCCGAATCGTTTTCCGGTATGACGAAATAATTCACTCAACAAGTGTTTATTTTAATTTTAATTTTTTCAAGTTGTTTTGTATTTGTGTCATTTACGAGCATAACAAAGGAATGTAAAATAATCCATAAATCTAACAAAAATTTTACTATTTTTGAGTATAGCAAGTATAGCATTGAGACTTGGGAGATTTGAATAATTATAATTTATAATATTAAGTTAATAATTCTCTATTTTTCTGTGACATTTATGTGAGTAAAAACTTCGAACAAAAAATTGAATAAATGCTATTAAAAATTTAACTATTTTTAATTTAAAATTCGGAAGGAACAATCCTAGTTAATTGTGAATTAAATTACTAGTACTTTTTTTTTAATTTCATCATTATATTTCATTTTAAGCTATATAAGCTTTGTTGCATATTTCAAAACACGATTGAATTACATTTTTAATACAGAGTAAAGTGTCGAGTCATTAAACCAGGAAGCTATAAGCTTATTATTCTTTACGTACCTAGTCGTATAAACAATTTTGTATGGTGTATATATATATATATATATATATGTGTATAAATAAAAAAAACTAAACAATTGTTTGTTTAATTGTACCTTTACCTATTAAAAAGTAATATTGTTTTGATTGCGATTACTACGTTATATTTTCACCCCTAACCCTAATTGAATAACAACAAATGAGTCAATAAAGAAATTAAATTAATTAAAGTAATGATAGATTTACTAAATTGTTAAATATATTAGTAATAAAATCAGTGTATGTATTTAGTTTATAAAATTGGTTTCCTCTTAGTGCTATGTTAATTAATTTGTATATTATGTTATCTTTCACTACATACTATAAATTTATACCTATTCATAATAAAATGCGGTTTATACATTTATCTTTTACCAAAAAAATGTAATGACTAATGTTTAATTGTCTCCTTGTTATGTGCAATACGCTTTTCAGACGTCAGTTGAAATAATTTAATTAGCAAATTATTATCTATTATACGATGTTTAAGCTAAATATTTCAAGAGTTGTTCAAGTCCTTAATTAAAATAGTTATGTTGAACAAATAGTTTATAAAACGTAAATTATAAAATATTTAAATTTATACGTAGTAATCATAAAGTTTTTTTTTGACATTAATACAATATATATTTCTAGAATATCATAAAAACCGAAACTACGTATCTCCAAAACGTTCAAGATGATTGTTTTTACACTGAACAAAACACTTCGATGCAAGGTAAGATTTACTTATTTATTCGTCAATATCATTTTTATTTATACTTAAATAGGTTTTACACCTTCTAAATAATATAATATTACGAAACTGGATAAAACTTATTTTAATTGTATACCCATTACCCTGCCTTCCTGGGTGCCATATATCCCACATTATAAGAATAACACGCTTATTTTATTGTAGCAGTTTTGGCAATAAATATAAATTATTAAATTTACTTAATGTTAATTAAAGAAATGTATTTGAAATCAAAAGTAAAGATATCCTGTACAGTAAAAATATGCATGATAACTAAACAAGTAATATTTGCGAGTGAAATCATGTGTAATATTCGCCTGAATAGGTCTCTGTTTTAGTTTTAGTTTTTTGTGTGTTAACGTGAGTGACCCGTGAGTGGGTGCGGTTAAAAAAAGTTTTTTATTTATTAATTTTTATTTTTTCATATAGTAGTTTAGAATAATGTGTCACAGACTTATAGAAGAGAGGTGGCCCAGAAATGGCAGTTTCGTCACGTTTCAATCGTAACTCGAAGGGGGTGGAGGTACCAGTAGTTGGATCGTGAGGAGACGGGAGAGAGGTGTACTTAACGAGGACCATTTTAATGATCTGTTAAACGCCACGACTAGTTCCTTGAATTGAGTGGACACGTCGCCAACCACCAAACATGGGTTAATTTTAAAATTTTAAAATCATTATTACAAATGCCAACCACAAAAAAAAACTAAAATTTACTGTAAAATATTTAAAGACATATTAATTAGGATATAAAGTTTTATAACATGTTTCCATTCTAAATGTACATTAACTTAGTTTAGGAAGTGGGATTATATAGATAACTGTATATTCATATTACTGCAGTAATATACCTAATCAATTATCAATTTTCAAAAGTATAACAGTAACTATTTTATAATATTATGAGTTATAAAAATAAATGATAAATTATTAATGATATTACTTAATTTGAACTTCCTAAACCTAGATTAATGTATATATAATATATATATATATATATATATATATATATATATATATATATATATATATATATTTACAATTTACATTATGTAAATTACACATACTATTTTATTTATTTTCAATTTATATATATATAACTATTTAACTATTTAATATGTATGTGTACTTTTGGTTTTAAAAAAATATGTAATATGGTTTTTATGGTATAAGATCGAAAGAACCCTTCCTTTTTAAAACCTGTTGCGTTTAATGACCATTTTACGTAGTTTGTTGTCTTAAGGTTTTTTAGTTATAATATATTATAAGTCAAAAAGGTATAGTCATTTTGCAATAAATAATATTTTACAAGACTGAAAAACATTTTCTGAAACACGTTTCGATGTATAAGCTGTATAAGTAATAAGTACATTAAATCAATCCGGATATTTTAAACTAAAATCCTGGGCTATGTTATTTTTCACAGCTCATAACTAAAAAAGTATATGGACGGTAATATTTATGGTGGATTTTAAATCTATTAATGAATTTAAAAAATAGTTCTGTAGAAAAAATTGAACATATCAAAAAGTAATGGCTTTTATACGTTTACATATTCAAAGTATATTATAGTTCAATAGTTTAGCGTAAAAAAGTAAAGTTATGTTCTAACATAGGTGATGATACAGACATAAACGCTAACAATACCAGTGAGGACAAGCGATCTAACTATTTTCAAGAGTCTCATCATATTTCTATGCACGAGCCATCTACCACAGAGTTGGTGCCACTGTCAATTTATCCCACGGACGCCGAATTACAGTATAAAACTTACTATAAAAATATATATATATATTATATTATATTATATTTTATAATGTTAAAATCCTCAGTTGAAAATAACGTTTGATTGAACATATGTTTAGAAATAATGGGGTTGTACATACGGGTGATGTTACTAGCAATACGGTTACTTCATTGGGGTCACCTGAGGAACGGTCACCAACGTCTACTGACCAACAGCAAACACAGCAGCCCAGTGCTGCGGCTTTACCAGCGAAACCACCCTATTCGTACGTAGCTCTTATCTCGATGGCCATTGAACATTCACCATACAAAAGAGTCACGTTATCTGAAATTTACAAGTACATCACGGCTAAATTTCCATACTTTGAAAAGAATAAGAAAGGTTGGCAGAATTCGATAAGGCATAATTTGTCTCTGAACGAGTGTTTTGTAAAAATACCCAGAGATGGTGGTGGTGATCGAAAAGGGAACTATTGGACTCTAGGTACGTAATAATATTACATTACTTTAAGATTTAATATCATAAAATCAATAGCATTGAACCGAAATATAGTATATTGAAATGAACAAGATTTTTTTAATTTAATAGCATTGATTAAATTATAGCTATTTCTAATTAAATTATCAGGGTCAACTTATACTAAACAATATTGTAAAGCCCATAAATTAAGTATAAAACACTTCACAAAAACACGAGAACTATATACAAGTGTTTATTTTAAAATATTAATTTAGTAATTAAATTTAAATTGATCTAAAAATCTTCTGCCAATATTTAGGAGTAAATATCTATATTTTATTGTTGGTTTTGATATTACCTACACAAGTTAATAATATTTCTTGTTATTATTATTCATTGAAATTTTAAAACCCATACAAACGCCTTATTATACAGTATACTCGTTAACAATATTGTATTCCTCAAACATGTAAATTTCATATAATTTAGATATCAAAGCACTATTTTTAGATTAAACTATATTCGTTTTATTCCGGAATTCAATTGTGATACTCATTATAGATGTTAGATTAATATAATTATTGTTTAAGCAATTAATTGGATATTACTTAATTTATACTATATTGTTTCAATTTATTTGTTCCTTTATATATATGCATGCGTCTTAATATTAATTCCCTGTAAAAAAGAAAATAATATTTGTTAAACTTCGTGTTGCGTTGGTGTCTCATTAAACATAAATCTACATAATATAAAAATACATGCATTTTGTTTGTAATTTTAATTATTTTAAAGTTTAAATTATGATAACAAATCAATCCCAGGGTATATAGATTATAAGTTTATACATTTCCAAAAAATCATAATGATTATTATATTATATACGTCTATATGCGCATAACAAATTAAAAAAAAAAGATTGGACAAATGTTTAGGACATTAACCAACTAAAATCAGAATTAAAAATAAACACATAATGAATATCTTCGTCTCAAATGCAAATACTTTATATACTTTTAAAATAAATTGCTTTAAAGTCTCATTTGATTTTAATATTGTAATCTTTATCAATTTATATTTATTCGATCGAATATTCTTGAATTAAATTATTAATGAACGTTTAACTAGATAATTTAAATATTTAGGTAATAGGTACAGATGGTAAAGGAATACTGATTGGCTCATATAGTTTTGATTATGATTTATGACGCACGTATAGATATATAAAATTACAATCCTATTATAATATTATAAATATTTTGCTAGTTTTATTAGATATCGTACACCTAGTCTCGTTTTAGAAAATGTACATGCATGTATAATATATAAAAAAAATGTAATGTACTTTTATAACCTACAGTAAATTTGAGGAATATACCTAATTTTAATACACTCAGCATTACATTTATGATTTTACCAAAACTTATATTTTCCAAACTAGTTTCGATCACGAGCGATAAAGATTAAAAATTGCATGATTTTGTTTTGTTTGTTATTACATTGAAACGACAGCTGATGATTGTAACAATATACGAAAATTGCTGTTATAGCACTATGGAAAAAATATGATAAAGATTTGTACGCATGTGTTGCGCTTAGCTCACCAAAACACGAAATTCATTACGTTTCAATAATGTCATTATGTTTTATTTATTATTATTAGGCCTAATATTATAATCCAGGAAAAAATTCGAATTGCCCGCTTAATAAGCATTTTGTTTTCAACTAATATTATACGTTGTATTATAGCGTATGCTACAGTTTAGTGATTATAAATAAATGTTACTACTCTTATTAATAATAATGTACAGTGTTTTAATATAAACACATCGAAATAATGATGTATATAAATTATACAGATGAACAAAACATTTATATTTTCAAAATGTAGAGCAAATTGAAAAAATCCAAATAAGTATATATTTCATAGAATTCAAAATTTCTATATTAAGTTATTAAAATGACTTAAAATATAATATTACATGGGCAATGTATTATTTATTAATTTCTCTTACATAAATAATACGTAGGCAGGCTTTTTCTTTAAAATTCTGAAAAGTTTTAAACTGTAAACTAAAATGCGAGTAAAATAATCATTTTTGTTATTAATTGGTTGTATTTTTTTAATTGTATTTAGGTTCTATAAGTTTTTATATGCATTATGAAGTAAAAATCCAGATTTATTGGCAGAACTTTATAATATAATATACATTTTAATTTTAAAATTGTTTAAACTAAAAAGTAATGTAAAATAGTTCAACTAAGATAAAATTAAATATATTCTTATGCTATACCTAATAATAATAAATAAAAATACGAGTTTCAGTATGCCGAAATAATTTCGTATAAAGCAGTATACCCATTTATTGCAAAATTATATTAATTATGAATATTATATGTCATAGTTTAAATATTCATAATGTTATATCAATAATTTAATCAAGCTGTATTAGTTAAACATATTAAACAATACATATAAATGTATAATATATTTATTGTTATAAATGTTAATTCAGTTATTCGATCATATTTCATCATAAATTACACAGTATGCATAAAATGTTTTAATATGATAATTATTATAAACCTTACCTAATAACTAATTAACATAATATATTCTATTACTTCTATTATAATATCTTATAAAATTGCGAGACATTTAATTTATAATATACACAACCCATGCAAAATTATGCATCAAATTCCATTGTTACATTTTCAAAGAAAAATGTACCATTATTTAATAATACAAATTACATACGAACGTCAGCAGTTTGAAATACTAATTATTACTTATTAGTTATTTGTGTTATACAGCTTAAAATTATTAAGTATTAACCTTACCGAATAATATAGCAGAACCTCACTTTATCAAACATAGTGACAATTTTGCCAACCTGAATACAATTGATATCTTTAAATTTCTTCATTTTTTTTTTTTTAACTCTGTACTTGATATTTTTTTGTTGCGCCAAATACGTCTTATTCTTCTTAGTATAAATAGTTTAGTTTAATGATTGTATTGTTTATAGTATTATACTATTATACTATACAGTATCTAAAACAAGAGTTATGAATATTATCGCAGTTAACATTGAATGAACTAGTATAATTTTATTAATATCGATAATAAAATACATGGATGAATTTTTCTACCTTTATACTCGTAGTTTATGCGGTAAAATTCATACTCGAATAATCGAATAAAAATATAATCAAGTTGAAATTTCTGTAGTGCAATATATTTAGCAAAGATAGATTGGACCACAGAGCACTTTTAAGTTTTTAACTAGATATAATAATCTTAATAAGTCTAATAAATTTAAAATAATTTAGTTTAATACAATTGGGCACTTTAAATATAGAATAAATATGAATACACCGGTTAGGTGTTATCATTCATAAGATGCTTAAATTATAATACATAGCTAAATATAATTATATTATGTTATGAATTAATAGTATGTAGTATAGACCTTCAGTGTTCAAATTTTCATTTCTTTATTTGTACAAACATTATTATGAAATCAATAGGTCCCTGTTTATTTTTTCTCTAAATGACAGTAATTTATTGTTATTTTACTATCTAAAGAATGTTTACAGTTCCAACCGAGGACAACAAACAAGGAATTCAATCCCTTTATCTATGATAATTTTAACATATTAAATATAGTATAAACACCCACGGACTGTCTAAATACTGAATGATTTACGGAACACGTGCTATAATCATAATATATTAATATGCATTACTTATATAGTTTGATTTTTTTTACATCTATAATTTATTTCTATAATATAGATCCAAAGTACGATAACATGTTTGAAAACGGAAATTATAGAAGACGTCGGAGAATGAAAAGACCTTATCGAACAACACCTTACAGTAGACCGGGGCCTTATTTTGGACCAGATTATAGCAGAGGTGTTTTAGGATCACATTCTGCAAATTTTGGATCAAATCCAAATATAACACCGAGATTTGATCACAGGTTGATATACTTATACGTAGTATAACTATTGTGTTTATAACTAATTATTATAATTTTTGATTTCAGCAACAGTTGGCCTATTTCGCCTTATTCAGCAGTTCCTCAAACACATCAATTACATTTTCCTTTATCATCTCAGGTAAGTTTTAATTACTATTTTTTCGTTCCTTTTCTTTCATCTTGAATAGTGATATTATCGTTCATTATTTATACAAATGCCCTACAAACGAACTGTGATAACTACTAATTAAATTCCTCGATAGTAGTTTCTTTCAAACTTGATGGAACCATTTGTACATATAGTTACATGGTCAGTACTTCGAAGCTAATGATTTAATAGGGACATACCAAATACCAATATACCATTAAAGTTATATGACATTAATTGTGTACATATATAATATATTTTATAAATCAATGTAAATGTAATTGTATATTTAGATCAGCTATTTGAATTATATTTTTACTGTGTATGGAACGTTAGTATTATATGATTACATTACCTTGTTTTCGGGACCGGAGAAATTATTGGTCATACAGAATTACTTTTTGTTTCATATAAATTATACTTTGTAGAACTTCTTTTATGAAATTATCAAATATAATTTACTGGAAATTCAAGTTTGAAACTCACAATGTTTGATAATTTTAATAAATATTTCTTGAAACAGAAAAAATATAAAATTCACAATTATTTTACAAATTAATTTGATTATTTATGTAGTGATATTCCTAAAGTCTATAAAATACTGCAGGTTCTAAATTTAATTATTTTTTCGTTTAATTTTTAAAAAAATTACAAGTCACTAAATTCGAACAATGATTCTTGGCGACTTTGATTAAGGTATTTTCCGATTTTTCCTTTGTATTAACTACTTAGTAAAAAAAATGTCAACTAGCCTTACATAAAATGTGTTCAACCACGTACAAATAATGTCTGAATAATGTAATCAAATATTTTTAAATTACATAACTTGAAGATTTTAATCATTTTTACACAAACTCGGATTTTTTTTGAACAGCGAAATTTTATATTTTTATATGATTTTAAATTTTGAACTTCTATCAAATAATTTTCATTTTATTTTACATTTATGTTTTTAAAAAATTTTTCTATGACATTGAATACCAATAAAATTGAAAAATGCTTCAAATCCAAACATTGTATAAGTAATTGTATAGTATTATTTTCATGTCAACATGTATAATATTTATATTATCTAGTTGAATAATTTATATTATCAAGTTGAATATACATAGAATGTACTTTAAATTTAATTAAATTAAACATTAATGTCTATGACCATACTACAATATATATATATATATTTATAGCTACAACCTGTGCAGTCTGTTCAGATCTCATCGATGAATCATCCAAATTATAACCATTTACCAACATCAATGGGTAAGGGAAATAAAGTTATAAGCTATATATAATATACATAATATACTTAACATATTTTAAATGATACGATAGTTTTAAAACAATTGGCAAATTTTTTATTTAAAAAATATTCTAATAAAAAACAATTATCCTTGTATAATATCATCGTTGACAATATTAACGATTATAACCAATGAATACACCGGTACGTATCGAACATTTAGGTATAATGTACAAATTGCATACACGGACAAGCCGCTATACCTGTACTGTACAAAATAAAAGTTATACATTTATAATTAAATAATTGTTTGTGTTAAAAATTAGTCAAGAGAGGAGCAAGTGAGATTTGTGAATAATGTGTACATATACTTGTATAGTTATATGAGATTGCTAAAATATTTTATTTGGTTTCTTGAACCGAAACATGGGAGTCTGTGGAAATATCTAATAATACTTTCGTTGGTATATATTTTATTTTATATCAACCAGCTAGCACATTGATAACTGGAAATTGTAATAGTTGTTTGATAATAATTCGTATACTAACCGTATTCGACAATAATTATATTATTGTTTTTAATCGTTCGCCACCACTTGTTTTAGCGAGTCCTAGTATGACTTTTGGTGGATCATATCCCCAATGCCAACGGCGTCCGCAACAAGAAGTTTTACCGGATACTACTCTGCAGTATTCTTATTGGGCCACTTCAACTTCTTCGCCGGATCATAGTATGATACCCGGTATAGCACATTCAGATTACAAACAACCACGTACATATTATGGATATTTATTTATATAGTTTATGTACACATGCACGCCCGAGTCTAATGTTATCAAATGTATTTTCTGTTAATTTATAGTGAAAGAAGAACATTTGAATCTTATGGAAAAAACACAAGATACATTAAACCTTGATCATTTCGAAGTACAGCCTTCAAATGTCGATTTCGAAGTGACCGATTCGCGACAAAAATGTTATTTATGAGAGAAAAATAATATGTAAATATTTTTTAACATATTTTATATTTATATATGGTTCCATGATATATTTTATACATAATTCAATATTAATAAATAATAAGTAACCAAAAAACGTAACATGGATTTTTACCTAAATAAAAAGTTTATATATTTATTAATTAATGAAGTACTAATACTATTATGGTCAGTGTTTCTAAAAGGAATTGGAGAGGCAGGCTGATTTATATGCTTATAAGCGCTTATGATAAATAGCCACGTTAAAAAAAAATGATAATTTACTTCATTTTCACTGAAAGATTATTCAATACTTTTCGTTAATAAGTTGCTAAAATACAGTTTGGTACTAATTTGTAAGTGTTAATTGGTTCAGTACTTATTATTCTTTCAGTTTGTTTGAAAATATGCATACATGTTACTTTCAAAATATATAGTTTTAAAGATTGAATTTTAATTTATTAAAAAAACAACTATGAAATGTAAAAATTTGTGCTATTTAGTTTGTATGACTTACTTAGATATACTTAGCTTACTAACTTTTGAATAGTTATATTATAGTTAAAAGAGAGAATACTTTTTACGTGATACATTTCGGACATATACTAAACGATTTTTAGTTTAATTTTTATACTTTCCTATTTAAAATTATTTAAGTACAAACAAGAATCAATAATTTGAATAATGAACAAATAACAATAAGTCTGCCTCCAATTTATAAATATTATTTGTATTAATTTTGTATTTTTGTATTATAATATTTAGGTTTATAATATAGCCATAATTGATAATTTAAGTGCAGATCATATTTTAAATATCATTAATAAATATATAGTACTAAGTGTCTATACTTGCAAGTTTGTAATTTCATAATTTTAAACAATCTAAAACATGAATTATTATTATTATTATTATTATTTGTAAAACTGTATTTTTTATACATATTGGTTAACACTATTCATGCATCTTTAATTTATATTCAAAACAAAATATATTCAAGTTTATAATAACTAATCTTACCTATGGTGTAAACATATTATCACAGATTACATTAAATGTAATTTATATAATTTTATGAAACAAAAAAAATTATTTCTCGGAGCAAATAATATGTAAAATAAAAAACAAAATCAAATTTGAAAAATATTTTTGTTTAATGTTAATACTCTTAAATAATAAGAAATTATTATTGAATACATAGAACATCGATAATTTACTATTACTAATTAAATTTTCAATAAAAATTAATTGATAAATAATAAATCCATATATTTATTTTTAGTAAGTTATTTTGTAATACGTCTAAAATATCTCTAAAATTAATTTTTTAAATGTTTCGGTGAAAATAAAATGTAAATATCGTTGATAATTTGCCGTATATACATAAGCAGATTTATTACAAAATACAAATTAAATATTAATGAATTTTAATGAATAAACTCTCAACTATTTTAAACGAAACCATTGTGGGACTATGTTTTTTGTAAACTGAAAAATTTCAACTTCTTGCACTGTACCTACACAGACATTTTATAAGTATATTTTGAGTTAGTGTTTCGTGTGTCGGTAAATGAATACCAAAATACCGTTGTCCTCCCTAGAGAGCAATAATTATAATTTATAACGATCACTTACACTGAGTTACATCCTCGCAATCACGAACTAATTGATTATCCGTGTAGTTTACACTCTACAGGATATATTTCGCACTAAAAAAAACATCTGCATTGCTATTTTTCACTGCGACACTGCGACACCTTTCTATATAGTTTAAAAATTATAAAATAGAATGTGAAGTATCTTCCAATAGACTATTACATTTGTTTTTATACCAATAAATATTAAATATATAAAATCAACTGTATCGATACTATGACCGTTTTTAAGGGTTGATTCGGGGAGGGGGCGATAATCCGTCTTGATATATTAAAGAGGGTATAAAAAAATTATGTATTTTTATTATTATTAAAATATTATATTATTTATCTTTCACATTTAATATATGCTGCATGGGTTATTTTTAAATAATTAAATTTTAGTCTACATACTGGATTGGATACCTGTAATTTTGAATGTAATTACTTTTGACATTGAAAATGATTACACTTTTTTATTAAATTATTATAAAATATTCAAATTTACACCTATTCAAGAGGACATAATATACACGGTGTATCAAAAGTCTTCATCCGATTACGAACTGATATAGTTCGGCAACGGTTAATGACCAATGACCAATGATACAGTTATTTATATCAAAATTGCTCGGTGGCCGAGAGGGCATTAATAAATAATTTAAGAATTATAATCAATAATCATTCAAAGGTATTGGTGTATATTAATATTTAATTTCATAATAATTTTGAAATTAGTTGTTGTGAGAGACAAAATATGTTTTTTTTTGTCTATTTTTACTTATGAATTGTTATGTTCTAGCTCTGTCATTGATTATAAATACTATATGGTATTATATTCTATTTATAAACAAATGCACTAGGTATTTATTTTCAAGTTACTTGTTTTGAATTTATAAACTGTACATTCGAATAGTCGATTCAGTCGTGTTGTCGATAGTTTGATACCTATTGTATAATTTTTGTTCTTGTGATACTTTTTAAAAAATAAAATGTCTGGTGGCAAATGTGACTATTTTCATTGCCAAAAAAGTCGTAGGCAGTTTAAGCAATTAAGTTTTCATCATTTTCCAAATGACGAAAACTCATCAAAAACTTGGATAGAAAATTCCGGTAAGTAATTCAGTAATTGCTTAAAATATGGGAATTAAAAGATTCTACTCTATATAGTTTTTAAAATAATTTATAATTAATCTATATAATGTAACATTCATTCATTTTTAAACGGTTTCATTTTACTTTAGGAAATATTGATTTGGCTTTTTTAAGTCCGAAATCATTGAAAAAACGTTTGATATGTGGGGATCATTTTGAAAAATCTATGTTTATGAACCCATTGGCTAAACGTTTAACATTAGTTCCAAATGCTGTTCCAAATAAAAGTCTGTTTGATACCAATAAAATAAAGAATCACCGTAAGGAAATTTAATTTAATATGTTGGTTTTTTTAAAATATTGATTATGTATGTACATCATATCATAATATAAATACGTTTATAGAACCACCAGTTAATTATAATGTATCTGAAATAATACAAACGCCGCCGGTAAAACTAAAAAGAAAATTATTCTCAGACATCACGGTTGGAAACTCTCAACATGAAAACTACTCTGGTAATTAATTTATCTATAGTTAAACACACCATATAATTTTAAATTTAAATCTTTATTTTTCGTTTTTAAGTGTCGGAACACATCGTTAGAAAAAATTATAATATTAATAGTAAATATTATAATAAGTTTAATTTTATTGTTATTAAAATAATATATTTTCCTTGATATTAATGGTGTTCGAAAATATTGAATTTTTTAATGTTATTGTGTGTATAAAATATAATAATATACTTTTTAGTAACCGTGAAAAATATTTTAAATAACAACAATATAAACAATGATTATAAATAGTATAATAGTATTGATTTAGCAAATTTAATCACTTTTCTCGGGTTCGATGAATTCGTTTTTTGTCCATAACTCGACCGAATTTTAACTACTAAAGCTGGTTTTGGTTTCATTGGAACCGCAATAGAATTCTTTACAGGATAGACTATTTATAACCATTATTTAATTATATATTTTTATGAATGACTGAAATTTAAATTTTCACAAAATCGCGTAAAATAACAATTTATCATCAAACGATTCTAGATATTTGTTATTATTCAAAATTATCTATCAGATTATTATTTATTCCACCTTTTAATATTTATTTTTTTTTAAATTTGTGTATATTAGGAGATAAAACATTTTCAAAAAGTCCAGGTTGGTCACCTTCTCCGAATAAATTTATAGTTGTATCACCTATGAGACGATATGTAACAAATAATGTTGAAAATCCGAATCCTTCCATCATGTTTAGTAGCCCTACTTCGTCATCTCCAGACACAAAATATTGGGTTTCAAAGTTAATTGACATACAAAGTCCACAGAAAAATAAACCAAAATCCTATAATATAAACACACCAGAAAGTCCTAGAAAAATGAAAATGATAAATAAACAACTCCGAGAAAAAATATGACTTTACAAAGATTGTTAAAAAGGAAAAGATCAGAAATAAGTTATTTGAAAAATATAAATGAAAAATATAAAAATATAAAAAAATGTCAAATGAAACAAATGTTAGATGAATTTTCCTTTTCTTCGACATCTTCGAAAGCTCTCGTTACAATGCAAGTATTGCACAAAAATCGTAAGCCATGGACTAGAGCAGAAAAAAACTTATCGATGTCATTGTATTATAAGTCACCATCGACTTATAAGCATATGCGTAGAAACAAAATAGTTTTACCAGGTGAGAGTACTGTACGCCGCTGGTTAAACTCCATTTCATATTCGACCGGATTCTCTCCCAAATACATAGAACAATTAAAACTTAAGGCTGACTGTATGTCATTTAAAGAAAGAAAATGCGTGATTTTATTGGACGAGATGGCTATAAAAAAATATATAGAATATAATAAATCGCTAGACGAAATTGAAGGTTTTGAAGATCTTGGGTCGCTAGGAAAATCAAACAAACCTGGATCACATGCTCTTGTAGTTATGATTCGTGGATTATATGTAAACTGGAAAATTCCATTATTCACAGGCAGTGGTGTAAAAGGTGACAGTTTAGTATTAATAATTAAAAAATGTGTTCAGAAAATATTAGAAATTGGATTTTTACCATCTGCCATTATTTGTGACCAGGGTACCCAAAATAGGCGAATGTTTTCAATTTTAGGTGGCTCTGAAAGTGAACCATTTACCACAATTTGTTTTAGAAAATTATTTTTAATTTATGATATGCCACACCTCATTAAAAGCGTCAGAAACAACCTTCTAAACGGCAACTTTAAATATGAGGAAGAACTTATTTCGTTAAGTGACGTGAAAAAAACATATGATATCGATACAACAAGTTCAAAAGCACGGGCCATGATAAAAATCACACCAGTTCATCTCGCGCCGAATGCATTTCAAAAAATGTCATGTAAGTTGGCTATACAATTGTTGAGTAGATCAGTAGCAGCTTCGATCAAAACTTGTGTAGCTACGGGTCAGTTAAAATCTCCAACGGCGATCAACACTGCAAACTTTTTCATAACAGTTAACGATATATTTGATTCTGGAAATAGTAAAAATCTTTTTGATAATAATCCCAATAAACGTCCATTAAGCGTAAAAAGTCCACAAGTATTTTTAAATTTAAAAAAAGAAATTTCAGCATTTAAAAATATAGTCAAAATTAGTCATAAAAATAAAAAAACCAGTATTCCACCGTGCTTTTCAGGGATAGTTTGGACTTCAACTGCGTTACTTAAACTATACGAGTCAGAACTTATCGAAATGACTCAAAAATATCCAGAAAATAAATTTTTTTAATGACTAATCGGTTAACCCAAGATCCGTTGGAAAATTTATTTTCAATAATCAGACAAAAAAATGGTTATAATAGAAATCCAACAGCTCGCACTTTTAGATGTTGTTTTGGAAGCATCTGTTCATACAGCTTGATCAAATGTTCAGATAAATGCAACTGTGAAGAAGATGACGATGAGTATTTAAGTATTGATGTTTTAAAAGAATGTTTTAATTGATCCTGTACACACAGATTTTATAGAAACCGATATCGATGACGAACAAAATAATTTACTGTCCGATAATTCCTCTGAAATCAGTTCAATATCTTTAGACTATAGCCCTATACCCACTTCACTGGAAACATGTTCCATTGTTTATTTCTCAGGATATTTAGCAAATAAATGTCTTGAGAAATTTAAGTGCTTTGATTGTTTTTCTAATTTGATTACTGAAAAAGATCTTAATGATAAAAACCAATTATTATTAACTTATAAAACGTTTGATAATATATTTACTAATACAAAAGGTTTAAAAATGCCTTCATCCACACTTTTGACAATATCAAATATTTGTCTTGCTATTTTTAAAAGAAAATTTGAAGACATCAAAATTGGAAAAAAAATAGTCACTCAACTTGTAAACGATGCTACCAACAAAATTATTAAACACACCGACATTTTAAACTCTCCGTGCAAAGATCATTATATATACATAATAGAGGTACTTTTCAGAACCAAAATGTATAAAGAATGCAAATGGATTACATCAAAACTTCTCAATAAAGAAATTCAACAGGCAGATAAATTAAAGATATTCCGAAACAATTAAAACATGCTTATAACTCAGAACTACCATAGGCTTAATGATATTTTTATAATAAAAATACCTAAAATATCATACATTTTTTTTCCTAGTACCAGTAGTACCTACCTTTTTATCTGTATTGTACTATTGTACATTTGTACCGACATATTGTATCATGTCAATACGATTTAAATGTTGTTATAATGTTAATTGTTATCCTAATATTTGTGTATATTATAAAATAAAAATAGCTTATAAATAATATGTTGTATTTAAAATAATATGCCCTCCCTAAAATTGAAAAAAATGTTAACTAGTTGCGCCCGGCGGCCAGAAATCGACGATGATTATAATTATTTTTAATTTTGATTTTTGTTTGATTCGAGTGTTGCCGCGCAGGAACAAATAATATTATTCGACATGAGAATGCGGGTCGCGGATCGACACGACACGTGCAACGGCGGTTGTCGTTGACGACAATGCGCTGGGCGATAAGAAAATAATATAATATTAATTTTATTGTAGACAAAAATAATACATGTCATCAATGCAACGTTCCACTAACAATTGAACACATTACACTCCAATGTCCTCTATACAAACACGAACAACATATATTAAACAACCCCACCAACATGGAGGAAGCATTCGGTGAAACAAATACAGATGTCATTTTTAATTTTTTCAAAGCCATACAACTCATAAACCAACTGTAAATAAACATTTGTAAATAATTATATATATAAAAGAAAATGTACCCCAAATTATACCTTTCACTTTGTATCAACCTTTACATATACTTTTAATATTATATAAATCTTTACTTTAAAAAAAAAAAATGTATAAAACTAATCTTATGTAAAACTTAGCAGGCTAATGATCCAGTTATCGAAGCCTTATTCTTAATAAAAAAAAAAAAAAAATAATACCTTACCGCGCTCTATCGGAAATAATTTCCGCGCAGCGTATTTTGTATTGCAGTGAGCGATCTATAGTATTTATAATCAATGATAATATGATATAATATTTTAAATGGATTTTTGTATACAACAGTCTATTTTTAGATTAGCCGCTATCGGCGCTATCGATAACATGATAAAATTATATTATGACGTATTTTGTTTGTACAGTGTATTTAAGATTTGTCAACAATCAACGGTGAGAGAGGGGGTGTAGGGGTTGATGACAAAAGCCCCCCTAAAGCTGCCTCATATTAAGCATACTCACAAATAATTTTAGGACTACATCCCTGCTGAGTACTCGATAAAAACATGTATTAACTAAATTTTTTATGGGCTTTCGCGGGAGCTTCATAAATATAATATCGTCACCCGTCGGTCTATATGTTTTACTTTCAAGTAAATGGTACACGTATGGCCTAAAGGTTATGGTTCGTTCACACACAAAAAAAAAAAACACTTCTAAAAATTACTATACCCTAAGATTCATTTGATAAATATAATATGTTCTGTAATGGATACCCTATACTCGTATTATTACACAATTTCTATAAATTACATGATCGATTTATTCTTAGGAGAGTCGTCATGACGTATCGCGTTACTGGTTAGAATAAAACATGTTATTCAAGTTACGTCAAAACAATGTGAAATTCCTAAAAACTTAATACACGTGATAGATATTAGGATTAGAGACGTAATAATGCAAAATTAATTGATTCATTCTTATTAGCATGAATTATTCCGTACACTTAATTTCTATGATTTAAAATTTTAGCTGATACATGATTCATAAAACTTATCGTTCACTAGTATATTTAATTACACGTAGGTACTATAGGCTGCGTATCATTTTCCAAAAAGAAAAAAACAAACTATAAAGTCTTAAGCTTATAGACTTAATGAGTTACTTGCAAAGGCATTATTATTTTATATTTAAGACTCAAATTAAAGATAAAAACTAATGTTTAAATAAGAATTTAAGTTTTTTATGAATGAATTTGTCTTAGTTATTATTTTTTGGAGTTATAAAAATATCAAAAGTTCCACACCTAAATATAGGTTGGATATTTACAAAGTGTATACTTTCACAAACTAAATTTTAAAATATTATTCTTGTAGTTTTCAAGCAAATCGCTAAAGAATGTAAACACACCCATTTTTTTACGGTTACAACATATTGGATATTGTCGGGTAAATTGACGAGGTTCTCTCGTTATAATTTTTAAAATATGATTTACATATTATTAATATATAATTATTTGTATTAATACACACAGCATTTTTGTGAACTTTTACAATTTAATAAAAATACAAATACAATTAGATTAATACAATTTTGTTGGCAGATCATAATTGATTTTACTAAATCAATATATAAATTAATTTATTATATATGCGTACTGAACTTCAATGTCATAATTTATTTATATTTTATATTAATGTTTAGAAATATATTTAATTGAAACTAATAAATCCTTATTAGCTACCAACGTTGATTTTTCCACTTTATACCCTGACTGGGATACTTCCCTAAAAACTTACGGTCAATAATTATAGTTTAAAATGACTCTTCACCCTAACGTAAGATTTGAAGCCATTTGACCACGATTGAACATAAAAATAATTTTAATTACTCGCTGGTATAAGTCTCACTATCCAAACGCATATATAGGCACAACATTATTCTTGACATACATATATAACTTACCGCGGTAATCAATAAAGCACTCTCAGTCTTTTCATCCTCAGCCATGTCGTTAATATTTATTCACGGTTGTATGTAATAATTATTATATTAATGGTATCCTTATGATTTCCTCCAAATTTCTCTCGAGAGTTTACATATATTTTAATATGTATTAGATTCTATGTCTAGCGAGAAGTGTATTGGTTGGTTACACAATAATGTTATTTTCCCGTGAACACTTTTTCTGGTTGTAATTCAAAGCCTCATATAAACGCGTATAGTATTTCATGAGTTCGGAAATCTAATTATACTCTATATTATCTAGCTGGACGACTGAGACGGGGAATCGCGAGTTCCCGGTACAATAAAAATTTAACAATCGTATTAAAATATTACGCGTGAATTTTTCCAGGTGGTGGCAGTCATATCGGTGTTTTTTATATGTGTGTCCGTATTGCGTTTAATGAAGTTTAAAAAAAAAGGTCATTTAATGGAGAAAATGTATAGAAATAAGTATTAAAAGTCATTATTTTTTCATCTTTAATTTCGTTTTTTATTTACGATTTTTTTTCAACTTGACTGTAATATATATATATATATATATACTAGCTGAATAACCCGGCTTCGCTCGTGTGCCGTTATTGCTTTCTCTAAATGAAATTCTTAAATCAGATGTTAATTATTTACCTTCTTTCTTTTTTCCGTCCCCTAGCCATATTCCTTAAATAAATAAATAGCACGTAAGTTGTACAGTTAGAGTTAGTTTTATAGTAATAATTAATAGCCCCTGTGCGCTTCGCAGCACCAAAACATTGAAATTGAGTAAAAATCAATATCATTAATCTCAAACCAATTAATAGAAAATAGAATTGTTGTTGTCATTATGTATGTGCAGCTGTTCAATATATTTAATCAAAATTCTTCACACTCAAAATTAAAAAATTTATTAATAAACATCAAAATTCGAAAAGTGTTATTATTATTTGGGAAATGGAAACCTAATCATTTAAAAATTCTCAAGTTTATTAAATTTTCTATAAATTTATTATTATTTAATAATTATTTTCTTATTATTAAATTGTTCTCAATCTTAATTTTTTAAAGCTTTCAATGTACTGCAATGAGCCGAACGATTACTGCGCAATGCGAAATGAAATCGAATGTGGCACACGATTTGATGAAAAAAAAAATGAAAAAAAAAACGAATTAATTTCCATCGTAAAAAAACAATATGAATTTTACAATCCAACGTGTTAAAAAACACTGACAACAACAACAACAACAAAAGTCACACCTACCTATGGATTCAATATAGCGAATATCCAAATGCTTTCAATGTACTGCAATGAGCCGTACTGCAATTTTAACTTTTTGTCACTAAAAAAACAATATGAATTTCACAATCGTATTAAAATGCGACGAAAAAAACACATGAAAAAACACCACACTGAAAACAAATTTTCACAAATTTTATATAACTGAAAAGAAAGAAAAGATTAAATTTTACATGTAAGTAATTTTACGTAAAACGTAACTTTTAATGCCATAGACTCGCGTGCCACGGAAACAAATAATAAAAAATAACCACATAGAGTGTATATATCTCTCCACGGCAACACAATAATATTGTTGAATATCGTGCGTGCGTGTGTGATTAATATTGTGCACTTAAGAGGCCATAACTCCGGAACCACATATCGCACAGCGTACAAACTTCACAGAAACCATCTACATATCAATCTTAATATGCCCTGAAATTTTTATCGAAATCGGTTCGGTGGATCTTGAGCTATAAGATTTATTCAACATGTACACTTATTTTTATATATATAGATTATATATATTTATATATATAATATACGTTCAGGTGGAACTCGACGCGAATAAAACGAAAAACGTTGAAAACAATATTTTAACTCTCAAACGCAGTATTTAAACGAATTAAACTGATATTTCGGTAGCAACATTTCAAAATTCTGATTTCCGAAGATAATTTTGAAAAAACATACAGCAAATTAAGAAAAAAATTATATAATCTATCGTGAAACTCTTTTGTCTATTTAGAAACTCAATCGGTGATGGACTCATATAGGTATTGAGAAAACAGTATATGGTAAATGTAGGAATTATAAAGATAATTGAAAAGTATTGTAATATACATCTTTGTAAATGATATAAAAAGAGTTATTAAATAAAAACAAACGGATTTTTGGTTATTTTCATTTATTTTAATTGTTCGTTTTACATGAAATAATATGTATAATTGTGTATTATTATATTTTATTCGTTTATGATCTACATTCTACATAATATTTTAGATGGACTTTTCTCCGTATTTCGATCACAAAAGTCTTATGCAGTATGTCTGTGCATTATGCGGTTATTTTCAGTCGAACAGTAAGCTGAAAATCGTTCGTCATTATGTTATACAATACGAGCATTATAAATTTGTAGAAAAAATTTAATTCATTTTACTTAAAAATATTCAACTCAATAAAGTCCCGTTGGATGAAGTAAGTTCATAACATTTCCGATTCGGTTCAACTACAATTTCCTCGCTTCATTGGCCGAATCTTCAACATCACCAACTTGCAATAAAGTTTATTTTTGATTTCTTCATATCCAAGTGATGCTTTGAATAGCATCGATGCGTATTAAGTTTTTGATAATGATGATTATATCGAATGCGATATTGTTATCCGATGTTGCATAAAAGTAAAATAATTAAACACCTCAGGATAACGCATAACAATAAAATCATGATTAAACATGTACAAACAAGATATTATTATTCATAAGCACTAGCTGCTTTGGCTCTCATATTTTAAATAACTGTTGACGAATACACATTACCTAGTTTTAATTTTAAGAGGCAACTATTTGATCGTGAATTTATTTCAAAACATTTTTTTTATTTTAGAGTACATAAATCAAATGTTTCAGATACACTATATAATTTAACGTATGTTTTTTATATATTATACAGGGGGGTGACTCACCGTGATATTCCGATGAGATAAATCAGTAGATAATATTTTTTTTTTGATTTTTTTTTGATTTTTACACAGTTTGATAAAATTAAGAAACTACACTCTAAATCTGTATTATCATCCCACAACAAACTCGGAAAAATAATTTTGTAATTGTTCTCATCTATAAAAATATTGATATGAAAATCTTAATGTATCGTAATCGAAAATTGAATAATTTATTTCACTATTAAACCAACTATAAGTTTATATAGGAGAGCGTATGCGTATCAGGAGTTAATACTAGCCAATTCATAAATTAGTATGAACAAGATAGGTAACAGATTAAACGTTTAACAATTGATGTATCGATGAACGTTTCTGTCATGATCCTATAGTTATCTAATTTATACTAATTCAATACAATAGTTAATTTAATTACCGAGTACTCATACCCTCCCTTATAAATATACATTTAATTTAATGCCTAATGAAATCAATATTCGGTTTTGGACTTAGATGCAGAAACATTTAAACACTAATTGGGTACTTGTACCGCAACTTGTTAATCTTGTACTTTTATAGAAATGAAAAATGTTTTCATTTGTTTTCCCCGGTCTATTAAGGGATGAAAATACAAATTTGACTGTACAATTTAACCTAACCCTCGTATAAAACTGTACAAAACAAATTTTTTTTTAAAAAAATTAAGATCGACGGAGATATCAGAGCCACCCTTATGTAGGTAAATAGTATAAATTATAAATAATAAAATTCATTTACTGTTTATCCGAATTAAATAAAGAATTTAAATTCAGTTAATATAGTTGGTTGTTACTCAAAAAAATCATTAGTGTGTATTGTAACAGTTATTTTAAATATTTTTAAGATTTCCACTTTATTTCATAGCGAGTCGAGAAATATTTTGAATACTCAAAAGGTGTCCAAACTTATTTTTGAGTAGAGTTTTTAAATGATTTTTTATGATAAATTATCCAAGAATATTGTATAAATATTGCATTGATTAAATAATAAAAAAGACAAAAAAACTATACTTAGAACAACCTGAAACACACTTCGGAGAAAACAAATATTGCTCAACTGACTACAAACAAAGCATTACAATGTACTGGGACTTATTATCGGATGGTAAAAAAATGTGTTTCTTGCACACTTAAATCCTATTCTTGATAATAAGTAGAAAAGCGATGTACGAATAATGATAAATAGTGAAATTCGCTGTTACTAATCATCGAGTTGGTCGACTGATAACAGATTTTATACGTCTGTCAACAATAGACACTCGATTAGTCAGCGACAATTATTTATACTACTCGATCCTATAACGGAGGCCTATCATCGATGGTATTACAGAGCGCTAAATCGCCATTCTTCAGATCAAGCGTTTTCTGAATCACGGACCGTACACTAGAGGAAAACTTCTGCTTGTCCGCGGTCGAGTACTCGTGTAACTTTTCGAATATTCCGCTCTAAAAACATTATTGCACGTGTTAATGCTTTATACATTTTCAACGTATTGATTGTTGTGCGATATATAAACATTATTTCGCATCTTAGAATATAACAATGCAATTTATCACATTGTATAATATTCGTTTTGAATATAATGTATATGATGGCCAGCGGTGAATCTTACGTAGTTTATTTCGTGTCCGGTGTGTTTAACGATGACGTATAGACATTCGAGGGATGTTTCTTTTAAAGATTCCACGAGTTTCTCCGCGCACATTTCAACAATTGGAGGTACCAAGACATTCACTTTTAAAAGTTCGCTAATGAATCTAAAAATTGTGCGATAAAAAATGATTTACAATTTTTATACTCTCATCTCTTTTGAAAATCATTGCAATCATTAAATCATCGGGTATAATATATATATTATATACCTGCAGTTTGCGACGGAATATCTTTTGTAATCCAATTCCTTTTGGTCAAAATCGGATTGGAGTTGTCTCCTGGTTTCCTGTAACATTATAAACACATATCACATTGTAGTAGCGTATTTTAATACATCAATAGTACAATCAACGGTGTATCGAATCGTAAATGAATAGTTATAATTCGAAAGTCATTCATACTTTATCTTTGCATGATTCGATGACCTGGCGATCTTTGGCCATCAAACTTTTGCGTGTATACATCGATTCCAACGCGTCTTGGCACATTGCAATCAGAAGTACTCTAAATGTCGTGTTGGTTTGTTTCTGATCTTCCGAACGTACGTTTTTCATAACGGAGCAAATGTGCGCGTATTCCGGAGCCAACTCCGGATTATTTATAGCCTAATGAGTTTATGAATAATAATTAATTTTTGACTGATCTCGAAATAATATATTATATCACGAACGTAAAGAGTATAGATAACATGGTTATGAGTGTGTTTGAACCGTGGTTTTTTTTAAATACCTTTTGGAAAATAATGTCAACTATCGCTTTCAGACTTGCTTCTGTTTTTATCGGGAGCGCGAGCATGCTTTGCGCTATCGGGACAATATTTTTTGGGCATATGTTGTCCTGGATTGACTCGCATTCTTTTTCGATCTTCTAAAAGAGCAACAGATATTATTTGGTCACATGAGCAATTATTTTCCAAAAATCAAATTCAATATTTACATCGTCTGACGGTGGAGAACTTTTTGTGATCTCGGTCACTCGACCTACACACGGCCATATCAGGGACGCGTAACTCTTTATGCCACCACTTGCACTTGCAGGCAATGATGGTTGTTTTAGAACGTCTGTGGCTATCGATAAATGATTAGTTTTACCCACGTTGGTCTGGAAGAAAAGAAAATGCATCAAATTAGTGAAATTAAAATAAATATTTAACACAAAAATATTACAACATCGAAGCGTCGTACGTATTTACATGATTTATTGATTTTAAAATGAACCGTTACCTTTTGAATTTCCACCGGCAGTTCTTTTTTCTTCTGCTAATGCAAACATTTTTTTTAAAACACATTTATTTCAACGGCGTAAAGCAAGTGCATAATTAATATTGTAAGAAAACTAATGGATTTTTACCGTTGACACTGTCTGTGCTAATGGTACGTGTGGAACTGGCCTTTTCGTACAAGGTAGTGTCGTTGTGTTACTGTTCGGCTGTTTAGGACGAGAATTCCTTGGTACCCAGTTATGGTCTTTAAGATCTATTAACTCTTCCATCATGAACCGAATCCTCGTCGGGATTTTTGTCTTGTACTCAGAAGACGTGTATTCGCTGAGCTTATTAAAACTGGCTTTCTGTTATTATTCAGAAGTTTAATTAATATAATATTGCGTTTTCAGATATCGATTATTTGGAAATTTATATCCTAAAACTATAAACTCGAAGTTATCTTACGTGACTTATATTTTTTCCGATGTGTTTAAGAATATTGCAGGCACACTCTAAAGTTTCTTCTTTCGGGGTCTTTAAAAGTTGTTTAAGACTCATCTCTAGAATGTGCCGTGTCAACATTTCCATCTTATACAGTTCACACATGAATCTAAAAATTAAAAATAATTTGTAAGCACTAGCTGTACATGGCCAAAATTATTCATTTTGATCTCGTTCGACACGTTCGCGTACCTGCAGTTTCCGACGGATCTTAATCTGTAAAGGAATTCGTCCTGATCGTAAGTGGCCTTCATATTTATTTTTAAGTCCTGTAACAATTTTCTCCCATTGAATTATACGTTCATCGATGGCATCATAGCCGATTAAAGCAATATTAGAAATTGTATTGTCACGTTTACCTGTTCATTGCATAACTCTATATCTCGAAGAGTTTTCTTTAACGCCTCATCGTGGGCGTGCATTTTATTGAGCCTTTCTTGACAGCACATGGTCAATAGCTTTTTAAAAGAAAGTTTCGGCTTGATACCGCCGTCGCGCTTAATATCTTTTTTATGCATTTCTATGCAAACTTGCGCGTATTGTGGTGTAAAATAAGGTTCATCGATGGCCTATATTAAAATGTATTTTCAGAAATGGTTTCAAAACATAAACAATATTAGGCTCTAAAAACAGCAGGTTTATTATGAATATGTTTGCACGAGATTCGAACATGAATCAAACGTTGCAGTACGTCGTACAGTGGTTCGTTTGCGACTTACTTTTTGAAAGAGAATATCGATGGCCTTCCTGAGGCACTGCTCGGTATCGATAGGCAGTGCCATTATCTGGTCGGTCATCAGGTGCATGTTCTCTGATGACACCTTGTTGAGGATGCCCGTGAACTTTTTTCGGGTTTCCTTCGCAGACGAGCAAAAAAAAAAAAAACACAGTTATTCACGAACAGAGTAGCATAGTTGTACAACGAAAATATAATATTTGGCATAAACAGCATTCGACCATCTTCCGATCGGGGCACGAAGTGACGTTGCCGTAATCAGATTAATTATATTGTTAATTGTACGCGACGATCGTAATTACTTCTATCTTTTCGTCTTCGTCAGTTCGCGGTTCAACGGCTACCGGGTTCTGCGCCCTCATACGCGACGGGATCCAAGCTTTGTCGCTCGTATCCAATTTATCCTCGTCGCCTTTCGCCAGGGAATAATGGACCACCACCTTTCGTCCCGTCGGTGCGGCTCCTGCAGGGTTCACGGGGGCACCGGACGCCGTCATCGTCTATAAGGTAACCGGATGAAACGTTACTTTCTTACTTTTCAAGACACGCATGAAATATAATTCATTTTAATAAAAAGATTACCGTCGTCGGAGCTCTTGAACTCACCGGCTCCAGGCGGATTCCGCGCTGGGGATACTCGGGCTGAACCCGGCCCGTCGGGCGTCCGTTTCCCGCGGTTCTAGGGGTGGCTGCCAGCATGCTCCTGGTTCGGCCGTCGACGTTCATGGCTCTGGAGGCTGCATTTCAAATGTACACGAATAATTACTTAAGGCGAACTAAGTTTTTGCGTTCCAATTATACCGTGATTACATGGATGAAAATAATTACCATTCGCTCCTACGTATTGGCTCATATTTTTGTTTAACGTGGATTCTCTCGTACACTTGAAGCAAATAAGTATAGATGAGAGGAGAGCTACGAAGTTAATAACTTGAAAAAATAATATATGAGCTAAAATATTTTCAAATTATTCGTTCGTGGCAATATGGGCTGTAGGATTTTCAAACTGAAGTTCATTTCTTATTTACTCGGACATAACTGCAAATTTTTTGGCGTCGCATAGGAACCTGAAAAGCAGTACTCACAACAAGATCAGCCAATGTTTTAAATCGAAAACAATAATTATTATAACGAATCACAAAATCACGTATACAGTTATCACATAAACATGATATTCAATAAAAACGATAATATTATAAGCTAACTTGAAGTATTCAAGAACGTATAATGTTGAAAAATAAAAATAGATTTTCGACAATATTGTGACATGTAATCAAAATTGCGTTGCGTTCTTTTTTACAAAAGAAAAGTTACGGCTCTGCTCGGTCAATAGAAACCTAAGCTGTGCGTGGAAACAGTCTTAAATAAACCTCGGGAGCATAATAAATATATGTACTGCTTACGTGATATTATATACATACATATATATTGCGCATTGTATAGCGATCATTTTTTCCTCCGACGTGTATTCAAAACAATAATGAGTATTATTCATTTTTCGAAATAATAATAATTATTACAAAAATAAAAAATAAAAAAAACAATAACGACGCACTCGAACAACGTATTTTTATTTCCTTTTTCCCTCTTCCCTCTACGCATCCGATAGTACGCAATCCGACGTAATGCACGCAGACCATCTCTAACATTATTTTATATTTATTGTTTCGTCTTCAGAGTGTGCGTAATTTGCGTGTAAGACGTTCCGTCGGGTTCGACCGTTGTCGTAAAAACGAAAACTACAAAGACGCCTGCAGAAGCCGCTTCCCAAACTCTCGACGAAAAGCTGCGACGGGGGCGGTAAACGAATTTTCTATGGCTCCTACCGATGACGTACGAATTGTCAACTCGAGTATCTGTGCGGCGCCGATCGGTACGCCACGCCGGACGATATAAAAATAAACTAAAAACAAAAACACGAAGATAGAACCCCGTCGAAAATTGAGCGCGATTCGAATCCCGAGGGACGGAGATGCAAAATAAAAATCTGAACTCGCGCGGCCTTCGTAACAATGATACAATAAGTATTCGGGTTATCACGAAGACTTCGACACGAATTGTGTAAATCTTGTCCCCATAACTCGAATTTATTTAATCTAATTCAATATTATTTAAATATGGACTCGACTTGGCAAGATTTTATCATAGTTGAGTACAGGCCTTTCAAACGTAAAAGATTCGTATGTACTATACAGTATACATACATAATATATTATATGCGAAATGTTTTTCTTAACATTGGTAAAACGAATAAAGTTGAAAATTAAACGTTTTTTTTTTTATTAAATATTAAGCTCAGCAATTAAATTAAAATTAAACGTTAATAGTCTAAGAAGACTATTCGAAAAAGTGAATACGAATAAAAATATTGCGATTGCAACAACGTACCAAAAAGTATTTCTCAAATAACCGAATTTTCTTAAACGTATCATACGCGTAAATTATTTTAACAAATTAAGGCGTTATCAATTTACAAAACACGACGTGTTTACCTACGGAATGATTTTTCGGTTTTATTTCGCATGTCTCCCGGACAATCCAGCTAGAAGTCTCAAACAAAACCTGCTCAGTGGGTAAGACAGCTCGTAACCTTACAATAGCCTAAAATCAATTGTAAACGGTGACTTGACTGCGAACCTTCCTGAATCACGCCAATCACAGTTTGATCACATTCAGATGTACATATCTCGTTTACCTATTGTACCCTTTTTGCTCACACGCACGTTCATCTCGTACTTATTCAACTATATAAATACCTATAATTGGTACAGACTAAAGGGTGTAAAACCAGAATTTACACAAAGCAATGTCTCCTATATTATTAGAGATAATCAAAATTATGTTTTTTTTTTATAAACAACCCTGGGCAAAGCCAATTTTATCGACAATAGTTTAGAAAATATATGTGTATTATTAAAGAAGTAAGAAAATTAACTTTTTGTTTTATAACATTTATAAATTTCGAAGACAGCCTATTGATATGGCTTATTTTTCTGAAAATGTTTATGCATCAAGTATCATTTTTTATTAACTTCTTGATTTTTAATAATTTTTCTAGCTTACAAGAAAATAGTGTACTATTTACATAATTTTAAATAATATTACCATCATCAGCAAACTTTATTAGAAAAATGACGAGGTGATAATAATTTACATGTTTACTTTTTAAACTAAAAAAAATTACTAAAAATCATGAATCCAATGAAAACTGAAAATTGAATCACCGAGATTTTTAGAAAAATAACTCCTATAAAATGGATATCAACTAATTTTACAATTATTATTAAATAAAATTGAATTTTTTGACTTTTTTAATAATAAAAACTACTATCGGTAAAATTGTCTTTGCCCAGGGGTTCTCGTAAAAAAAAAAAATTATTATCTCTATTAATACGGGAGATGTCACTCTGTGTATATCCTGGTGGAACACCCTGTATACGAGTAGTCACACGGGAATAACATAATTATAAATTATGTGATCATAAGTTGTACAAACAATTATTTTAATTTTCACGGGAAAAATTGGGTAAAAGATGTACATAGCTCGACTACGGATAATGCTATGGAGTAGATTATTTATACCAAAATGATCGAGCCTACCTCGTCGTCCAGTATAGTTCTCATAAAAATGGAAGTACCTACTGACCGGGACATTTATATAAAAAGACGATTATTCGATAATGCACACGTCAATATTATGTAACAATGTGATAGTTGTTATCAGTAAATTGAAAAAGAGTTTAAACTCAACAAATAATATAGCTGTGCGGAATGTAAATATTATGCGCTGGGCGGTATGTTATATAATGCGCTTGCGGGTGTACTGATAAAATCAAATTAAAAAGTCAATCTTAAGTACCTATAAAGAAAAAATGAAGTCATGGGACGAAAAAAAAAAATACAAGTATAATTTGGAAACCGTTGATGATAAATTACCAAACCACACTCTAGAACAAGCTAGTAAATTAATTTTGTTACATGTAGGTAACGTGTTAATATATTGTTCATTATATTATAGGGAATAGATGTACTTGAAATAATGAGAAATTTAAATGTATTTGTAACTAAATATTCATACAATTTAAGTAATCAAATATTTATTGAAAATGATAGTACCAGTAAACATTTAAATACAATAAATATCAAACATATTAGCAATTCAATTCAAATACATGGAACTGGAATAATGAGCACTACAGTAATAAGTATATCTAATATATCTAATATTATCATGATAAAAAATGCTATAGTCTGTATTCAAAAGTTTAAAAACGCTCTTAATCGGCCGGATTGAAACCAATCGGATTTAAATATAGTTAAATCGACGTAGAATTCCATCGCGGTTCGAATGAGACCATTTCCATTCCTTTAAGTTGAATTGTGGACGAGAAATGGCGAAAAAACCATTTGAGATCGGTTTTACGCTATAAACAATTTAGTTTGAATACATAAATAAAATATCACTAATACCATTGATTTTATTAACAAACAGATAAGCCACAATGATATTGTAAAGTTTGATTTACATCCATAAGACATTGATTTGTTGGTATATATTTAGTAAGATACTCATGAGAAATACCAAATTAGTTTTTAGAATAACAGATCTATGCAGCTAACCTCTTCACGTCATATTATAAGTAGTTGTAAAGAAGCCAATTGTTATCAAACCTACATGTATACTCATGTAATCTGTTTGTTATAAAAACAAGAGCAAATGCTTAGAACAACTACTAACTATAGTTGAATAGGAACAATGAAAAACATTTTTTAATACCAATGCATTGAATTTAAAATGTATTATCACCTTTTAAAGGCATCTTTCGTATGTTCATCAGATTGTTTTTTGTTTAAATTAGGGTTTGGTATCATATTTGACTTGAATCCACACTTTTTAGCAATTTCACGGAGCATTGAAAAGTTTTCTATATTACTGGTAGGTGTAGAATATTTATTTGTATTGTCAACATATCCAATTATTTCAATAACATTATCTGTAATAAAAATGCATCAATATTAAACTATGCTAGCATACATTTTAACTACATTAACAATTATATAGTTTCTTGTACTATATGATGTAACTGTTTTAGTTATATATTCAACATTCAACTACTTCTAATTTGTAATTGAATAAATCTTGACAATTAGGTAACTCTTCTTTAAACTACCTAATTATAACACTTATTTTAGAAAATCTTTAGAAAATATAATTATTTTTTTATCATTATTTGTACCAACTAAAATATTTATTTCTAGTTTTAGAAGGCACAATACTATGCCACATACAAACATTAATTAATATTAAAAAATAAAAATGATGTTGCTAAGACTATTTAAACTTAGAAATATGTAGAAGCTTTAACTAAAGTTAATTTAGTTTAGTACAAACATTATTTTAAATTTTAAAATAAAGAAAATTAAACTACTGCTATCTGAAAATTGAATATTGATTATTTGAGAAACTGTATTTTTTAAATTCAGTTCATTATAAATAATTTGTATTATTTAACAAAAATTTTAATCTATATTAAATTCATTATATATTACCTTATATAAAAGAAAAGAAATATTTTTTAGACACAAGGGTCTTCTACCTAACTTGAATGTTTTGTTTAATAAACCATAAACAACTGTAAGTTTTTTGAGCTTTGGGAATTCTGTTACAAATTAGGTACTAACCATAAATGTTGATGAAATATACTGTTTAAAGAGTAGTTAAAAATATAATACAAATATTAATTTACCGATAAAGAAACACGACCACCATTTTTGCTAGGAGTTGGAGGACCTGGTTTTTTGTATGATGTCTAAAAATAAAGTAAATTAAATTAAAATAAAAAGGAAAACATATAATAAAAGCAGTAATAAATATACCTGATTCCGATCATTTGGAATAAGGTTTTCACTCTCACAATCACTATAGTTAGCTAATGTCTGAAAAAATTAAATATATTTAACAATTTTGATTTATTGTATAAAATAAATATAAAAACATTACCTTAATATCTTCTTCTGTAATTAACGAGGCATTTGGCAAGTAATTAGTTTCAGCAGCATAACAACTTCTTAAACAAGGGCGGATACAGAGGTCCTAAACGGAGGGGGCAATATACATATTTATAAATGAATAAAATAAATTAATAGGAATCGTCTTATTATTAATCGACATAAAATTAGTTGTGTACAGAAATCTGTCATACTCTCAACAGAAATACAGATGATGGATCTTATTGTTTTAGAACGCAAAAACTTTTAACTTTGAGTATGTAACTTAATTAAAATCAGCTTATACTTAAACAAACTCAGTACCTACTAAACCTTAAAAAAAAAGTATTTTGATATAAAAAAGTCGAAAAGTGTTATTGAATATCGGTACAGTTGTATATTTGTATAAATTATAAAGAAATATTGAACTTGCATGAACAAAATTGTTGCAACAATTAATTTCAAATAGAATATTTGATAATTTTTTTATTTACGGAGGGGGCAATTGCCCCTATTGCCCCTGCCTTGTATCCGCCCTTGTGTCAAATAGTATGAAGAATATTGTATTTTTAGTAACTGTAAGTTAAACTTTGTTAGGTTAAAATATGAATATACAATGAAATGGTCATTTGCAACAAAAATAACCTATTCCAAATAAAGCAAAGTTGAGCAAGATTTTTCTATATTATAAAATCACTATTATTTATTTCTATCAACATAAGAATTTAAAATGTGTAACATTCAATGTGATTAGTTTATAACATTTAATTTCTCTAGTAATTAAATCTATTGATTAATGATTAGTATATTATGAATTTGATTTTATATTTATTATATAAATCAATATTTGCAGCTATTATTAATTGCTCAATGTTAATGTGATTATCTTAAAAGCAAGTGTCATTACAAAAAGGCTTCTTAAAATTATAACCACAGAGGCATCCATTTTTTCTACACAAAAACATGTAAAATAAAATAGCATTAAATTAGCCTAAATTCAATAACTAATCAGCAATATACTAATTCTAAGATATTTGAAGTAATACAATTTTTAAATATTTTAACCCTATAACCAGATATAATAAAATTTGACCATGTCAAATTTAAAGTATGATTAAACTATTAAAGTATACTTATAAAAACAGTCTTGAATTAAAAATAAAAAGACATAAAGTTAAAAAAGTTTGAAGGTGGTTAAATTGTATACTTTTACCTATTATGTATGATTTGTAAGTGAATAGTCACTATGTTTAAAAATGTGTAATGTCTTGTAACAAAATAAAAATATATATTTTTAACCGATTCTGGATAAATGATAAAAGGCCAAAGGGTGATCTTCTATCCGTCCAGCTTATTCTTTGCATCTTTCTCTAATAGCACATCTCCAGAGCCTCTAACATATCTTTTTCTTTCTTATTAATTGTCCAGGTTTCACTTCCGTATAGTGCCACACTCCAGACGTATGTTTTTATGAGCCGTTTCTTCGTAATTATGTTCATATTTTTGATGTTAGTATTTTTTTCTTTTTAAGGAATGTATTCTTTCCTTGACCTATTCTGCTTCTGATTTCCTTGGTTGCTTTCCCTTCGTATGTTATGATGCTGCCTATGTATTTGAAATAGTTTACTTGAGTAATTTCTTTGTTATCTAATGTTATATTTATAGATGGTATGTTTTTCTTGTAGCATACTTAGGGCTTTGGTCTTGGCTGCATTTATTTTCAGATTATAATCTTTGAATTAATATTCATTACATTTAACGCTGCTTGTAAGTCTTCCTCCGATGTTGCAAGAACGACTATATCATCAGCAAAGCGAAGCATTGTTATTAGTACCCCACCTATTTTTACTCCAATTCCTTTATGTTCTAAACAAAGCTTTATGACAGTGGTTCCCAACCGGTGGGGAATTCCCCCCTAGGGGGGAATTTATGTGTTGCTTGGGGGGAATTTAGTGATGATGAAATAACAAGAAATATTTTATTTATAAAATTGAAAACAATAAATTAGTTTTCGGACGGTAGCCTATTGATAACAATTTTACGAGTATTTTATAATGATTGACCTATGCAGGTAATGTAATATTAAAAGGTATATACAACATTACAAATGGGATTAATGCACGGAGAGCTTTTTCTGTCACTTTTGGATAAGAGTTGATCATTAATGGCCAAAATTCCAATAAAGATTTAACAACGCTGCAAAAGACATATTTGATGAAAAATCTTTAATGGAATTTTGGCCATTAATGATCAAATCTTATCCAAAAGTGACAGAAAAAGCTCTCCGTGCATTAATCCCATTTGTATCTACGTATCTTTGTGAATCTGGTTTTTCCACACTTTTGCAAATAAAAAGCAAACAAAGAAATCGAATGTGGAAAATGATATGCGTTGCGCGTTGTCAAAAATATCTCCAAGGATTATGGACTTGGTGAGGAAAAAACAATCTCAAATTTCTCATTAAATTTTTTCTAGCTTTCTCCAAAATTGTAATCAAAAATTTAAAAATAATATTATTAAGACATTAAGATTAAGTTGATTTATATTTTATTTTTAGAATGATGAAAAAATATATGTCATTATTTAATAAAAAATAATTATTTCGTATCATTAAAATAAAATATTATTAAGATTAAGTTGATTTATATTTTATTTTTAGAACGATGAAAAAATATATGTCATTAGTTAATAAAAAATAATTATTTCGTATCATTAAAACAAAAAAAGGTCTTTTTAATTCAAATTTAAAGGGGGGGGGCATGGGATTTTTGAAAATTTACAAGGGGTGCGTAGAAAAAAAAAGGTTGGGGACCACTGCTTTATGACATTTATTGCTTTTTCAATAAATACATTGAACAGTGCAGATGAAAGTGGGCACCCTTGTCTCACACCTTTTTGGATTTTGGCAGTCACTGTTGTGGTATTGATATTAATAATGGTTTCTTGTTCTTCATAAATCTTATAAAGAATACGTCTGTCTTTAAAATCTATCTCTGTTTGTTCCAAAATGTTAAAGAGACTTGTCTTATTTATGCTATCGAATGCTTTTTCTAGGTCCACAAAAGCCATATAAGTGATTTTTTGTCTCTCAATTTACTGAAGTATATTTGCTATGTTTATATTGAGTGGTACGATTACGGCCCGCGCACGTAACAATAAAATCGTGACCATGGCAATAAGTGTATTTTATTGTGTATTATTTAAAGATACAACGAAAATTAAATATTATAAATTTATATCAAAATCTTAAATTAATTAAAATAATCTCTACACAAAGACCTTCCTCCGGATAAAAGAACTCTTTTCGCTGCCTTAGAGGAAAAAACCGCAAAACATTCCGTAACCACTCGAATACCATTGTTTCCAATCTTGCTATAAAAAAAAAACCCGGAAAATCTGACCGGAAGCTTCAAAAAGAACTAACTAAGGTAAGTGACCTACTATCTAATTACATTTCAGAACTATAGTAGGTTTAAAGCCAAGGATCCTCAACATACTTAGGTCTATGGGTACAACTGGAGGGGGTATAGGGACCGCCTAGCTCTGCAACCTTATTCCTAAGTTCGTTCACGGACTTACGTTTTTGGTGATCTCGCGGAGCAAGCTTCGGGTACTGTCACACGAGACGCGGCGCGATGGTTAGATCTGCCCTCTTCGTGCCCCAATTCGTACATTCACTCGCCAACGTCGGCGGGTGGGCTCGGACTAGCCGATTTCGAACGTTTTGTACCCAAGAATCGAGTAGATAGGTACGTAAGACTTGAGAACTCACCGGTCGCCGCCGTCCGCGAAGCGTTCCGGCTCCACGGAGCCGCGGCGTTAGCGGGCGCGCGTCAGGAGGTCGAGACCATCGCCCTCAAGCTGTCCCACGCACAGAACCTAGTGGCCAGCGTGGATGGCTCGGAGTTGAAACTATGCTCCGAGGGCTCGGCGTCAGTTGCGGGGATGAGACGTCCTGATGGAATTCCAGGGAAGGAATTCAAGGATTATGCACGTCTTCGCATCAACGCTTTGCCGAGCCGCAAGCGGGTCAATCGGGGACGCAACGGTCCGGTTAACTGCCGGGCCTGCGGGGCCCCGTCTGAAACGACTGCCCATATTGTACAAAGTTGCCCACGAACCCACGAAGGAAGGTTGTTGCGCCACGATTGTATCGTTAAGAAGTTACTGGCAGGCTTCACCGAGAAGGGGTATAGCGTCGAATCGGAGCACTTGTTCAAGCTGCGTGACGGCAATCTTAAGCCGGACCTCGTCGCAACGATAAGCGACAAGACAAGAGGCCGAGTGTCCGTCATATGCGATGTGCAGATTGTATCTGGCTACGAAACAAGGGTGTGGCATGTGAACAAGGTCCGCAAATATAAATATTTAAAGACCGAAATTCGGAACCGGCATCATTCGACCGACGTACAAACGGTCGCCGCCACCCTGACATGGCGTGGCGTCTGGTTGGCGGAGAGCAGCCAGAGTCTTCGGACGCTTGGGTTCAGTACTAGTTTCGTCGCAGGGCTCGCTACGCGTGTCATGCGGGGTACTATGCTGAACTGGTATTCTTTTAACACACGAAACTGTAGGCACTCGCGGGTCGGTGTCGGGTAGGGGGCCCGGTAGGTCCGCAACAACTATGGTGTTCCCGTTACCATTTCCTTATACGTCCGTCAACTCACCTCCGTCCTTCCCTCTGGAAAACGTCCCCATTCATGCCGGCAGGCGCTGAATGATGAACCGGCTTAAACCCCGGTTGCTCGCAAAGTTCTGGCTTCCAAAACGGGTAAGTCGATCCCGGTCCGCGAAGCGCGGGCGGCGCTGATTACGTCGCACGCGTGGCCCGGGAGAAACTGACAGATTAGCACTCCCAGCTTTTTTCATGCAATGTTATAGAGTATAGACGAATCTAGAAATTTATAAATCAGTGGCGGCGTGAACATTTTTCATTGATGAGACAAAATAATTCAGAACCACCCACTCAAATTTTTTTCATCAAAATTGAAAATATAAAAATGTTCAGAATATATTTTTTCTGCATTACTAGTTTTTATTATAATAAATTACTCCCGACGTTTACTAAACCGACGTTTTTATAAAAATAGAATGGAAAATACTATCGTTACGATATTATATTATATTATATTATATTTTATTTATCCTACGTAAATCTGGCGAACGAATTCGCATCGTACGCAGAGCAGGTATTTCGTCGCCGCTCTCGTGGCAAATTTGAGTAACATTAGTTGCAGACGGCGGTGCGTACCTAGTTCATAATATTGTATTGTATATAAAATATTTTATTCATAAATCATAATATTTGTGTCAATACTTAATACTCACTATGAATCAAGGTGTACTAAAAAAAATGTTATCATATGACAGTACTCTACTTAAATACTTAATATACAAAAAATATATATAAAAAAAAGAGATTGGGTGCAAATACTTTCATTTACGAGTATAATGACCGATTAATGTTTGACGAATTTTTCCATTTGTACCCTCAATTACGAAAAAACAATGCCCTTTTCTGAACTTCTGATATCTGATATCAAAAGTTCTAAAGTTTCCATTTCATATGATAAAATATACAATATACCTAATGTAAATTATAAAACAAAATTAATATTATAAATTATTTTCGTACGAACGCAACTTCGTGCGACGAAGAAAACAAAATGATTTGTTTTTCATATCGTCCGGTGCGTGCGTCGTGCGTGCGGCGATAGCCGAGTACATTGGAAACGCTGACATGTTACGCCAGGTTTGTTTATTTTGGTCGCCGCATTCGACGCACCGCGTTGCGTTCGCCGGACTTACGTAGGACACGGCATTAGCTTTTTTCATCATCTTCATTCCTATCCAATATAATAATATACAATGTTTAATGTTTTTATAACAGCTATCCAGTTAACCGTCGTTGTTCGTTTCATGCCCTGCGATTTTTATGTATTATAAATTAATATATTATACAATAATTAACAAACAAAACTTTCCACACCATAAGTGGGCCTACCCACCAACCCACCCCCTAATAACCATGATACACGTGTCTCATAGAGCCCTTGTCATTCCGCCACTGATATAAATCGTATAAACAAAATTACAAAAAAATTCAGTATACTATTTTTTTTCATTTATATCATCTATGGGCAGATATATTAATACTTGCATCTGCAACATGTGAGATGAGAAAAAAATTGGCTTAGAAAGGAATGGGACAAAATCGTTTTTCCAAATTATTAACGATAAACATTGAAAGAGACCTTATAAAAAAAATAAATACAGAGAAAATCCTTCACAAACTTGCATTAATTGTTCGGAAAATTAATTCATTGTATAAAAGTGTATAAAATAAAAATATAAATGTTTATTGAAATATAATATTGTATAATATATTGAGAGTGAGGGGCAAAGCATTGAAAGCCCCTACGGTTCACTTTAGTATGTATATGAATCTTAGCCCTCCCAGAAATATTACTCCAGCTATGCCTATAACAGACATTTATAAATTAATTTATAATTTATTGAAATGGTATATTCGAAAAAACAGTGTGAACTAAGTATTTATAATGTTACAATAATACCGATTCGAAGAAAACTGATATTGGCCGTGGCACGGAAGAAAAACATTGAATCGCATAGATACGTTTTGGGGGGTTTTGATGTTATATTTTCAAATAAAAATTTCCAAATCGGGTGTTATACTTTCTTGATTCTGTTTATTATGTTTTTCGCGCTCAACTCCGGTTTATTTGCGTTTAGTTCATTCACGAATATTGCGTACTTTCCTTCACCGCTCGTCGGCGACTTATTAAGTGGCGAATTGATCAGAAACTGCTCGAGTAATCGATATTCTTCGAGTTTGCGATAGGTTGTCCTGCGTTTAGCATTGGTAGCATTTGAAGATATATAATTATACATTTTAAACTAACAACTAGTAAATAATAATAATAAACAAATTGCTAAGGGCTTATTCGGTAAATTAAATGACACAGACAAAATCGACCAGAAAAATATCTTGTACTAAGCCCAATAATATACGTTAAAGGAACACTATGTAGTATGTACAGTTTTTTTTTTTGATCTGCGAACAGCGGTAACTTTTTATGACTGGTGATAATTTATCGCGAACACTTTGTGCGGTAAAAATAATTTGGTAATAATTGATCGCAGACATTTTAATGGTAGAGATTAATACTAGTTTGATCAATTCTTTTGACCTACCCCGATCAGTATGCATTTGATGAAATGTGCTAGTACACTCCGATGAACACAATAAAATACGACCAAATTATGAGACCAAAATTAATTAAAGACGGATAATATAGGGTTTTATCAAAAAAAATTAAAAGCATACAGCATGAAAATAAAATGATTAGCTTGACACTCTTTTCAATTTAAATAGCTCATATAATCATACATGATTCTTAAAAATCAAGCTAGATAACCTACGGTTTCGCATGAAGCAGTTTCAGTCGGGTTCAATATTTATTAAAATCCCTTCTCATTGCACATACTCATTTGCACTGGACTCATGAGTATTTTAGGGACCATTATTACAAATTTCAAAGTGTTCCACACGGATTTGCCACCACAAAGCATAAAACGGAAATATACTATCGATGTATCTTTTTTATATTCTGAGCGATACGTGAAATGTATTCGTTTTATCATTATACGTGATTTTTTTTAAAAATAATTATATTTATTCGAATTTAGCTTAAATTTTTTAATTGCAATTTTCTTTACGCATCAAATATTTCTGGATATGCCTCGATAAGTGTCTCACTTTTTGGGGCCAATACAAACCAATTTTTTGAGACAAATTTTTTTGTTTTAATGAGTCACAGCGTCACGTAAAATTAATGATTATGGGAAAAACATTGGATGTTTAGGTCTAAACCACCAAAGTTTAACGTTTGGCCTTATACATTGTAAATTGTAATTGAAAAACACAATTTAACGGGAAATTGGAGCCGTCTAAATTGGAACGGTAGATTAGTTGGTATTATTGGTATTCTAAAAACCAAAACTATTACCTCATTTCCATTTCAATTCCAAAGTCTAAGCTAAATGTAGCTTGACCACTGCCTTTATTATTACATTATATAGGTATGTGACATATTTACCAATTTCACGTTAATGTGCGAGTCAAATATTTTGAATAATAGTGGGTTGTAACTTGTAAGGGACTACCCATATGGCCATATATTATCAATACTGATTGTTCGGGTGGCGACAATAGTAATAATATTATGTGTTAACCGTACTTGGCGGTATTTCAAAATAGCGATAAACACTAATAACATTTTTTTTTAAATTTTTTCAGTGATCCTATTATCTTTCTAAGACATATTATACTTTAAAACCTTCCCCAAGACTCGACCAATCCATTTGTGAAAAATATATTAAAATCTTTGTACAAACAATTACAACAATTAAAAGTTGAGTTAAACCCTCGTTCTTCGATAAAATTCAAATATACTATTATATCACAGATAGTGGTTGCTTTTAGATTATTGCGTATATTTTTTATCATCTGTGTTACCAAGGTAACCCACAAATTAATAAATACTATAAACACAATTAAATATTGTAAATATATTCAATAGTTTTCTTAAATAAAAATAATAAGAACTGTGAAAATAAAAAAATTTATTTAATTTTAACTATTTATTCAAATTATAGATTTACTAAACAAGTATTCATCATGTTTCAAGTTAATAAAGATGAAGAAGTCTCAGCATTATGGTTCAACGAAATAAGGGTTACAAAAGCGTTAGCCAATAAAGAGTATTCTCTTAAAAATTTTGAAACAGGTGATCGCAGAATAATGACCTTACAATGACTGTATGACTAAAAACCTAATAAATTTTTATTTTAGCTGCACTTTTGTGTGAGAAAATATTGGATGACGACAGTAATGATTTAAAATATCGTATTATGCTCAGTAAATGTCAAAAACAGATATTTCAAGATGAGTTGTCGCAGAAGAACCAATTGATAGCAAAAGAAAAATATCCTAATTCGTTATTAGTCTTAGAGAATGAAGCATGTCGACTATTTGAAAATTTTAATTTTGAAGAAAGCCTAAAGTTATATCTCAAAGGAGATAAATTAATAAAAAGGCCTCAACATTTCAAAATTGGAATAGCAAAGGTTTGGTTTTACACAATATTTAAAGCAAAGCACTTTCTATATCAAGTAATAAATTATTATTTCAGTTGGATCACACATATGATAGCATATTTGACTTGAACTATAGCAAATATAAAAAAAATATTTTGGGAAACACAGTTGAAAAGTTTGAGCAACAGAATAATTTGGACACTTTGGTCAATTCGGATGATTTTTATACAAGAAACAACCTTACAAGGAAAAGATATAATTTATTTTATTTAAAAACACTAAATGACTTTCAAAAACACATTGGTAAAATACTCAAATACAGTACTCCTATGCACCCATTTAAAGAAACGGAAACAAATATCTACAGTGAAATGGAAATTTTAATTAACGCCGCAGACATGGTTGAAGTAATCTTAATTTATTATTATTTATATTTTATGTAATTTAGAACGACCGATAGTAATTTCGTTTTAATATTAAGGCTCAATTATATGGAAGAAGAGCGTTCTATTTGTATCATTGTGATGTTCATCCATTAAGAGGTGAACGACTTGTAACTCAAAAAGTTAATTTAAAAATTAAGGAAGACATGCGCCACCTGCAGGTGGTTAAATATTTTGACATGATCATTGGGTTGATTTTAAAAAATGAAATAAAAGAAGCCAAGAAGAAAACGGAATTAATGATAAAATATATGAAAAAAGAACGCTGTGATTCTCAGAAGGTTTTGAACGAAATTTATCGAACTTTCGGCATAGCACAATTTTTGCTATTCCAAAACATAAATAAATTGAACGAAAAATACAATCGTCAGAGAATACTGCTTTTACTAGGAGCTATTGAAAGCTCTTTTATAATACAAGAGTCATTGTACGGATCATACGACGTCAATTTAAAGTACGAGTATTTAAACAAATAGTTTTTTTTAAGATTAACATTATTCATATTAATAACAAATAGTATTATAAAATGTATAAAGAATTTATAAATAATTATTAAATATTCCAATTAATATCAATAACAATTATTGCATATACAAATATTTACGACCGTTTTCTATTTAAAAAATCATAGTCTGTTATAAAACATAAAATCTACAAATAAAATAAATGAATATAATTTGCATTTGTTTAAATTTTTACCCAGTGAAAATTTAGATCAGTAGAAGAATAGAGTTTTTAGCACAAAATATAGTTTTTAAAAAATGTATTGAGTTGATAGAATTAAGAATTTACTAGATATTTCTCGATTATTCACCACTATCTAATATGTATTGAAAGAAAATATTATTTTTAAAATATATTTTAATTGATGACTCACAATAAATTAAATAACATTAATAATATATATAAAAAAATATTAAATTTATTAGTAATATTTGTATTAATGTTTTATGTATGTATTTAAAGGGGTATTTTGGATAAACTATCAGAACGTATAAAAATATCAAAATCTATTATGGAAAAAATTTACCTACATTTTGAAATGGCTAAATATTATATAAAAGTTAAAAAACTTAGTGAAGCTCAACTTAACGCTTCTTATGGCTTAAAATTGGCCGAAGAAGCTCGTTGTCAAGCATGGATTTGTAACTTATCAATTTTAACTGCATCGATTGATTTTCAGTTAGGAGATAAAGCGAAATGTTTTATCGAGTTGAAGACAGCTCGTAAAATTGCTTGTGCATTCAAGGTTCCTGGGGTGAAAAATTTTTTGCAAAAGGTAAATTTATGAATCTAACTGTTATAAATCAAATAACTCATTTCACCGTCTACTTAGAATTTATTCGTTTGAAAATAATAATAATAATAATTCGTTTGTTTTGTTTTATTAAAGATGATCAAAATTATACCCAAAGTAAATGCTTTGAAAAGTACATCATTTGAAAGAAAAAAAATGGATATTATAAAATTTATGCCAAACAAATATAAAAAAAAACAGGCTATCACAATGTTTAAACGACTGAACACTATAGATATACTAGAATGCATATACGAATCCGATGCCGAAGACGAATAAACGGCATTAAAAGATAATATAAATAACAAATTATTATTGAATATATTAATAATTTATTAAATTTGTGATTTAATAAATTAATAATATACTCGTATATATAACAATAAATAATATAAATAAAAATAAAAAATAAAATAAAATATAAATATTGCCTTGAATATATTATAAAAAAAGTACAATAGAATACGACCGGTTTCGCTTTAATAAATCATTGTCAGGTATAAAAAGTGCACCGAATATAAATATAAATAGTTTTTACATAGAGAAAAAACACTTTTTTTTGATTGGCTTAATACAATAAAAGTTTTAGTATAAAACTTTGTATTTTTTATGGTTTTTTAGAAATGATTAAACTAAACAAAATATATTTCCTCTATGTAAAAACTATTGTCATTTGTATTCTTTAATTTTATATTCAATGTGCTTTTTATACCAGACGATGATTTTTTAAATCGAAACCAGTCGTATTTCAGCACTTTTTCTATAATACTCAAAGCAATATTTATATTTTATCTTATTTTTTATTTTTATTAATTTTATTTATTGTTATATACGAGTATATATACAGTGTGTCCCGTTTTAAATGTACCACTAAATATCTCAGCCCGATGATCTTAGATTGAAATACGGTTTGCTGCAATAGCTAAGGGGTACTGAAGTACACATTTAAGGACAAATTTCAAATTTTCAACTCTTGTAGTATGCGCATGCGCAATACAAATTTTTTTTTTTTAAATTGCAACACCTATTTTTGTCACCGGATATGGATAGATTATTTTATTCTAAGTAAGATTCATTGACCATAGTTCTAAACCTAAAATTGAATGAGTTAAGTACAGCTTTTTGAAATTTTAAAATAATTAAATTTTTTCGATTTTACCAAAAACATTACTTAGACTTTTTTTATGGGGCCATTTAAAGACTGTTGTTTATGCAGATCCACCAGCAAACTTACAGGATTTAAAAAATAAAATAACGGTAGCGTGCAGACAATTAACAAAAGAACAAATTTTGGCAGCAACCTATTGAGAAGTGAGTCGTCGACTGGAATTGTGTTTAGAAAAAAACGGAGGAAATTTTGAACATTTTATTAGATAAAAAAAATAAACATAAATCAAAACAATGTAACGGAGTAATTTTTATTTAATTTCCTACTTCACATTCTTAATTAAAATCTATGAAAAAATGACTCAATTAAAAAAGCGTGTAATGTTTTTGGTAAAATCGAAAAAATTTAATTATTTTAAAATTTCAAAAAGCTGTAACTCATTCAATTTTAGGTTTAGAACTATGGTCAATGGATCAAAATTACTTAGAATAAAATAATCTATCCATATCCGGTGACAAAAATAGGTGTTGCAATTTAAAAAAAAAATTTGTATTGCGCATTACAAGAGTTAAAAATTTGAAATTTGTCCTTAAATGTGTACTTCAGTACCCCTTAGCTATTGCAGCAAACCGTATTTCAATCTAAAATTATCGGGCTGAGATATTTAGTGGTACATTTAAAACGGGACACACTGTATATTCAATAATAATTTGTTATTATTTAAGACTTAAAGAATTAGCCAATAAACAAATATTTTTTTAATTTTATTTTGTTTTTCATTTTACATAATACAAACGTTATTATATACATAGGCATGATAACACATTCCAGAAATATCCTAACAAATTCTTCTTGGACTCCTTGGTAATTGTTGAAATGTGTTGGAAGAGTTTTTAAAAGGTACTAACACTTTTGCGCTTTTGTGGTACCAACAAGCATGACTACGATCGAATGTAAAATTCAAAAAACCAATCCAACATGCTTCTTAGAGCTTCGTTGGACTTTGTTCAACGAAAAATGAAAATGTTGGTCAACATCATAGACTAGATGCTATCTTTCTGTACAACAAAAAAAAATTAATAATCTTGAGGCTAAACAATAATTTCAAAAGAAAAATTCAATAAAACGGTTATTATAATTTTTTTCGAAAATAATAAAATAAGAAGTTATTTTGGGCCAAATATGAGACAGCCATCAGAAACACACTCACATTTATAAAAGATGGAAATTACGAAAACATATTGTAAAATGTATCGATGTAATATCTAAGAAAGACTGTTGTCAATATCTATAAATGTAAAAAAAAAAACCAAATGTCTGCCAATGGCCAAGTTGCCGAGGCTTAGTTATTTAATAAAAAAAAAGAAGTTATTTTTTAAATTTTTGTCTCGTTGGTTATATCTTTGTGGACACTCTGTATAGTTTTGTGAAATACGTTCGCGTAGTTAGCTCTCCAAATTCTATAATTTTTTGAAATTCATACAAATATTTTACAAGTTTATTTTTATAATTTGTAAGTCATTCAGGCACCGCGACACAATGTACTTTTTTGTCTAAAAATTTACTTTTATATTCCACATTAAATTTTAGTTTTTTGATAGATGATTGAGAGCATATATTATTATTGAGTTTATGATACATTCTATGAATATTAATAACTAAAACAAATATTTTTCAAACATGAATCATAAAAGTAACGAAAAAAAAAATCGAAAAAAAATTAAAAAAAATATCAATTTTTTTCAAAACACTTGAAAAAAACATCATTAATTAATACAAGGTCTTATGAACACGACCGTGCGGCCACTAGGAAGTTATTGAAAACCTTTGCGGATTATTTAAAGCTAAAATATTTTATATAAATAATAATATACCAATGTCTGTCTTCCACGGTTGGTATATTAAAAACAATTTTAATTCCTTGAATCTTTTTCTCGTCCTCTCTGATATACCGATTTCATATATTATGACTTAATACATTCCCAAAATGCCTTCATTATACTACGTGGTGCGTTTATAAATCACAATTTATTATAATATTTAAAATAAGATTTTTCACGCATTCACACCAACTTTCGTTCAAAGTGGTTGTTTTTCCCAACAAAATGGTATATCCGTTTCCGGCGTCCGGTGCTCATTATAGATATTTAGATACATAGCGCTCAGTATGGCCAGCCGTTTGAAAATTTTCACTGCCAAGTGCTATAATAACTTAATTAAATGACGAATAATATTGCTCTGTACACGATGTAGTGTATGCTATACCTATACCTGTACAACGTACAACACAATTGCCAATAGTTACTTTCAGATTACATTTACAATTATTGTATCGTTTGTGTGTACAAGAGTGCGTTACCGTTAAGCTACAGTTTACCTGCAGCCTATGAAATCGAATATGAAACACGTCATGCTCAAAGGCTGTGCTCAAATGCACGTACGCGCAGACACGTTCCACAGTATGGTGGTTGTGTTTCCTATAGGCAATCTCGTCTATACTGAGGCTACGTTCGGCGATATTGATACCCGAGTCACTCGCGAGTCTTGACCTTATGTCACATTTCAATATGAGGACATAGTATTATTATCTACATATTTAATCTGTCTTGACGTTTAAGGTCCTTTCACACATATCCGATCCGAGTGCGTTCCGATGTTTAGCGTTCCGAGTCGAGTCCGTCATTTTACCATTTTGGTACTTGGCCACCGGAGACTCAATGAGAACTATTTCATTTAGTTACCGTTTGGGAGTTTCCACAGTATTATTATCGAAGTGTATAATGCAATTATTGAAATAATTATGCATGAAGTTATGGCAGCGCCAAATAAACAAAAATGGAAGGAAATAGCTTCAGAATTTTGGACTTGTTGGAATTTTCCAAATTGTTTAGGTGCTGTTTTATTTAATTTACCTGTTTGATTTAATTCTCCTGCAATTCCCTTCCATATTTTTTCTTTCCAAGTACTGTCACTATACTTAGAATTACTTAAGTCATACAATTCAGTACGACTTCTTATTAGTTCGATTAATTTCTCATTGTCCATGATGAAATGTACTTGACAGTGTCATATGACAAAATGAATATTGACAACAAACGTAAGCCAATATAATAAATTTCGTAGTATGCTTAACACACCAGTCGAAACGTGTTCATACATGTCCGATCCGACATCATTTCGTCAAAAACCGACCGAGCTCGGACGAAAAATCGGACGAAAATCGGTCACTGACAATATTTTTTTAGTCGGATAAAGCTCGGAAAGCTCGGATCGGACGTGTGTGAACATATGCACTGGAAAACAGCAAGTTTATACTTCCGAGTTAACGGATGCCTTGACGGATCGGACTCGGAACGGACCCGGATCGGATATTTGTGAAAGGACCTTTATGTGTATCCATGTCACGCCACGGCAGATAGGATGACAAATATTTTATGTATTGTTCTTTTCAAGTACCCATTGACAATAATATTACGAGCATCATACTTTTACAGTTGTAAATACATCATACTGCAGTAGTTAGCCGGAAATGAAAAAATGCGCCACAACGCGAACGATATTAAGTCCTGCAAGTTCCAAAAAATGTACAGACCGCAGTCGACACGACTGTATTGTGGTGTGCCACAACAATTGTCTGCGATAATATAATTATATTTTTCATTTGAAAATAATGATATAAATACGTTATATGCGTTGGGAAACGAAAACTGTAATCGGGATCGGTCCATTGCATAAATGTACACTTGAAAGTTTTTTACTTTTTAATAAAGTGAAAATAAATATTTTCGACATTCATTTATAGTTAGATAAACTGCAGTGATGAATACGATACGAGTAAAGTCTTAACACAAATAGTTATACGCTATTCATCAAAATAGAAATATAAAAACAATCTATGGATATAATACCGTATTAAATTACCAAATTACTGACTTCAGTATAAATAATTGAAACTTTTAATACTAATAAAAATATATTATCAGATGCAATTTCGAGTTATAGTTTTCAATGATATTTTATAAAATATAAGTTTTATTTTTTGTGCTTCGTTATATCGTTTATTACTTAAAATTAACAAGACACAAAGTGAAACTTTGGAACAATGCAAGTCCTTGTGCCGTTCTCAAGATTCCAAATTTGCGGAAATGAAATCTTCATTAGATTTATTGAACTCTCAAATTGGGGCATTAAAGATGGAAAATGCTGGCCTTCGAGATGACATTAATGTTCTTAAAGAACGTGTTCGTTCTCTTGAAGACACTCATAACGGTTCTCCTTTTGCCTCTAATACTACCCAATTACCTCAGCTTATACATGAGATTTCGGAACGTGAAAAATATTCTCTCAATGCGATCGTTCATGGACTCCAGGAACCCACTGCTCGTCAGCCATATGATAGGATCACGGAGGATTCTAAGGCAATTGAAGAGATTATTTCCTCTTTGTCTATGAAATTACCTTCTGAATTCAAACTGTTCAGGCTCGGCCGAACAGTTGACGAAAAGCCTCAACCTCTAAAATTGGTTTTTTCCACCAAAGAAATCGCCACCCGTTTTATAACAGACTTTAATTCTGCGAAGAGATCTCGGTCTTTAGACCCGCCTATTTCTATATCTGTCTCAAGCGACCGCACATTACTTGAACGCCAACAAATTCGTCTTGTTTACACAGAACTCGAAAGCCGGAAAAAAAAGGGTGAACATAATATTATGGTCAAGTACCAGAATGGGATGCCGACTATTGTCCGAAGTGATCAATTCAACAGTAAATCTAGACAGCCGATCCAAAATTCTTCATCCGAACTTACAAAAAACTGATCCCCGCCGACGACTGTTCCATAATAACTAGTTGTAAGCCATCTGTATCACCTCTATCTTCGAACCTGTTCACCTTTCCGGACTGCGATCATCCGAATTCTTCATTTGATATTAATTGTTCTATATGTAATAAAATTAAATATTCTACCGATAATTTCATAAATGATTTTTTTCGTTTAAAAAAACAATTTACTACTTCAAAGATTACATTTGTGAATAAGAATATTTATAATTTAAGTTTATTTTACCAGAATGTTAGAGGCCTCAGATCAAAATTAATTAATTTACATTCCAACTTTGTTCTTTTATCCTATGATATTTTCTTACTTACTGAAACTTGGCTTACCGAAGATATTAACAATGCTGAACTGAACTTCACCGGTTATACTATTTTTAGATGTGACAGAAGTAATCTTTCTAGTAATTGTTCTCGCGGTGGGGGTGTACTAATTGCAATAAAGGATACCTTTCACGCTACACTTATATCCACTGGTAGAACTAATGTTGAACATTTATTCATTCGTATATCCCCACATCATGGACCCTCTGCTCTTATTAGTGTTGTATATATCCTTCCTTCTTCTGATATTTCGATATATGATAGTTATGTTAAATCTGTTGACCATGCATGGAATTTAGGAAAATGCGACATTGGAATGTTTTATGGGGATTTTAATCTTCCTGGTGTGTCTTGGAATTCCGTTGAAAATGTTTTAGTTTTTAGTGGAGCAGTTAATTAATAATAAGTCTTCTTTAATTTGTGATCAATTTACCAGTATGGACTTCCTACAATTGAATTCTATTAAAAACCGTTTCGGAACTATTCTCGATCTTATTTTTACCAATGCTTATTCTGTGTTAGTCGAAGAAGCGACAGATAGCCTTGTCCCTTGTGATAAATATCACCCGTCACTTTCATTGAAAATCAAATTCCCTACTCAACTTAACATGCTTGATGACAAACACTCTTTCCGAGACTTCAAGAATGCAGATTATGACGCAATAGTCACGTCATGGGCTGGCAATGATTGGATTTCCAAGTTCAATAACTACCCTGCTGATACTTCTGCCTCAATTCTACAAGACTCTCTGATTGAGGCTATTCATCTATATGTACCCCTTAAAACCTTCTATAGATCAAATTTTCCAGTCTGGGCATCAACTAAACTAAAATCACTTTTGTTTAATAAAAAAATAGCTCATAAAAAATATAAAGAAATAGGGTCTACTCATAATTATAACGTTTTCTCTTGTTTACGTGCACAATGTAAAGCTGAATCAAAGTTATGCTTAAGGGCTTATACTAACGTCTCCCAAACTCGTCTTACTTCCAATCCCCGTGAATTTTGGTCATTTATTAACAATAAACGAAACTCATCTTCCATCCCTGATCAAGTTTATTATAATGGCTGTAAAGTTTCTGGTCCCCAAGTTTCTGAAGCTTTTGCTTCGTATTTCTCTTCTACTTACAAACCTCCAGCGTTATTTCCTAACACTGCCCTAAATAATATAAAAATTCAGGAATTTTCTTTCTTGCCATCTACATTAGTGATCTCTCCTAATGAAGTAGCTGAAGCATTGGATTCTTTATCGAGTACCAGAGGATTAGGTCCTGATGGTATCTCAGCCTATTTTCTCTACAGAGTTAGGAAAGTTCTCATTTCTCCTATCTGCATTATTTTTAACAAGTCCTTAAAAGAAGGTACATTTCCATCGGTTTGGAAAATTAGCCGAATTACTCCAATTTTAAAATCAGGGGATCCAACGTTAGTTTCTAATTACAGACCAGTATCTATTCTTCCTTTTATTAGTAAGGTTTTTGAACAATTGATACTTAAACAAATTAATAAAACTCTCTCATCTACATTATCTGTTGACCAACATGGGTTTTTCCCAGGACGTTCAACAATAACTAGCTCCTTAGATTTCTCTAGTTTCATTCGAGATGCTTTTGAAAATAGAGCTCAAGTGGATACCATCTTCACAGACTTCTCTAAAGCGTTTGATTCGATTGATCATAAATATCTTATTCTCATCCTTGATAAATTAGGCATTGGCGAACCGCTTTTGTCATGGTTCAACTCCTACTTAGTCAACTTGTTCGGAGTCTGTTCTAAAAGTGTTAAGGTGACTTCTGGAGTTCCTCAAGGAGGACATTTATCCCCGCTGCTATTCAAACTCTTCATCAATACTGTCACTCACAATATTTCTTCTTGCCGTATTCTACTTTTTGCCGACGATGTTAAACTTTTTGCACGGATTACCTCAACAAATGATTGTGCCGAGCTTCAATCAGCAGTAAATAGTTTTTCCAACTGGTGTACTGTTATTGGACTGAATCTTAATTCTGATAAATGCAAAGTCATGTCCTTTTCCAGATCTCGGGTTCTCGTAGATTTCAATTATTCTTTAAATGACTCGCCGTTAGAACGTGTCTTTGAAATAAAATATTTAGGATTTATTTATTCACCATCTTTATCCTTTAGAGCCCATATAATATATATCTCTTGTAAGGGTTTAAGGCTTCTTGGTTTTATCCGTCGTCACACAACTAATTTTACACCAGTTTGTTTAAAAACTCTTTATTTTGCTCTGGTACGATCAATTTTGGATTATGGCTCGATTGTCTGGAATCCATCCCTGCAGATCGAAAAGCAATTAATTGAACGGGTTCAGAATCGGTTCCTCAATCATATGGGCTACTTATTGAAAATTGAATTCCCTCAACATAATTACCAACCAGTAATGGACTTTTTAAACATAAGTTCTTTGGAACATAGGCGGACTAGTACTGAACAAATATTTTTAAGTAATCTTCTTTGTGGTAAGACTGATTCGTCTCGACTATTGGAACGTATTAATATTCGTATTCCTAAATTAAATTCTAGATCTCATGCACCATTTCACCTCCCAATTTCACGCTCAAATTTTCTTTCTAATGATACCTTAACTAGAGCCATGCGCTCATCAAATGAAAACAATTTTGATCTTTGGCCTTAAAAGTAAAAAAAAAAAAACTCTTTGTTATTATTTCACTATTGTCACAGTAATATTTATAATTGTTATATGCAAAAGCCGATTGGCGTAAATAAATAAAAATAAATAAATAAAAATAAAATAAACTTAATATAAAAATATATACATCGGATTTTAGTATAAGTTGTCAGATGTTATAAAGCGCAAGAAAATATAAATTACTCGGTACGATTCTTTGGTTCTTTACTATATAGTCATTCGTTCTTCAGTACACGTGCACACAAACTTTAAAAACACGTGTAATTAAATATACGGATGTTTATATATTTTATTATTTATAGTACGGACTACGTGTACACGTATATATCAATACATGTACCAAGCCGAATACCTACATCCTACAGCAATATCTAAAATTTAATTTTACCCACTTTTATGTATCATCAATCATGTAGTATTTAAAATATACAGATTAATATACTATATACATAATTGTTATTGGCATTTTTTTACTATCGGACACGACAAGAAGAATTTTAATAGTTCATCATAATATCACATATTTCCAAAACTTCACTCCATCCCACCGCAGACATAACAAGTTAATAAATAATCGAATAATAAATGCACAAAATTATAATTTATTTTTTAATCAATGAGCTTATTATAATGTAATGCAATGTTATACGAGTATAATGTATAATAATATTAAAAACCTACTCTAATAATTAATTTTATCGACAATTATATGTATAGATTGTTTCATTATTCCTAAATATTATGCTCGAGCTAAGTAGATATATTCTTATAAGATATAACTTTACTTATACTACATTATATTTATATATATATACTAGCTGAATAAACCGGCTTCGCCCGTGTACAGTTTTTTTGTGTAACCTACTATAACTTTTATTTTATCAGTTTTTATATTTATTACAGGCTCCTTTTAGATAAGTTTATCCTAGGTTGCCCATGTATTGTAACAATCAGAAGTCAGCAAAAAATTACTTTATTTTAATATTTTTAGACAAATTGTAATTATTATTACTATAATTAGTATTATTCTTATTACTATTTTTACTTATTATTATTATTGTAACATTATTTTATACATTATGGTGTTATAAAAATCCTCAATAAATACCAATTAAGTACCTACACCTCAATAAATACCAAAAATAATTGTCCGGCTGCCACCAGCTCACATAAACCTCCATAAGTATTAAATTTTAACATATCAGTAAAGTAGTCAGCAGAACTACGATAATTATTTCCATCACTATCATGTGACATTATTGAATAATCTTCCCAATGATTTATCACATAGGTTACTATCTTTTTACGTACTTCTTGGGCCTTATCTTGAATGTCATATAACATAAAAGATATTGTCCTAAACAGGCAAGCTCCGTCACCAATAATTGGAATGATAGTGTAGGGCATCATTGTGCCATTTATGTTCAATAATTCGACAACCATATTAATTTGTAAGAATGTAAAAAATTTTATTTTAATACACTTCAATGTTTAAAAATAATGGTACATAAACTGGGGTGCGTATACGATGACGCATTAGTATTCGAAAATGTAAAACACCTTGTGTATGCGTAAACGCTAAAGACATATCACAACTTCACAGCAATACTACAATAATAAGTAAAACACTTGACTAATAAGTGTACGTGTTTATTTACTATATAGTATACATTTGGAAGTACACGTAAACCAGATCGCAAGCCGTGAGTGTCGTCATACAAATGAAATATAAACGCTACGCGTGTGTGGTCAGTGGTGCGAGCGTACGACACAGGGGGGTGTTTTGGGTGTTTAAACACCCCGCCGAAATATTTGGTTTTTTGTATGGTTATTTATTTGTTCAATTTTAAATTAATTTTTATATTATACTTTAATAGACAGATATAATATTACGTTGTGTTTGTGAAAAACCGACTAAAGCAAAATAAAATTTAATACATACTAACAAATTTATAAATAAAATAAAATTATACCTACTGTGTATTGACGTGGGTATAAAAGAATTCTAAAATGCATAAGGACATGGGAAATACCTAGGCTATACAGACGGGACAATTACTGCGAATTGGAGTGTTAAAATTAATGAATAATGACGTTTCTGTTATATTTTGTTATCGACATTATCGTTCATGTTTTTGTTTTGAGAATAATGAGGTGCGTATTAGTTTTTATTTTTTTGTTTATTAATATTTTAACTTGTTTTCTTATGTTGATTGTTGCGCTATTTAGGCACCAGCAGAAATATAAATTGAATGTTTAACATTGTTAAATGTACATAGAGACATAGAAGTTAATTGTGAAGATATTCTTAACATAATGGCTAAAACTTCACGAAAATTAGATTTAGTATTTTAATTTTTTTGTTTATATTATAAAAAAGTATTGGAAGTACTAAGTAAAGATAATTTTCTTAAAAAAATTTCGTATGTTTATTAAAAAAAAAGTTCTACTTTTCAGCAACTGATTTTCAAAAACACCCCCCGAAACTTTTTTCTGCGTACGTCAATTAATGATATACGGTCAGGTCTCGATATCTGATTGGGGAAAGGGGTCGTTCGGATTAGCGATTTGTTCGGATTACCTATGGCTTAAAAAAAATTATCGAGACCCGACTGTAATGTGTTATAGATAAAGTGTTGAGTATCCGAGACATATCTATATATTATCTGCTTTTCGGTTCAGTATTAAGCTGGTCGTTGGCGGTGACATGGAAGGGGAAATTTGGGCGGCCACGTCTAGCCACCGCGCGTCGACGGCTGCCGTACCGCGAACCTCACCCACCGTTAATTAAAAATTAACTATTTTATGCTCTTTTTACCCTTTAAAATGCGAATTTCGAAAAATCCTTTCTTAGTGCGCCTATACATAGTAATAAGTACATTTACTGAAAATTTCATATCCATAGCTTCAGCGGTTGCGGCTAGGCGATGATGAATCACCCAGGACAAGTCTCTTTATATAATAGAAGATATAGTATGTTCTACTACCTACGTAAACACATTATAAAACATATTTAAATCTTCAATCATAACATAATTAATGCGTTTAAAATAATAATTTCTATGGACACTCGTCCAAACTTGAAATATAACTGGCCTTCGGGTGTCAGACAAGGATTCATAGAGATTACACGCATTACTTGATCAAATTGAATTATATAGTACTAAAAATATCATTGGATAGAATTTCACAATTTATTATAAAAAAAAGGGAAACAAATTTTGTTTTTTGAACATAAGTATGGTTGCTAATAAAATATACAGTTCAATATTGTAATGTTCCGATGTGCTTATTATACATGTATAATATATATGTATATAATATATATATAGTATATACGAGTCATATAGAATATAGATCGCGCACTCAATAGTTATGTGTACCGTTAGTAACAAGAATAACCGCGAGTATTGCAATATAAATAATAGTATAAATTTAATTACAAAATAAAAATACTATCCGTTCATTTTTTTCATGGCATACAGAGTGACATACGAGCGTTTACTAATTCCTATGTCTGGAATGCTAAAAAAAATTGAAAATTATAGAATTTTTAAAAATTAACAATCGTCATTTTTAGCTATGTGAGTTAATAAAAAACAACGTAATTTGGCTGTCTTTATAAACGTATCGCAAATAGAAATTAATCGTGGGATATGTACACTGTATATAATTCATGTATGTATGTATACTCGAATAAGATAAAAATCAAAACCCGTTATTTACGCGAGTAGTTTCGTTAATTATTTTTTAATCCGTTCGCAGGAAGGATTAATTGGAGCAAATTACTAGATTGGAGCAGTGGTATTGATTGTTCCACGTACTCGTATAAATATTTGGCAAATAAACGATGGACACACCATTTATATTTTTACAGTACTAGTGCTAAAAACATTTACTACGAGAGAATCTGTTATCGTATGAATGAATTGCGCGCCGGTCATTTTTAAAACTCCAGAAACCACGCATGAATGGTGATGAATGATGGTATAAATCTGTTAAGACTTTGTGAGATCACTAAACCACCGAACCACTGTTCATTTTAGCATCAGCGATAGACGCAACGTGACGGCTTGTAGCATGGAAATATTACAAAACACACCAACGGATTGTCATTTATAAATCGCATATACCGACAGGGTTAAAATACAAGGGGTAGTAAAATATTATTATAAATAGTATACACGTACGACATGTGCGGACATGATCGTGGTAGGTGGTTAGGTCACAAACTCAGCGAGCCAATACAGTCTTCGTAAATACCTGGATATTGAATATTTAAGGAAAAAAGTGCGTGTTAATTTTAAGTAGAACGGATAAATAAATTGCATTGCACGTTGTTGTTAAAGGCACGCATACAAAATTCTCAAACAGCTTACTGTTATTTTAAACGCTACGTACAAAGCAATGATTGATATTGGAACTTCCGACGGTTAGTTTAAGTCCCTAAAAGATCACATCGACCCTTAAACATTTCTAGGTTTTGAGCATCACTTTATATTTGACATTAGTACATAATACATTATTGGGCCTCAGAGAAGTGTATGTGTGTGTGTGTGTGTGTGTGTGTGTGTGTGTGTGTGTGTGTGTGTGTGTGTGTGTGCTTCGGTTATGTAAATATTTGATGCTTTCTGTGCACAGTTTTTACTATTAATTGAAGTTTGTATTATATAGACAGCATTGCGTTGTATAATACTTACCGTATACCTGCAAAACAAATAAGCTTCGGCGGTCGAATCGAGCGTATTTAATAAATGCCACAGTTACCTGTGAATACGAATTCCAAGAAACAAGTTGAAAATATAAGAAAAATTGAAAACCACGTAATGTTATATAATGTACAAATACATGAGTTGGACAAAAATAACACCATTTATGAATGTATAATTACACTATATCTCCCGGATATAATATTTGCGTGCGTGCTACCAACCGCGTACGCATAATATAGTACGTATAACTATGGATAGGTATATTAATACGAAATGATTTACGTGCTATTTTCCGTCGCTCGATAAAATAATAAATATTTCTTCCATAGGGGTGGAACGCTTTTATTTTCACCTTCGATTCGTCTATTCACTTACAAAACGGATATTAAATAGTAGTACGACTTTTATTCGAGAACCTATTGTATTTTTTTTTTCCTTTATTATTACATATAAATCATAAAAATAATAATAAAGAAAATATATATACTCCTTTAAGCCTAAGCTTGTGGCGGACTAGAGAGTTAACATAACATAATATAATATAAAAGCACCTATATGAGATGCCTAAAATTTAGGTATAAAATAGAATATAAAATAAAATAAAATAAAATAAAATATAATAAGAATAAGAATAAGAATAAGAATAAGAATAAGAATAAGAAATACTACAACTGTAACATCATAAATGAAAAAAAATAAAAACAAAATAAGATAACATGACTACATAATATAGCATACGATTAACAAAATTAAAAGAGTACAATAATAGATAGAATAATGATACAAAATTAGCATACAGATCATAATTAATTTAAGATTAAATAAAATTGAAATAAAAAAAATTGAAATAAATTGAAATAAATATATTTATATTTATATTTAGGGAATCATTAATTCATTAAATAACCATTTATAGACTTATTTTTTCCTATTCATTACTCCCTCATGAATATTTTTTTTATAAATTAATTGCATTTGATTGAAATACGTTGCACCTAAATAATCAATAAAAGATTGTCCAATGGATTTTTTAGAGTATTTTACAGGTAGATTGTAGGCTCTATGCTCTCTAATAAGTGAAAAATTTGTGTTGTCTATGGGGTTCATACTTTTTTTTATTATAAATAAAATTGCAAATTTTTTATATAGGTATCTTATAGGAAGAATTTCTAAATGTATGTAATTAATTTTAGTTGAGCCAACTAACGATTTTTTATGTAATATTATTCTTAGTACATTATTTTGATTTGATTGAAGAGGTTTTAAAAAACTTTCTTTGACACCTCCCCAAACTAGAATGCCATACTGGTATATGGATTGATAGAATGCAAAATAGACATTACGTAGAGTTTGTAAAGGTAATATGTCTTTAAGTTTAATAAATTTGTGTAAAGTATAACGGAGTTTTCCCAATAAGTTGTTAATATGGTGGTTCCACCTCAAATTACTATAAAAAATAATAGCTAAATAACGAATTTTTGATATTAGTGTAATTGGTTTGCAGACTTGCATATTGCAAATCAATTGATTTTCGCAATTATAAATTATTAAAGGAAAGTCTTCACTACTAGTTTTATTTATTGATAGCTTCATATACGTTGTTTTATCCGAATTAATTTTTAAACCCAGTTTACTTATGCATTTGTGTAATATCGATATGTTTACACCTTTAGTGGCTTTAAGGTAAACCTCTTCCCAAGATTTACCCGAGAATAACAGACAAGTGTCATCAGCGTAGGTCACAATTTTGCCATCGATATCTAAGTCACAAACTGCATTAATATAAAGTATGAACAAAATGGGACCTAAAACACTGCCTTGCGGGTCACCAAATTTTATAAAATTTGCTTTACTTTTAGTGTCTTAGGTATAGGTATCTTAATTTATAACAATTTATTAAATTAAAAAATTAATTAAATAAATTGTTATAATAATACCTATAAATACCTATAAATTAAGATAGAGCGTTGAAAATGCGATATTTACGAATTATCTATTTTAAAATTTTCGACCGTCATAAAAATGGCAATTTTGAAGATATCAACAAACTGTAAAGATCAAAGTTGTTCAGAAAAAATAAAGAAATCGAAATCTGGTCTCCAAAATAGTGGTTGCTATTTAAGAAATTTTTATTTTACTGCGCATGCGCTGATAAAAAAAAATTAAAAATTTGAATTTATTAAAAAAATATGTATACTCCTATATGCATAATAAGTCCTATATGCAGTATAAAAACCCCGAATCAAATTCAAGGTCACAGGATCGAAATATTTCCTGTTACCTTTAAAATTGAACACACGGTATATATATATATGCTATATATGCATTTATAAGCATCGTCAGTGTCGTACTGTTGTATACCAATGAGGGAGGGGAGTATCTGGTCCTTAGTCCTCAGTGAATTTCAGGCGAGAAAAAATAAATTTAATAGTAAATAATAAATTCAATAAAATACTCTTAGCTTTGCATTTAATACTTTATTTAGGATTAAAAATTAATATCTACTCAACTCATAGGTAGTTATTATTATGTACTCGTATACTAATCAACCAATACCACATTGTATATCTTTTTTAATGAACTAACTTATTTTTATCGTCCTAATTTGTTGAGTCAACCCTCTTCCTCCAGGTTAAAATTATTCCTATGCATAGGTACGCTGTTTTGTAAATAGCTGTACAGGATTTATTGATAATTTTAAATGCGAGGACTCGTTACATTTCGGACAGTCACATCGATCATGGATTACACTATATTGCAGTCTTTACCGTACGAACAACAGAGCAATAAAACGTTAAAGATGATTTTTGTAGTTGAACGGACTTTAAAAAAGTGTTAATTCCTATTATTTATACAGGCACCAATAAAATATAAGACAGGTAAGTATTACAATCATATAAACCTATCCCAACCCTGCATAACAGAATCATACAACTCATGAAAAGTTGATATCAAATGAATTCTTTTGTTTTGATAGCACTAGCAGCAATAATCGTTTGCCTAAATGGATTACACTATAATTATTAATCCAGTACCGTTGTCGTCGGTTGTCATGAATACCATAAATTAGACAGTAGAATTTAAAATTGTAATTATTCAGGTGTTTGGATAATTTTGAAAAAGAAATAAGTGTAAGGGGCGAAAAAAATAAGCTAAAAACAATTACTCCGTACACCCATACACCATTTTAACCTTTCTGTATAACTGTAATAAAGGTCCGTCCGGAGGATTTCCTATTTTCGATTTACATTTATACACGCTACAACGTGGGTCAGATATACACGGTGATTTTTTAGACGTGCTCACTTCTTTTTTTGACCGTAAAAATGCTTTAATTTAAAATTTCTTTTCTATGTTCAAGCTACCATAAAAACTATGTTTTTTACTTTTTTTATACCACCATAAGTATGTACTATGGTGATACAAATTTTTGTTTTTTCAAATGGAATCATCATATTTTTTACGCAAAATATTATTCAATTCATTTTTTCTGGAATTTTTGTTACACAACGATTTAAAATTCAATTAAATTTTCAAATTTCGAACCAATACTTTCGGAGTTATATCGAATTAATAACAATTAGCTATAGCATGTAATTACAAATTATATCATAATATTAGGTATTATATAGCTATTTTCCTTAATACTTAAATTATATAATAATTATATTAATGTCAGTTAAACGAAATATTAAGCTCCAATTTCACATAACGCCACCGCGGCCGCGCCGTGGAGAGAGTATAATATTATAATAATGTACCAATAAGTGTTGCAGCGTTTTACTCATAGATTTTTATTCAATTTATTTTCTATCCGTTTTAAAATATACTCGATTCTATAATTTTATAATATCGAGCATTATACCTATTTTAAGTACGTAGGATTGTTAATATGTAATAGCAAAGATTGTTGACCATTTTTTAAGTCTATACCAAAGATGTCTATTCACATGCGGCCCATGGTAGATTTTAATGTGGCCCTTACTTAAATTTAAAAACCATCCATCAATTATATATATTTTGAGAAAAAAATTAATTTAAAAGTATAAAACAATAAAAAATTAAAAATAAAATGAATATTTTCCTACTCACTATTTGGTATGATTAAATTACAAATAAAATATATTATTGTATGTGACCTACGACAATTTATACTTGCATAACGTGGCCCAGTTTTCTAAAAAGTTGGACACCCTTTGTTAGAGTATAACATAATGACTATGTAAAAAGTTCTTGAGTTCTTACTTTTGATCGGTCAGGTAACGTTGAGTGTTAAACGGTTGTAATGTTATTATTTGGCTTTTGTTTTTCAGACAATCTTCACGTAATATTAATGTGTGTCAAACCTTCTGATCTGAAATTGTTGGGATCGAGAAAAAATAAGATATTATTTTTTTCGTGTTTATCTACAGTTAAGTACATATTTGACCGGATGGATTGCTTCTATCGTTTTACGTAATATACTCATGCTCCGTCGTTCAGTATCATGTTTTGAAAATGACGGTACATTGATTATATTTTATATATTATCGTTTTCCAGAATCGATAATATAAACCAGAGGTGGGCAACTGGCGGCCCGCGAACCCTTTTTAGCCCGCGCTACATTTTCGAATTACATCATACAATTTTAAAGTTAATAGAATATTCACACTATAAACAAAATAAATGCAGATTTTGAATGACCTTTTTTTTTTTGCTCTATATGGCCCGCTAGATTTTAATTTTCTAAAAATTGGCCCTCAAGTCACTTTCAGTTGCTCACTTCTGATATAAACAATACTTTTTATTTTAATTAATATTTAATTTATATTTATATTTAGTATTTATTTTTCTAATATTTTTTTACAACATATTTTAATATTATATTGTAAATCTATAGCAACGTGGATTTATTTTTAGTCGCTTATAAAAGATTGGAATTAATTTGCCATTATCGACTAACAATCGTTGATACCTGCATCTTATATTCTTCTAGACATCTTTACTGACAGCCGTAAAAAGCTCAATTTTGTTTTTTTTTGAATACTGATTTGGCAAGTTTTTCTGAAATATATTCTATATTTACCTAGTTAAAAACTTTTATCGACATGATCAGCAACCTGAACAAGACCGACTTGGAAGCTGAGGAGATAGAGTCCATCGGGACCGCGTTTGCCACTAGTTACTTCGATGCGCTTATGGGCAAGCCGAATGCATCGGCTTTGCGTCAATTTTACAATAATAAGTCGAAGTACGTATTTGTACAACCTGGACGTCCAGATTACGAGATGGAGAGCCTTTTTCTTATCGGACGGTTCTTGAAGCGGATGGAATATAGCAAATGTACAGTGACAATTCGATCGGTGGCCACCACGAGGAAAGCGCACCCGACGGAATTCAAGGTTTCGTCGGTTTGCGAGCTGTCGCGGCCCGGAGATAATGTCCCGCGGACATTCAATCAGTCGTTCGTTGTGAAGCGCGTTCCCTGGACCACGGCTCAGTTCCAGATCGCCGCGACGGAGTTCAAGTTTGAAGACGATTCCGTTGACTTTTCGATTCCCATAGCGGTCGGCGACAAGCCTAAAGGGTCACGAGCAATAAGAACCAACACCTGTAATATGCTCGTCAATCATATGGTAGTTTCCGGCAAGAAAACCTTTGGTAATCCTAAAGTTATCGGCAAGCCAGTGGACCGTGTTGGTAAGTTGAACAATCACAGCAAGAAACCGACGACCAGATCGATTTCTGCCGGTTCAGGATTTTTCAATGGAAAAGTCCTCGACCAAACAAGTCCTGGACGTACTGAAAAAAAATTCACCCGTGGTACAGCAATGGTGTTCGAGAAAAGCGTCACGGAAAAACCGATTGTTACGGTGGCGCAACCCGTCGCGAATAATGCGTTAAGAGGTTATATGCGTTACGGTTTAGACCTCAAAAAATATATTGAAAACCGTACAAATGTGTAACACGTAAATACCGTTCTTATTCTAGACGAGTCCAAGAGGCCTAAAATGCAAATTACGGTCATTAAGGCGGTCATCGACAAGGGCCGAAAAGATATAAACAACGTACAACGGGCAATGACAGTACGACCAGCTAACGGAGATAGGACAACATTCGTTTCTTACAACCGTTATGGGTCGTTAGCGGTGGTGGACGAAGATTTTTCCTCAGACGTCCAAGAGACTCGTTCTGTAGACCGTAAGGGAATTGGCAGATTGATTTAATACAGCTATACCCACACATATATAAATAGTCACTTATAACTGTAAAAGCTCTGTTCAAACCGAAAACTCGTGATTCTACTACTATATCCAAACGGATATAATAGAACACCGATTTATTCATTAATTTATTAACTTATTGAAATTTGCAAACAGACAAATTATACGGCTACAATATTTATTTTTTGAATTCCAGACCGTCCGATTGATCTACTTGTGCCGACGGCTGCGGGTCAAGACACTCCAAATGAAGCCAACAGTAGATCGAAGAAATCGAGGAGGAATCGAAAAAAAAACGGCTGCAAACGTAGCAACGGCGTCGCACCCAAAGCTTTCAACGAGGTCGTGGTGGCGGAACCTCATTATTCATACATTCGTCGGCTAGGACAGAGTTGGACGTATATCAAAGAATTCGTCTACTCGGTATTCTGCGATTTGACGTCCACCTGAAATTGTAACGCCAGGGGTCGGTCTAGTCCGGAAAGTAATCAATTCTTCACCAGGGCCAATTTTTTTTTGTTTACTTATAAATAAATATTCTACACTTAGATATTGTTAAATATTTATTATTTTCAAAGCACTGACAAGACTCGAATGTTTAGCTGTAGGCAAATAGTTTTATTTCAAAATTGCATTACAGTATTTTACCACAGTTAAACTTTGACACATGTTAAAAGAATTTTTCGGAAAAGTTAATTTTTGACCATTCGACGAAGGCTGGAGAAACGTTCGTAAAAACCGCTCACGTACTTTGCCAATTGCTTTGATACTATACCGTCAACAAAAATTATGCAACAAATTCAGTACTAAATATTAGCATGAAAAATAGTCGCGATTTATCTGGGTGGGGAAACTACGCTCTCGTTTTACCAATTTCCGGTTCGACGAAATTAATTGCCGGCATAGTGAATACCTTTTAAGGTATTTACCTTCACTAATAGATTCTTACGGGCGTATTAAAAATATTTTTAGGTTTTATATATAGTAAATTGCGTGAAAATAATATCATATTTTTGCAAACGTTAAACGTTGTATGGAAATACGGTTGAGCTACGCGAGCATAAAAGTATATGTCACAGATAATATTATATTTGTTTTGATATAAGTGTGACTAGGATGTAGGACGTAGGTACTGTTTATTTACCAAGACGAACTGCGCATAATTAAATTTAAACCATAATTAAGTTCCGTTCTTTAATTATTTTTTTTAAGCAACCTGGTGGCTGGTTTTCTTGAAATTGTTTTTCTCTTTCGATGTTTCACCTAACAATGCGGACTTCTATTATTATTTGTCAAACTTTGTTGAAAAACTTCATTAATAAGTTTTGAAATTATAATTATATATTTAAATTAAAAAAAAGGAAAAAACCTGATAAATCATCTACAGCTATCGATTTTTCAATATCTGGGGTTCGGTATGTTATGTTTTAATATACATTTTAATTTATAATTGTGATTAATCACTTCTCGGTATGTTTGATTCACCAACAGCAACCAAAATATTTTTTACAATTACACAAACATGTTTTTATCAGTTTATTTATTACGTAAATAATATATTTTTACATTCTATATAAGGTCATAGATTATATACATAGATAGCTCATGCCGTGTTAAAATATGGCAACCAAATATACAGGCAATTTGGACCCCGACGGGTTAGTATAAATGGACCCCGATAGGGTCGTTAGTAGTACTGAAATCTGCGCATGCGTATATTATACCTATTGGACTCCGCGCGCACGATATTTTTATCACTCGTCACATTTTATCATTTTACTAATCAGTAAAGCAAGGACTTTCATGCACTAAAAAATCATCAAATATGCATTTAAAAATATGCACTTATGCATCAAAAAATTAAAAATATGCGGTTAAATATGCCCTTAAAAAAATTAATTTTATTATTATTCTATATAATTTTTAACTATATTTATATTATTATTTATTAAATTTATTTGGAATCTGTTTTGAATGTTGGATCCCATTCTTCTTAATTATTATTCTGCACCTAATAAAACAAAAAAGGTATTTTAAAATAATTGATGAATTATTCTCAAATATTTACCTTGCCTAAATTAGAACTGCACTGAATTATTGACATTTCTTTGATATTTTCAAATAGCAGAGAACGTCTTTTATCTGTCAGCAGGTTCTTATATTGCGAAAAACTTCGTTCGACGTCCACTGACGTGATCGGTGCATATTTGAAGTAAACCATTTCACTAGCATTCAAATCTCCTAATTCATCAATGTTTTCCTCAGTGCTTTACAAAGTAGTAGTTTTTTCAAAACTTTAACACACACGCGGTGAATGTTCTAGAACTAATGCGAATCTAATCTACCCACTGACTGTAGACACTTGATACTATCGTGTTTATACCACGTACCTACTATTCGTTAAAAATACAAAAATTGACACAATTGACCGATTATTTCATTTTTTCCGCCACCGCTTCGCGCCGTTCAATGTCGAACGGTTGTTGATTTCGCCCACCTCGCAATAACACCGCGTATGTATAATATTGTACCTACGTCACAATAATATATAAGTCCAGTAGCGGCTCGTGAGTAAATATTCTGGGGAGACTTAAATTATATAACATAAATTCCATATAACAACGAACAAGAAAAACCTTTTTATTGAAAAAATGAAATATATTAAATATTAATATTTAATTTAATATTTAGTTAATATTTTTAACTTAATTTAATACTAAATTTGTTTATAAACTAATTCAATTCTGCGATCTTTTTTATCTGCAAACTCATCAATAACATTGTCTACAAAAGTTGAATCCTTTGCAAGCCCGGCTCAAGGGGTAGGCGGTACAGGCCCACGCCTAGGGCGGCATTTATCAGAGGCGGCATTTAACATTTATGTATACTAGATAATTTTTAAAAAGATTCCTAGTACCTACTTATATTAAATCGTGTGTAGTGAAAAATAAAAATCAATAAAAAAATATAAAATTTGGTCAGTATGATACTATGATCGGACAAATATAAACGTGTGTTTACGCTTTTGGTTGACCGTCGTCCGTAGCAAGTTGCGGTGTTCTCTTGACGGTTTTTAATCGGTTCTGTGAATCAGTTTTGTCTGGCCCCGATATCGTGTTTTGTTGTTTTCAATTTTAACTCTTTCACAAAACGCACTGTTGACGAATATTATTGACTAAAAATAGGTACCAAATACTGACTCTCGTTTACAGATAAGTTCATTTTATTTTCATTTGCCTGCCGACTTTCATCAGAATTCAGAAGAACATTGGCCATTATTCAATCGAGAAAGAATTAGCCTATAGTATGGACATAGAAGAAGTTGTATCATATTTCGCTAACGCAAAAGCAAGAAAAGTCAAGTTCTAATCTAATACGATGTTAACATTTATATTATATTTTTACTAACTTTTATATTATAAAACAACTATTTTTAAATTGTTTTGTTTTATTTAAATTAGTAGGGATTTACTTGTCTATAAATATATCAATTTAACCAATTTTTAACTTTACACAAATAGTATAATGAACTCAGAATTAAATATATTTTAGTAATGTTTATTTGAAAAAATATTTTATACACTCTTTACATGTATAAGGGGCGGCAAAACTTAAGTTTGCCTAGGTGTGTAAAATTACTTGAGCCGCGCCTGATCCTTTGCCATATCACCCAGTAGATTTTTTTCAATCGCTGAGGATGAAAGCCGCTCATTGGTCATTGTGTTTCTAAGAAAAGTCTTGATACGTTTTAATGTACTCATAGACCGTTCACTATATAGAAGCCGTCGTAGATGGAATCAAAAGCCGATCAGACAATATAATTACAGATTTTATGTTACCTGTGGTATAATGTTTAATATATTAATAATGAATATTTTAAAATGTTAGACAAGCTGATAGCTGTTTAAAATTTATAGTTTTAACCACGGTAAATTTTTCGTCCAGAGGCCAAGTATTAAGTCCCTGGGGAGGCCGGTGCCCACCCTGCCGCCCTCCGTAGACACGCCTATGCGCCAATCTATAGGTGCGGTAAAAATGTATCAAAAAATATAATAACGTCATGACACGTTTGGCGTTCATAATACGGAAGAAAAAGATAGAAATATTTCATCTATAAGAATAAAAGTTATACTGACATTTAAGAAATACAGGCAGCTAACCGATCGTAGTATTAAAATATGGATAGAGGTAAGAATCTTTTCTTGTACAGCTACACCGTAACCGTGACTAAAATGTTTATGACGAAGCTTATGCCATTGATTTTATTATAAAATCTATGCTTGTGCTTATCTGCTTGTTGGCAGTTGACTGCTATACATATAACAACCTATAAGTAAAGTGAACGAGAACAATTAACTCGTGCAAACGATTCAAAATTAAAATCAATTTATGTTTTTTATTTATTGAAAAGTGACGGAACAACAATCAATAGAATTAACAATATGGCATTCGCTATGACAATGGTCTCTGATATGGCCATATATAAGTGCTACATCAAATTCCAAGTCAGTTCCAAGTCGAAGTCCACACGTATCAGATGCGATTTTACTAAATCTATACAACCAAACAATACTTAAAAGCAAAATTAGCAAAAAACATTAAACATTACAGATGATGGTATTTAAAAATCTATAAATCCTAATACTTTATCGATTCATCAATATTGAAATGTTTAATGTTTAACACTAAACAAACGTTCTTAGACTGCTAAAAACCTACAATAATCGGTAACAGAATTTTCGTTAACACTTGCGTTACCTCAAAAACATGTAGTGCAGTGGTATGGAACGGTCTGCCGCAATCACTCTAGTGCAGCGGTTTAACACCACCTGGCGCTGTTTGCAATTGGATGGGTGACCACACGACTTTAGTGGCGTTGTCCATGCTAACACACATACACTTATCCCGTGTTTATCCCCCTCCAATACCCTTAAACAATTAATAACCTACAAATAAAAACCCACATAAAGGGCTAATGGCAACAGTTTCTGGGTCCTCCTAGAACAAATATATCAATAAGAAAAAAAAAAATGTAGAGCATACATTTATAGCATAATGGTAGGTGTTCACTATTGTCAATTAAATATTCATATTTCTCTATACTCGGTAAATTATCTTTTATATTTAACTAATTTTTACCCGTTTGTTATAACTTATAAGTATAGTAACTTCTAAGTAACTTTAGTGTATACTAATAGTACTAGGTAAATTCAGTGGCGTATTTTCAACTTTTTTCTTGTGGGTGGGGAGAGGGTCCAACAATTTACTTTAATTCGTACATTAAACTAGGTACTACTACTAGAGCAATATATACATTAGTCAAACTACTCTATTCCACGTCTCCTCGGACCGCACGAACTATACAGCTATGATCCTACAAATTACAATAATTTTATCTATATTCTGTAGGATGTTTCGCATTCCCAACACTTCCTACTTTTTTAATTTTATGTAAAATACTAAAATCTAAAATTTTTCTAATTTTAAATAAATAGTTCATATTATCTCAGTTTTATTGGCAATTTAAAACTATCTTTACTGTTACACTCTATAACATATCTACTTTTTTATACTATATAAACAATGTATAGTTTATTACAAATAAAACGCAAAAAATTATAAAATTTGTTAATAATTGTAAATATCTTATATAATGTAATATCATACAATATAAAAATGGCACAGCCCGTATATAATAATAATAAATAAATAAATAATTGCCGTATTGCTTTAACTAATTAAATTAATCAATAAATAAGTTTTAAATCAACTCATACAAATATATACCTACTTCGTCATAGTCAAATTAAAATAAATACAATCATACCTATGCTAATACAAACAGCTTGAACAACCATTTCAGTTTCAAATATAACAAAACTAAAAAAAAAAAAATAATAACTTTTAGAAATCACGCTTAAGACGCATGAAAATTGAAAATAAAGAAATATAATTTTATAAATATGTCAAATACATGGCTTTCGATTTAAAAAAATAATTTCACTCTCTTACATTTTTATAATTTAATCTGTTGCAACGTATTTTCATACTGTATAGTTTATATGTATATATATATATATATATATATATATATATATATATATATACAATATACATTAAATATATATATATATACAATATACATTAAATATATATATATATATAAATATATATAAAAGCCAAATACCACTCACTCACTGATCGCTGTATCTCAAACACTACACAACGTACGAACTTAAAATTTGGAATAGTAGTTCCTCTAATACTTTAACCGTGCGATAAGATAGGATTTTAAAAAATATTGTCTTTAAGTGGATTAATAAATAATAATTATTCAATGCCAATACGTATTGTGCAGCACGGCGCGCGGGTTTCCGGCTACCTGCAATCTATCCTTTTTGTGCGTCAATTATGTGTTTGATACTAGCGTGTAAATATGAATTGTTCCGAGAAGTTGACCGATAAAAATAATCTCACGCTTTGCCCGTTCATCAATACTGCTATTATCCTTATATATATATATATATATATATATATATAGAACAGGCCTTTTTTATATTCCAATTTTTTGACAACACTTTTGAACTTTTTTCCAATTTTTTTTTCACTGAGATGTTCCAAATACCCTCCTGAGTGTCACCACGTCACCCAATTTTTCATTTTTTTTTTCTGTGGGGAGGGAAAGGGGGATTGTATTTAATGGTTACGGTTTTTTAGCGTGTCATTTAAATATTGTTACGATTTTTTCTCACAAATTTGTACCAAATACTCCTACGAGTAATTTATTGTTCACAATTTCATTTAATTAGTTGTTTCAGTTCTAATCCTTTACGCATTTAGTCGTAAGAAAATATCGATCAAAATTATAAACTAAAAATTAATATACATAATAGTTTTAATATTATGAGAGTTGTATGGAAAGCATCGATCACTTTATCTTTATACCACGACTAACGAAAATACAATTTTTTCTTCTTTAAAATACAACAATGTGTGTTGATTAAATATTTTCATACAAAAAAAACAAAAACTACACACGGGTGAAGACAGCTAAATAATATGAAAACGAAAATAAAACAAAATTTTTTTTTAAAGATAATGAAAATTGCCTTCTAGCGTAGAGTAGGACCATTTTTATACAAAGAAAAAAAACGGGACTAATAATAATTTCTGGATGACTTAAAATATTCTTATAAATTGTCATTTATAACATCAATTACACAATATTCGTATTATTATTACTGCTACCAATTCACCGAAAAGAATATCTTCATCCACATTCCAATAAGGTTGTTTTTTATTGTTTCGAAAAATAAAAATTTAACTCTTTTGAATATAATTCCATGATCGAAAATTTATTAGTTGGGTCTAACGAAATATTTTAAATTCATCAAAAGAACTTTTCAATGTACAACAAAAATGTGTCATAAGACCGGTTAGTTTGTTCTATAAATTGTTTGTTTTGTGCACATATATTTTTTGTCTTTAATTCTAGGAGTAGTGAGTTTACACTAAAAGCCAAAAATATTTTTGTTTTTCCATTTCTTATTTTTCCACATACCAAGTATTTCTAATTCTTCTGATATTTAACATGCAGGCATGTTTTCCCCTTATATTCCTCTTACAGCGTCATAAACGATTTTTAACTGACTTGGTATGAAATAAAACCATATTATTCAAACATTTGAAACAAGGTCTCTAAAAAATTATTTCAAAACGGCCGGGCATTTATTCTCAGAGTCAAACAACGAGTTTAATGCTACACACATTTCAATAATACAGGAAACTGCTGGTTTTAATATTGTATTTATTTATTGATAACTTAATAATATGAAAAAACGGGAAAAAAGCGGGACCATCTTCTAAAAACGGGACAAAAAGCGTCCCGTTCGAAGTTCGTCGGGACAACCCTATTCCAGCGGTGTCCTCTGGGTATTTCCACGTTCATATTAAAACCGGAGCGGCGAAGCTCGTCGTCAAGGAGATTAAAATTAAATACTATACCATCGGCAGCTTCAACACATCTCATGTCCGTTGATCCTGATGATGACCGATGACGATGAATTTGCAGAAATTATGTACGCATATTATCTATATAGATTTCAGACGATGACTAATTATATTCAGTATTCTTTTAGTTGCAAATATTTAATGCTCATCATTTAATAGCATTCATTATTATTCTTACTAGTCCATCATTACATTTCCCAAATATGTATGTTATTATTTATTTAGTATTGAATTGAATTTTTTATTTATACTGCACCTTCAATAGATTTGAACATTCGATATGTACGATGACGAATTGTGTGCCGTGGTAATAGACAACGGATCAGGCACATGCAAAAGTGGTTATGCTGGAATGGAAAGACCTCGTGCTGTGTTCCCGACTGCTGTTGGCATTGGTAACCGGGTAAGTATATAAATGCAGGCTTCTGAGTGCCGTAAAATAGGATAAATAGAAACGTTTTTGAACTTCACATGAATATATCTATGTAATTTTTCGGATATGTTTAAAAACTGAATTAGACCTACATAAAAATAGTGGTCTGTATCAGAACTAGGAACATGATTTATGTTTCTAAAACAGATAGTTTTTGCAATTAAAAATATACTATCATTTTTTTGTCACGTTTTTCTTTTTACCCACAAGATGTAAGCGTCAATAAACATTTATGGTTTTCTCGTATATTTTCTTTTGTACTAACTGAATGGCGAATAAAAAATAATATATATACCTTGTAAATTGTAGTATACATAATAATTTAAAATTTAAAAAGAATGAAAAATGGCTAAAAATAAATTTTGAATTATTTTTTTTTTAATATAAAATGTATTGCACATTTCTCATTTATTTGTTTTTATTGCGAATAAATATAATGACATGTTTTACACAACTAAAATCCCTTAGAAGATAACAAGTGATTAAGAAAATAAAATAATATGATTGGAATAATTGGATAAAAAACGCAACTAGGCGTATAGTGAAATTACTATTTTTTTTTTTTTTGGTTTTGTTAATATTCACCCCATTTTAAGGTACTATATAACTGTAAGTAGGTATATGATTACTTATATTTATATTCTTCTTTATAGGAGCAAGTTGTGGTTGGACCAAGACAAAGCTTTGTAGGCGATGATCTCCAAACCATGAGGCATTTGCTTACATTAAATTACCCTGTTAAACGTGGTATTGTGACTAATTGGGACGATATGGAACAAATATGGGATTATATATATGCAAAAAAATTGCAAGCAAACCCGGAACAACAACCACTTATGATTACTGAAGCTCTGCTGAACCCCATAGCTAATCGTCAAAAGATGACTGAGGTAAATAGTAATAATACACCGTATTTAAATATCAACGATTAAGTGTGTGTTCTATGTGTTATTTTATTCGAACTTTCAGATAATGTTTGAAACCTTCAAAGTTCCTTATATGTATGACGCTAAACAAGCTGTACTTGCACTATATGGAACTGGCAGAACTTCTGGCACGGTATTGGATTCTGGCGATGGCGTAACTGATATTGCACCGATCTATGGTGGATATGCTATACCCTCTGCTATTCAACGTTTGGATCTTGCTGGCAGTGATCTCACGGACTACCTTATGAAAATATTATCTGAACGTTTCAGAACTACCACTGCACGAGACATTGTTAGTGACATCAGGGAAAAGTTGTGCTACGTTTCTAAAGATTTCGATGCTGAAATGATTACCGCTGCAAATTCCACCACGTTGGAGAAACCCTACAAACTACCCGATGGACAAGTCATCAAAATTGGAAACGAAAGGTGTAGTGTTTTTTTTATTTTTATATTTATTTGATATATTGTATATGCTTTAATGTCTTATAATAATACAATTATTGTTAGATTCCGTTGCACAGAAACTATCTTCAATCCTGCACTCTTAGGAATGGAAGCTCATGGTATCCACAAGATCATAGACAGCTCCATCAAAAAGTGTGCAGTAGATGTCCATAAGGATTTGTACGGTCATATTGTAATGTGCGGAGGTAACACCTTATACCCAGGATTTGCTGTAAGGATGCAGGAAGAAATGAACAAGTTAAAGAATGATTTGATGGAAAGGAAAGTCATATCTAGATCAGAAAGAAAACATCTAGTATGGATCGGTGGTTCTATGTTGGCTTCTCTGTCTACCTTCCAATCAATGTGGATCTCCAAGCAGCAGTATTACGAAAAAGGTCCGTCTATTGTGCTTACTCAATGCATATAAAAACATTTTATTTTCTTAAACTTTCCTTTATATAATAATGATACAATATTTTATGATGTGGTCTTCATACAAAATTAGCCATTTTGTATAGTTAAATACTAAACTAATGTTTGTAGTTAAAAATATATTTTATAATTATACGTTTAAATTTATTGATTTATACAAACATTCACCATAATGTCGATCTTTGATATTAGGTGAGACTCTACAGTCGGGTAAAATACTTACCTAACAACAGGGATGTCTTTTTTTATCCAGATATGTTTTTCTGAAATTTGTTTAATTTCTTGTACTTCATTTAATTTACATACATTTAAAAATATTGTTTATTTTATATGATTTATAAATATCATAACATGAGTAACATTTTTGAGGTAAGTTATATTTAGTAAAACAGTTGAAAATAGGCTTCGCAATTTATTTGATGTCACTATGTTATAAGTGTTTATGTTGTCAATATGAAAAAAGTATAAACAATTAAAAGTTTAGAATTTTGAATTGTAGAAATGTTGACAATAGTTGTCTATTCGATTGATAAGAATAATACCTAATTTTTACGGGTCATTAATAATCAAGAAATTTGAATACATTAAAAAAATTAAAATCATAATAATACCTAGTTATTAGAAAGTGTTTTATTAAAAAATGATTATATTTTTTTATCTAAATCCAAAAAATTGTAAAATAAAACAGTTAACAAACAAAAATTGTTCAAGTATTACAAATTATAATAATAGGTGTAGCAAAAATAATATTGATGAATAAAACTATTTCAAAACCAATTTAAATTAAAGTTTTTAAAAATAATAATATCCAATTTTTTTTTTTTTTTAGGGGGGGGGGGGGGGTATAGCATGTTTTAAGATCATTGATCAGTTTTTTTTATGGAATGAACACACATATTACACTTCTATTTAAGAATAACAATTATATAACTAATTAAATTAGCTGTTAAAAATTCTTAGAAAACAACTCAAACTACCAAATGTTTTGCTAAAGACTTTATAATATATAATAAAATGTTGTAAAATAAAAACAAATATATTTTCACGCTATACACATAAACACAAGTACAGTAAGTATATAATAGTAGAATTAAATAATATAAAATAGTAAATACTCATTTTATTATTGCGCAATTATTCTTGGTGTCGACAATTGATACATAATAGTATTAAAATAATACTAATACTATAATATTATAAGTATATTATAGTATTATAATAATACTGTACAAGACATTAAATGCACTGACCTGATGAATGAAATACTAAACAGGTCAACATAATGGTTTAAGAATATTCCATTTTGAATAATATATATTTAAAACTATCAATTTTAATCAGCTATAAAAAATGATAATGTTTTTGTAGTATTATGTAGTTTTTAGATGTATCATAAACTTAAACAAAATAAATTATTAATATAGAAAAAAAAGTATATATAGGTACCTGCATTTTTTTAATTACTTTAAATCTTAATTGTATGTTATTTATTATTATTAAAGTAATCAGACTAATATAAAAATGGAATGAAGGGACAACATGTTTCTGCGTGAAAATAAATCATAAATAAGGATATAATATAAACAAAGATAATAATATAATTTTCAATTAAAATATAGTAATATTTTTACATTTTTAAGCTGTTATGACTTATACATACCATAAATATATTGTATTATTATTCAAGAATAATCATCGTCATCTTCATCATCCGATAATTCAGCATCAATATTAATGCCCTAAGCAAAATGTACAAATATAAGTGAATGGTTTTATACTATTTCAAAAGAAACCATAATGTCAGATTTTTTATTAAGGAGTTCAACATCAACAATTAAATAAACAATTAATTTAAGGAATATTTCAACAGATTTTAATTGTAATCACCAACAATGATACTTTACACCTCATATAAAATCTAAATATATCCAAACACAATTTATTTATAAAACTAGTAAAATTATAATTCATTCAAAAATATAAATATTAACCTTCATTCTGTCATGTTGTGGAAAAAGTTGAATAATAAAAATATATGAAAAATGTTTTAGTAGATACTATCTAACATATAAATTACCAAAATTAACCAGAAATAATTTCATACATTAGACACGTTTTAACAGTTGAATTAATATTGAATTACAAATATCATACATAGTCACATTAAAATATGACTAAAAACTTCAGATATCACCAACATAACAGAAATACATTTTTCACACTTCAAATTTGGCCACAAATCACAATGCCACTGAACTTATTATGTCTTCAAAAATAGAAATTATTTAACATATTATTTTTTATCAAATATATATTAATATGGTTAGTGTCTTAAATATTTTACTTTTTTTTTGGTATTATATTGTATTTTATACTGCATTATATACTAATAACTAATTTATTTAATAATATTTCATTTTACCGTTGATTCTATATCATCCAAGTTCATATTTTCAATCTCTTCTTCTAATTCTTTATCTACATCTTCAAAATCATCTATAATTTTCATAGGAATTAACGGAGGAGGTAAAATTATTTCATCTTGTTTATCATCGGCGTCTATAAAATTGAAGATAAAATTACATGTGAGTTTCTCTTGATATTGCTATACATTATAAAATTATACATATAAATATTAACTTGATACGTACGGGTAGCTTGTAAGACTTCAGTTTTAATGCTAGCAATTTGTTCATTTAAACTGAAACTGGGTTCTAAAGTGTTAGCTGTTTTCATTTCTTCTAAACAATTTCTTTCATGGTTTAACTAAAAATAAAGTTATGCATTTCATTACATGACTCAATAGATGTGTAATATCAGAGTATGATTGCAATCATTTTGAAACGCACATATCTGCAATGGACATATTCAGTATGACACTATGTATTGATTTAAATAATTACCATTTAACATAGGTGCCATTATTAACATGAATGAGAAAAAAAAATATACATTTCAACTATTTGTTGACAGCTGTTATTTTATGAATTCATATCACCGTAGTTAATAAAAAATTTCTATGATTTATGTATATGTGTACTAATTAATTAATTGAAATAGCTTACTGGGGTATTAGCGTAAGCAGCAGCTGACAATTTTTTGTTTCTTTCAGTTTGTAGATATACTTCGGTCTTTAAAGATTCTTGGTAATGAGGGAATAAGTTTTCATATTCATCTGGATTAGCTAAAGATTCACTAGATTTTACATTAGTTTTGCTCAATGAATCTTTCCACAATCCAACAACATAAGACATTTTGCTAGGTAAATATGAACGAGCAAAAAATGCTGCTTCAGGCAATCTATCAGTTTCTATTAATAGTTGTAAACATTTGTCTAAATCACCCAAAAGTAAGTATGAAAGAAAAGAGATGTTATTTTTGCCATTCAAACTAGTACTTTCGGCCAATTTTTTAACCATTTCACTATTACCTGTATGAGAAAAAAAATGAAAAATATATAACAAATATCGAAATATATTAAAAAAGAATTGTTAAAATAACACATACCAGAAGATGTAGCCAACAAGAGTAATCCACCATAATCTTGAGCTTGATGAAGACATTCATGTGCTAATTCAAGATCAGCTTGTGCTGTAGCTAATTCAGAAAGTTGTTTCCATTTTTGAGGACTTGATGCTTCTTTGGCAAGCATATGTGCTTTAGCTAAGTCTTGTAATTGAATGGCCAATTCAAATTTGTGCTCAACATCAGTCGACACTGCCAATGCTTGCTTCTTATAACCCTATAAATATTTAAAGCAGTTAATAATATGTTACAATACAGTTCGGAAAGATAAAAATTCTTCTTGTTTTCTATACAATTTAATACTTAAATATTGTGACTTAAATATGAATTACTAAAGAATTCCTTAAAATGTTGATTTTGTTTCCAATATAACAATAATAATAAGAAAAAACTGAAAAAAATTGCTTATACGAGTAGATGTACAGTTTTTTTTAATTACATTAATTTACATTTCTAATACAATTTTTAAATGATTTGGTTAGATAACAATATGTTACTTTTTATTTATTTATCATACCATGATTAGGGTAATTAAGTATAATTGGAAAACTTTTTTCATAACCAAAAAATGAGGTGAATAAAGTCTACAATTTAAGTTATTTATGACAATATTAAAAGGAAAAATAATTACATGTACATAAATCCTATGAATTATTCAAAACTGAGATGTATTACAAGTCACAGAATGTTTTCAATAATACCAAGGAATAAACAATTACTTGTATTTTGCTTGAAAATTGGAACTAGACAATTTCTAGAGAGGTACATTTTAACTTATTTTATTTTCAAATGTCGATTGTAACTTCAAAATAATTTAAACATAATTAATTTATATAAGTTTACCCTGTTTTCATCATTAACAATTAAAAGCTATACTTTAATAATATGACTAGCCCTCCCCTCCTAAAAAAAACTATTCAAATTAATTTTATTTATATTATTATTACCTGTTTTTCTAAGAAATGAGCCACACGAGTTCTATATTGAGATGGTACTGACGGAAGTATACGATCAGCAATTTCAAAATCTTTTCTCATGACTGCTGTTTGGTATTCTAATACAGACAGAAGTAGACTATAAGAAACTATGTTTAGTTCTTTGTCACCCAAGTATAGCCGATTTTCCTTAGCGACATATCCCAAAAGATACATTGTGCGATCAAGATGAGATACAGTAACAATTTCACCACCAACATAATAATTTATACGATTTACTCCATTAGTATATATAAAGCAATCACCAACCCATAGACCAGTTTTAACAACTTCTTGAACTTCTCCTAATATCTAAAATAAAACAAAAGCAAATTAATGATTAATTACATTTAATTTGAAGTATTTTAGTTGAATTACTTCAAAAGCATCTTCAAGACCATCCGGACTAGCAGCTTCAAAATTGGATGCCCTGGCAGTACTGAGTACATTGACATCAAAGCGTAGTATAAAATAAGCTTCATCTGTGGCAAGACATACTAATTCACCAGATTCAGACCAAAATACATGTTTTGGTTGAGTTTCGATCCTTCGTACTAAATTTCCATTTTCCCAATCATATAAAGCTAATCCAGTCACAGATTTTACCCCCAACAAGTAACCTCCAAAAACACCATCTGCTCCACCTTCTGGTTTAAAGGATTTTTTTTCTTTGAAGTTCTTAAAAACTTTAATTGTAGAAGAATTTTCTCTTATTGCATACTCAGAATCAGAAGACCATACAAAATCTTGAGCTGATCCAAATGCTTTATTACGTAAAGCCATTGATGTGTATATAATATATTCTCCATCACCACACACGACCAAAAATCTTCCATTTGGATTATGAGATATTGACTGCGGATAAATCTCGCAGCTACCCATATCTTTGACTTGAATAGGTAAACGTTCACCATCTTTAATATCAGTTCCTTCTGTCTGAAGCATAGCCTTCAAGTTAGCTTGTTGAATTTCACTATGCCGTGCCCAAACAATTTTCCCACCATGAACGTCCATTGACATAGCTGGTTCTTCACGACCAACTTTAACCATTATGCTACCTTCATCATATCTAAGAATTTGATGTTTATAATTAATTTGTGTTCTAATTTATAATATAAATATATCTTACCCTAAAGCTACATTATTGGATCCACGTAAGCAGCAAATGGTCCATACACGTTCCAAACCATAGTTCAATGATGATTCTAATCGATAAGTACCAGAATGCCATATTCTAACAGTACCATCTTCAGACCCAGTAAGAACAATTGGAAGTTCAGGATGGAAACAAACTAAAAATATAAATAAATTATTTAAAGCTAGAATAATTCAATACACATCAATATATTACCAGCTGAAATATTTTGAGCATGGCCTTCTAATGTCTGAACACATGTTTTGTTTTGGTAATCCCAAATTTTAACAAGTCTGTCATCAGCACCAGATATTAAATAAGGCTTATCTCCAGCATGATAGTAATCAACACAGTTAACTCCTTTTTCATGTCCTTCCAAAGTAAAATTAGGTGTTGAAGAACCCAGTTGCCAAACTTTAACAGTTCGATCTAACGAAGCACTAGCAAAAGTATTATTATCTTTAGGATTAATCATAATTTGCATCACATAATGAGTATGTCCTTCAAAAACTTGTTGACATGCCCATTGTTTTTCCCAATTCCAAAGTTTGATTAACATGTCATCTATAAAACAATAGTCAAATTATATATAAAACACTATCTACATAAGCAAACTATATTATATACAGTATTATCAATACATACATATAATTTTTATGAGTATAACACATACCACTACTTGTAAGAATAAAAGGTTGAGAAGGATGGACTGCAATACTTCGTAGGTAATCAGAATGTGCATCAAGTTGATGAACACGCTCTAAAGTATTGTAGTTTATCACACGCAGTTGCATATCATCTGATCCGGTCACAATCCAATTTTTTCGAGCAACAAATCTAGCTGCTCTAACAGGTAGTTCACATACCTATAGTAAAAAATTATGAATATAATTGCATATATCCATGCAAAATATAAATTGAGACACAATATGATCATATGACAACTCACAAGCTAATAGTTAATTTGGTAATTAACCTATAGTATTTACACTTTTAACTTCAAATAACAACTAGTTGAAATATTTCAAAATTATTATAGTTGTATTAATAGCTAAAGTTATAATGGATTATGAATATAGTAAACTGTTCTTAAAAATTAAATTTCTAAAAAAGCAATAATAGAGCATAAATTAAGAAATACAAAATTCAAAGATTTGTTTAGTACCTGGAGATAAATATAGATTAAATTAAAAATAATATTATGAATATTAAATAACCACTTATTTTCTTTTAAAATTAAAGTTATCTATCAATATTTTATACTAATTTAAAAATTGACTAAAAGTTTAAAATCGGTTCAATGGTACTGGAAGAATAAAATAAGTAAATCAGTAGTACTTGAATCAAGACATTAGTAAATTTGAATAAAAATAAAAGGATAATTTTAGAAAAAACAATACGTACTAGACATAAATAGAGAAAGATTATCAAACAATGGTTAACATTTAAAAACATACATCTACCGAGATGAATACAAAATAATGTGCCAACTTACTTCGTAGGATTTAATGAGAGTGGCTGTTTCATGATTCCATATATGAACATTACCATTATATAATGATGCTAACATCCATGGTTCTTTGGGATGGAGATCGACGGATTTAACACGATCTGACCGGGCGGTCAACTTGCGCTTGATATCTAGACGTAAAGGCTGGAAAAGATGAAACGATTCAATTACACAGTGGTCGGATGAACAGAATCAACCTTAAGCAAAATACACTCACCATTTTTAACGTTTTCCACCACAGTTCCAAGTGTCAGCACATCTACCAGGTCGAGCTACTGCGTACGACTATCCAACACTTATTCGTTCGTTCGAAGACACATGTACGCCGTATGGGTACGCAACGGTCGTTGTATAATATAGATGATGCTTCTACAACGATCAAATTCGCTAGTGAGATACAACTGTGTGGGCCTAAGGGTAGAATACCAGAATGTTGTCGTCGGCAATCGGTGGTACGTTATCAGCGTGGCACATCCATTATCAATGACCGCGGACGTGTACAAGGGCAGTGGCGCCAACCTCGTTGGGAGTTTCCGATGGGAAATTCTTATCTCAAGGGGGAGGGGGATACACACGGCTTGAACATGGAGTAATATTACTCTATGCACGAGAACGATGCCCAAAGATTCTCCAACATAAGCATCTATAATGGTTTGCGTGAGAATAGCAGCTAGCGCTCTTGCGGACAAAAACGATATTATTTGTCATCAATGTTATCTTTAAACAGTAGGCCACGAATTTTCATTACAGGGATGTCTCATGGAGTAATATACTAAAATGGGATATTTGGGATTTGGAATGTAGATTACAATACAATCCACGACAATTAACTTTTGCATCAATTTCCATCTTTTATTGTGTTACTTTTTAGTAATTTATCTTGTACACTTTACAAAAATAATTTTTTTCCTTATTTCAATATGATTTCCAACAAGTGTTGCGTTCCCGGGTGTATAGTTAAAGTGCTGCATCTAAATTTGGTGTTCTTTAAATTATCACTGATGTTTGGGAAAATATTATTAGGTGTCTTTTAAACAGGAATTCAAGAGTTTGTGCAAACCACTCTAAACCTAGTGATATTACATCAACATTGGAGTCCGGTAACAGTAGTAGCCAAATCTCGGTATGTCCTATTGAAATTATGTATGTATACCTAATACACACATAATCTATTAGATTCAAGTTTTTTAATTGATTTAACTAACTTCATGCTAGTCAATTGAATTACCGATCCATTGATCTGAAATTATACTTTTATAATACAACTTTAAATTAAAATCTATAAGTTTATAATAATTAAATATATGAAAATATATATGTATTATATTTATACACATAAGTAAAATTGAATAAATAATAGGTACTTTTTTCAGATTTATTTAAGAAAACCAAGATTGAAATCTGGAGCTATATCAATCAATAATTTCAGTGATGAAGTTAATGATATTAACCCGGTTAGTTTGGGAAAGAGTATAGATAATAGTTAAAATATTTTATTTTTACAAATATAAAAATATTATTAGCCATTAGGTGAATGAAACAATGACAATGCTTAATGAACACAATTATTTTAAAGTTAAACTAAATTATGAGTTTGAACCGCCACTTGCCAAAGGAGCATGTATTGAGGTTTGAATAAATTATAATATTAAGAGCAAAATGTAACAATGGAATAATATTAATTAATTTTTTTAAATTAATTACTTTTTAACTTACAGACTTTAACTGAATATAAAAAAGTCATTGGCCAATTTTAATACTGTATTCTTTGGTTACTTTTAGCAAATGTGTCTACAGCAATATCTTTTTCGGCATTAATATTGCTAAATTAGTAAATCAGGCTTGAGTCATGTTATAGCTCGTGCTTTAGATATATGTGTTGATCCTTATAGATGAGAAGGACCTTTCGCACGTAATCAAGCTCACAGGTACTGTGATTACCGCTTACATGTAACTTTAAATAAATTAGGAAATTCTATTTTATCTAAATTGACTTCTTTAAACATGTTTTTCATAACGTTTATTTCACATTTTCAATTTTCACCAATGGTAAATTGATTGGCTATAATTTCTGATTACAAACAAATATTTTATACCCCGCATCATAAACTATAAAAAAATCGAATAAGTAGAAAACTATTCATGGGGAGCTTAGCTCTTATTTGCGCTTATGCCTAATGCAGGGCTTAAAGTGGCAAAAAAAGTCAGAAGGGACTCTACACACTAATCCCTACACAATATTGTGTTGTTCCATATAGTCTTAATTCCTAGATATTATTTTTTAGTAGTTTACAATTTATATTTAATATGAGTTTGTTTTTGTTTATAAAATACTGTTAAACACTTAGTGACATCAATTGCTAAGCCTATTTTCAACTGTTTTATTAAATATTACTTACCTCAAAAATATTATTCATGATATTTATAAATCATAAAAAATAAACAATATTTTTAAATGTATGTAAATTAAATTTGTCGTAGATAATAATAAAAATAACATGACAAAATCAATATTATCAACAGTAACATAAATTATATTTTAATATTATAATGTATAGGTACATAATAAATACTTTTAACAACCTCCTATACTAACTTATTTTAGAGAAAATTAAGCTTTAAGACATTTCCATATGAGATTCTTTGTTTTAGTCTTTTTTATTTCTTTTTAAGCATATAGATTCATCAGCAGAATGTTTTCCCCTTCTAATCCATGTTTCAACAAATAGCTTAGGATTAAAATGATCAAAAGGTGGTCCAACACAATGTACTATAACTATTAATCTATATGGCTATATCATAAATTCATAAATCATAAGTAGCCAGTAAGATACTAGGATGTAGGAAAGCTTTATTCATTTATCACAAATCTATTAGACATAGTTGTATAGACTCTACTATAGAGGACTTTCTTATATAATAAAATATGTACTTCAAATAATTTATTAAAATGCAATTTTATATTAAATCATCTATTGAACTTATTATCTTTTCAAAAATTAGAGTCTGAATAAATGCAAAACATAGATTTTTATGTTAAATATATATTTTTAATAATTCTAATTTAATAATAGTTTTCTTGTATGCTAACTATTTAAATTATTCTATTTTCAATTTTAAGTTTGCATTTTAATTAGCTGTGGAATTTAAAAATTAAAATAATTCTTTAACTTTTAGAATCTGAATATAATATTATTTATCATACTTATCTTAAATTATGTCTTAATGAGCACAATATTATGCTCCTAAAATATTTTAATGCTGTCAATGTCAATTTTAGATGAATTTAAAATGTTTTCAGGTGAATATAATACACGTTGAAAACAATATACATTCAACAATAAATAGGAAATAAGAAAAATGATTCATCACTACATCGCTCGTTAGAAAGTAAAACTGAAATATTAAATTGGATTAAAAAAAATAAAAGACTTTATTGATACTTTGATGAGATGTACACAAACCTATCATCTATAAAAGTGGTATTCAATCAATGAATAATAAAATTAATACTTACAAGGAACCACCAAAAGTAAAGTTAAATTATTTAGGACTGCCAAACTCATTTAATAACAGTTTATTGAAAGAATTTGGGGAATATGTCAGAAATAAAAAACAAATCATACAATAATAATACTTGAATTAACAAAGAATTTATGAGGTATATTTTTAAGTTTTTAAAATTTTTCCAAACAAAGTGGTCACTCTTTCAGTCATTCAATATCATCAAACTCAAATATTTAAATGGATCAAAGCATTTTGGAAACATTCAAGTCAAAATTGGAGTATCGCAAAGACATTTTAAATTATATATCTAAGTGCATGGATAGTATCCAATGTAGTATTAATCAAGACAAAGATTTTAGTTTGCCTTGATACATTTGTCTTTTGTATAAGCTTACCAATTAATATATTGAAAAGGCACAAACAATGCAAAACATTTACTATAGGAGTCTCCAAGAGTTGATATTAATGATTTGGTCACACAGAGAATACTATAACTAACATAAACACATAACTAAGTGACATCAAATAAATTGCGAAGCCTTTTTTCAACTGTTTTACTAAATATTACTTACCTCAAAAATGTTATTCATGTTATGATATTCATAAATCATATAAAATAAACAATATTTTTAAATGTATGTAAATTAAATGAAGTACAAGATATTAAACAAATTTCAGAAAAACAATTCTGAGTAAAAAAAGATTCATCCCTGTTGTGAGTTAAGTATTTTACCCGACCGTAGAGTCTCACCTAATATCAAAGATTGACATTATGGTGAATGTTTGTATAAATCAATAAATTTAAACGTATAATTATAAAATATATTTTTAACTACAAACATTGGTTTAGTATTTAACCATACGAAATGGCTGATTTTGTATGAAGACCACATCATAAAATATTGTATCATTATTATATAAAGGAAAGTTTAAGAAAATAAAATGTTTTTATATGCATTGAGTAAGCACAATAGACGGACCTTTTTCGGTATACTGCTGCTTGGAGATCCACATCGATTGGAAGGTAGATAGAGAGGCCAACATAGAACCACCGATTCATACTAGATGTTTCCTTTCTGATCTAGATATGACTTTCCTTTCCATCGAATCGTTCTTTAACTTGTTCATTTCTTCCTGAATCCTTACATCAAATCCTGGGTATAAGGTGTTACTTCCGCACATTACAATATGAGCGTAAAAATCCTTATGGGCATCTACTGTACACTTTTTGATGGAGCTGTCTATGATCTTGTGGATACCATGAGCTTCCATTCCTAAGAGTGCAGGGTTGAAGATAGCTTCTGTGCAACGGAATCTAACAATAATTGTATTATTAAAAGACATTAAAGCATATACAATATATCAAATAAATATAAAAATAAAAAAAACACTACACCTTTCGTTTCCAATTTTGATGACTTGTCCATCGGGTAGTTTGTAGGGTTTCTCCAACGTGGTGGAATTTGCAGCGGTAATCATTTCAGCATCGAAATCTTTAGAAACGTAGCACAACTTTTCCCTGATGTCACTAACAATGTCTCGTGCATAGGTGGTTCTGAAACGTTCAGATAATATTTTCATAAGGTAATCCGTGAGATCACTGCCAGCAAGATCCAAACGTTGAATAGCAGAGGGTATAGCATATCCATCATAGATCGGGACAATATCAGTTACACCATCACCAGAATCCAATACCATGCCAAAAATGCGATAATGTCATAGGCGCATATAAGGTTTTAGATTTGGGGGGGGGGGCTAAAACCATAGCTACTAAATGAAGCAATTGTGGAAGTTATAATAACACCAAAAAAATGTTTCTTGTTGCACTCAGTTTATAATATAACAGCTACATACTCGTAAATACCTAATTACAATATAACTTCCTAAACATTTTTTTGTGTATTATTTCACCTACTTTTAAAAGCAATGTCAAAATTATATACTTTTATTATACATATTTTACATTATACATCACATATAGGCATATAGCCCATATAGGTATTATTTTAAATGCCCAGTTTGCCAGTGTAATTGAATCAATATCCGAGGTAGTAATTCAATATAATATATTGATAAATTATGAAAGTTCAATTTCACTACCCATGAATTAGTTTTATGTTATTGCTATACCCGGGATGAAACGGAAACCTGCGTGGTACATGGTTATTCTGTTCTCGGTCTGGTCACAAACATTATCACACTCAGCCGCTCGGGGTCACCGCGTGTTGCGCCGATCGAAAACTGCTCGAAACGAAATATGTATAATGTATATCCGTTGATATAACTGCATTTTTTAAGTACATTATTTAGTATAAATTTTCTAGGGCATAAAAGCATTTTTTTGTGTGTGAGTTTTACATTCCTATTCTAGTCGTATGTTTTCTTTTTATACATGGACCAAAAGTGAAGAGTACACGTAAACCAATCGGATCTGAACGTTCTTCAGAACATCCGTGGGCTTAGAAGTTCAGCGCCGAGTGAATAATAATAAATTATAACCTTTTTAAATACATTTTGCTTCGCGCACAATCGCGCATTAAACAATGTTGTAAGACACGATCGTACACTTCAAACGTAAATAACCAAAGTAAAGGTAAGTTGTTCGACTTACGAAATAGAATTATTGTTTTTATTTAACCCATCAAAACGTATTTTATAACACCCTTTTATATCAACTGGTGTTGTAACGGTTTTTATTCTTTGTACAATAATCGCCATTGATCACGATCCGACGAAAGTCATGTTTTCTCAGAACACCACAAGTGTATACGGAGTGGTGGACCGTATACACTTTGATGTCGGCGATTTCTTCGCAATATGGGACACACTGGAGAGGGTTGATAGCATAGTGTCGTCGCCGCCGGAATCACTTGGAAAAATAAAGATAGCATAATAAATGAGAATCACTAGTCGCTTGGTACCGATAGTTTTACTTAAATGTCCAGATAATCGGGGCAAAGCTGAGGTAGGTCATCAGAATATGTTATGAAACAATTACAACGAGATTGTTTTTTTTTTTTTTACAGTTAATGGGAAGTTCTAACTTTGAACACGTAAAAATGGAGACGATTCGTGTAAACAGGGAGTTGACCTGCATCAATGTTTACCTTGGCTCTGTTGTACGTCCTGATAATAGTCGATAAAATAATATTTGTACAATAATAAAATACACAAATATATTATATACCCGATAATTTTGTTTCTGTTTATGAAAACTATTTAGAGAGTGTCCCCCGTTCGCGTTGGGAAAAGATTATATTCTATTTTCTTAACATGTTTTGTGTTACATGCTTTACGGAATTATACAGCAACACCGTATACTATGTGGAAATATTACTGCAGTAAGGTAGTCGGTTATGCGACACACAAAATACGAGCTCCTAGTAACAAGGAATAATAATTTTTTTAAAGTTTAAAATCATTACTACACTCCGCTTTCACCGTTCGTGTTTAGTTAAAAATATTATAATTATTATATTTAAATAGGCTTTTTATAAACATTTTTTTTATTTAAAATCATTAATTTATATATCAATACGGGCATCAGTAACGCTCTATAACACTCGGTGAAAAAGTTAGATATTTTCAACAATAGGGTAGTTGTTAACCAGGTTAATCGGTCAATAAGATTGACCAACTAACTCGACACGGTGTGTAATAGTACTTTTAAAATGTGTGTTATGGAGTATATTGAAAGTTGTGCCTGCGCACGAATAAAATTTAATGCACGCGGCAAAATCACGGTTAAAAGAACAATATTATCATAATTTATTCTTAAGATATTCATTATAATGCATCCGTGCTTGTTTACTCGTGGGAATGGGGGGTTCGATACATTCTTGTTCCTCTTCGTCATCCGATGATTGAGTACCTCTAACAGTTAATTGTATAATGTCTAAATTTGATAAATGTCCGCATACTTCCAAGTCGTTATCCATGTTGATATGGTCATCAAAATTAATATTAACACCTTGCCTCACATCAAAACTTCGAGTTATCCACTAGTTAAACAAGATTTTTTTACATTGTTTAAATAGGAAATTCTAGGGACCTGAGTAAAAATTCGAGGTATCGACAATTTCGAGTTAAAGAAGTTCGAGATCATCAGGTTCGACTATAGTAAACACACAGCATAAAAGTAGACCATTTGAAAATATATTTCATGTTCTTATATCTCTATGCCTGTCAGAAAAAAACATATTTTTCGCTACAATACGGATTTTTGCAAATTCACAAGATGTTGCAAGTTTTCTTGATGGTCGTGATTCAGCTCCAATGCTATTCGATCGTGCGATGCAGACCGTTGCGTAAGTATTAACAATAACTACCAGAACTGCTCCCGGGTTTGTGGTTCACGCCGAGCGCCTATAACTACAATTACTAACATTACTAACCAAATATTAGGAGTCATGGATGGGCGCGTACCTAACCGTAGATCTCAAGTCCCTGCTAGTCGTTTCGATCTATCCTACATCTGTTCTTTTTTGGTTACGGGAAACGATGGGTGTGCGCACCGGTAGAGCGGCTAGGCCTTTAGGAAAAATCGCCACTATACAAAAGACTTTTCCCCTTGGACTCGCACTTATTCTTAAGGTAGGGCTTCCATCACCCGTGATACCGATATCTTCTGTAGGGTAGGATCATCATCGGTGAGATGTTTCTCTTAAGGAGTCGATGACTTGAATAACATCAATCCATAACTCTTCGTCTACGCTGGTACATCTTCAACGAAATCGTTTCAGTTATAGCCAAACCCGAGATTCAGATGTCGACGAATTATAATGTGCCAACATTGAACGATGTAAAAAGCACCGAGAACCAGGGCAATCGCAATGCGTAGATTACAATGAATTATCTCCCTAGCGGAACTGGCCCTTTCTGTGATCCTTTGGAAGTATTGGGTAATGTAATATTATAATATACCTCGTGTCACGGACTCTTAACAATAGATTAAAAAAAAAAAGTAAAATACGAGTCGAATTTACTTCTGAATATTCATTATATTTCAATATCATAATATCCAGTGATTCTTAACACTCGACTCGCGTAATAATCCAATTTGTAGGTAAAATAATTATTTTTAAGGTACGGATAAAAATGTCAAAAACGTGGTTTATCGAATTGTATCATTGTTTGATAACCACTATAGCAAATAGTCCGCTTGGAACGTGAAGCGGACTATAGGTCTTTTGACAACTAATCAGTATTAGTTTGGTGAAATTCGGGCTTACATCATGATCGTTTTAAAAACAACAAAGTTAAAACCAAAACTGATAAAAGATGGTTATGATTTTACGAATATACGGTTTTACGTATCAACAACTAATCAAAAATTATATTACGTAACATGGTCAAGAAATAAAAAATATTTTATTTTAATTCTAATAATAATTATCTGTGCTCTCTCTATATATGTATGTTCTAATTATTCTAATATGTTCTAATAATGTTCTAATTAGATTTATTATATAGGCACTATTTTTTAATGTTTTTTACTGTTTGAAATCTAAATATTATAATATCATATACATTGTGCATATTATATTACAGGGGTGGCCAGCGAGAAGAGACTCGCGAGTCACCAAATATATTAATAAATATGGATAAGATAAGGTATCGTATTTAATAAAATGTGAAGAATACGATAACAATAATAATCTCAAATTAAATGTTATCTTCATAAATAATTAAAAAATTACTCTTTGCGCTCAAAAGTTAATATCGATTTTTGGAACAACATGTTCTTGCGAGTTTTTATACTCAACCATGAAAATGATTAAATCTAAACATCGATCAACATTAACGGATGATCATTTAACTGAATTATTAAGTATTGCGTTAACAACATATAGTCCTGATTTTAAAAAGCTTACAAGCAAAATAAACACGTAACAAATAAGAAAATAGTCAATAAAGAAAAATTATATCAAGAACACTTTATTTTTACAAATTTTTTTCTATACACTGTAATTTAATAAAATATTATACTTATTCAAATACATAAATTCATGTTTTTAAATTTTTTTGTAAAAATGTTACGATAAGATGCGAGCCGCGGTTTGGCCACCCCTGTTATATTATAATGTTCTTATTATAAACTACAACAATTCAAACTGTTTGCCTCATAAAATGTCCTTACTACTTAAAATCGTCCAAAGTGTCCGCGGTATTCATTTGTTTGGATTGACCGTGAAAAGTGTGCATAATAATAATAATAATAATACAACTATTTATAATATTGTATCGTTTATGTAATATGCATTATTGGAACATCGCAGGTACCTTGTTCCCGACCAGCAAGTCTATAAACATGTGTGAGATCTTGATCACACTATAAGCGGACGTAGCATCAAATATACGGTTCTCGGAAAGAGGACGAAAGGTGTGCTCGGAGCTCGAACGTACGTCGTCAATATCAGAAAAACATGATCACCAACGAGCCCACGAACGTGACGTGTCCTAACCTAACCTAACCTGACTGAGTAGTCACTACTCCAACAACGGTAACACGATCGAAAAGACCGACCTGGAGACCACGTGCACTTGTGCGTACAGAGTCGTCTGTAACAACAAAACTTCAATGGTGATTTACTCGTTCCAGGCGAACAGTAAAGGTCACTTGAAGGTGTCCATGTCTGAGCCGAGCAAATCGCAACCCATAACTTGAATAACTACGCAGGGTCACTGTCCGACGGGGTGTAAGGTTTTTTTTTAATTTTTTTGCTTCGGATTTCCAACCTTTTCACGGCTTTGTGCAAGATATTTACTCTTCTTTGTTTGTACGAAGTAGATATTATTCGCGGTTCGTACGCAAAATCGTTTTATATAATACAATATTATAATAACGTACAGTGGCACAAATTTTAGAATTCGTCACTGTTAATGATACTGTTAATAATATATATGATAATTATTAACATAACATGTATTTCTTATAAACAAAAAATTTGATTAATAATATTATGTATTATGATTTATAGCAGTCTATTCATACGTAAGTATTTGTTTAAAAATAACGTTTTGTGCACCATCACTACCGGCGACTACATATACACACATTCAGCAAAATTAGATGATAAAAGCGACATTTTTGTTTGACTCGATTAGGTTAGGCTAGGTTTGACCTCGCAAAAAACTTACTAAAATGGAACAGCAGACGTTGTGTCTTTTGACGAAGTAGTTTTTACTCCACTCTTAAAATCATCAGCGTCAGAGTTGGGTGAAAACAAATCAAAATCATGGTTAATAAATAAAAGCACGAATAACAGTTTGATACTTGTGAACAAAAAATAATATTTTATCTCAAAAAGTAATAGTATAAGGAAAATCTAAGAATCATAAATATATATTTTAAGAGATAATGAGGAATTCGAAATAATCTCGAAAAATAATCGAGTAACGTTTATAAGTTACCATTCTTAGCCGCAATTACAAGTAATTAAAAAAATGTAATAAAATAACACATTATTATTGTTCAATTCACAATTTCTCGTATCAATAATACATCTACTTTAACACAATATATGATAAATTATAAATAATAAAATATTAGTACATAATACACGCGGAAAGCATTACAAAAATCGGCCTCGCAAATAAATAGTTGTATCCAGCCAACAAACAGATTTATGTTTTGCATACATCAGGTTGGGGGTATTATCCTTAAGGTGTCAATAAATAGTAGTACCAATTATTGTATTAATATTAGCCTTTATGTATTTTAGGCTTCATTAAAATGAAATTTACCAATATAATAGTATCACACTGTTATTGACACGCAAGTAGCGAGATTGCCTATGTGAGCCGCCGTGTCAATAATGTTCAATTATTTTGACGATTGATCACGAGTATTTTTAACTATTTGTTTCATTGGAAATTCATGTGTCGGTCAAAAGGTGTTAATCAAAAATTGACAAATATCTCTCAGATCTAAACCTCATATAGTTTTGAATTAATATAGTAATATTTATACTAAAAGTTATAAGTATAATAATAAACCAAAAATAAATTTTAATATGAGTTAACTGATTTTGATGGCGCATCAAAGAAATATCATAATATATTAATGAACGATCAATCTGGGCTTCTCCGGTCTTAAGTCTTAGGCTTGAAAGATTCAAGCCAGTGGCTAAAAATAAGTTATTAAGATCGTTAAAAATGAGAACAAAGCCAATCAGGAAATGCCATTTAGATGAGGACAAAAAAAATTACCTTGCATAAAGTAAAATACATTTTACTGTAAATTTAATTGAAAATTTTTAAAGAAAGTTAAGATATTCATTATATAGATACATGATTTTTAAATTGAAATCTATTTAAGTAATCTTAATATATTATTTAGACAAATGATAATTAGAAATTTATACACCGAATGAATTATTATGATATTGCTTCCATGGACTTCCGATGAATTCGGAACTTTTATAACATGGAGATCACTATCAAAAAATCATGTCTATATTGTCCACCCTTTGTAATATGTACAAAACATATGAAGTGATTCATTGAATATACGACAAACTAAACTAAAATTTTCTTTCTCTAAATGTTATATTTTCAATTTTAAAATTATTTCTTTTTTAAGGACTTATATAAAATGCGCATATGTACGTAAAAATAGCACTATAATTAAAAAAGAAGGAAAATATTTAACATGAATGACATGTAATGGGAGTACTGTTCATTGATTATCACTAATTTACATAAATTATGTACTTTAATTATATTTTATTGTCAGATGCTACTTCTTAATGCTTAATGATTTGAGCTTAAACGAAAAAATACAAATTTTATTGTGAACACTAAACGAGTACAGCAATGACAACCTAGTTTTTACAGCCCCCGAAAGACAAAATAAAAAGATTTTTTTAATTGTTTAGTTTGTTCTGAAACATATAAGAAGACACACTAAACAAAATTCAGCCAACATATATTGAAACTTACAAGGGCTTACGGTATGCCAGACGTATACAATTATATGATTTCCCTTTTTATTAGGTATACATATATTGTGATTTAGGGGCTTTATGCCACGCCAGAGATGCACAATAATAAGATTTTCATAAAAATGTTGAATAAATGTACGAGGACTTAGGAGCTTTACGCCACGCCAGAGGTCCACAGATACAATATATAAGATGTATAATATAAAATCATCCTACAATCTACATCCAATCTGACGTGAAAACTATCCATAAATAACAGGCCAATGAAGTAAAAAAACAAAGATTGCAAAATATATTCCAGTCAGGGCAAGTACAGAACAATGCCCGTTCACAATTAAGTCTTTCAACCAACAAGAGAAAAAAAAACAAACCATAAGTAACACATATAAATCCATCAAACGATGCCCAAATAATAATAGTCGGCATTAACATCATAACAAAACCACTCCACCTATGCACTGCATTTGCACATACCAAATATACGAACCACCATTTCCCTATTATAAAAATAACTTAGCTATGAACATATAAGTTTTACCCAAATATTTATTGTTAATCCATAACCATGATAAGCGTAAATAATAGAAAATATCGAAACATATTAACCAACACAATAATATATTTTATAACAAACACGTCTGTTCTCATACACTAAATCAAACATAACTAATATAATAATCGAACCTATCAAAATACATATTAACTTAATTCAATATTATAATTAGTCTTTACTCCATATAAATGTAAAATATTTCTACCGAGAACGCGGTGTCAAAAAATCATGTCTACCCTTTGTATTATCTACAAAATATATTAAGTAAAACACGGAATATACGATATACTATACTCATTGCAAGTTTAATTTTCTCTACATATTATATTTTCATTTTGAAAACTATTAATTTTTTTATTTAATGAATTATCTAAAATGCACATATTTAAAAATAGCAACATAATAAAAAAAAAGAAAACATTTAACACGAATGACATGTAATGGGAGAACGGTTCATTGATTACCGCTCATTAATATAAATTATGTACTTTAATTATATTTTATTGTCAGATGGTACACTTTAATGCATGATGATTTGAGCTTAAGCTAAAAAATACAAAATGTATTGTAAACACTAAACGAGTACAGCAATGACAACCTGAAATAACTACAACCTGCGGGACTGCTAGGTATTTTAACACATTTAACACTACATAGTATACAAATTTCATACCCGATATATACTTTCCAAGATCACGCATCAAGGAAAGTATATATACTTATGTGTCTGTCACTCATCGCGGGGATCGCCGTCTTCTCGAAAGCGGCCGTTTACCGTTAAAAATAAAAAACAAACTGTTAACTTTTTTTGCTTAAGAAACACATTCTATAATGAGCGAAAATGCATAGTTAGTTTAAAGTATAAATGAAAATGTTTAACAGACGTGAACACATAGAGTAACTAGTGAGGCGATTGTTACGTAATGTATTAAACATAGAATGCATGTTTGTCATACTTTCAACGGTGACACAATCGCGGCGCAGCGTGCTGACAACAATTTGACATGTTTATATTATTTATTTGCTACCTACAATTTATTCGAATATTATAAGAGATATTGACCGATAAAATATTAAGATACGTTTGATTTCTGTTACAATTATTACCCTTAAGGTCCAGCTAGATTTCATAACAATTTTAATTTAAACTTTTTCCATAGAACGCGTGCAATAATATAATATATATTTCATGACCATAAATTAACAACAAATTTACTTTCCTGTTATATATTACACATGAAAACTTTACATTTTTAATAAAGGTCATATTTAAAATGTACATCCTAAAAAATAACATTATACAAGTTAATAAAAATAGAAAAAATTTAATAAATATTCGATCTAAACGTTCGGCATGTAAAAAGATATTAAATAATGTAATACCCGGTGTAGTAAGACTTGTTGTGCGAATTATTTTTAAGAAAAGACAGAAAATAGTTTTACAAGAATGAAGGTAGTTCTGGTTGTTCTAAAATCAATATGAGAAGAGATGACTACGAAATGAATCTAAGAAGTGAATGGGGTTGCCAGATATAAACTCAGCGTAGTGCTGAGGGGTTTCTTCTCCTAGTTTGGGAGCTCGGCCAATCAGCGCTATTAGAGGTACGTTGATTTATGATCATCAGATCATCGTAAGCTTTACTTAGAGAAGTTTGAAATGTGGTTTTGTGAGCCTATGCTGCGTCTTCTTACCGATGTATGGTTTGTTGTATATTTTGTGTTTAATTTCATATTAATTTTACAAATGTATATATTACAAAGTGCTGAAAGGTTATTTTTGATACCGCGTCCTCGTGGTATTTTTAATAAAAATTTGATTTAAGGTTGATTTCCACGTATAATATTTTTGAACGCGTAAATATTATATACATTGGACATTTTTGTTTTAGTATGTGTACAATGATCCTTGTTCTTATAATGTGAATTTTACATCATATGGGTTGCATATGGTATATTTATGACATTTTTGTAATATTTCATAACATTTAAAATTTTTTTTAGAAAAATCGCAACATTGTTAATGAAAAGAAAAATTATAGATGCAAATCAGGGCATTTTTTAGTGATATTTTACTAGGTGTCCACTTTTAAAAAAAATTACCTTTATTTATTAAAAAAAAACAACAAATTATAAAGTTAATACAAACTTTGTTTTTATAAATTATATTTAAAAATACATATAATATTTCATTAATGACTAAAATGATTTTTTTTTCTGAAAAACTTACTGATGAAGTCACGATGCTTATAAGTGGACAAATCAGGTTCACGATAGCGTCTTTCTTTTTTATTTAAAAATGCTATAGCAGCGGGCCGAGGATCATAATGTGCGGTTCCAACTCCGTTCAATGATACATACAGACGATAATTAATGGTTTCTTCTAATAAGCTAATTTTATGATTAGTTTTTATTTGATTATAATGTGAAATCACTCTTTCTGTCGTCATTGAATGTGGGCAAACAATTAATAAAGTAACAAATAATTTTTGTAATATGCCACTAGTTTTAGCAGCTATAGTCCTTAATTTTAATGAATATTGAGTTCCTTTATTGGTTGTATCAATATTTGGAGTATCTTCTATCATTGGCCAAAAATCAGTTACATTATTAACAAACTCTAAAACTTTATCATGACCGAAAATATTTTCAACCAACTGACAGCCTGCTTCTATAATTTCTTTGCAAGAATTTGCAGAAATTAGTTTTATCATCTGACTTATAGTTTCATCTTCTTCGACGTTTAGGCGTTGACATAAAAAGTTCTTAAACGATAAAACAATTTCCTGTCTAACTGGACCCCAGCATCTGCGATTATTATTTACAAATGTATTATGGATTCGTCGATTATTATTATTTCTTGGACTTGGTACATCATTAACATTCTCGATTTCATCAGTATCTTCATCAACATCAATGTCACAAGGACTGAGATATTTATCTTCTATACCACCAGGTATTGGCCCATCAAGAATTAAATCTAATTTTCTAGTAGCAGAATCCCTAGTTGTTAAAATATCTGGTAAAATCAAGTTATCCTTTTGAAGTTGTTGTTGTAATGTCTGCATTATTTGTGTAATATCAGCCATTAGAAGCGTTATTTTAAACTGTAAAAAATCATTATACCACGTTCTTAACATTCCACTTGCAGTATTTTTATCAGTTTTGGAAAACTTCTTATTTTGTTCTGAGATAACATTATTTCCAGAATAACTTACATTCAGGAAGATTATTTATAACTGATAGTATTATATTTCTAGTATGCTCTGTAAATCTAACCTCAAAATATTTAGGAAATGTAACGAATTTCTTTTCTTCTCCAAATTTTTGTTTCAAAAGTTTAGTTTTTAAAGGTGCAGTATGAAAATATGAAGCTATGCTTGTCAAATTCATAAGCCATATTTTCATTTCAGGTACACTTGAAATAACTGATTCCATTGCCAAATCAGAGCGATGACAAGTACACCAGACTGTTAATAATTTATGCCCTACATGATCTTGTAAAAGTTTCCATAGACCTGTATTTTTTCCTGTATTTGCAGCTTCTCCATCAGTTGTAACCCCAACTAAGTTATCAGTGCAAAGACCTATTTGATTCAAAATTATTGTTGTAGCTGTTAATAAACCTTTAGCTCCATAATCTTCAGGAGAAATAACACCTAAGAATACTGTGAGAATTTCGGCTGAATTTTCTTTAGGTATATACCTTGCAGTTATAAATGTATTGTCTTTATTTGACCGATCTGAACTACCATCGACTTGAATAGCATAGCATAAAGCATTTGCCATGTTCTCAGATAATTTTTTCATTTCTAACGTACCAACAATTTTTAACATTTCAGAATAAACTACAGGGTCCCTGTAATGTAAATCTGAAGGAGAAGGATCAAAACTTTCTAATTTAGCATCCTAGTTTTCTTCTAATTTGGCTTGTACAGATGATGCCATCATGTGTGATAATGAACGAGCTGGCCATGTCCTAGCACTTGGAGTTTCTAATAAACTATCATTGTATACATCAATATATAAATACAGTAAATGATTAATAACTTGAGATTGATGATTTTTTAAAATTTTGATCCATGGATGACTTTCGCTTTGTGTTTCCCAAGCTTCTTTTCCCTTCTTTAAGTCTAAGGCGACAAGATGAGCTTTAGAGTTTAAATAATCAACTACTCTTTCCAATTTCTGTCTACTTTCAATTTGAATACCTCCAGACATTGGCACTAGTCCGTTTTTTGAATATTTAGAAATCTCAGATTCAAATTCTTTGCAATATATACATACCATATATGGTCTGTTACGGTTACCTATTGTTCTAGTTTCTTTTATTAGGCAGTTAAAATGCATAAGAAGCCATTCCACTTGTAGTTTACTCCCTTTATACCATACATCACCAGTACTACTAGTTCCATTGTTAGATCCATTACTATTATCCAAGCCATTATAAGTAGTCAACTCGACAGGCTCAACATCTTTCTAAAAAGCATTAAAGTCTATGAAAGCATTAAGCAATATGCATTTAATCTATCTATCTAACAAGCAATATAGCAATAAATATATTGTGAACTGTGAAGTATTCATCTTAATATGAATTACTTTATTAACTCTATACTTTATACTGATCATAAAACATAATATGTTAAGAAGAAAAATTTACCTCATTACTGCTACTTTCATTTTCATTTGTTTTTGATTTTTTGTTGAAATAAAACAGTAAATTCTTTTTTCTTTTTTCCATCCTTAAATTTCAATATTTATTAGTTTTAATATTAAAAATACGACGTGTTTACTCTCTAGTAGTCTAGTCTTTACAGTTTACACTACGTAGGTAATTTAAATTAAAAATGTTAAAGTTTATAATGTGATAATAAATAATGAAAAGTAAAACAGATTAGATAGATATTAGTATCACAGAACATATGAAATCACTTCGAATCAGAACTGACCATAGAGTAATACTCTATGGCAGCGTTTCTCAAACTGTGTTCCGCGGAACCCCGGGGTTCCGCGAAGATCACTTCGGGGTTCCACGATGCTTAAGTAATTTTTTCAACATTTTCAAGAAAATTACTTTAAAATTTCCAGATTAGTAGTGGGGGAAAAAGTATGCATCATAGTCGTCATTTAGAATCTGTTCATGGTGAACTTAAAGATAAAAATGTAGAATTCTTGCTCGAAAGCGTGACGAACTATTAAAATCAATTGTATGGTTCAAATTACAAAAACATTGAATGAAAATGCGACCGAGGCTTCTTATTTTGTTAGCTAAATTACCTTTAACACAATATTATTATACAATTATAATTTATTTGCGAATAATCCTAAAAAAGCTAAAAAGCTAAAAAAAAGTAGGGGTTCCACGTTAAGTGTGCATCAAAAAGGGTTCCATGAATAAAAAAGTTTAAGAAACGCTGCTCTATGGAACTGACACTCTCCGAAAATTCTGATAACAACCTAAAGGGCCACCAGTGTTGCCTTGCAAGAAAACCATTTTTATTTTCCAATAACAAAGTTGAAAAAAATTAAATCTGAAATAAATAATTAATAATATTACCAACTAACAACTATTACATTTTTTCTGGATCGTTTTGATACAGGATGTCAGGACACCCAGTGGGTGAATTATTTCATTACTGGGTGTCCAACTAGTCTTAACTGGGTGTCCATTTGGACACAGAACATATACTTAAAAAATGCCCTGTAAATTTTTTGCATTGCAAATTGTTGTTGTTATTTTATTTTTGACCTGTATATTTTTTGTTACACCATTATTTTTTTTTATTTATTTTACAATTTAAATATACAATCTGTAATGTATTTTTTACCACAATAATATGTGCTATATAATAGGTAAATGACTTGAATGGTATGAGATAAGAAGTCAACCGGGGATGCACTTTAATACATAAAACTTAAGAAAAATTATTAATTTATACGCACAAATATTGAAGTACTCCGCTTGCGAGGTTTCTTTTTTATCTAAAATTTTTTTTTGAATGGAACCACTAGTTTTGAGACTGGATTTTGATTGTTTTTTTTTCTTAAAATTGATATTTCTAAGATAGTCTTAAGTTTCGAATTAGGTAATTCACATTTTTTATTGTCTACCCGCTACCGTCGATAAAAATGATAAAAAAATCTTCACGTAAAAAGTTATTTTTCTGTTTGACTTTCCAATACACGGCAAAACTTTGCAAAGGATCGGAAAATTGTATCCCTCAATTCCTGTACAAGTAATTTTTCAATTACGTGGTCATAAAACGAATAGGGGAGTACGTCTCTATGGCTTCCACTTGTCAAATTGCACAGTATCAAACGTTTGTTGTTTTCTGATTCCAATTGGTTTGAGATGAATTCAAAATTCGGGCCTGAAAGAGTTAATTAATTAATGTATCACGGATTAAACATACCAGTGGTTCCCAATTGGTAGTCCACGGATCCCCAAGCGTCCGTGTGTTGATGTTAGGGGGTCCGCGGATGTGTAATGTGTAGTACTGAAAAAAAATTTTTATTTTACTTTTGTGAAATTATTAAATTCGTAGTCATTTGAAATTCTAGGTATTTTGGGACTATAACTATTGAAACTCGATTATAAGTTTTACAAGTGTACAATCCAATAAATATCTTTATACTGTATATTTTGGAATGATCTGTGTTAATATTATTATAAAAAGGTACATGTGTAAAATTAAAATAAATCATAAACATTTTTTTTTTCATTTTTATAATTAAACAAAATTGAAAAGTAAGTATACAAACCTTATTAAAAATCATGAATTCAATGAAAACCGAAAGTTGAACCGTCAACATTTTCAAAAAAATATGCCCTGTAAAATGGTTATCTTCCAAATTTTATAAAAATTTGAAAAAAACTATTTATCCGTGCTGTGCAAATAAAATCTATATTTACGAGTATATGTGACAAATTATAAAAAATTGCCGCACCGTACAGAACTACAGACTACAGACTAATAGACTATAGACCAATTCTAGATAATTCCATTCCAAATACCAAAACCTGAGAACCCTATTTATAGTCTTCTACAACATTTTTATGATTTATGACTATTGTCTATAATACTATAATATAATACTATAAGGAGGTATAGCATAGGTACTATATTGTAACCCATATCGATTAACAATTTCATATGAAAATTGAAATTTGTTTTATTTTCGGACGCGGAAAGTATACAACTATACTATATATCATGTATGTATAGTTAATAGGTATATCTCGATGGTTCTTTGTCACACCATCATCAATATAATTGATGTAATACATGAAAATATTTTTAAAACGTGTTTAAATTTATTTTATGATTTTAAGGTAAACAACATGGTTAAATTGTTTTAAGTATTTGAAAGTACCTATGAATACTTTTTTGAAGTATCTGTATTCGTACTCGAGTACTTCTTTTGACAAGTATTCAAATATGTATTTTAAATACTTTTGAAATCAAGTATCTGTACCTGTATTTGAATACTTTTAAAAAGTATCTTTTACTAGACTGCAGTAATTGTACATAGGTATGTATAAGAAGTTTGATTTAATTGAATGTATAAAACCATGCCTCGACCAGGACGGTTCCTTGCGAAGCCGAGTTATTCAACTTCTATAAAATATAATTATTAATTAATATTCTAGCGACAAAATATTCATACATAAAAATGGCCGGAAACAGTAGAAACCATAAAGTTTCCGCATCTACTACTAAATATCCGCGAGGAGCGCTACTAGTATTAAACTAGTCTGGGCGTCTGGCACGAGCATGAAGTCAGCCACGAATGGACGCAGTGCACCGCTGGTCGGCGGAAACGAATAACATAAACATGAAGAATTATTCCCGGTAAAAAAAAAAAAATTAATAATAATAATATCGTAAATCGTAATATAAATTCAGCTCGCTCGTTAATTGAGTCGGTACATTAACCGCGATGCGTAACCGACGGGCGGTCCTGTGATCATGATCGGTTTTCGCGTGAAGAAAAAACTGTGAGCGACTACTACAGCCGCCGACAAGATGATCATTCTGAAGCCGGCGTGGATATCTCACAATGGCATGCCGATATTTTCAATCGACATCCATCCGGACGGCACTCGGCTGGCCACTGGTGGCCAGGGCCGGGACTCCGGGCTGGTCATGGTGTGGAACACGGCTGCGATGCTCGACGAGAACAGTGAAAACGACGAAAACGTACCGAAAATCCTGTGTCAGGTGAGTAGCGTTGTCCGACGACCATCTGACTTGGTTCGGCGGAGTCTTGTCCATGTATGATGTGAAACGTTCGATTTTTTGAATGATTTCAGGTGGACAGCCATTTGGCATGTGTCAATTGCGTCCGATGGAGCAACTCGGGCAAGTATTTGGCGTCTGGCGGCGACGATAAGATCATCATGATATGGTCGTTGACAAAATATCCCAACAGTGGAAACGTTGTATTCGGCACCAAGAATATTGTGAACATTGAAACGTGGAAATGTATGTTTACCTTGCGTTCACACTCTGGTGATATACTCGACTTAGCTTGGTCTCCTCGTGACTCGTATTTAGCATCATGTTCTGTGGACAACACAATAATCATATGGAACGCTCAAAAATTTCCGACTGTGCATAAAGTCTTATCAGGTCATACTGGTCTTGTAAAAGGAGTTTCTTGGGATCCAATTGGTAAATATCTTTCTTCACAATCTGATGACAAATCTTTAAGAATTTGGAGAACATCAGATTGGCAAACAGACACTATTGTTACAACTCCTTTTAAGGACTGTGGTGGTAATACAGCTGTACTACGACATAGTTGGTCTCCAGACGGTCAATATTTGGTATCTGCACATGCCATGAACAATACTGGTCCTGTTGCTAAAGTTATTGAAAGAGATGGTTGGACTTATGAAAAAGATTATGTAGGGCATAGAAAAGCCATAAATTGTGTTAGATTTAGTAGTTCAATGATAGAGCGTAAAGTCAGTAAGAAGAATCATTGTATGAGCTTATGTGCTGTTGGTTCAAGAGATTCTAATGTATCAGTATGGATAACGGCTTTAAAAAGGCCTGTTGTTGTTCTTGAAAACTTGTTTCAAGGTCCTGTGCTGGATTTATCTTGGTCAAAAAATGGGTTAAACTTGTATGCATGTTCATTTGACGGAACCATAGCAATTTTAATCTTCGATAAGAAAGATATTGGAAAAGCACTTTCTGATCAAGAAAAAGATTCTATTTATGAAAAACTCTATGGTATATCTCTTTTAGAACGTCAAAATAATACTTTGCTTATTGAAAATCCAGCAATACTAAAAATGAATGGTTCACAACCATTTAAAATTCAAAAGGTTGATAGTCAAAAAGATGTCAAACAACTTATTAAAAATGTAACTAAACCTGCACCTATAATTTTGAAAAAACAAATTGAAACTCGTACATCTGATGGTCGTAGACGTATTACCCCTATTTTTATACCACCAACACCTGACAATGCAGAAGAAATGAACGTTCTACCATTCTCATCATCATGTGAAAGTAAAAGTCAGGTAGTTGTTGAACGAGTGAATAATATTATTGAACCTAACATAAGCAACAGCTGCAGCAACTTTAGTCAAGAATCTCAAAACCCAACGATTATTGATTCAACAATACCAAGGAGTACTCCTTCATCTGTTTTGCAAACATCTCCCAATAAAGTAGAACCTAAAAATAAACCAGAACCTCTTACATTAATATCAAATTTGTTTTCAACTAAGAAAATTAAATTCAATAATATAGAAAATGATGAGCTTTCAACTGATGTTAAACATAATTTTTCACAAAGTACTCTTCAAAAACGAAGATTTATTATTTCAAATCAGTATACAGATAGGGTTGTGGTGGAAAATGATGCATGCAGTACAATAAATGGGCCTATTTCTAAAATAAAAGTCTTTTCCAACAATGTTATTGCTTGGGAGAAAGTATTTAGCTCAAGTGTGGTAAAATACTGTTGTAACAAAAGTTTATCATTAATAATTGTGGCATTAAGTAATTGTACTATACACGTGATAGGGTCCAAAAACGGTTCACTTGTATGTCCACCATACGTTCTATCATCACCTGTAACATCCCTTAGTTCCAATAATATCTACTTATTATGTATGACACAACACTCTCTTTCCGTATGGGATATTGATAAACAAGAATGTATTTTGTACGAAGAAAAACTTAACAATTTAATTTGTTCTAATAAAAATAAGCCAATTAATGTACAAAAATGCATGTTGACAGAAAATGGAACTTCAATTATTACACTGACAACTGGCAAGTCGTACATGTTTTCTATGAGTGCAAAATGTTGGATGATGATTGGTGATAGTGGAGATGCAATATATTCAAATTCCTCTCAAAAAAATAAACATAACGGTTTGAATAAGACAAGTGGAAAGTATCCGTTGAGTGTCATGCAAGCGTATTCTTCTAAATATAAATCAAATTTAGATTTAAAGGACACCGAAGGAATAAGTGAATTGTGTTCAAAGGCGTTTTTAGAACAACAGATGTCGGCAGCCTTGGCTTTAGAGTCGGATAAAGAATATAAATATTGGTTGATGGCCTATGTTTCTTTTTTAACTGAAAGAGAAGATAGTGAACGGTTACGATATTTATGTCAAGATTTGTTGGGGGTTTCTCATGGCTATTCGAATCATAAAAAAGTTGAAACTATAATAGGTATATCGAAACATGAACTTTTAAAGGAAGTATTAGTTATTATTGCTGGTTCAAGAAGTACTCAAAGATTATTCACAGAGTTTCATGACCAATTGCAACAAATGTCTCTTTAGTAACGACTGATTTAATAATTATCTTGTAATTATTGCAATTATTTATATGAATTAAGTTTAAATTAATTTTAATAGAAAAGTGTGGCTGTATAAAATGTATAATGTTTCATTTTATACATCAAACTAGAGTATAATATAGAATTTTGTAAAATCCTTTAATTTTCAATTAAATTTTCCAGATGTAGAAACAAAAGTTATATAATATACTGTTTGGATAAAATTAAAATTAGCTGTGTCAAATCTATCTTTCTATCTATTGTGTACATTATAAATCCTGCTAATTTGTAAAAGTTACGTAATTCAAAATTATAAAAAGTTAACGGCTTTAATCATGTTGGCAAATTTTTCAATTTGATATGAAATAAACATTTGAATTAAAAGTATAACATAAAATCATACATAACATTTTACCATCTATTTAATTTATTTAAACAATTTTATCAATTCAAAATACATATCAATTTAATTGTAAAAATGTTTGATCCTAATAAATTATGTGAATTTTAAAACCAAGGAAATAACTTATGTAACCTTGTAGTATATCTAATGTAATTACGTTGTATATCATAATCAATTTATATCCTAACTGAGGTGTTGTAGTTCTGTTAATCATAAGTACTACAATATTTTGTATTAATAGAAGTTGTAACGAAATATTATCTATTATTCTACAAAATTTATTTAAAAATTTGTTTGTAAATAGAAAACAAAAAATTGTAAATTTTGTATTCAATTGTAGTGTATCTATAGATATTTTTTTGTAATTTAAATTATAATTTTTTTAAGTTATTGTAATTAGTAATTACATGAATAAATAATATGAATGAATTTATTGGAGTATATATTTATTTTTTAAAGTGGAATCACAATTTGTAAAATATACAAATTAGGTAAATATGTATAATTTATAAAATAACATTTACAAATATGAATATTACACTATGATTTTTTTTAACATCAATAATTATCATCCCAATAACAATTACAATTGGGTGCACAAACATAACCAATAAATAAAAAAATATGTATATATTATATAAATAATAAGCAATTAAGTTCAATTTGTGAAGCGGAAATGATAAAACAAGATTGTGATAGCAAAAGATTAAAAACAAAAACATACAACAAGTATTTTAATCATCCCAATCACCTTCTGTGTCATCTACATCTGCTTCACTTTCAGATTCATTAGGAGGTAACATGGTTGACGCCATTCGATAAAAGACACCTTCTAAACCACTATCGTTTTGCTTATTACTACCAGAAATCCCTTTCCTTCGCATTGCTAATTTTTTATGCAAATCAGCCATCAAGCCACCACCAGAAGGAACTTCATCATCATCTATTTTCCTATCACTGACTGAGCGCAAGTTTGCTTTTTTTAATCCCCCTGCGTTTCTTATTTCATCCATAAGTACACTATGTGTATTGTCATTGTCATATATCTTACTGATGTTTTGATCACTTTTCAGAGAACTATTAGAGTTTTCAATATTTTCAGTTTTGCTCTGATCAGATACAACATTTGATGACAGTTCAAGTTCAGGAGGTTTAACAATATCTTGAACAACTGATTTTGAATCATCAGCGATAATGTCATCGTCTTTTAAATTGTCCAACTCATCGAAACTTGGGAGATCTACTACATTGGATAGTTGGCAAGCAACTGGCGCATTGATGTTTACTATTTCATTAAAACATAATACATCGCCAGCAATTCCTGGAAGATCAGGTAAATCAGCTGGCACGTCAATAGAAGGAACTTCTTCGGACACTGGTGTATAAGAAAAGTCAAATTGGTTCTCAATTTCATTTAATGGTAATGTTAATACGGGCTTATTAATGTTTTCATCAACATTTTCAACTTGATTGTTTATCTTCTTCACTTTATAAGGATTTGATAGAACGTAACTTTTATATAAATTTTCGTTTGAATTGAATAATAATAAGGAGCTTAGATATTTTACATCATCAGGTAAACCACCTAAGCCTTTTGTAACTCTGTTTTTCAATATTTTACTACTTTCATTATTTACATGGTAAAACTTTAGCTTATCGGACGGATCGTTGGATACGTATATTTGATGATCGACTTGAATATTTTTCACAATTTCTGACTTTACATCAAAATCATAACTGTATTCGTAATCTTTATGGCAATGTGTGGCAGGATATTTAGAGCTGGAGTATACTTGAATGGATTTTTTGATACCGGACAATCGTTGTACTTTGTTTGCTACATTGTTCAATTTATCATTCAGCTTCACTATTTCCAATTTCTGTGAGTTTACATTACCTCGCACGTGCGCAAACACACAATCGACAACTTTATCAAGACAGTCCAACGATTTGATTAATTGTAAAATGGTCTCCTCGTATCCTAGGTCGTACGGCAACAGTGGTACGTTCGCTTCTTTGTTGATTCTAACCATTCTCGCACGAAATCGGATAATTGCGACAAAAAGTATACGCGACAAAGTGAATCAAAACATATGAGCCCGAAAACGAAATAAGTATTGTTTCATCGCCTCATCGGAGGAAAATAAGGCAAATGCCTATCAGCAATGCAAGTATAATACAATTGCTAAATAGTAAATAGTAAATACACCACAGTACCACATCTTACATAATAGCATCACAGATTATAACAGATTATATAATCTGTGATAGTATTATACTTATTATCATTTATCGTTGTCAATATTTATTTGGGTAGATAGTATGAAATCACAGAATAAATGAAATCAGAATGGACACTTCCTAGATGTAAACAATATCACTCCGCCATGTTTTTGGAATCCTAGTATATTATCAGTTTAAAAGATAATAAATATATTAAATGATACTGAAAATTCAAAATATTGAATAATAAGTTTTATTTCATATTTGCATTGAAGTTTTGACGGATCACGTATATTTTCCTTCTATACTTAAAATTTGAATTAGACATTTGTTAATATTTTATAATGGGAGGAATGAGATGTGCTGCACAAGGATGCAAAAATTGCACAACAAATAATAATAAATGTATTATTTATCATCGTTTTCCTTCTATGAAAGATCGGTAAGTGTTTGAATAATTAAATTAATCTGATTTAGTGATTTACTAATTTCATAACTAATTAATATCGATTTCATAATGTTAAATGTATTGGCTTGTTGTAGTTGTATTGAATGGCTTAAGGCGTGTGGAAGACATGACCTCCTAAATACACCGATCGAATCAATTTATCAAAATAAAAGAATTTGTAGTGTTCATTTTGAATCAAAAATGTACTGTAATCCAGAAAAAACACGACTATTACCTCAAGCTGTGCCAACTTTATTTAGTATATACTATACAATATCAAAGTTTAAAATTATACATATTTTAGAGTTTATTGTTAATTTATATGTAATTGTTACAAAATGTAGACCTTAATTGTGAACTGACAGCAATTCCAATAACACCTGAAGAATCGACTTATAATTATGAAGAACCACAAAGATCAAGTATATCTAAAATTTCTGAAAATTGCCAATGTTAGTACTAAATTATTTACATAATGTACCTATCAAGATTTTTTATAATTAAATTTGCCTTTTTAGTGGATAGCCATGTAACTCAAGAAACCTCAACATCTATCATCAGCGAAAACTCACTCGCAATAACAACTGATGGATCAACTTGCAGTACACTTTCTGCTTCTTCCCAGACATCTCAAAAATTATCTGTTAATACTCCGAGGAAAAATAAGTTAAAGACTGAAGTATCACTGTTAAAAGCTAAGTGTGCTAAATTAGAAAAACAAGTTGAAACATTATCTTTAAAATTAGCTGAGTCTAACCATTTATTAGATAATTTTAAAGAGATATGTGAAATACATCTTCCACCTAATTTATCCATGATAGTTATAAATTTCATAGCTCAAACTAAAAAAAATCCACATGGTTAATTTAATTTATTCTGTGGTATAATCTACAGCCGTTGTTTGGATCACTACTTTTTGTTCCAAACGTCAAACAAAAGGACTGCAGATCAACTGCTTTGTGGAACAAAATCTGATTACGTTTCCTTATTAGCTCACATAACGATAACTATATAAACTACAAAGACTAACTACATTCGATTATTTTTAAAAATAAATATCAATGTATTAGTAAAATGTATTGTACACTTTTTTTCTATCCTTTTTGACTTTTAGCAGATAAACGAAAATGTAATTTCAAATTAAATTGTCATTTGCATAAGCTGTAAACATATATATATATATATATATATTAGGGTGGTCCTTAAAATTGAAGATTAAAATTTCAACTGCGCCACCTTCGAATTTGAAACTAAACTATAAAAAAATAATATCTGTATAATTTTATAACGATAGTTCAACCCTAAGACGTGCCTCAAAAGGGTTGAAATTTCTTTTAAGAGGGTGTATTTTCGTTTTTTTTATATACCTAAAAAATTATTGTAATTAATAAAAAAAGTGTACATCATATTATTTTTAGACAATGAATTTATTTAAATTAGTATTTATAATGTACAATTTTAAATTGTTATAAATTTTCAAATGTGTTTTGAAAGTGTACTTCGTTTCGCGTCAGGATACTTATGCCGGTAGTCGTAAACTGTCTGCATCAAAAATTGTTTTTGTTCCTCGTCTTTAGTAATTTTGTCATTGAAATCAGTTATTAATTTTACTCCCCTCTCAGCTGCATCATTTACAACTTTAACTTGACTAAGTACAGATATACCTTTTTGGTAGTTGACATTTTTGTACCATTCCTCTGGGTTTTGGTTAAGGAAATCTGTAGCAATGTTAAACCTTTCAAAAAATTTCATCGATGAACTGTTGATAAAATCAGAAATTTGTGAACTTTTTAGCAATGTTAAATTATTCATCGGGGAAATATAACGTTTAATAATTTCATTTCCATCTTCAATCTTAAGTGAATCTACCATTTTTATTTTCATTGACAAAGGAATATTTGAATCAAAAAATGAAAATGCTGCTGCTTCAGGATTTAGATACCACAAATGACTACAAAACTTTTTTATTGCAATATTTGATATTTGTTTATCAATATTTTCATATTCAATCAGACACTGAATAAATAAAATATCTTGGTATGGGGCTTCAATTGCAACATGTGAACGAAACCATTTTTCAATGTAAACGGATATAATAAAAATACTAGTATCACGACATGCGTTTTCTTGTGTTTTGGTCATATGAAATTGTTTTCTAAAAATATATATTTTTAAGCAATATATTGCTTTAGACATCCATCGAGCGTGATGAGATGCTCCAGGAACTCGAAATGATATACCACGATGTGGAATTCCACCAAGAAAAATTATAGACAGTTCTAACAGCTCTCTGTAATCCTCTCTAAACTGTTTTTCTTTAGAATGAGTTAAGGCAAATTCAAGTACACGTTGTTGGACATCATTGCATAATATTAGGCTAACATCATCATTTTCTATTCCTGGATTAAATTTTACAGTATCTAGTTGTCTTGAAATTTTTTAAAAAGTTGTATGTTTGGCCCAGAGGTGGAACCAAATTTCTCTTCAAAAACACTTCTTAAAACTAGTTCATAAATATGATGTCGACAAAGCAAGTACAGCAAATCTTTTTCAAGACGTTGTTCTAATAATACGCATGCGCCTTTTAATCTACCGGTGTTTGAAGCTGTAGTGTCACAACAAACAGCTATAACTGAATTATTAAGATCCCATTCTTCGATTAATTGATACACGTTTATAGCCTGTTCTTCTCCTGTTCCTACTAATAACTTAGGGACACCGAGTAGTTGTTCGTGATTTCCACATGAAATAATTACTGGTAATCGATCTACAAGATTTTTTGAAGTTAACGAAGGAAGTAATTTTCCGTCCCAGTGTATGACTGAACTATTAAACAAATTTATTTGAAACCCTTGACGAAGATTTATAGCCTGTTCTTTACGTAGTTTTGAACGTTCTCTGTGTATTGACGAGCGATTAATGACCAAACTATCGACATTTTGACCTAACGCTTCAGCTGTTGCCATAAGTAAATGAGTTGCATCTCTATCACTAACCTTACATCTATCCAATGCAGCTACGAGTTTTTTAGTGAGAAACTGTGTTGAAGCTCGTTTATTAGTAGAAGGACCAGGTAAACATATTGTTTCCTCGAAAACAAAATTGTCATCGTCGGTATCGCTTTCTGTCGACATTAACTCGGCCGTTTCATCTGAAAATATTGTGCGCAAACATTTAGTATAGTTAAATAAGTTAAATAATAAATAATAAGTTACTAAATACTTACACAATACATTTATTTCGTCATGAGCACGTTTTTTTCTATTTTCTGATTCTTGAAGGCGTATATACTTTTTTTGTTCACTTTTGTGTGAAGTAAGATCAATTCCAATTAATGATCCTGGACGACCTTTTTGCCGTTGACAATTTAAAAATTGTTTATCTATTTCATTACTTATCATATTCATAGCATCAGAGTGTGCTATGTCAAAAAGGTCCTCGAACTTATCAATAAAGATATTTTCTTTTTTTATTTGCGTATCAGTTCGCCTGCACGAATTTTTTTGCAAATTTCGCCATTCGTTGTACATCGCTTCTAATTTTGGTATACAATGACGTATTTCTCTGTTCGGAATACGAGCTTTTTGCCAAAATATTATAACCTCTTCTATGACTAATCGAGCACTATCTCGTAGACTCAATTTGACTTCACGCATATTATGAAATAAAACCCTTAGAACTTGTTTATTTGAAGGTAATTTACAACCAAAAAGCTGATGTGTAGTATGTTTAATTAAATAAATATTTTCACGCAAATTAATTTTGCCCGTCATATTATTACAACACTTTAACATTAATTAAAAAAATAACAGAAAATATATTATAAATGAATAACTACATTGAACTAACGTATAAACGAACAAAATAACGCAAGAACGATATCGTGATCGACGACCGTCCAACAACTAAATACTAAAAGCATAAACAAGCTTTATCACTATAAAGTATTACCTATTTAATAATAATCTGTAGAGTAGACGCTAAAAGTTAATTGAAAAATCCCAATGATAATTTTGTTTAGTTATTCACTATACCTAATCTTAATAAAGATATAGTAGAATAATATAGTGGAACACCAAAGATTATCTACAATATCTACTAACTACTTACTTAATTTGATTAGATAGTAAAACTACGATGGTTTAATACCTAAAAACCCAACGTGTTAACTGTACGCCTAACGCTGTTAACCGAAATAATCATGTAAAATATAATATTAAATACGAGTTTTTTTTATTTTGTGTTGGAATGAGTAATTAAATAAAAAAGTACAGGTTACATTTTTTATAGCATATTTAATTTAAAAAATAATATGTTAAAACACTTTTTTGCCTAACTTAAATATTTTAGGCCGAAATTGTAAAAATCGAAAAACCACCCTTCTTTGAACTTCAACCCGCTTGAGGCACGCCTTAGGGTTAATCAATATTTACAAAACTTCACACAGATCATTATTTTGTTGTTTTGAACAAATTCCAGCGGTGGCCCGATCAAAAATTTAAAAAAAAATTTCATCATCAATACATAAGGACCACCCTAATATATATATGTATACCATTCACCATTAAAGTTTACATGCCTGCACAAGGTATAAACATAGATTAATATACAGTATATTTAATCTAGGGTATAAATTAGTAACAGTCTATACACTGAACACATTTACCTGCTGATATTTTAATCGTTATATTTAACCAGTCTACTTTTTAAGTACTCGAATACGTATTTAAAATACTTCTGGAAAAAAATACGTAGACTTAGTATTTTGAATACTTTATCAGAGTATCTGTATTTAAAATCAAATACTATTTTCAAATACTTATTAATAATCCAATCACATTAAAATAATAAACGAATTGGTTAGTTAATATTAATAGAATTTATCAACCATTTATCCGTGCTGTGTAAATAAAATCTATATTTACGAGTTTATGTGACAAATTATAAAAAATTGCCGCGCAGTACCGACTAATAGACTATAGACCAATTCTAGATGATTCCATTGCAAATACCAGAGAACCATATTTATAGTCTACAGCATTATTATGATTTATGATTATGAGTTATGACTATAATACTTTCATAAAACATATTATAGGTACTAAATTGTAACCCACATAGATTAACAATTTCATCAGAAAAATTGAAATTTGTTTCATTTTTGGACGCAGATAGTATACAAGTATACAACTATACTATATATCATGTATGTACTCGTATAGTTAATGCCTAATGGGCAGTGGCGTACATACGGGGGGGGGGTCGGGTCCAAACCCCCCCCAGGACCAAAAAAAAAAAAATGTGATATTATTGATGAATTTCTTATTAATTATCATCCGTGATCCGTGTATACACGAACCCGGACAAACAATATGACTATTGAGTAAACACTATACTTTACCAACAACGAAAAAAGATTTCATAACGAAATTATGGTTGCCGTATATCAATCAAAATAGGCACTTGATCCTACATAGTCAGTTAATTGCATATTAATATTTTCATTATCTAGACCAGCGGTTCCCAAACTTTTTCAGCCTCGGAGCATTTTTTTAAGGAGAAATTCCTCGTGGAGCCCCAAGAAACATTGAACGTTAATTTGCATTTGCCTGTGCTGGGCGAGTATGGAGCATAATTAACACGAACTGTATACATATGGAGGTCAAAATAAAATTATATTTATGAATAAAGGAAACAATAGTCTTAAAAGAACTGGAGAAAACAATGTCTATTATTGAATTCTACAAAATTATTAAATTTTTGTGGTGTAACGAACGGAACCCTTGAGAAACCATTGTGGAGCACAGTTTGGGAACCGCTGATCTAGACCGACTCGATCAAACAACGGAGGTAAAATCGATTACGTTATAATCGTTGAATTTCTCGTGAGCGACAATAATACGGTAAAATGGATTCTATTTTTATAGCACTATCGTAAATGACCATGTTAAAATATTTAATTATGAATTATAATTTCGTTCATTTTGTTCTATTCTGGCTTCTGCCGTTGGAGAAGTTTATGTCAACAACCATTCTTTGAACTCCATAAACCAGTATTTAGTTAAGATTAATTTGAATTTATAACATTAAAATTAAAACATTAAACGTTTAAAATATTAAAATGAATTATAAATACACAAGGCTGATCGAGTTAATGATTTTTTTTTTTTAACTCAGTTAAGTTAATATGCATACACATATAGTGTATATATATATATTGTATTTTTAAGTACATAAGTTACCTAATAACTAATAAGTAATAAATAATAATAAATAAGTATTATATATTTTAGTTGTCTTTCAAACAGATATTATTTTTATTATAATCACAATTATTATTATCACATCATTATCATTATAATTCGATTTCGATATATTTTAGGTTTTGAAGTTAAAATAAATAGTAATCATGCCTGAAAATAAACAATCGAAAATACAATCATTTTTTTCAAAACCACCTTCAATAATGAATTCATTGTCAAATTCATTGAATGCAACTCAAACAGTTATAAGTTCCTCTAGTTCCTCATTACCATCAACTGTATCTGTATCTGATACACCTATCACTCAGTTCACACCTTCGACTACAGATATTAATCGTACATCTTCCAGTTACAATATTTTTGACATTGCACATTACACAAATAAATTGTTAAAGCAAAGTGAAACAGAAGAAATTTTGAGCATAATTTGGGTCCCTGATTTTAATTACAATTTTCCTATCAAAATATGATAGGAATAATTGATACATAATTGATTATTAGGAAAATAGGTAGTTTTAAAGGGAAGGTTTTAGTGTTGGTTATTTTTTTAAACCCCCCCCCCCCAGATCAAATTTGAATGTACGCCACTGCTAATGGGTGTATCTCAATGGTTCTTTGTCACACCCTCCTCTATATAATTGATGTAATACACGAATATATTTTTAAAACGCGTTTAAATTTATTTTATGATTTTGAGGTAAACAACATGGTTAAATTGTTTTAAATATTTTTTGAAAGTATCTTTCATGAATACTTTTTAGAAGTATCTGTATTCGTACTCGAATACTTCTTTTGACAAGTATTCAAATATGTATTTTAAATACTTTTGAAATCAAGTATCTGTATCTGTATTTGAATAATTTTCAAAAGTATCATTAAATAAGTTACAAGATTGTTTTTAACCAACTGGAAAAATTTCAGTATTTTAATAAATTTTAAGATAAGGAAAGATTAAATTTTTCAATGTCCAGCGTCCGCTATTATAACGTAATTTCAGTTTTCACATAAAGTAATATGCCTTTGCTGAATATGTGTTGGCCTAAAATACTAGGAAATGTATCAATGAATGTGAAATATGTGTACAATGTACATACTTGTCCTTTTTTTAGTAACCATGCCGTAATTTAGTTATTTGCTGCTCAACCCTAAGAACATAATGGTCGAATCTATAACATTAATCATTAACATTTCTTGAATTTTTAAGAAAGTTATACATAGAGTTTATTTAAAAACGGTTTATTAAAATACCTAATATTATAATAAAATTTGTAATTATTTGTTATTGTTAATTACTACTAATTTGAGATAACGTAAATTTTACATTTTATATAGGTACGTAATTTGAATTTGAATACAGTATCTAGTTGGCTACAGTATCTATCAAGCCACATCACAATAATTCTTCCTTAAGCTTACTTAAAACAGCTAATCATAAATAAACGTCGTGCTCGAACCAAATGGCTAAGTACAATTTGAAAACATGATCAGAGAAACTGTCAGATTGCCTAGTCATAAAAAAAAATATAATTATCCAACTAATCTTTTAAAATATAAACTGCATATGCATGAATCTGAACACTTTAAATTGTTTATGAAGTCTTTGCAACCAAATAACGGTTCACTTTGGAAAACAACCAAAAGGCTCACCTGACACAAGAAAACGGACTATTAAGCCATTAAGTAATTAAGCAATTACTGATAAGTGATAAAGATCAAGCTACATTTTTGCCTCTCAATTATAGCTGAAATATTTCAACCTAATTCGTGCATAGTTCCCGAAAACGATTTCCATGTCGAAATTTACAAATTTCTCTTGGCCCCTTTACCTATGTCACTACCCGCAAAACCAATTTTTCCAGGAGAAATTCAATTTTAATTAAAAAATTATCTCCGGGTAAGGCACCCAGCAATGATATCATTGCAAACAAAATTCTAAAAAATCTATCTCTCAAAACTTTAACTTTACTCACCCACATTTATAATGTTATGCTAAGATTGTCACACTTCCCAACAATTTGGAAATTTGCTTTAATTATACTTATACATAAACCAAATAAGCCTAAACTTATCTTCATTATACCGACCAGTTTACTTGCAGTTCTTGGTACACCTTTCAAAAAGGACCTTCTGAAAATATTACGTCCAATCCTTCAAAATAACCATATTATACCAAATAATCAGTTTGGATTTCGCAATAGACACTTTACAATTCACCAAATCCATCGTCTTACTGAAGAACTCTTGACTTCTTACGAATGCCAAGAATATTGTTCTGGGCTCTGTTTAGATATTGCCCAAGCGGCCAAGCATTTTACAGAGTCTGTCACAAAGATTTACTATATTAACTAAAGTTTTTCGTGCCTGCTTCCTTCTATCTTATTTTAAAATCATATCTACAAAATAGTTTCTTTGTCGAATGGCGGGTAACAATCTATCATCTACCTACCCAATATATGCCGGAGTTCCACTGGGCAGTGACTTATCTTCTGACCTATATAATGTTTTTACAGCTGAAATCCCTCAATCTATTAACACCTTTCTAGCGAACTACACAGATGATACCGCTATTCTCACCTCCAGTTCAAATCCCAACCAAGTTTCGAAAATACTCTAGCATTAAGCAAGTAAATTCGACATATGGGCTAAAAAATACAAGATCAAAATTAATACTGACAAATCTGTGCGAGTTACTTTCACTTTAAAAATATCTCTCCGTGAGTGCCCTCAATTAATCATGAACAACATCCCCATCCCTGTCCAAAATGAAATAAAATACTTAGACAGTTAGGCATAATACTAGATATAAGACTAACTTGGGGTCCCCACTTAAAGGAAAAAAGAAAATCAGCAAACAATAGACTCCATCTCCTTCAACCTCTCCACCACCTCCTCTCTACAGCTTCAAAATAAACTACTTATGAATAAGACAATCACAAGACAAGTTTGGTTTTGTGGAATCGCAATCTGGAGTCCTGCCAAGCAGAGACGGCGCCAGAGTATTTTTCTTAGGGGTGCGAAGTGGGGCAGAATACATTTGTACATGGGCTTGGGTCTCAACAATAAACAATAAACATGTGTTATGAATAAAAATCTCGATATATTTTTTAAGTATAATATGCCTATTAATACAGTTTATAATCAATAATCATTTAATATAATATAGCAAGAAGTACGAATATAGCACGTGAACGTAGTTCGAACTATGAAAGACTATTATTCAAATGTATAGTAGGTAGATAGAATAATCAGATTATCGCATAAAGATAAAAAATTAAAAATAATACTAGGAAAGAAAAACCAATAATGATAAGATTATTATTTCTTACATAATCATTAACCATTATAATTTGAAAATATAATTTCCTCGTATTATATCATGAAATATTATGAATAATACTATACTTCAAAGCCAACTATGTATACCTAACGTGACCATACGTCCCGCTTTCGAGCTAAGTGTCCCGCTGTCCCCAAAGAACCTAAAAATGTCCCGCTTTAAGAAAAGTCGACTTGTGGTAAGTATTTATTGATCACATATTATTATTATTATTATACTTATTAATATACTAGTTCCGTTTTTCTGTTGCCATCTTTTATACAATTAGTTTATGTTTTTTTTCCAATAAAAAAATTGTTATTTTTCGCAAAATGATGTGGTTTCCTTATTAAATTGTACAGGTGTCCCGCTTTGAAGAAAAAAAAATATGGTCACATTATGTATACCTAAACATATATATATATATATATATATATATATATATATATATATTTAATATACATTATTTAAAGACAGCATATTTGTACTGTATTTATTGCATTGGAAAGTTCTATTACAGTATAACGCGCGGAAATATCAAACCATTTGATGGCGTTTGCTAATCTCTTCGCGCTAACCTCCGCGTGATTTTGATACCCGGGGAAACCATAATTTGATATTTTCGAGTCGCTTCGCGCCGCACCGTGTTCGCGTTGCATTCATAATAAAACTTTTTACTATAATTTTTACTATATAGGAGGGGCTGGTGGTTGGGCTGCTCATTTCCTTCGGTGGGCTGAAGCCTAATAATGCCTCCCCTTAGCGCCGTGCCTGCTGGCAAGCCATCAAACATCACGCCAATTCAGCAATTTCAATCAATTGACCGCGTAGTACGTTTTAAACCTTTTCATAAACAACGACTTAAAAATAAGTACCACCGAACTTACCAAAATTATGTACAAACGCTTCCGCCAAAAATTTACATACGCATAGCAATAGTCTAATATCCTAGATGTGGTGAACATCTAGGATAGTCACCCTCCCAAAACACCCATCACGCGTACTAAAGCGTATATGGTGTAGAGACCTATTAAATAAGTATGTATAAGGTGTTACCAAAGGTTTCTGCCTCACCACGATACTCATGTTATTCTAATCTTATTTTGTAAACATCAAATTTACTTATTGCAATAGTTGTAAATTTGTAAAGAGATTGTTAATTGTTTTTTCTTATAAGAAAAAAAGTCTACATCTGATTTTATCACTACATTGATATCTGTTAATATTGTTATCAATAAATATCTTGAGACTTGAAGTCGACTATAAACACTTGTGTTAACTATAATAGTAACTACTGCCTACTGGCTACTGATAGTTTACGTATTTATGTTCTAAGATTTTAACTTTCATAACTAGAATATATCAAAACGTTTATATAAACTTCTTTGTTTTTAATATTTTGTTTGACTAAAAATGGCTGTTGATTCTAAATATGCACATTTAAGTGGAATTGTGAGTATACCCTGAGTAGATAATTATTTATCTCTAAATAATTTTCGAATTTTATTTTAACTGTTGATGTACAAACTATAAGCGATTAGAAATTACAAGAACACTGATTTGTAGACATTTTAATATTGACACGTTTGTAATAAATTATATTATATAATTGGGTTAGTGTAATATGTTGTGTTTTAATTTTGTAATTAAGTCTTACCAAGATTTTTATATGTTGTCACTAATCACATAATATTTTATTTATTATCATCTCAAATAAACTTTAAACCTATTTTATAATATACATTAAAAATAGAATACCTATTGGCTATTTCCAATGTAGAGGTTATGTGTATTCATTCAAATATGGTACCGATATATCAGTAGAGTTGTGAACATTTATGATCAATGTCGCACAACATATATATTAGTATCCATCCTATGAAAAATGTTTTAAAGTTGAATATTTAATGGTTTTGTGCTAATAAAAGTATCTTATGGGATTTTGAGAACCTATTATATTTATAAAACGTACCTGTAAAATACATTTTATCAAATTAAAAATGCCTAGACTAAAAATTGCTCTACTGCCATGACCATTTCTTGAAACAAACTTGTTATGGATTTATTTTAGCAAATTAGTATTACAGGTGTTAAGATATTTTATTTTACACTAAAATTTCATTTTTAAAAATTATTTTAGTTTCTTGAGAATATTTAATTTTTATTATAATTTTTTTCAAGGCTTATGATCAACCTGATGTCTATGAAACTTTTGATTTGCCTGAAGATGACCAACAGCTTGATTATGCAGAAGAGGTAATATTTAATAATATCTACTTACTTATAATATACTATACAGACTTATAAAATTTTAACAATAATAATTTCAAAGTTAATTTTTTAATACATAGGTTTTTTTTAACATTTTCATTCAGAAATAATTTATATGAAAATTATGTCTCCAAGTTTGTAAAATCAAAATAAATTGTTCTTATTTTAAAGTTTTCCTGAAAACAAATCAATTTATTAAATATAATTCTATATGTACTTAATATAACTTATTTTTAATGAAGGATAATGAAGATATTAGTCGTATTAAAGTTGAACCAACTGAAGCCTTTAAACGATTTAAAGATGAAGTTTTAAGTTCAGAAAATATTGATTTTTCTGATAAATTGGGTAGATCATTAAAAACTGGATATAAATCAAAGTATGTTTTTGATAGTTTCCTTTTCTTACATTGATTTTTATTAATATTATTTTTAAATATTTAAACAGTGAACAGTGGGAATTGGCAGCACATGGAGAAAAAGAAACCCCATTACAAAAGTATTATAGATTAAAGTTGGAAACTGAAGAATTGGTTCAAGAAATTAATTCATTGCAGGTTAATTTTTGGATTTAAATATTTAAAAATAATACAAATTAATTAAATATATATTTTATTCTTGAAAATGTTAGAAATTCTGACCAAGTTTCAAGTAACATTTTTCTAAGATTATATTTTTAAATTTTTGGGTTTTCATAGAATATTAATTTTTACGGATCAATGCAAAATTAAATTAAAATAAAAATTGGGTTTTTTATGTAAGATGATTTTAAAATCAAAACTGGCTGTTAATATTAACACATATTATATAATAATTCTCCAGGCTTTTTTTTAATAACTTAATAACTGTATTATTTTTTTATAATTCATTAGTTATTACTTATTACTTATTAGTATGGCAGAGAAGTTGTAAGAGGTAAAATTTGAAAAACATGCACCAAAAAAATTGAAAATATGCAGAAAAAAAATTATATTTAATTACAATTATTTAACTAATGAATTATTAAAATTATTTTTATTATACAATATTTAATCATACTTTTTTAATTTACATTATTGCATTGTACAACTAATGTTTTTTTTAATATTTTCTTCATCGAATAATCGCTGATTAGTATAGTATTATCTAGTATATTTTTTTAACGAAAAAACTTTTCGACATCTGTAAATAGAATTGGTGCATGTTTATAAAATGTTAAATCATTTCTAGTTAGATCTTCTAGTAAACTCTCCATTGAAGAACTTTCTCTGTTCAAAATTTTTAAAATTTTCAGTAGAACACCGAACCCATATTTTTTTTTATAGTATAATATAAAAAAATAAATATTAAAATAGAATTTAGTAATTTTTTCTCAAAAATAACCAAATATGTGGAATTTTCACGAAATACGTATAGAATATGCACAAAATATGCAAATCATTTTACTTATCTGCCCTACTTATTAGTAATATACAAATAGACAATTAATTGTATGAGCTGATCTTATTTTTCATAATTTAACTCACAGTAGCTCTATTGAGTATATTGGGAGAAGTATAGGTAGTAAGTATATATTTTTTTTTTATTGGTATGTTGAAACATCTAGCATAAGAGCATGGTTTCATTAATAAATCCGCATATGGTCACCCATCCAGAAATTAATATACTATTTATTTAATTAATCTGTAACACTTATGTTGTAGGAAAATAAAAATGATCTTGATGAACAATCATGTGCTAACATTGGATCTCAAGTGCAATCAGTTTTACTAAAATTGTCTACATTGAATGTAGAAAAGTCCTTTGAACAACAATTAGGAAAGTTAGGAGCATCTGAAATTGATAATTTGCAGTAAGTATAATAAAAACAGACTTTATTTTTTTATGAATAGTATGTGTCATTGGACATATGTTTAATTTTAACAAATCAGTAGAAATAGTTAATTCTTCCAAAAAGAAAAAATATATTATTTAATAACTTTCTTTTTCTTCTACTCTGGGTGTAGCTATGAACTTAGAGTCCAATCACCACTAAAATATCATGCCTCTTATCATTTTCTTGAACAAGCTTTTTCCAATTCCCTAATACCATCACTTTCATGTCTCAGATACTCTTCTATTCCATCTATCAATCTTTTTCTGGGCTTAAATAACTTTGGCAATAGGCAGTTTCATTTATTTTTCAAAATGTACCTATTCTTAATAGACATTTTTAAAATTTCAATTTTACAAAAATGATACATATCTAAATTATTCAATAAACTATTATAACATGGTATTGATAAATTGTATGACATTATAAATTTTAAAATTAAATCTTGCATGAAAAAAACTAATTAGCATTATTATTTTTACTGCATGTGTAAGATGTTATATTATGTAGGAGATTGGTATATTTATTTTTTCCTAATTAATTTTAATGTCTATGAAGTATCAGTACTAAGATATTCTGATATTGTTAATTAACTCTTAAATGTTTATTTATAATTTTAATTAAATTGTATATATGTTTTAGAAAATATATAGAAACAGTTACTGATTTGTTAAAAAAACAACCAGATATCAATGATAAACCACAAGCTACAAAGGAAAATGTTTCTCAGGCATTAAATTTTCAAGCCCTTATAAGACCTAATAGAGCACAACTTGATCAAGTGTCTCAAATATCTCGACTGGAAGAACGTTTGCGTAAATTAGAAGGAACAATTGGATCTGGTGCTTTATCATTGGTAAGATCATTTTTAAATTGGTTTTTGATATATTACTGAAATATTATGTTAAACTGATTTTAATTAATGGAACAACATTAGGGGGTGACTCTTGTTTATGAAATAACTTTAATAAATTTGTAAATTGATGATTGATTTTAAGTTTGCAGTGGTATTACTAAGTATATTTTATATTTACAGTTTTATTCTGTGGTAGTTTAATAGTGTATAAACATTGATTAAAATTAATTATTCCTAACTGTATTTAATTAATGGTATGAATGTAAATGTATTTACACATTTTTAATGTTGATTCTAAACTTATTCTTATGTTTAAATATCTTTTTGATTGCATATTTAACATATTTAAAAGTTTTTATTTTCTTACCATTATCTAATATGTCTATTATTAATTTTTAATATGTCATACTAACATGACTATTATAAAAATGTTAAATGGTTTCAAAAATTGTCATAGGCCACTTGTCACTGAAAAAAATTGAACTTAGAATAGATTGCCTATAAAACATTTATAACAAAGAATTGAAAACAATATTTTTAAAGATTACAGTAAACTTAAAACATTTTACTTGACTTGTGTTAAGACATCAATGCGTGTAAATAAATATGTAAATACTACATACCTTGTTCACGTATAATTTATTTACTATTTCACTCAAAACGGTCAAAACCTGGTTAAGTGTTTAAATGGTATACGTTGGACTTATATGCTCATATACCCTTTTATATATTTTTTCACCACTGAATAAACTTCATTAAAGATTTTTTCATAAATTTTGGAATCTTTAAGTTACAACAAAAATTAATTTATTATTGATGATATAAATTATAATATACTTTGTATAATTAAATTAATAATACCAGTATACCTTTTTACTTTTTGTTATTACACTGATTGTAAGTGCTGTATAAATGTACAGACTATGGCTGACAATAATTGTACATATTTAATAAATTCTCAAAATATTATTATACTGTTGTTGATCAATTCTAATCAAATCTTTAATTATTTCCAGAAGCGGTTAGGTATTTGCGAGAATGGTGGTTTAATTGAAGCAGTTCGTCTATTATTGGGACAGTTATCTGTTCTAGATTCATCTCAATTGGATGCAGTTGATACTCGAGTTTCTAATTTATTACCTAAACTTGAACAAACAGCTGCTAAATTAGATAGTCAAGATCCTGAAAAAGACAAAAAAATAAATGAACTCTATGAAATTATTTTACAAGCAAAACAAGAATCGCATTTATTACCAGATGTCTTGCAAAGGATGGTCGCATTAGAATCATTGCACCAGAAAGGTAAGAAATTAATCAATAATATATATCACCTTTGAATAAAGTATCATCTAGATATTTGAATACACATTATTTTAATGAATAATAATCATTCTATAATAAATAGGAAATTATCTAGATAAAAAAAAGTTTTTAATAACTCATACAATTTAATGGTTATATTTTATTACAGTTGGAAAATTAGTGGTGACCATTAGCAACCTCAGTGCCCAACATACAGAAAATTCTCAAAATATTGAAAAAAATGAAGCTTTTCTTAAAACTATCGAATCACATATAAATGAAAATATGATAAAAATTAACTCTAATTTGCAATCACTAAACACACGAGTGGAAGTTGTTGCAGAGAAATTGAAAAAATCTGGAGATAAATCTTAAAACCAAATAACCAAATTTAATAATATATATTTTAAATAAAGTTTATGATAATTTTATTAATTCACTATAACGTGTACAATATATTATGCTTACTAAAATGTTCATGCTTAATGAGTCGAAATAATTTGATTATTTAATATTAATTACATTGCTATTTATGCCCCATAATTTTAATATAAAAGAAAAGTATTTTACTTACATTTTTTTTTTCACAATTTATATTTATGTATAATGTATAAATGTCTCTAGGATTTTATATAGGTTTTTTATTTCTAGGCTAGATCCTGTATTAAATGTTTGACAAAGAGTACCTAATAAACTAATATCAAAAAAAGTGGACATTTGAAATGTATCGTAGACTATTAGGTTGTTTATTATTGTCTTTGATCAAGCATGAGGTAGTCTTATTTTTAAAATTGGTTCTCAAAACCAAAGGTGTGCGCAGGGGGTATGCAAATGTATCAATTTGTTTCGAGAGATACCAAAGAAAAAGAATAACCAATATAAAATTATAATAAAATTGATCTTTAAACTCATTAACAAATATAAAATTATGAGGTTTTATATTTTTTTTCTCACAATAATTGTTTATTTATTGTAAAATTAGAAGTCAGGATGTCATTATTTTTCAACTATAAATTAACTATAAAATACTGATAGCTATTAACTGCCAGCCCACCATTAATTATTGAATTTTTTTTAAAAATAGAATCGGATTCTTATATTATTTTAATTTGATGAACAATTTATTTTTGAACAACAGCATTGTACTCAAGATGTTTGCCGGTTAAGAACTATTACTAGTTTTAAGTTGCACGTTTAAGCGATAATTTAACAAATTAACTTTATTGAAATTAAAATTAAGGGGTATGATGCTTCAAGACAGATTCTAACAACTTATAATTTTTATACTATTTTATAATTTTAACTATAGAACAAGAAATGCAGAAGATATTATTGATGAATTCAAAAATTCTGATCAACACAGAATGGTGATTAAATTTATTTTGTTTTTTTATTTTTATGTATGTTCTTGTAAGAAACAAAAAATTAAAATTTTGAATTTTACATGTTGATTCATCTGTTTAAATGTCAAAAAATGACTTGTAAGTAAAATTTAAAATGGGAAATATGTACTGTTTTAATTGAATTTAAAACGTGTAATTGTCGTAAAGATTTTGAAGTGTGTAAAAATAATTATAATTTAAAGAATATTGATGTTAAGGTTATTTAGACATCGGAAACGAGAAACGGCGGCGAGCGGACGGTGGTGATATCAACAAGTAGCTTGGTTTTTGTTTTGTGCGGAGTTATAAATTGTAATCTACATATTTTTATAAACACGCTCAACTGAAATGTTAAAAGAAAACGATTCGCCGCTCACGGGAGGGGAATGCAAGCTGTGTGTAAAATATTGTAGTATCGTACGACGTACATTCGTATAAAGTATAATGCGGGCACATTAGAAATGACCGAGTGCTGACGAAATGCAAAACGCATGATGCAGGTATCTTTTCCGTTGAAAGTTGGAACTATCGGAGCCCGGAGGTAAGTCCGCGAGCTCGGTTGTCACTGATACTGTTCACTATATGCAATGAATTAATGAATAATTATAATACTGCAACGAAAATAAATGGTTTGGCCGAAAACAACGATTACTAATTTGTTTTTCCCCCTTTCCTTTTGGTTGACATAAGGAAATTTGAGATCTGATAAGTACAGGGAAAAATCTATTACAAGGAATAACACATCGAATATTATTCTCAGGAAAATCAGTTTTTGGGAAAAAATGGGAAAATGTAGGAAAAAAATTAAATGGAAAGTTACAACCAGGAAATTAGTAGTAACCACATGGAAATAAAAACCGAGAAAATACCGGTTACAACTTTCCCGATAATAATTTTCCAGTCTTTTTTTTTTTTGTATTCTTGTTTTGTTTTGCACGTTCCCGCGAAATTAATTTTCCGATAAAACTCTTTTCAATTCCTGTAATTTATGTTGCCAATTTTTAGTGTCCCGTGTACACGCGTCAACGGAGGAAAAATCAAAACCGAAAGTTTTTCAAAACAATCGTGGAACTACGAATATCATGTTGCGTCGTCGTGTTGCAGTAACTCGTACGCTAAATTAAAAACCCAACGTCGGTAAAGGCGAAGCTCAACGGCGTCACGCACCACACACGGACCGCCGCGATACGGTGGGGGAGCTGGTGAGTTGCCCACACGGTACGTTACGCGCGGCGTGTGCGCGTTCTAGCCGCCGCGGTGTACGTGCGAGAGTGTTTTCGTGTGCGTGCGTGCGTGCGCGCGCTGTAGCGGCCGTTGTTCCGCGCGCCGGAGGTGGTAGCGGTGACGGCAAGGAATCGATGCAGCGGTCACGTGACGGCCGCGACCCAATGGCGGCCCGCGGAACGTTGCAAACGGCATTCCGGTCTCGGGCGCTACCTATGTACAACGACCGTAACCGCCATCGTCCACCATTTTGACGTCGGTTTCGTATCACATCAACACAATTTTGAATAAATTTTTATCTTCGAAAATTGCGTGTTTCCACTACGATAAGTAAGTACGAAATTCGTGCGTCCCGTCGCCGCGGCGTCGAATAATTTTTCTCCGCGACATTTTCCTCCTCGCGCGTGTCGCATGCGGACAAATAGGCACCAACTTGCGCGGAGCGTACCCGTTTTACGGTTGTCCGGCGGCGATTATAGTAGGAGTTCCGAATTGAATGTGAAAAAAAAAATAAAGACGCGTCGGTGCGTTCGTGTGCGTGCGTGCGTCCGAGCCGTGAGTGCGCGCTTTTCTCTCACGTCCGCGATCGGTCCAACGTCTCGCAGAACAAGGTTTCCGTTCGTTCGATTACCGATGCGATAAAATTTAGGTTATAAAATTTGTTGGTAGTCGTCACCGCCGCTCGTCGTCGTTGCCGTCGTTTTTTTTTCCCCCCTTGCCGAGCTTCCGAAAGCTTTTCGTTGATAACAGAGTTTTTGCGCGTATTTCAAAACGTGTTGTTGTTTCGCCGCTCGTCGTTCTACAGTGTTTTACCAACAAATCCGTTGCGGTCAGTATGCTGTAAAAAATATGGCGCCATTTATTTGTTTTACACTCGGCAGCCAGTTTAGATAAGCGCTTACGCCGCAAACAAAAGTGTCGGTCGAATAGGTAAATATATGCTCCGCAACGTTGAGACTCCTGTCCTGTTGTTCGTTTGTACGCAATTTCGCCTAAGTAACGCGCAAACTCTGTTCGCCGTGAACACGACTGCGAATGTACGCCGCCAAATTGTCGCATAACATTTTGTCAAAACAATACATGTATTCGTAATTTGTGCTTGGCCTTAGAATCGTATAATGCTTACCAGCTGCGTACATCTATAAGTTCGGTATGATGTATTCCAAAGAGTTCACATTGAATCGTTGATCCTTTCATATATTGCTGGTACTTTCGGTAAATATTTTCCCAATCTTTTGCATCTCTACACACGCCGATTGACATTCACTTTCATTTGTAAATCAAATTTATTTGTACAATTTGTTCTGAAGTAAAAAAACTTTTGGTTGATAATCATCTTAGAGTATTATACTTTTTTACTGATTATTGTGCGATAATAGTTGGGTTTAAATCTTATACCGTTGATTGTTGGTTGATTGTTGGAATTTGAAAAATGTTGACAAATTTCCTTATGCACTTATAATTCTTATTATTATGAACTTTTTATATTAATTAAAAAAAAAAAAATTAGTAATAAAACAACATTTAAGCTAAATATTAATTGAAATAAATTATTTGTTAACCCTTAAGTTAAAATTGTATGCAATTTATGCATTAAGTATGCTCCTCATTTTTGAATTAACACAATCAGAAGATTAAATTATGTTCGGCTTTTACATTCCAATTTTTTTATTATTAGTAACTACCTACAGTTAATGCACAAAATATTTCAATGTGACGTTTTAACTTTTCATAAATAACTAAAGATTTTAAAATTCTAAGTCTTACTAATTAAAACCTGAAACTATTATTCCAAAGTTTAAATATATAATATATTTGTTTTTTTATTATTTTATTATGAATAAAATCTTAAAATTATAAATATGTATATTTATTTAAATTCATATATATTTTCAATTTAAAAAAATGTTTTTAAAACATTTTAATATTATTGATAAAATTATTTAAGGTTTACAATTCTTAACTAAAACAATTTAGGGTGATTTCTACATAAACTGCTATATGTCATAAGCTACTTGGGTGTTTTTTAATGTTACCTATCTTTTGTTTATACATTATTTAAATTTATAACATAGGAATTAAGACTTAATTCCATAATAAATGGTGGAGCTAACTAATCATTTTCAATAGAAAATATAAGTCTATTACATATTTTCAGGATTTCAGTTTCTATGTAAAGATAAAACTAGTTATAATGAGTCAAGAAGTAGATGAAGCAATAGTTACAAAAGTTGACGAGGCTGAAACAGATGGAACTGGTAATTTATTTTAAAATAATGAAGTTCCTATCTTTGTTTTAATGTCATTTTTGTTTTTGATAGCCATGAAACAAGAACTTACCAATGTAGATGTATTGGTATGTGGTTTATGTCATGTAGGATTTCATTTTGTTGAAGAATTCCAAGAGCACAAAGTTGGCGGAACTTGTAAAAAAATATCTGCATTTCGAGACCAAAATTCCGCGGTACTTATCTATTCAGCTATTTCTTATTTATTACTATGAGATCTGTTATTAATTATACTTATTTATAATTATTTAAAAACAAACATTTAAAGTTCATGTTATTCAGAATTTCTTAATTTCTCAAATTATAATTAATAAAAAAAACATAATTAGTTGTTATACTTTTAAATTAATCATAGTTTAACTACATTTTGGTAAATAGTATCTTCCAACTTTAAAATATATTCTTAAATATAAATAATTAAATTCTTAAAATATTGTTTTTAAATTTTAAATTCTTTATTGTAAGAAAACTGATTCATTTTTTATAAAATTGTTCAATCTAGGATAACAAACCCAAAATTCTTGGATTTTTACTTTGGAAAAATTCTCAAGCTAAACATATTGGTAAATTCATGCATAAACTTTTTATATTACACCTGTAAATGCTTATCATAAATTTTTAATATTTCAGCTGAAAATCAAGAAGCATGGAAAGTGTATCAAATGTGGTGCACTCTACCTGAAAGTGTGAAAGACAGTTGGATAGAAGCTGGGAAAACTATTAATACGTATGATGAGTTTGCAAAAACTATCCCTAATAAGGTATGGATAATCTTTTTTATATTATATTTTATGCATGTTTATCATGTATTATTTTGTTGATTTTAGGTTATTAAGCTTGAATCAAATTCTCCCAATGGTAGCGTAGAAGATCTACCACCTGTAGTTATGAAACCTAGTGGTGAATTTCCTTCAGGTCAAGAGTTTATAGTTGAAAGAGTGGTTGCACGCCGGTTTAATCAGAAAAAGAGAGTGTTTGAATATTTATTGAAATGGGAAGGTTATCCTCCTGAACAGAATACCTGGGAACCTGCTGACAATATGGCAGCATGTGTTCATCTTATAAAACAATATGAAGATTCTTTAATGAAGAATGGTTTGGCTTCAACTCCAGCTGGAAAAAGACCTGGGCCTGGACGCCCACGAAAGATTGAACAGATTCAGAATATTGGAGGAATAGTTAAACCTAAAATATCCCAAACACAAGTTGAACAAATAGGATTAGCTGGGTAAGTTTTAGTGTAATTTGTTAAGTATACTTTTAATGATATAAATTGTATATTGATGAAATAAACTTTTGTCAATTATAAAGTCATCTCTAGTGAGATATAAAATTGTTGTTCGACTACCATGATATATTTTTTTAATGAACAAGAGGTACATTTTTCTTAAACACTTGTGTGGTATTTTATTTTTTTTTATTTTTCATTCTTTAAAAATTGTTACTAAATAAATGTTTTGCTATATAACAGTAGATCTTCACTTTTTATACTATAACATAAAAAATGAATATAACAAAAACAATAATTCTGATTTTAGTATTTAAAAAAATATTTTGATTGTAATTAAAAAATTGAGTTATAATATATTTTTCTTACTATTTTCTACTAAAAAGGAGGCCAGTACGGACCAGTAAACAAAAAGCATTTGATCAAGTTAAATATTGGTGTGGTACCATGAAATCTAATGAAGAGCCAGTTGAAAGTAAACAGATTCAACAAAACACACTGAAACGTGATTATGTTATGCTAGAAGAAGAAGAAGAAGATGAAGATGTTCCAGTTTTAAAGAAAAAATACTTTCATCAAGATTCTGAGGATGAAGATTGGGATGATCCTACTTTGCCTAAATCAAATACAATAATGGATGAAAATGTAGAACCTAATGTTAACTTAGGAAAAATAGTTCCTAGAGGTAAATTAATTCATTACTACACTGTATAGATATTATACATGAATGGTAGAAATTGTAATCAATTTGTTTTATTTTTGTTATTTATTGAATATTAGGTTTTGAAACCTTGAAGAAAATCATACCATTTTATTATATTATTCTCTTTCATAATGGTTATTGTATGTAATGGTAATATTTTTTTATTTTTATTTTTTTTACTCTTATTAGGTCAACTAACAATGGAAGAACGTATTAAATACAATGTTTCCAGAAGTATCACTAGACCATCAGTTTTTCCTGTGTTAAAACGCGAGGAACGTGTTAAAAAAATAAAGAATCATTTGTCTCATTTCAATAATGTCCATAGAAATTCAGATTTGGGTTTATTACAAATTTCACCGCATTTAACTCAAGTACTATATTTGTTTTATTTGAAATGTTTTAATAACGTAATCATTTTTAATGGGTTGTTTTTAGGTTACTTTGGCATCAATGAAAGGCTTTGTGAAATTAGAAACTAATCAAGTACCACAATCTGGTATTTATTTATTTTCTAGTATGGATGGATTTACCAGATTAAATGACAGTGATAAAACTCACACTATGATGATGATGATGAAACATCGGGATGAGCCTAAAAAAGGTAAAGTAGTTTATACTGATGGAGCTCAAGCTCTTCTGCCACCTAATATGCCAAAGAAAACCCTTGATCTGGCTAAAGCAAGAGAAACTGTGCATCAGGCATCTCCCTTAATGAAATCCTATACTAAGAAGTAAGTTTATTATAATTATACTATTATTACTTAATAGTTGTTTGTATCAATATTTGATTGTATATTTTAGACAATTTGTCCCGCCTACCAAAATCCAAGCTGCTGTGAAACCCAGACCATTTTTGCATAAAGTTGCCGCAGCTAATCCAGAGTATGAGAAGTCTTTGCTTCAGGTATTAAAACAGAAATTGGTTTATAGTTTATTACTCTTATTATTACCATTCTGTCTAAACCCGTTTTATCCTTTATTTTTTTAGAAACATCAACAAGGATCTTCTGGAATTAAAGCTCATAATAATAATATGACATTTGTTCCAAGACGCACTCTGAATAATAGAGTACAACAAGGTAAATAAGTTGATTGTATATGCTTTTTTTGAATTAGTATTTTATTTTTTTAATTTAATTATGATTTGTTTAAGTTAAAAAATACATTTAAGGTTGCTTTTGTTTTTATTTATTCTAAATATTATGATTGCTCAATATGTTTTATCTTTAGTTTGCACTTATTGTTTAATAATTTTAAGCTGATAAATACATTTTATGTATATGAATCTAGTACATAAAAGTGATATCTAATTAATATATCATGAAGTGATGTTCATTGTCATAGATGTTTAAAATACTATAGGCAAAGATAAAAAAGATAGATTTGATTTTATGAAATGAAAATTTATAATGTATGTAATTTTTATATCTATGACTTCCTTTTGGATATTGCATTTACATTTTAAACTCAAATTAAATTATGTTCAAAACATACAAATAAATCTATATAAAACAAAAATGCTATATAATTTACTAATAAATATTCTATTATATTTTTTATAAAAACAAAAGCTATTGTAAATAGTGGGTCTCAAATAATAAGTACCTCAGACGTGCGAAATTAATCGCTGCTGTTCATGGCCAATATTTTCCAGGTGCTTACGCTTATAACACCCCAGAGCAGTTAGAATTTTGGGAAGACACGGCATCCGACACTGATGACGGCGGCCTGTCGGACCATTTCCCATCAGAAGGTTCTTAAAATTAAAATTTTCTTTTGATACAAGTTTTTCACATTAGTTTTTGACAGATTTTTGATGACTTACATCTTGATTCAGAAATTTAATTAATATACCTTGAAACATTTTTAGTAAATAATATAGCTTTAGAAAATGCGATACTATGGTCACGACAGCAGCGGTTAATAGCCGCAATAAAGAATAGGTTTTTACCTAAAGCATTATTATGACGTTTGTCATCAAAAGTTTGTCATGACACTGAACAATCAAAATTTATATTATTAATTATTTCAGATGTTTCAATTCCACCTAATAGTCCAAATAGACCATTAACACTTTGTCCTTCAACTGGAAAAAGGTTAATGAAAGCTGAAGGCGAAAAAACGCCAGAGCCTACACCACCATCAAGTCCTAAGTCAATGATAACTCTCAATGATACATCTATGATGAGTAGACAAAATGATAACTCTGTTTTACCAACACTTATAAAAGTAAATAATTTTTAATTTGTAGTAAAAATGAATGTAATGATTGTATTATATTTTTCAGATGGAACCTGGAAGTGGAAATTTAGGAAATCAAAATTCAATGATGTTGTCTATTAATGAACCTGAAAAAGTAAATTTAAATCGCACACCACAAATGCAACATCATCAATCCAGACAAAGTTTTGTAAACTATAAAGACATTCCAGCTGCTTCCAACTCTGGCATACGTATGAAAAAAAATAATACAAGACCCAACAATAGGTATATATGAATTTATATGAATATTTTTTATTTAGTTAAATAATTGATCTTCACTAATTTACTAAAATAATTTTTTTAGTAACAAGTCATTACATGTGAGTTCTGGAATTTCAAAACCTCATAGCTCGCTAAATGTTCCGGCAAGAAAAATACAACAAAAACAGGAAACACAGATAAATCAACAGTTTCCGGGCCAGCAGGCTTTACTTACAGATGAGTCTGGACGTTTAATTTTGTCTGCTGATGATACAGATAGTATGATAACCATTACTGGAGATGATGGCATGCTCTATCAGGTAAAGCTATAGAAACTTCAATACTTTTTTGCAATTTGCTTATTATAATTTTTCATGTTTGAGGATATTCTGTAATTTTCTATGTTGAATATTTTGAATGTGTTTTTTATTAGGTTTCTGCTGCACAATTAGCTGCTAGTGGGGGTACAGTATTATTAGCTGGAAATGGTGAAACAGATGGGCAGCAATGTGTTTTTCTTACAGAAGATGGAAATAGTATGATTCAAACTAATACAAATCAAGAAGGAATGATAGCGCTAGATGACTTCGGAAATTCTGTTGGCCAAATAATGCCACAACAGGTATGTGTTATTATTCCTTTGTGAATTTGTATAATAAACTTGAAATAAAAATTTGAATTATTATTTTTTTTAGCTTGATTTAGCTAACTTGGTCACCGATGATGCTGGAAATATGTATATGAAAGATAATGAAACTGGTCAGTACGTACCTGTATCAACTTCAGAAGATGGAAGCCAAGTTCTTATACAAACAGGTGGTGAACATTTTGCCCAGGAACCTCAAGTTATGCAAGAAGATCAAGGAGATCAATTGGTTGCCCAAATTGTTGATGCGGGAGAGCCAGCTCCCGGAGGCATGTTTCATTCTGTTTTGTTTTAGTTATTTTGTTTTTGTATCATTTAATATCTAATAAATATTTTAAATAGGTGGTCCTCGGAGAGTTGTATTACAATTACCTGACGGTAATTTAATGGTAACTGAAATGGATGAAGAACAATTTGCTGCTCTTGAAATGGATAAATAGTATGTAGTACATACTATGTACTATAAAATGTTAATACATTTTAGGAAGTGGAAAAGTTGATGTTTAAATTTTTTTTTACATTATAGAATAACTATTAAAACTACACTGTTCTAATAATATTTTATTTGTATTAACAGTATAATATTATTTTTTAAGGTTTTAATATCTTTGTTGTATGGATGTTTCAAACTGAAAAATTGTTATTAATAACAAAAATAAATATACTAATTGAGATGTATATTTTACCCAACAGTTAATTCTATTTTTAGGGATTATTAATAATTTTTATTTCAAACAAAGGGCTAATAATGTTTTAATTTTAATTTTTGAACTTTGATTAGCTTAATTTTTCAATTGATCAGTGATATAATTATTTTATTGTGATGATGACAATGAAATGTCATCAGTATGAAATGGTAATGAAAATATTTTTAGTGATATAGTTTTTTTTCATTTAATCACTTGTTTAAATAAAAGAAATAAACACTTGTAGTTTTTTTATGTAAATTTAAATGGTTTTGGTAACTGATTGGAGAATCAAAACCGTTATTTTAAAATACTTATGGAATTAGTTATGTATTTCATGTAAATAGACTAGTTTATTGATAAAGAATATTTATTTATTTTAATTTTATACTATATATTTTGAAATAAAATTTGAACTAAGTTCTCTTTTATACTTGTAAATAAATGGAAATAAAATTAATTAATATTATATCTGACTACATTTTTGATCTTATGAAATATACCTATGAACAAATGAACCTGAAAAAATGACTGTTATTCAGCTGTTGATAATTGTTTTGTAAATGTACTTGTTTTTTCCTGTTAAACATATACTAGGAGTTGTGTGTAATTATTAAGTCAGTGTTCTACGAAAGTATTAAGTGATAAATTGCATAATAAATAAATATAGTTAATAGTGTAAAGGCTGTTCATTTAAAAATTCTTGAAATGCCAATAAATATATTTTGAAAATGTAAGTATAATAGTATGTGTGTTATGAATTATTTAATAATTATCACTAGAAATCATGTGAAAGTTAAAAATTGTGGAATTTATTATTTTTATATATATCTCATTGAATTGAATCATAAACAATTTTTTTGTTATTGAAAATTCCTATTTTAAAATACTAATAATAAAATGAGAAATGGTACATGGGCATACTAATTTTAATTTCTTTTCATTTGAAAGGGGTTTTCTGGGTACCTGCAAAAAATTTACTTTGATTGATGTCAAGAATAAAATTACCGAACCAAAAGAAACATAAATATTATTGAAAATTTAAATAACTTAAATATATTTAAAGGTTTCTTTACTGTCTTTGGTTTCCAATAGATCATTATGTATATTTATAAAATGTCGACATTTTGAGCTATTTAAAGATATTTGAGAATGTTATGTTCCTAGCTGTAACTTTTATAAGAAAAAATTTTTATCGGCGTTTGTATATAAAATGTTGACAAAAAGATAAATATTACGAAAATCCCCTGCATTTACGTAATATTCATACAACTCGCAATTTTAATGCACAACACTTGAATATTTACTACAAAATGTTCATAAGATTTTCTTTACGGTAATTTAAAAAAAATTTTACCATAGTCACAAAAGTTTTTTAAGCGTTAGAAAATTAATTATTTTTTGTGTCGTCAGTGTACACACGATTTCGACTAGAATGATTACTCAGAATTCAGATCACCACAATCATGGGATTGGAAGTATTATCTAGTTGGTGCTTTAGATTTTAAGGAGGGTTATTTCAATAAATTATCTTAAAAGAAAAATACGAAAAGTAAAAAAAAAAAACCTGCAAAGTTTACCACTTACCCTCTTTCCATGAGAAAATTTTTTTCGAGACGTTGGGTCTTACGTTTTAAATACCGATTCCGTCCAAAATATTAATAAATTTAATTTTGCTGTAGAAACGTCACATTTTATTTTATTCTATTGTATTACAGGTGGTGGTTGTCTTTAGAAATTTGTATTGCCTTCTCTTTTTTTTAACCATGTTACCAAGGTAACCCACGAATTAGCAAATACATTTTATTTTTTATTCCTAAATCAACGATGATTTTTTTGTTCTTTGCCCATTTCTATCTTTTATAAACAAAATTTTTCAAAATTCTTTCTTATATGACGCCTAGACCATGATACAAACATATCCCTAAAATGTCAAGTTGATTATATTATGAATCAGTCTGTCTTGACTTCTTCTTTTATATAAACAGATATAAAGAGAATATACCTTATTATGTTATATATTGCGATATTGTCTATGAGTAATAATGTAATAAATAATAATATAAGTTTTCTTTCATTTTTTTTAGAAAATCTATCAATTATATTTTTTGTTATTTGCACTTTCAATGTTCATATCTTTATAAATATATATAAAAGACAACCATATTAATATTTCTTTTCCCATCCTTGTCCTTAATCAAGTTTTAAGTGACGTTAAAAATTAAAAATATCTCTCTGATTGGGAGGGCTTTCTATTCGTCCCCCTTAGATCCTGATTAATCCAAGATTAGGACTGACAAATATAGGTATATACTTAAAAAATATACTGTTTAAAAATTGTAATTCCAACCAAAGTCATACTTCTGACTTTGAATTGTATTTTTTTACTGAGGTGTCTTGATTTTGGATTTTTCTAAGCTCGCTTTGGCCTAAATGAAATGTATTGGTCCTCATTTTGCTATTTGAAAAACTTCTTAAATAGCAATATGTATTGGAAAGTTGTAATAAGGTAGATGGTGTGCAATCGTGTTATACCAGCTTAAATGCCCCGCATAGCTAAGTGGTCTGTAATTTATTTATGTGAACCTTAACTATTTATATGTATCACACAAGTTACCTGTTGTTGTGTTTTGGGTGTGGGTGCGAGGGAGCTACAACACTCCATAACTCATTTTTTTTCATGTTTAAACTAATTTTGAAAAATATTGAAAAACTCTCTTCCACGAGAAAATGTAAATAATTTAATGCTTATCGAGAACGGAATTACTACGAGTACATACCCAACATTATAACAACCATCAAGGTACCTAACTGTTAACACGTCGCGCGGATAAACTACAAGGGCGATAAAAGAGCCGATCTGGTCTCATCTCAGAAGATGGTGGTTTGGAACTCGTCACCGAAAAGTCGATCCGGTCGAATAATTTCTATAAGCTGTAAGTTTTTAACTCAAGGCAGTGACCTCTCGCCCGACTTATTCAACATATACACTGCTGATATGCCAAACTCAACAAACACAACCATGGCCTCATATGTGGATGACACAGCAATAATCTCTCCAGGCAATGACATAGCGAAATCTTCCACCTTTTTACAAAATCACCTCAACTTAATTGAAAATTGGGCAACCAAATGGCGTATCAAAATAAACCCTGAGAAGTCGGTTCTCGTAAATTTCACACTCAAAAAAAACCGAATGCCCTCCACTATATTTTCAAGGATCACTTATCCCAAATTCAACTGAAGTAAAGTATCTTGGAATTACCCTTGACAAGAGACTAACCTGGGGTCCTCATTTAAAATCCAAAAGAAAAAAATTAAACAGCCGACTACACCTTTTACGAACAATACTTAAATCCAAATTATCCCCACCTACAAAAAATATTATATACAAATCTCTCTTAAGACCCATGTGGGCTTATGCCATTCAAATTTGGGGTTGCGCAAAACCTTCGCAAGTCCGCACCATACAGGCTTTTCAATCAATAGCACTTCGACTCGTCACCTCTGCACCCTGGTACATATCCAACGATACACTGCTTTTGCAGTTAGCTTCAAAATACTACTCTAGATTCCACTCCAAATTATCTACACATCCAAACCCAAAAATCTCATCACTCTCATGCAAAACTCTTCCTGGAAACCCTACACGTCGGTTGAAACGAAAATGGTGTAGAGACTTACTCAAATAAACCGGCAATAAAATAATTCACGTTGGGTTCTATCAATGGATGGCCTCCCTCCTCATATTAATCATCTCAACTGTAAATATCATCACATTTACTTATTGTGCTTCATAGTATAGATCAGGGGTTCCCAACCTTTTTATCATCGAGTACCACCAGATAATTTTATAATCAGTTCGCGTACCACTTCAATTCTAAAACTAAATTAGGAGTCAAAGGTTAAATTTTTTTTAACGTATATTTTTATTGTTTATTTATATCTTAACATATTTTCTTATTAAAATTATACCAAAAAATTTCTTCGCGTACCACCTACGCGCGTACCACGGGTTGGGAACCTCTGGTATAGATTGTTTATTTTCAAAAAAAAAAAAGTTTTTAACTACGGATTTATGCCGGATCGCGCGGTAATTGTGTCGCACTGAATAATTGCAAGGCAGCGGGCGGTCGTATGCGAACATTGTATAATAATATTATATCGTACATAGTCGTGCACAATGCACTCATGCATAAATGCATTACATGTGCACGCATCTACACTTCTACAGCGTATTGTATGCAACGGAACGTATGGAGTTTCGCTAGCGCCGTGGAAAACTACGAAAAATTCGCCCTTTTCACTATGAGTAAGTTTGAACAAAAATGAAATAAACACGTCGTATTGACGTTCAATTTTTGGTCTCCTTGTAGCCGCGGTTCGCCATACTCTTATAATACTATGCCACTGAATGTAGTAATGTACTCGGTACATCGGATGCCTATTACAGTTTACGGTATTCATGATACGCATTAAATCGTCGCGACGGTGGCGCCTACGGAAATAAAACGGTAACAGATTTTTTTTTTTCATCGTTTTTATCGCTTTCCCACTCTCGGTTAAGTTCAATGTTATACCGGTCTCTGTGACGTGACGATATCGGTTTACACGCGTGTGTATAACAGTGTCCACGCGCAGTGTGTTCAAATACGGAGGAGTAGTGTGGTGCAGTGGTCACACAGTTGGCTACGACGCGCGCAGTCATCAGTTCGTACCCGGCTCGGTGCAAAAAATATTCTGCAGAATTAATTCTGTGGTCTCTCCCCCTGCCACCGTTCTGATTGCTCTACACTGCTTCTCACCGGACTCACTCCACTGGGAGTGAGGTCTACACACGTGCAAACTGCAAATTCTCTTCTTAGAGAAGGGGATACCAAGTGCTACACTGCACTCTATCCCTCCCAAGTGACAAAACATTGACAAAGACTTAACGGCCGTTTCGATGAAAAAACAATTACGAAAAAAAATAAATGAAAAAATACGGCTATATAGTGCCTAGTGCGTAGTAACCGTGCACCGCGTACGGCATACACACCTACGCGAAGACGTCCTGCGATCCGCGTGTGCAGTTCTCCCGTCGCGATCACGTGATATAATTATTATTATTATTTTTATTATTATTAGGCCAAGCGCACACGATGCAACTGTTTTGGGACAAAAGTTGCAAATCAGTTGCACGCAGTGGCGGTGCGTCAGGGGAAACTTTGAGATTGCGTTTCCCCAATAATTATGACATTGGAAAAAAAATATTCGTTCTAAGTTTTTAAAATTATTTTCAAGTATTTGTGTAATCTATGTGTAAATACTAAATAATATACTGTTGTCAATTATATTTACTATACATATATATGTGTGTATGTTATGTCCATCGTGGTGTGAATACGTATGATTCAATGAAAATACGTTCTGAGCTATTTTCGGATTTAGCGATAACGACGGACGACGCCATCGCAAAACGGCTGAGACGGTCGAACGACAGTCTCAATTCTAATAGATAGGAGGTAAATAAAAGTTTGGGTGGTATCCCATCGATAATGGTTACTGTACGGAGTCCGGTAGTCTCTGCAACGGGCGACACATTCGTTGCGTATACACATGTGTAGTGCGTCATCTTATAGATTAGATCTTGTAGCGTTTTTGATCCAATATTATAATATAATAATAGAGTAAAAACATTGTACATTAGATAAATTATTAGACAATGATTTTCAGTCATTTACGTATGATGAAAAATGTAAATTAAGAAACAAAAAACCTACTCCATATTTATCGATTGAATATAAAGACGGAAAATTTACCAGTAAATTTCAAAGTAGTTGGTACGATCAATTTACGTGGCTTAGTGGTTGTAATAAACGCGACCAAACTTTTTTGTTTCATTCGTGTATTTTTTCGAGGTGAAAAAGAATGGAGTTTTGATGGAATATCAACTATAAAAAATATAATAAGAAAAGCAGAAAAACATGCTATTTTGAAAACACACTTAAAAAATCGAGAACAATCTTATAAACTAACAATCTTTATATATACAAAACTATCATAAATCATAATATAATATACAATTAACTATGAATAATCAATTTTTCAGTACCTAGTTTAAATTAAAAACTTAGAATGAAGTAGAATAATTTGCTATCAAAAATTTAATAATAACCAATAGTTACACGAAAATTAAGTCTCCCCGTAAATTGTGTTTACGCACCGCTACTGGTTGCACGTGACTTAGGCAACGTATAACTGGGGCATCCGCACACGAAGCGATCAAAATGAGATAAGTTTGCAATCAGTTGAAAATCGGTTGTACTCATTCGGTTTTCACAGTCGCAGGCGCGTTGCAATTATAAGTTGCACCGAACTTTCGCGTATTTGTGCACGTGTATTATTTTTGTATTTTTTTCAACATGATTGACTAAGAAATCAACTTAAAGTTAGTTGGAGAGGTGGAGAAGCATGAAGAGAAGCAGCCTAGAGTTCGCATTTTCTCTTACGTATGGATGGACCGACCCAATGTTTCCGCTGTACTCTGCGTAGACTGCGGTATTGATAATAATCAATGATGTCATCTGAATCGGAATCTGAACTCGACAAAGCATAAAACCGAAAAAACAATTGCACTGATCGAATAGATTAACACCAAATGATCCAAAATCAGCCATGTCCGTGTGCGGACTGAAGTTTCGTACTGGTTGCAAACTGGTCGCAAGCACAACTGTTTTGCAACTTTTGTTCCAAAACAGTTGCTTAACAGTTGTTAGTGATCGAGTTGTTCCGAGTTGCGTGTACACTACGAACAATATAATTCGTAGTTGTATTGATCCGTGCACTGACTGACTCGTGTTGTCAATCAGACCATAATGTAGTACTTAACACTATACTTAACACTATTGGGGCCCCCAGTCCGGATTACAAACTTTTGTTTTCGACTGTAAATTAGGTACCCGATAAAACAATAAATTTAATAAAAAAATATTGACCATACTTAACGGCATTTCTGCGGCAAAATTAATTTTTAAGGACAATTTTTACTTTAAGTTCCAGAGTATTTTTCGATGGTTTTTTACGGAATTTTGATCCGGGCCATAACTATAAATATTACTCGCAGTATCACGACATGGCGTTGCGCACGAGATTACACCTTTCCTCGAGCGCGTCCGCATATAGTACTCAATTAAGTCCTAAGCCGTAACCAGAGACTGATTTAATAATTGTCCACCCTCATATGCTAAATTTAATTTGCCACCCATATGCATCCTGAAATAAAATCATTACAAATTTCTATGAATAAATGTCCATACGCATGCGAACATTTGTAATATTTATTCTTAAAAAATGCATTTTGATATTGTAAAATGAAATTAATTATTATTATTTTTTTTTTACTTACAAATAATGAAACAAACTACATATTCAATAACGATTCGTAGTCATCGTAGACCGTATACCCTTAACAATAATGTTGTATATCGTGTACGGTAAACGGAAATAACACTTATAAACGATTTTCACTCGGTTGCGCCTACATTATTATACGTTTTGCCGCAGCGTGTCAGTGTGCGATACAGCCGTTTCTTGTATAAAAGTTAATAAAATACACATAAGTACCTATATATTATGTACCCTGCAGTGGCACCGAATTCTAAAAAAAAAGTACTCAACCGTAAATTGTCAAAAATGTTTTACACGAGGTATGTACCGCGCCCGCCAAAAATACGAGCAGCTTAATAGTACTCCTATGTTGGGCTAGGACCACCCACACCATTAAAGCTATTGTTCTAACAACACCTGCAGCTATAGTGGCCATAGGGTTTTGAGCGCCACTGTATTAAAAACGTATGTGCCGAGCACCAGCTATACGTTGCGGAAAGAGTTTCTCGGTTTTCTCTGCGTGTTTCATTGCGTTCGTTTTACACACTGTGTACAGGGCGAATATTTTAATCATGCTCAACGACTCTTTTAGCCGTAAAATTTCTCAAACGTGATATTTTATTTTAATGATCATTTTTTATGGCGGTACAACCTTTTTTTTCAAATGGAAACACCCTTTTTTACAGCGTTATTCCTCATCATTTGAGATATTTTTTCTATGCATTTTGATGTCACAAAATATAATTTCGAATGAGTAGTTTTTGAATTATTATAATTTAAAACAGTCTTATAAGACTAATAATATTATGATATAATTTGTATAATCACACGTAATCGGTAATTGCTACTTATTCGAGACAACGCCAATTTAATATTATTCATACGCGATTTTCAATTTGAATAAATCCGAAAGTATTGGTTCGAATTTTAACTACGTAATGTTAGGTACATCGAAAATTCCAGAAAAAATAACTGAATTATGTTTGGCGTTAAAAATATGGTGTTCCCATTTGAAAAAAGGGTGAGACTCCTTGGTCGGGCTCCATGAGACTCCACGGTAAGGTGAATTATACTGCTATTATAACGGTCTATTTTTTTTTTGTTTTCTCTGAATTACATTATTTCTCATAAAACAATAACGCAATGTATGTATAACATAATGAGTAATATTTTCTTCATATCTGTATATATACAAGAAGCAATACAGACTGATTGACTGACTAACTGACTGACTGATTTATAATCAACTTGAACATTTTCAGAACATGTTTGTATCATGGTCTAGGCGTGCAATAAGAAACAATTTTAAAAAATTTTGATTATAAAAGGTTGAAATGGGCAAAAAACAAAAAAAACATCATTGATTTTGGAATAAAAAATAAAATGTATTTGTTGATTCGTGGGTTACCTTGGTACATGGTTAAAAAAGAGAGAAGGCAATACAAATTTTTAAAGACAACCACCACCTTAAATATAATAGAATAAAATAAAATGTGACGTTTCTACAGCAACAATAAATTCACATTTTGGACGGAAGTCAATTGCAAACATTGTATGTTTCATATATTTGATGAGAATTTGAACGAGTGCGGGGTAATACGACAAAAGATCAGCAATGACAAACGTACTGCAGGATTGCAAAATAATCCTTTGGAATAAGTGTACAATGACTTACAGACTAGCGTTGGAGGCACTCGATGGAACGTTAAAAGATTTGCGAAATAAGCAGAAGCTCTTTGGATGTACAATGATTCTGCTGGCCGGTGATTTTCGCCAAACGCTGCCGGTAGTACCATGATTAACAGCTGCTGATGAAATAAATGCACACTTGAAATCATCGAATTTGTAGACGTGCATGAAAACTTTCAACTTATTAACGAATATGCGCGAGTCACTCTACAAAATGATGAATTGGTTGAAGTATTTTTGCCACATGTATGGAAGATTATCTCTTGAGAACTACTCGACCGCCGATGTTTTTATATTGTGTTCGCAACTGTGAACATCTCGACCAAGATTGTGCCGTGTGAGCCACGGATAATTCAGCTCGTATATTATAATACTATAAATGTGTATATTTTAATCTCTATAACAATTCTAGTACATTTCTGAATAAAAATTAAAAAAAATCTAAATAGAATCGACGTTGTATACATATAGGTACTATGTCGACTGATGTTTGGCTTCTGGACAAAGTCCTTGGTAATGTATATAATAATTAATAGATTTTTTGTGGTTGCCAATGATATGATACTACATAGAATTTATCAACATGGACAACATGTGAGAGTATATATTATGAAAAATGTAAAAATATAATGTTTAGAGATTTTCTTTAAACCATCGCATTCGAATATACACTCGTATATTCTTAATTTTTTTACTTTATAACTTCTATTTTATTTATCCATTTGATTTATTACTTATATCAAACTGTGAGGCGCAAGCACTTGACAGGGGAGGCGCGAGCTGCGTGGTAAATAATGATATTTTAAGAACAACAATAATTTCGCATACAGTTATATTATAAGATTATACTTTATTTGGGAATTTTCGGGTTATCGATATTTTCATCTGATCCTTCGTTAAAAATGAAGTTTTCTTCATTCTTACCGTTAGGATTTAGGTTCAACAGATGAATACCCTGAAGTAGCCAATAAAACTTTGCTTGTATTACTACCATTTGCGCCATCATATTTGTGTAAAGTAGGATTTTCTGCACTTGCCGTATTAAAATCAAAATATCGATCAAAACTTAATGTTGAAAAAGAAATACGTGTTGCTGTCACGGTATTGCTACATAATTTTGAAGAATTATTAAACGTGAAACAATCGCATTGTTTGCATTAAGATTGAATATTAACAGTCATTGTTTTTTTCGTAAAAATTAAAAATTTTGTTGTACTTTACATAGAAGTTTAATAATATTTACCGTTGATTTTTCATAATTCAGGATTCATAACAATAAAAATATTTGTTTTCTTAAACAGTGTACATTTGTTATTTACTCATTCATGGGAGGTGCGATTATTTATTTTTTATTTTTAGGATGGCGCGAACTAAAAAAGTTTGGGAACCGCTGACTTATACAATATAATTTGTGTTCTTAATTATTAATTTATTGCTCTATATCTCTAACACAAGCTATTAGCTAAAAAAAGATAGATAATCATGTAAACAGCTAATTTAATGTTTTTGTGTTTTATGTCATTTATGATGGTTTTTGAAATAATAAAAAAAGTATATACATATATTTATAAATGTGAATAGTGTATAGATCAGTGTTTCCCAGCCTGGGGGAAACATTTATTGGGGGGCGTAAGCAGTCATTACAAAATACCGTTTTTATTTTAAAATGTATGGAAAATATGAAAAATTAATAACGACCGGTTATTGAGTATTGATAAAGAGATATAAATATAATCAATACAGATATTGATAAAGTATTAATAAACAAACATTGAGCCATACATAAAAAAATTATATAAAGAAAAGTGTTGCCAGCCTTCACATTAATAAATTGTAAATTTCATTATATTATATTACTTACTATTTTACTTGATTTATATTTTATAATTATTATCATCAATAAAATTGAATTCATCTCGGATATTTTATAATTTCTTTGTAAATATTATATCATGTATATCATGTTATAGAAGGGGGGGGCGTGAGAGTTTCGAAAATCTACAAAGGGGGCGTGGAATAAAAAAGGTTGGGAACCACTGGTATAGATACATGATTTATATTATATTTTATTTATTTTAAATATTACATAATACATATTATCATATTATTTAAATTATATAACATACTTATTATACTATTTAAGCTGTTCGCGTATGCACCTTTTGAAGTTATGTGGATTTATACGACTTTATACTATACAGTAAGTTTGATTAAAAATATAATGTTCGAAAGCGGTAGGGTGATCCTGGTTCCCAAGTAATGTGCGGAATGCGGAATGGCCTCGTTTTATTTAAACTTTATTGGTCCGGAATATGAAAGTACGGAAAATTCTGGGCTCTAATATTAGGAACCATTATTGGCGGTCCAGCTGCATAGACTCTAGGGGTTCGGAGTGTTCGGACACGTATAAAACGAAAAGAGGTAAAAAAAGTTACCATCCTTTTTATTAAATGGTACAGGAGGAAGGAAGGAGACCAAAGTAAAGGTAAAAATGATGTATGGGTGGGGTAGTACAGTAAGACCTATGGGCTATAGAGAGATTGTGGAATAGTATAACGGTCTGGGAGGAAATTATCCAGGACCGAGAAAATTGAAGGACATCGACCTGGCGGTGGTGACTAAACCTTTTACGGATTTGCAAGGCCATACGGTGATGACGATAATGATGATTATGGTGACATCATACCCTTACTTTTACGTAGTACACTAACCTATAAACTAAACAAATATCAGCTATATACTGTTTATTTAGGAACATGGCCAGTACGGGGTCATTTATGTGTTTTACGTTACGGAAACATGGCTACGGCGGGTTCGAATGATGTTATGACGTCATGTACCTCTATACAGCATAAATACATATTATATACATGCTGTAATGGCATATATATATATATATATATATATATATATATATATATATATATATATATATATATATATATAATACATGTGACGTGAAGAAAAGCAAAAAAGAATTATAATCAAAATGATAAAATCATATTTTCGTCATTATATTAATTTTATTTTTTAAACTTAAGATATAATATTATATGGGCATATATGATATATAGTTATTGTGTGTGGTGCCTATATACTGCCTATTAAGTACCTACTGTATTTACTACTACATAGTCAGTCCATATCACGACCCAGGTCTTAAAAAATATCTTCTAAGTACTATAAGTCTCCACAGTGGTCCATTAACCTGTATTATTAACCTTAGATATGAATGATAATTTGATGTAGAGTATTATTTTATTCGTTTGATATTCACCCACTTTATTATCGGTTTTTAATAAAAAACATTTTATTTTATCAGCTTGAGAAAAAAACATACAAGCACATAAAATATAAGACATGGTATCCTTGGGTTTGGTGTACACGTAGGTATTTATAGCCATTTATAGGTATGCGTGTATCTCAATTATTATTTTAAAGTAAAATTTTAACGGCTCCGTAAAGTTCGTGCGACGAATATGTCATATATATTATAGCATCATAATACGTTCTTTCACGCCATTAAACTTTGTATAATTACAGTGATATAAATATTTGCTATAAAACGTCTGGTCGAATAAAATTTAAAAATTAAAATGTTATCTGAACAAATATATTATACATACTTTTTAACTATGTGCACTTTGACTTTTTAGCTATTGGCGTCCGAATGTCTAACTGAATTTAACATAATGTATAAGTTTAATTGATTTTACTTGCGTGCTTATATAATATATCATATATGTTTACATATGTACTTATTTACGTTAAAGGTTTTTAATAAACACCTACATAAATATTTATTATAGATATATCAGCAATTCGAATTTGTGAGAACTATTTGTACGAATTGTCTTATGTAGTCATGTAGCCCGATGTAGGTATCATGTATAATATGCATTATATCGTCGCCTCTGAAAAGTTATAAAAATGAGTTATTTGTTTGGAATTTATTTTAAATTAAATGGAATAGCTATTACATTATTTGCCAATTCGGATCCCTCATTTCTTAATTCTATTTTTTTTTATGATAATAAAAGTTATTTTAAATTACATTATTTTCTATATTGATATTTGTCTATCCTATATATCTAGCTTTAGGTTGATTTTTACCATTTATATATTTTATTTTTACTTGTTACTTTATCCTCATATGTGTACACTTATGCATGTATTCAATGGCATATGCCAGTATATTATATTCAATAAATGAATAATATACATCATGATATTATGCGCGCCAAGAGTGTCATCCCCAAATTCAGTATTTCTGTCTCGGAAGTCGGAGATACAACGCGTGTGTATAGTAAATAGCAAACAATCAGTTATACACGACCTCGAGGTTTTTAGGACTTTGATTTTGTCTATTCGATCCAAAATGTAATTTTTCCCGAAACACTTATCTTCCCCGAGTTGTTGTGCGATATGGACCGAGGCCGTGGATTTATAGTTTACACGGAATAATATGAACTTGTATTTATGTAATTGTTGAGCTAAGAATCCTTTTCTCTCAAATCCTAGCCTATCAATATTATAAAGATTTCACAACAGACTTACAAGCCACATAAATCCCAAAATCTCCAAAATGTCCTTCTTAACTGTTCCAGGAAATCTAATTTGAAGGCTATAAATGAATTGGCCATGAGATACCTTAACGTAAAACTAAATTTAAAAAAATATTTATTGATAAATACATAAGTAAAAAAATTGTACATATATTTGAATATTTCAGATGTGCTGCTAATTAGTGTCTTTCCTTCCTCACGTTTTTCATGTAATCTATATTATTTTTTCTTTTGTAAATATCAAATTTACTTATTGTGCTTATTTACTTAATTATTTACTTATCTGTACAAGTATAGATTGTAAGAATTTTTTAAAATAAAAAAATAGTCGAGCATAATAATCTATCTAAAATGCAAACGCTTATAAACAAACAAACAAACAAACAATAAAATATTGATTTGATTTATTTATTTTATAAATATTGATACCATTGTACTGTACTGTGTACTGTGTCGAAACCCTTATCACCCATAAATGCGCCCCTACGACGATTGTGATTATTGTAGTGTGTATGTTCGAGCGTGCGTGATGCGTATACGAGTATACGTGTATATACATATTGCAGTCGTAGAGTACGCGGTCATATTATGAATGACGTCACCCGATGACGTAATCACCGTGACTCGGTGTCGTATACGTACGTCGTACATACTATACAGACATATATATATATGAATATAAATTATATATAATACACGTATTTTTTTTCCAACTATTTCGTTGCAGTTGTATACGTAGTGAGTGATAGTACATAATAAATAATAATATTTTTACTATTTCCAACATCGAGAGTATATTTATATAATATTATGTGTGCGTATACAATGCGCCCATACATAATTTGTATACTTCAAAGCTGAACACGGTATAAATCTGTGATACATCTAATATCGGTTGTACAGTAGTTAAGTAGTTATAACTTACAACATATACGTACAGTCAATAAACAGTTATTTTACCACTCAGCCGTGTACTGTACTACTAGCTCGTACGAACTTTTAACTTATCTCGGCAATGCCGTGCAGCACTCGAACTCGTACGTGTACAATGATATTGGGAGTAGGTACATACTATGTAAAATGTAATAAATACGCACGTATTATACATCACAACGTTTAAATGATAATCAGATCAAAAAATACAATATGAACGTAGAAAACGCGGTATTTGTTTCAATCGTTACTTCGGTAAGTAGTACGTACATGATATTAATTAAACGCAGACAGGCGCCGCGTGGAGTATTGTTTTTTTAAGTTCAAATACTATCGCACTCACTCACTGCGGACTATACATATTAACACCAAGTGAGTTACTGTATTGTATACTCTACACGTCTATATTATTATTAATTTTTTTTTTTCATCGCAACGGTAAATTTACGGTTGCACGAAAATGAACACCTATACTTAATATTATAATATCGTATAATATGCATGTCTACAAAATGGTGCGATAGTACATACGGAGCGTTTGGATTTTATTCTCTAAACGAGGTATTATTTAAATTATAAAAATAACCCACGTTCAAAACATGACGTAGAATATTAGAATATTGGACGAATTATCGTAGTTATGGATAAAAAAGAAAGGGAAAATGTATTTGTATATATTATATATGTGAACGTGTGTGTGTGTGTGTGTGTGTGGTGATTATTTTACTGCAATGGTGCGACCCATACACATTTGTAGCAAGTCGTCATCGATACGTATACATATTATTAAACTGTCGCACATAACATTTGAAAGACTTTCTGCACACGTATTATGTATACGCTATAACTGCTTAGAGTTAGGTGAAGGCTTTTTTATAATACACCTGGGCGTCATGGCTGAAATTAGGTAAAATTAATTTTGCAGGTATACGCTTTGTTTGTACAAATTATTTTAAAATGCATTGAAATATATGCATTTATACTCTCAAAATACTAAAAACTAAAACATACATGTATAATATATAACTGTATAAGTCACACAAAACCATGAAATATATGCAACCTTAAAACATTATACGAAAGGGTGCGAGGTATTTTCGTGGAAAAGGTGGAATGGATACTGAAATATATGTCGGGTGTGATTATCCATAATTTGTTCACCAATGTACGTATACCTACATACTAATATGATATAGAGCAGGGGTGGCCAACCCGCGATAGATTTTAATATGTATATTACTTCAATTCCAAAACCAGCGATTAATTATACCTATATGAGAAGAAAAATATTTTAAAAATATAAAATTACAACATAATAAAAATTGAATTACCATTCAATTAATTTAATAGTATACTATGCATCAATGCATGTGTTATTGTTATTGGATTTATTGTTATTTTAAAACTATTTCTTTATTTTAATTATATGAATAAATGTAACATTGTAAAAATATTTCTACCTACTATTCGCTATAGTAAAACTATAGGTAAAATGTATTATTGTAAAAATGAATGTGGCCCACGACATTTTCTACTCGTTCAATGTGGCTCAGTTTGGACACCCCTGATGTACAGCATCTGTTTGATTTATACTTGCACAGTTTTCCGATTAGTTTTGATTGTTTAGTAAACTTTGATAATTTCATAATCATGTCCATTGATATAATAGAAATTGTCACCACAAATCGTATAAATACAAAGTGTAAAAACGTTCACGCTAAAAAAATTACATGACTACATGCTGTTGTATAACGCATGTATATAAGTTATAACTTATAACCTATGCGAACTATGATATTTTTTTGTATAAATACAAAATGAGCAACGCTGTTGAAGATATATATATATTATATATTATAAATTATATCCATCGTTACATGAACACGCAGTTCGTCTATAATCATCTTGAGTTTACATCTCTATGTACGACTAACCATAGGTAAATTATGTTGCCTTACGTTTAGGGACTCCATTCACCATTGAAATTGTTTTACTAGAGGCACCAACATTAAAACAGGCCAATTTTTTTTCAGGGAATTTTTTATTTGTCATGACATTATCATGGAAACGAAAAAGAGGGAGGGACTCAGGGTTCACTTATAGGTGAATTATACTGCTGTATTGGGCTTTTAAATTAAAAACCAATGTACAATTGCTTTTGAAAACACGATTCTGAGTGAGAGATGTCGGAAGGATCAGCTTATAATGTTAGTATTTATAAAAAAGCAAGACGATAACTTTTTATTTTGGAATCCCTAAACAAAAGATTTAGTTTTGATTGTCATTTTATCTAAATGTAAAATACCTATAAGACTATAAATAGCAATATAGCATAAAAATTGTTGAAATCTTTTGAAATGTACATATCGTCTCTATAGATTGTTATTGTTATGTATTCTGTAAAAATTGCAAGGCCCTCTGATCATTATATTTTGAGTTACGATGAAATAACAAACACCGTTTAATCGATATCACGGAAACACCCGATTTCATCAAAATATATTTTTCTAAAACTTATAAAATTTTTTTCGGTTATCCAATAAATGAATTATAATGAAATAAAAAATTAAAATTGGTATTTTGTAAATGTTGCCATTTTTTGCAATTTTTCGTCAGTTTTCCGCCATAATTGAGAAAACTGTTGAAAAATTAAAAAAATGACCTGCACACCAACTAGACAACATTTGGAATCGGAAACCTTTACTTCTATTGATGATAGTATATGTTTTACTAGAAAACATCGTGATGACACATCATGCTAAAACCAATACATTCTTCGTTTCACTCGGAATTTAAAATACAATTTACATAGGTGATACATTTCATAGAATAAAAAAATGAATTGTATATTGAAAAATATAAATATATATAATTCCGAGAGCATTTAATGTGTTATATTTTTTAAACAATTTATACAGTTTCTTATTGTCTAATTTTTATTGATATATTTTAATTTTAACTATTACTACCTATAAATCATCGGCGCGGCACGTTTATAAATTTAATAGGATTTCACTAAAACTTAGAAAAAAATTGGGATGCCCATGTCACCCCGCCTGCTCAAAATGCAGCTATATAAGTAAATTTATATTAAATTGGCAAATTATATAAGTTTATATAAATATAAATGTGATTTCTGTACAATGTACAAGGGCGTTTACGACAAATACTGCAGCAGTGCAGTTTATGCGGTAAGGTATACTTAAGATCGATGCGAAACTGTTGTGCTAGTCGAAAAAAAAACATATATGACGTCACCGAGATGAGTATAATATACTGTACACACTGCGTGATCGGAGAGTACTTATAAGACGTACACGTTACACGTAATAAACGTGTTATACTTTTCCCGTTATCATGTCTAGTGTCACGGGGACATAAAAGCGGCTATATAGCAGCGGGATAGGAACCGAGTCTTGCTGCAGAGGGTGAACAAGTAAAAACCATTGATGGATGTTTGTACATTATATAGGCGCAGAAGTGTGTGCATCATCGTGAAATACGAGTATACCTACCAATGGAAAGAAAGAGAGTGAGAGAATGAGAGAGAGAGAGAGCGCACGCGTTCAGAGGTCGGCGTTGTGGTGTTATAATAGTATACGAGTATACAGAAAGAACAAGCTTTTAAAAGTATTAAAAAATTATTAATCAATAACTTTTACACCATGTTTGTCTGTCGGTTTAAATCACGCGCGCACGAATAATGATAAAAATGCGATTTATTATAATTTAGGGTTTTACCACGACGATTGTAGTTTACGTATTCTATATAATTTTTGTGAAAACACATTTTATAACTGTTTATAGAAAGCAGTGGCGTAGCCAGGATTTCTACAAGGGGGGGGGGGCAACAAAAAAAATCTTACAAAAATTAAATCTATACTGTTCATTAAAAAAAAAAAATTGAGATATAATTTGTATACTTATTATGTGACCACATAGAATACTAAATACACCCTGCTGAAATGAATAAAACATTTAAAAACTTTTTATTTATAATTATTTATTGCAAATGACTTAATAAATATAAGGTAAATATTTTTAATACTATTATTATGTCCAATCTACAACTTTCATTCTCCTAGGAGATTTGTTTATAAATGCAGTCATTATATATTTTTCTATATTTTCATATTCCAGTTCATCTTTATTTATTGTAGCTAAGGCCAAACCATTCAATCTTTCATCATTCATTGTAGCTCTTAAATATGTTTTCAGTCTTTTAAGAACCGAAAATGTACGCTCTGGAGTAGCGGATGTTACAGGCAGAGTAGCAAATAATTGAAGGATCTTCTTTATATTTGGAAAAAGTTCTGTGCAGTGTTGAATTGCTTCTACAGCAGTTTCTGGTAAATTTTCTCTCAATTTCCATTGGTTTCTCCATATGAATAATTCGGCTTTCAAACATATATTCATACCAACTAAAAAGTCATCCTCATAAATAGAAGCAGCAGCTAAAATTGCTTGGTCATCATAATGTGACAAATTAGATGGTATGAGTCCTTCTAGTGGTATAATTGTTTCTAGCCTTTTATCAAATCTTGAATGCAACTGCAAGATTAAATTATCCAGAAATGGTATAAATATTACTATTTTAAAATATTCCTCTGCGTCTTTGTCTTTGGCATTGACATTGTTTCGGGCAGTTTGTCTCCCACAGATTCGAGGCATGCGTATTTCAATTTCAAGTTCAGAAGCAATTGTGGTAACATTTTTCATTATTTCCTTAAAAGATTTATCAGCATCTTCTCGAATGGATTCTAAAGCTTCTCTAACAATCATAACATTCACTGCTGATCGCATAGACCACAGAACAATACACTGAATATAGAAGTGACACTCTGTCTGGTAGCCGATCTCTGGTGGTTTAGTGTTGATGTTGTAAATGATTACCTGGTGGTCTAGGAGTGTTGTTATGAATGATTTTTTCTACAATAAACGGTTTATTGTTTGCTTACATTTAAATTATATAATTTATTATCATCTATGTGTTATCATAATGGTATCAAGTTTCAACTGAAATATTGCCTAGACTTCTTTTATACTCTATGGACGTAATTATAAAAAAACACGGCCGATGGGGGGGGCATGGCCCCTATGGCCCCCCCTGGCTACGCCACTGATAGAAAGTACAAAAACTTGGACGCTGAACTTCTACAAATGGGTTACAGGATTGCAGTGAACTAGGAAACGATAGGGAATTGAACTATGCGAAGACCGCGGAGAGATTTGCTGTTTATCAGCATATACTCGTACCTATATTGTGAAAATCGTGAAAAATATAAGAAAACCGCTATTACGAAGAAACCGCAAAGGTTAAGAATAATTTATCAGATACAACAAGCGTTTGTATTAAAACAATTCATCGTTATGCAGGTAATCGCAATACGAGTAGGTACATTTTCCTGATTCCTGTGTTGAGGTCTTAAAAATATAAAGTGAGAGACCAGTTAATTGTTATGTATACTATATAAACCGTTGTTCACTTGTTTCTCCGATGCACTTATAACAGTTAACTTCATAGCGTGCTGACACTAATATGCTCTATACATGCTATATGCATATACAAGCATTGCGTAGGTATATTGCATGATAAGCAATTAAATCATTTTACACAAATATTGTATGACGTATGATGGGGTCAATATACATTATTATGATTATTCTAGTAAACGGGTTGATATAAAATAAATCGTGTAATTCAATTTTTATTTTTATTAATTTTGAAACGTTGCGGTAAAGTGTTGTGAACTGTTGTAATGGTAAATCGTACACAAATCACAAGATCTCTCCAAACTACACATTAACTGATTAATATGTCATTTCTATTTAACCGGGTCGATTTGTCCGAAATATGCCTATATAATTATTGTAGCTTGGATAATCTAAGTCCTAAAAAATTGTGTGCTCATTAGTTATATTAGGCAGCAGGTATAAGGTACATGTTATAAAATGTTCACCTCTAATGAATATTCAATATTCATCGATCATTCTTGATTTCGGGTGTTGTTGTGTATTGGCGGTATTTTACATATTCTAATACAAACGCTTAAATGCGTTTTCTAATTCATTAACGATATCAAATTTATTATGTGTATAAGTGTAATAATTGTGAAATATTAAAAAAAAATTGCTTGCGAAGAATGAATTCTAGTTTATTATAATGAATTAATATTATTAGCTATAATACATTCACTATTTATTTATCTATATAGGAACATTATATCACAGCAGAGATTATATATTTATACATATAATATACGAGCATATAGATTATTTAGCTGTTCGTCAAAAATTATTTTCATCGATGGTAGCATCAACGTTTGTAAACTGTTACAATAATGTAATACGAATTACGAGTGATTACTTACAATATAACAGATTTACAAACGCAGATATGATTTTTTCTGCAAGCAACATGCTTTATAAGAACATTTCGTAAATGAGGAAAATACTTGATAAACATGCGACAGAAACCGAAAGTAACACGACGTCTGTCCGAGGGTTGGGTATCTATATAGTTTTAACAGACTATACGTCATTTATTATGAGCGACGAGAATTTAAACTATTTGAAAAAATACATTATAAAGAACTTGTTTATATGTTTATAAGTATATATTATTGTAAACGATATCCTTTATAGGAACAGTTGTGGGGACTGGAAGGACACCGGGACGCAGCTCTCCCAAAATGTTACTACGACTCCTTAGTTTTCAGTTTTTCGTTTCTGCATGTAGTATAATTGTAATAAAATTTGTTCCGAGAGTATACATAACTCATCTATATAATACAATTATGAACAATGTGAACCTCGAATACATACAAATAATAATAAGTTTTCACTGTATAATTGTTTTTATTACATTTATTGTAAGTTATAACTAAAAATGATTGATTATAATTGTATTATTAGTTTTAAGTTTATTAAATATTTTAAATCTTTTATTTTTTAAAATTGTTTAAAAAACAAAACATAAGTTATTAGTTATTACTACATTTTAGAACTATTATTTAGAATTTTTATTAGGTGTTAGGTGAGTTCCTGTGTGCCTTATTCGTATTTCATACAAGATAGACTGGGATGGCATTTAAAATTATAATTATAATAAGGAAGCACTTTTCTTAAACTTTTTTAAAACTCAACCGGTTGTCTATTGTTCATGCGTTTATTGTTGATTGAATTGATCAACATAGCTATTATTTTTATCAATCTGATTTGGCCGTATGGAAAACAATACTTATAAGTCATAAGAAAGTAAAATATAAATGGTATAAAAGAATATAAATTATTTGTTTGTATTCGCGGTTTAATTTCCCGGGCAGTACCAAATTTCCCGATATTCCATATTGTCTGTAACATATATTTATTATTTAATGTCCAATAATGGACTTCACCGTATTATTACTTTTCAATAGTATTGCATTATAAGTGTTAAAATACTACCCATACGATCATAAAATACCGACTGTACCTATACATGCTCCAATGGTCTGAAAAATGAATGCTTCGACTGTATAATGTGGGTACGCAACATGGATAATGAATAAATCAAATAAACTGACCAATGAGGGGCAATGATGACCACTGCCGATACGGTGATACTTTAATCCGTAATCTATAATCTATTGTATACCTATGGATAATTTAACTGTATTATAAGTCCACGCGATACAAACCTACTTCTCTATGCATGTTCACACACCTGATACAGCAACTGATATAGGTACATAATACATACGGTGAGAGGTATGGTGGATTTTCTCCTTTCTTAAGTTTAGGATACGCATTATTATTGTTATTGATTTATACTTATATGAAATATTCAAAGCATGAAATTGGTATGAGCGTCGTCATGTCACTTCATTATATCCGCTGTACACTGTTACCGATTAAGTAAAATGAATTCAAGTTAGTTTTCCTGTTGTTTTGTGCATTTTTATATAATATGATAAATCGTCTCGATTGTGCAAGTTGCCGTTCAACACGGAAAACACGGGCTGTCGTTGGATTTCCCGATGTATTAAAAAAAATAAGCACCCGAACTATCAGGTTTGAACGAAGAGTATACATACATGTGTAGAATGTATGTATTTGTGCAAATGTATTGGTTTCATAACCGGATAGAGTATACATAAAGTGTGGTCAATCACGTTATTGTTAACGATATTAAGTGATAACGGATAAAAAAGTATAAAAAATTTATGGCAATAACCAGTTTAGTACGGGATGGTCGGCGTAGAGGGACAACGTCGATTAACCAACAAATAAGTAAATTATATTCACATTATTATAGGTAATCATCCAAGCGCGGTCCAGTTTTTTACTCTTACATTTGTACATCTATTTTTGTCCGAGAATTTTTTTATTTTATTTTGATTGTTTTTTAAGGTATAACGTGTATTATTGTACCTATACGCCTTCTTCAAAATATGTTCAATTTCATTTTATGATCTGATAAGGCAAATTTTTTTTCTAGGTCATCCACAAGGAATTAGTAGAACGTTTTCGATTTCTGAGGGGTACGGGCTATAAATTATTATACTATAACAGATTTAATTTATTACGTGTTGACTATACCGTCTCGCTATATATAGCGCTTTTAACCTTATATAATCTCAACTTAATAGTTAAATGTGGTATTAATATGTATATTTTATTTAATTAATTTTTTAAATAAACAGTTTATCTTTGGACTTTGACTGCCATTAATCGTTATATTCTTATTTGATCTGTATATAATATATTATATAATATGGTCCTTCCAACATTGACATCAGTCGATATAATACCTATTAATTGTTATTTTTTGTATTATATTATGCATTTAAATACTTTAAAAAGTGTATAGTGATTATAATTTTAAAAGTGTTGGTAAAATTCATGATTATTAAAATACGAATAGTTTGAGTATTTCTTTATTTTTGACAATTGTAGCTTGATAAAAATGTAAATGTTTTTGATTATTCAAGTATGAATATGCATTTTAAACGTAAAATCAATTCAATACGGATACTACTATGTATTTTTTATCAAATATAACGAATAAAAATTAATAATAACAAAATATCGATGGTAACAGGTCACTTCTACATTACATAGTATGCGTTTCTTAAACATTAACATCATATGTCATTATTAATTTATGTCTAATATTATGTTCAAAATTATTAGCTTGATTTATGTAGCTAAAAATTATTCAAATACTTTTTTCGTAACTATCAGATTTCCAAAAATTTAAATTTATTCATATTATAGTACGATTTAAGTTTATTGTAGGTAAGGTACCTACTAAAGTATCTTAAGCAATTTTATGCGACCATCCAACAATGTAAGTCACGCGTCGAACGGCCCTGCAAGGAGCACTTGAATAAGCCGTAGAACTTTTTAAATAAGTTGTATAACATATTTACCATAACTTTAAAGGAAGCAGCGGAATACTAGATAACGGGCGAGGGCGACAGCTTATGACATACCCATGGGAGTGTTCGCTATAGTATTCGCTATGCATCCATGCAGAATATTATGATATTAAAAATGTATTATTATTTATTAGGTATATTCGTATAGACGTATAGTAAGTATATAATAATATAACATTATACTAACACTAAAATATTAACATAATTAAGTGACATACTGACATATTATTTATAACTTATAGGTACTACATATTTTCTTTTTCACAGAAATCTCATAAGCAAACATAGATCGAAAGAAAAAAATATAAAACACTTTTATCGAGACATTTATATAGAAAAAGATAGTTGTAAGAATAAAGGAACTGCTATTATTGTACCCGGCAGTGAATCGTCGAACATTCGTACCCACGGATTTTCTTGCTGTGCGTTTCATCGTTAGTTCCGCAGTTATTCGCAATCAACTGGAAAACTACTGCAGCCTGCAGGGAAATGGGACCGGCTTCATGACTATAGCAGAGATATATTGTGTCTTGGGCCATAAAAAAATGTCCGCTCTTCAAATCATAAGATACTATACTTAAAAATAAATTGACATTTTCATTAATCTTATATAGTTACATTACATTGTGAAATCGCGTACACGTCATTCAATTTACGAAATTAATTGTATATTATTTATGTTCTTGTCCTATACATAAAGGTCCATATTAGTTTGCGGACTAAACATAGGCCTTTTGTTTTTTTCTTTCAATCGTAGTTTAGTTTCCCATGTCAAACTCATTTGTATGAACCTTAAGAATTAAGGCCCAATTCGCTTATAACCCGGGCCTATTTATATGCATCATGCATGTAACATCTGCGTAAACTTTATATATTACCAATAAATGTCTTTATATATCTCTTATTTTTCTATTTGAATATATGGAAAAAAAATACATCCAAAATGAGCCCTGTAATGAACCCCCAGTATCGGGGCGCTCTTTCTACACGAAATAGTATACTAATTTATATAATACAGATTACAGCATGTCTGGTAAGCCTAAATGTTACCTGATTTATTAATTTATTATAGTAGTAGTAGTCGTATACTAGCATTGGTAGGTAGTATGTAGTAAAAATCGTGTTGCTTATATAATATATAGTAATACAGTTGATGACCTCGCGACAGACCGAAGCAGCGCTGGCTGGATGCAGTCAGAAGAGATATCCAAGAATTAAGACCAGATTGGCATGGAGACCTAATGCATGCATATAATAGAGAAGAGTGGAAGAATTTGATATTGGCAGTAAAGGACCTAAATGGTCTATAATACTAAAAAAAAAAAAAATACAGTTGATGGTGTTTAATACACTGGATAAATTGGGTTGTCACCGGTACTTGGTAGGTTTCAGTCTAAATATAGATAAGAGTACTTATGTATAATATTATAACCACGAAATCAATGCAAATACGCATCGACGATTATGCATTTATGGTACACGCGGAACCACCATCACCTGCAGGTATATGATTAGGAGTTATGACTTATGAACGTGCAGTGTGTGTGTTCTCTACGTATATATATAATATATATACAGCGTGAACACGGGACTTCATGGTCAGAAATCAATGACAACGATCTTAGTGCCTGTACACTCACATACGCCGCAGACAAGAAAATCGATTTCCACATACACATTTTACTTAAGGGGAAAAGTTTCTACGCCAAAATGGATGGCCGTTGTTCAGGATTTTCCATCGCATGAATCTACTTACCATGTATCATTAATCATCATATATATTATTCGCACATTGGCTGCAGATGGCCAGGCCTGTACGTGTAATATGCTAACTTTTCCTGTACTCGGAAAGTTACAAATAAATTATAATGTATATGTACTTGTATAAATTACAAGCAAATATGAGAATGCATCTAAAAGCGCTTATCATATATGGATATACGGTGCATAAATTGTGAATTGTGATGGATTAGGATTACAATACAACATACAATATCTTTAGATACACGTGCACAACGCGTGTAGGCGCATACGCTGTTATAGGTGCGTGTAATGTAATAATAATAATCAATTTTATTATTTTTTTATTTCCTAACGATTGGACCTGTAAAACAATAATAAACGTAATTAGTGAATTTAATTTCGGTTCATACGATTCGAATACATAATTTATATTGTACTGTAGGGTTGACCTTGATGGGCGAGTGTGTGTCTTAGCAATTCCTTGACCACCACCAGTAATAGTATTACTATTATTATGTTTTAACGACAAACCGGGAATTCGTTTTTTTTTCTTCAAATCAAACCGTGGTTGTCACTAATATAAATAATGTGTATTATACGTGTATAATATACACACGATAATTTTATTATCGCTTTCTCGTCGGTCTGTAACTAATACGAGGATAATATGTGTTTAAAACTTTAAAGATAAAAAAAAATGTTGAATCAATGAAAGAAGCGCATGTCATCAGTGTCAAAAAACGCGGTCTATTCTCATAATAATCATAATGCAAATTATTGCTTTCGGATTGAAAATATTCTCGTGGGCTTATATCCTGCGAATTGAAACCGTATGAAAAAAATTAAACATCCGCGGGTTACGTGTCACCAACATAATATTGTACTATCCAATACATGTATTTTTTATTTTTTTCAATTTTTCAATTTTCAACTTTCCCAATCTAGGCTGTACCGAGAGCTACGGATACTTGGTAACATAGTATTTTCAGGTTCTTTTTAACGCGATGGTCAGAATATTATTAATAGAAATGATAAAATATTGACACAAATAATATAAATTATAAAAAAGTGTACGCAGCACATTTCAACGATCGCGCGTTATCGACGTCGACGACGGCATAAAAAATTTCATAAAACTCGCCCGCCTCCCGCTCACCCACGCGACCGCGTGATTAATACTTTTTCTCGTAAAAACGTCGTCGCGCGTTTTTGCCGTTTAAATTCGCAGTTTGTACAGACACACGACGTGATATTTTCATAATACACATACCGAATTCCGCGTAAACACACGCGAAGTAGCCCGTGTTTATAACACGGTACCATCAAATTCGCGATTGCCGAGGAGAGGTTGCGGCGTAACGACGGTCAAAGGATCGGCGAAAAAAAAAAAAAACGATACGCAACGAAACAAAACGCACGTCGGTACGAGCGCGAAACGGTTTCGACCGTCGAGTAGGGATAGGGCCGGCGGCGAGCAGTTTGCGCGTAAACAAGCGCACGAAATGTGCTAGGTGCGTGTAATAATATCGCGAAAAGACTGCTGTAGTATTTTTTCTCTCTTTTTATCGTTTCCTCTGCTCGTTCTCCGCAGAAAAACTTCCACTGTGTTCGTTGTTTTATCAAATATTATTGTTGTTCCCCGCGTATATTTTCACGAATTCTACGAACACAACAACACAATAATAACCCCTACCCCCCACACAGATTCCTACACAATATTACCGGCGGCGGCGGCGGCGATACGCACACGCTGCTCAGATAAACTTCTATATAGTCTATTTCCGGACTTGAGCGTGGGTTACGTGCGGGCGCGCGAAATTATATAGCACACTGCACGGGACGGCAGCCGGTGGTCATCGGCGGAGCAACACGGTCAGAGGCGATCGTGAACGAGTAATAACGAAAATACGTTCTCGACGGAAAATAATCGGCCGTCGACGGCGCGGCGAGCGAGAACACGGACGAAATGAAAAATAAAAATAAAATTCGAGCGCGCGTTCCGAGCTTCGAAGGGCACCGCGAGGGAAACATCGCGCACGTTCGCCGGCAAGCGTCAGCGGACGGGCGACCGGCGGGGTGCGGTGGCTTCGTCGTCGGTGGTGCCGTGGGTCGATCGTTGTCGGCGGTGTACGACGAGTGCGCGCGTCACCCTTCCGCAAGACCTAGGCGTACGCACGGCGGGGCGCGGTGCGCGGTGGCGGTGACGGACGACGGTCGTGACGGAGGCGGCGGCGGCCGCGTTTTCGGTTGTGGTAGTTGTGGTGGTGAAGGCGGTAGGCGGGTGGTGGTGGTGAAGGTGGTAGGCGGGTGGTGGCGGTGCGACCGCTGGCGGGCTGTGACGGTGCGGGGGGGCGGCGGCCGTGTTCCTGTTTTGATGACGCAGAATTCCGTGCGCGCCGCCCGTACCCCACTCCGCCGTCAGACGTCATTTGACGTCGCTTCTACGTAGCACTCGCTCGGGCCAGTCGGATCGCAGGACCAAGCTCTCGTACGACGTAACATTGTGACTGCTGGTAAGTAACGGCGGCGGCGGCGGCGGCGGGCTTACGGGGCCGCGCGCGTTCGCTATGTACCTTGTTGTGTTGTCATCACTCCCGTGTGTCGTCTCCTCCGTCTCTCTCTCGCCGCCGTGTCCGTTTGCGTTATTATTATTTATTATTATTATCGTTATTACTATTACTTTATCGTACGTCTGTTTTTATTATTATTATTACTATTATTACTATTATTGTTGTTCGTCGTCGTCGTCGTCGTCGTCGTCGTCGTTTACGTTGTTCGATCATGTTTTTACCGTGTTCTTCTCGGCTGGTCATCGCCGCCAACAATAATTGCTACACTTTGCGTCGCGTCGTATCTCCCACGGTTTTCGTTTATCATCCGTCGTAGTAGCGCGCACTCGGTCGTGCGATCCGTGTCCTGTCCGGTGGGCCGCCGGTACGTGGTGTTTGAGTGCGGCTGGCGGCTGCTGTTATCGCAATCGATGTCGTGCGGTGGTCGAACGATGTAAAAACCTGTGCGCGGCACGCACGACGCGCGCACGGTACACGGACGGAGGGAGTTGAAGGAATAATAATACATTTTTGGCGGGGAAATTACATGTGAATGCGACTTTTAATTTAAGTTCCGACCAACGTCTTACGCCGACGGGACGACAGACGTCTTCTGTTGCGTACACAGTTGTTGTAGTACCCTTGCACGGTAATTGTCCATACCGCCCTGATACGCATATCCAGTCCCCCCCCCCCCAATTTGCCCCATAAACCGTTGGTCGGACGACACAATTTGAATATGCATTTTATTTTTATGTTCGCCACAGGACATAACAACAATCTTGTTGTGTTATGGACGGCATGGTAGAAGAAAATGGGACCAGCGGTTCAGTTGACGCCCTTGTCTCGCAGGGTTCTGGTAGCCCTATCGTTGTCACATCGGTAAGTCATAATTTCAACAACGTCAACAACTACTCGTCGCCGTACCGGTAGTTTATGTTTGTTTTTTGCTTTCATCTGTAAATAACCGTTGACAGGTGCACTCAGTCATTCAGGCGAACCAACAGTCTGTCATCCAAACTGCGACACAGGGCGCTATGATTACCAAAGGCAATGTTATTCTGTTAAGCAAACCGAATTCAGTTATACAAACTACTCAAGGAAATCTACAAACCCTTCAGGTAGTAGTATATTTTTATTTTGCTCTATTATAAACATTGATTCCTTTCAAAATTTTATCAAATTTCATTCGAGTTTCTTTTCAATTCTATTATAGCTATTATCGTGACTTTAGATTTATATATTTAACCATTTATCGGCTTACTTTAGTTTAATAAAATGTTTTCTATACTTTTCAAGGTTGTCGAAGCTGGTAGCGATGAAAGTTTATCAGCTAATGAAGATAGTCCTAAAAGAGTGCGCCACGATGCCCTGACTAGGAGGCCATCTTATCGGAAGATTTTGAATGATATCGCAGGTTGTTTTGTGGTGTACTTATTTTTGTTACCAAAACTGACGGTAAATTAATGTACTTAGGTGGAAAAGTTGAATCATCAGGTTCAGATTGTGATTCAAATCTTGATAGTGAATTATCTTCAAATTCACTGTCTGCTCATTACCAAGCTGGTGAGTTGAATATTTATATTTATACTAATATTATTTATGTCAACCTTCATTTTAGTTTTTAAGCTTAATTATTTTTTATTAGAATATGACCATTAATAATAAAAGTTATTCTCAAGTAATGAAACATCATTAAATCGATATGGTTGCGGTATTAAGCCATAAGTTATAATAATAGTACTTACATGCATTACATGACAGAAGAAATATTTCAAATATTGAAATTATTTTGGTATCATCACATTTCTAAACAATTTTAAATTAATTTCTAGCTGACAAGATCAATTGTATCTATAAAAGTAATAAGTATTATTTAAATATATCATTTTCAATTTAGTTAATTATTAGTTGTAATAATTTATAGTTTTCATTGTACTTTTTAAAACAATTGCAATAGTAAATGTAAGAAAATTTACTCTGGTAATAGACTATATTGAATATTTATTTTTAGCTCTAGTCATGTTATCATATTCATTTTGATATGAGTTAAATATTTCCGTCAAAAATACATACGTGTAGTATTGTTTAGTAGTTTTTTATCTTTAATGTACAGTATACAGTATTATCTCAACATTTTTTTATTTTATAAAAGGTGAAGTCATAAAAAAATGTTAACTCAAATGAGTTTCTGTTTTACATAAAGTCTTATGTACCTTATTACTCTTTACTGTATTCAATATCTAAGTAAACCATAGGTTTATGATTAAATAATTTTGACAGTTTTACCTCCAGCTGCTATTCAATTAACTCAAGAAGAAATGCATAGTATGCCGACTTTAACAATGTCAAATCCAACGTCTACAGGTGGTACTATATTGCAGTATGCTAGTCAGGACGGACAATTTTTTGTGCCTGGTAATATACAATTTTCAAATTGAATTTAATTTAAAAATATATTATGGAAATAATTTTAGTTGTTACCCAAGGAGGAAGTTCCACTTTAAGTACAAGTTCAATGGTACCCGAAGACCAAGTTAAAAAACGTGAAATGCGACTATTAAAAAATAGGTAAATCATTTTATCTCAAGCTATTAATGTCATCATGAGCTGAATTCCCTCAACAGCTGTATGAGAATATGTTTATAACTTTTAGTTATTTGACATTATGTATATATTGTATACTTGTGTCTATAATTATTAATTTCTGGTGTTAATGGTGACAGCAGCCTTTTAAAAACTCCTATTTGATACAATAATAATTACAAATAATGATAAATTACTTAGCATAAAATGCATTCTTATTACATGATTATTGATTAACTTATTTAACCTATTATCAACAAAAATAGAAACCTAAACTTGTAATGTTGTTGAAGTCTGGATTGTTTATTGGTATTTGATAAATTATTTTATATTTTCAAGAAAATAAGCTTATTTTATGATGGGTCGAATGATAATGAATGTCAAACCTTAAGTGTTAATGTTGGTTTGGAATTCACACTCAATACATTAAAAATACGAACTTAACTATTTTGATGTATGATTTTTTAGTAAGAAGTTTTTCTACTATAGATATGTGTCATGCGAATAACAAAAATATGCATCTTTATTTATACACAGGGTGGCTCAGCAAGTTTTTTTCTAATTTTTTTATTTTAGTGTAATAAAGAAGAGGCCATATGAAAAAAGTAATTTAAAATTCATGTCTTCATCCTTTCTATAACTTTTTCATTTTTCATTTCTATAAATTGACAACATTTTTATTTTATTAAATAAATTTTTATTAAAATGTTTCAAGTATACCAATTGAAAATCTATCAATTGGTTAGTTATAGTAAATGCGAGTTTTGAAGAATAGGGAAGTGTGTACTCTAAGGTGTAATGGCTATTGTATTAGTATTAAATATTAATTGTTTTTTTTATATTTTGGACACATTGATGAGTTTGGTTTTTTACACATTTGAGCAGTTTCAGCAGTGATGAATGAATGCTGGTATACCTAATATAGCATCTGTTGAAAAGGTTATCTAATTGATTACTGATTTAGAACAACTCTCACAAAATGACTAATTTGCATTTTTATAGAATTCAAAATTTCAAATTAAAAAAAAATTTCCTAAGCCGGTTAAGGCAAGGAATTCAAATCTAATATCAGGTTTTCTATACCAGGAGTGGCCAACAGGTCGATCGCGACATGCGTCTGAGTCGATCGCGACCCCCATTCGGATTTTCTTGAATTTTTAAATTTTTCAGAAAACAAGCAAAAGGTTTTTTTTTTTTCGTAAATTTGTGTATCTTATGTTGTCTTATGTATCCACGTTATTAATACTTACATATCAGGGGTGGCCTAACGGTCGATCGCGTATGATTTAAAAGTCGATCTTTGGCATCTTATTAGAATTTGTACATGCGGATACACTGATTGCCTCTGGTGGTTTAGACTTTCAAATGATTGTTATCATTGTTCATCATTGAAACTCTGGTCGGCGTTCTCTGCTCAAGTTGACCGTCTTAAGAAAAATGTTTTCTTAGTCGATCTCTACTTGAAATAGTCTGGCCACGCATTTACATTTTTGTTTATTGACTACCTTTTTTTTTGTCGATCGCCATAGCCTGAGCAAACTAAGAAGTCGATCTTAAGTCTATTAAAGTTGGCCGCCCCTGTTCTATACGACTATTATAAAATAACACCAAAACAAAAAATTATATACATAATAAATGGAGATTTTCATAGGGAAAATTTAAAAGACTACCCTGAATTTATATGCAATATGGCTGTAGCAATTTGTAATTTATTTAATCTTGCAGGGAAGCAGCAAGAGAATGTAGACGGAAAAAGAAAGAATATATTAAGTGCTTGGAAAACCGAGTATCTGTATTAGAAAATCAGAATAAAGCACTAATTGAAGAGTTAAAAACACTAAAAGAACTTTATTGCCAAACAAAGACTGAATAGAAATAGTTTTTGAACCTTCAAATTTATAAGAGAAAATATTGTACCAGTCATGACCAAAATTGCATGCTTAACGTGATATTTACAAAAATCTTGTAAGCTCATTTTAACTTATATGTTAAATTTTTGGTTATGTTTAAAATTATCATTAATTTTTAAAATGGTTTATTTTTGTTAAAAACCCAAGAAATTAGTAAAAGGGTCAGTTGTGCAGTGATATGGGTGGCCAATTCCATATGAACAATTTTATTCTTTATTTTAATTTTAAAATTTGATGACATTACAACTGTCTGCTAAAGAACATCACAGCAAATGTTTTTTTTATAATTTTTCGACACCAGTTATTGAGATTTTTATTTAATCTATTATATATGCAGTGACTTAATTTTATATTCAAGTCTAACCATTTTTTTTTTGTTTCTTGTATTGTAAATACTATAAATGTATTGTTTATCTTATTGATAAGGGGAGATTTTAATCCAAAATTAATTGTTTCTTTTATTTTTGCAAAAAGTGATAATTAATTCTAAGTATTAAATGAGGATGGAATTAAATGGGTTTATTTCAAATTTCAAATTATTTTTTCTAAAATATTCTAGATACGCATATAGGGTTATGATATCTGATAGAATTATTTTTTTATACCAACGTCTCAAAATGTTTAGTTACCTGTATGGTTAATTTAATGTAATATTTATATTTACGTATAAATATGTATTTATAATATATATTTATCATAGTATATTAAACTTGTGTTCTTAATAATACATAGGTTGATTGTTTTATCCTCAAATAAGACATATTTTATGTATTCAGATTTTTAACCATACCCAAAACAATGATATTTGCCATAATTTTACTATATAATCAATAATAATTAAATGTTAAAAAATGGTTTGTTGAAAGAAAATCAGGGTGTTGGCAAGGTTATTTTATGGGAATCAAAAAATAATATCTCATCATTAGAATTGATTTTAAATTATTTGTTTATGTGTATTTATGTTTATTGAAGAAATAATGTTTTATTGTAATGAACATAAAACCAATAACTTTCATGTTCAATGTTTTTTATTGTTAAACAAAAGTCAAACTTGAATTTTTTTTAAGGTAAATACCTTTCTTTAATGTTAGTGTTGGAATTGACTACCATTTATCATTTAATATAATTTGGTGGCCGTTTTTGGTACTCATACAGGGTGGACTACTGAGTTTTTCTGATTTACCGTTTACCTAACATGGGAAAATGTAAAAGCGTAGTAGCCCATCTTACATGTATGTTTTTAATTTGATGGTATAATTGTTTGAACAGAACAATAAAATATTTTCCTAGATTATTAGATATCTTTAATTTTTAGTTAATAGGTATGTATGTATGTATATATCTATATATATATATATATATATTTAGGCTTTATTTATTATTATTAATTTTTTTTTAATTGTAAATTGAGCAAAAATGTTGTAATTTTTTAATTGTAAATTTGTTGTCGATTAGAAGAAAAGATTATTTATGAATATATTACGAATTTGTTAAATGTGTATGTGTATAATCAATAATCATATATTTATTTATGTATGAGTATGGTTAATATTTTTTAATACTATTTTGATAAAAACATTTACATTATAAATGAAGATTTGTGGTTTAATTGTTTATATAATTATATAGACTAGTTGAACTTCATCAATCTAAACTCTGGAAATAAACCAAAGATTAAAAAGCTGACAACCAATTTTTTTTATTGAATACATGTTTGATTATTTATTCTAAATTTGTTAAATAGATGACTAATTGATGATATTATTTAGTCTGTATTTATTTTGTTATTATTTTATGTATTTTCTAGACAATGATACTATGATACATTTACATTTTCAATTTAGTTTATACACTCAGTTTTATTGATATTTTTTCTCAATATCATTCTAGTGTTGTTACATTTTTGTATGTTTAAAAATATAATTACAATCTTAAACTTTTTGATTGGTAATAACTAATAATTGTTCAACAATTTTGTCTATATAACCAAATTAACATACTCATGTGTACAGTTTAGACCGAAATAGTTATGTTGTATTGCTTTTCACCCAAGATGTATTAAAAATCTACTAAGGTACATTTACAATAAAATGTTTATAAAACTAGAGGATAGCCATATAACAATTTGTTGAAAATTTCAAGTGTACAATCGATGCTTTTAGAGTACAATGAAAACAAATTTTCGTCAGTTTGCTGAAATTATTGAGGAATTCAAAAAATGACCTGTTAACTGCATCAACTAGACAACTTTTGAAAGCGGAAACCTAACCTAAAGTTGGCGATAGGTTAACGTTTTCTAGAAAAAAAGTTGATGACATACAAACATATTGAAAATTATAAGATTTCTATTAAATGCTAATATAGGTATAATTTCTATATATGTATTTATAATATGTGTATGTTTCGAGTTGCTACGATTATTTTGTATAGCATAACAACCAATTATCTTTTACCTATAAGGCTATAAAGAATGAACAAGTGGATAAGTGCTTAGTGTCGAAAATACTGGACGGTGCAGGGTTCGATTCTCGATTGAAGTCTTTTGCACTTTTTCATCGGTTTTTCTCAAATCGGAAAACTGTTGAGAGATTCAAAAAGTGACTTCCACAAAGTATCAACTAGAGTAAATTACCCTTCAAACAAGTTGTATGTTAGTATACAATCCTTCTGGTCGAAGTCGTGTACACAGACGCAAAAAAAAACGCATCATGTTTATAATTACCAATACATTTCTGGTTATACTCAGAATCTAAAAAATAAAACAGTTTGCTATCTATGACAGACGACGGTAAATCAAATGTTTTCGATATACATCTTTTACACCTCAGTTAAAAAAATCACCGAGCCGGGCAACTTAAATAAAGTAGTCAATTTTCTAGACAGTCTTCTATCGATGTCACAAACCCACCTCGACTAACGAAATAAAAAATCACCAGGTTATGACTAAAACACAAATAAAATATTAAAATCTCTACCAAATTAATTTATAATGCTTCATACTAACTTACACAATTGAATTCTAAGATTATCTTATTTCCCGCTAATCTGGAAATTCTCCATAATAATTATTATTCGTTCGGTTTTAGATTCAAACACTATACCCAACAAATCCATCGAATATTTGATAAAATATCTTCCTTGTTTAGAAAAAAAAAACTGTCCTGGTGTTTTACTTGACGTATCAAAAGTATTCGATAGAGTATGATATTAAAATCTACTTTTTAAACTAAAAAAAATTCTGCCGGTTCCATTCCATTTACAAACCAAATCTTGTTTCTCAAACCGCTCGTTTGTCGTCAGACAAGGTATTTAACGCTTTTTCTAGCTTTTTTTTTAAATTTAATCTGGAGTCCCTTAAGGAAACGAATTGTTACCAGACTTGAATAACATATTTACCTGAAAATGTTCTTATGACCACTTATGCTGACGTCACCGCAGTTTTAAGTGATCATATTGATATCGTTATCGTTGTGGTAACTTCCTCCTCATGCTATTCAACGTTATGATGTTACACATTTTCTTATTATACGAACCTGTTACAGATAATAATAAGTAAATTTTCATATTCTAATAAAAAAAAAAACCATCCGATTTTAATATTTCAATCAAAAAACCAAGTACAAAATTCACTGCAATCCGACTTAAATATGAATTTTCTGTAACGACAATACCCTATATAAACTCTGATCAGAACATTCGTTACAAACTTTCAACTAATTATGAACAGTGCTCGTAATGGAAAATTATACGAACCGGAACGCTCATAAAATGAATAAGCAAATGCGGTTAAGCCAATAATATGATACATTTTTATTAATTACAATAAAATATGAATACATATTTTACAAATTAGTTACGGCCTTGGTCTATACTCTATATTATAAAAACCTATTACCAGTCGAAAAAAATGTTTTTATGTCATTTAAGAATTTAAAACACTGATGTAGACTATTAATATATATTTCAGTAAATTTTATTTAATTTTTTCTCTTTTTCATACAATAGTTAATAATTATTGTGTATACTACTCTTAAGTTCAAATTATTATTTAGATATTTGGCTATTATAATTTGGTAGGTCAAACGGGTCCGATCCAAGAGGTGGCCTTTTTTTTGCATACATATTTTTTAAGTAGCACCAAATGTATATCTTACAGCTACAGTATTTTTTATCAGAGAATATAACGGACGAAGTTCATAACGAAATTTCAAAACTCACTAGAATTTGTTTCCGTAGAAGAAGAACGGTGTGATATATTGCTATGTATTAATATTAATATATATGCTATAAACAATTGTATATAGCAATTTTAATCGTATAAATTACTTCTCTTTTTTAGCACACTTTTATCGGTTCTGAAAAATGTCGATTATACTTATATGGTCTTCGCATTGTACATAAAATACACGTTCATTTTAATTTGTTTATTGGAACTCAAAACCACCCGAATGTTTTTTTTATATATTTTTACGAAACACATCGTTTATTCGTATTCACGTATTCTAACATTACAAAAAAATGAAATAATTTTCAACGCCTATCGTATACCCAACGACATGTATCGTAAAAAATTATAAGGAAAATTTGTATGCAATAGGATGGTAAGTTTTTATTTTTTATCATTCATTCGGCTTGGCGTCGTGTCTAAATCTATCAATTTACAAACTAATAATGATAATAACATGCTATAAAGTTAAAATATTAATAAATCAGAGTTGGCCAAAAACAAAATGTTCCGTGTTGTTATTTTTCCCATACGTTAAATCGAAATTGAAAACTGCATCAGTATATTACTTGCCATCGACTGGTGCGGTTGTGTTCAATATTATTTCTTAAACCGTTTAAAAAGTGATTTAAAATGATTTAGCGCACATAGTTTTTTTACAGTCTTAAATAGTTTTGTTTTTTTTTATAGTGTGTAAATTTAATTTCTTTCGCAGTGTTTAATTTTTTCAGTGCGCTAAATAGTGTTAGTTTTTTCTTTTTCGATATAATTCGTCAAGACAATGCCATCATATTCGAGGAGTGACAAGATTGCTGGTCAACGAGACGACAAGATTTGTGGAACATTTGGTCAATTTATGGAAAAGAAGCATTTGTTCGAGTTTTGGTGATATGACATATATTTAATTACTCATACGCAGTAGCTAATCGGTTATTGGTAGGTAGGTATAGAGTATAGTATTAGTATAGTATTAAGATCGTGGATTAGGCCTACTGGGGATACCACGTTAAAAAAAACGCTCCAAGTGTAATACCTCATGCTTCTGGAACTTGTAGTTTCAACAAAAGCTAAGGTGGTGTGGAAACTTACACGCATTTTCAGCGCTAAATAAGCACAAATGTCGTCATTGTACATTCCGTTGGTAAGTTAATTTCCAAATGTAAATAAAAACTCTTATAGATTATGCATCTAAATTCTATATAGTTTTTCATAATTTTTAATTTACTAAAGCATCGTTCACAAGAAGCCACTGGAAGAGTAAGAAAAATTCTTAGGGCTATTTCTATGATTGAGTTTATATCTTTTAAATAAATAGAATGTATCATGTTGTAATCAGTTGTATAGCATGTATCAGATCTAAGGGAAATGCTGTATTTAAATCGGAAAACAATGACAACGCTTGGTGTTTGAAACATTAGTTCTATAATTTTTAAATTTCAATATTAAATTTAACTTTGCATCAACTTTTTTAAGCTTAAAATATGGGCCCGCCAAGACCTGCAACAGCAGAACCGCACAGACCCATGTGGTCATCCGACTATGCATTCCCCGCTGATTCTCTAACTAGACTAACTACCTTTTTTTTCTTCTTTATCCGTTTCCTTCAAAGGAAAGAAAAAAAAAATGATTTTCTAAAAATCTAAATGACTGTTTAAGTAATAAAATACAGAAGCCTTTAAATCTACCCATTTAAAATCAACTCTGAGCTCTTACATATTTTTCTTTATGTTGTGCGGCCCACGACTTTCATATCGCTGGCCACCCATGCTATAAAAATTCATCTTAGCAACACCAAACAAACATGTATTATCGATATTAGCATTTAGTAGAAATATAATTATTTTCGATGCATTAATTAATAGAAATTTTTTAAACGTTGAATTTTATACATATTTCTGAGTGGCCCGATTTTCGTTTTGATCATTAATAATTGAACGACATAAGACATAACTAACGAAAATAAATACAATGTTTTAGAATAGAAAAATAAGCGATTAAAATTAAACATTGCAGGCGTTGGATACTTTTTATTTATTTGCTTAGATGATTTCGAAACTATTAGGTATTATTTTTTTAGTTTTAATAAACTTAGAACAATATCGGAATATTTAGACGCATAATCTATAATAATTTTCGTTATGTATATAAAAAAGAGTTGGTCATTGCATTATTAATGTACATTGTCTCTAAAATACAGTCAGGTTTTTTTTATCTTGCTTGTCGTTCCAAATCTCTATGAGGACGTTCGTGATATGTGACAATTCGTTTCACTAAAAAGGCAAAAATATCCACTTGAGTGACAGAATGCGAGGAAAATATAAACTTTTGAACGTTCATTGCGATTTCCGAATTCCTCAGCAGCACCTTAAGACCATAATAACGATGATAATTATAATAATAATAAAACGGATTCATCGAAATATTTAGTATTTCCAACACCACAATCAAAAATTAACGTAAATTTTTTTTAATTTTAAGACTGCATTGAGTCAATACAATTGTCATGACTCAGAAAATACGTCCTTATACTGGAAATATCCTGTCGTAGGTCCATCTCGGTCAGGGTAAAAATACATATACTCATCCCATGATAAAATAACTATATGTTATTTATTTTTCTATGTATACAGGTACATATTTAAGGAAAAACGATGCGATCATAACATTACCGTACAAATTTATATATATTGCAATTCGATCATGTTTGTACCATTTTAACGCTGAAAATACGTGTAAGTTTCCACACCACCTTAGCTTTTGCTGAAACGACAAGTTCCAGAAGCATGAGGTATTACACTTGGAGCGTTTTTTTTAACGTGGTATCCCCAGTAGGCCTAATCCACGATCTTAATACTATACCTACCTACCAATAACCGATTAGCTACTGCGTATGAATAATTAAATATATATCATATCACCACAACTCGAACATAAGCTTCTTTTCTTTAAATCGACCAAATGTTCCACAAATCTTGTCTTCTCGTTGACCAGCAATCTTGTCACTCCTCGAATACGACGGCATTGTCTTGATAAATTATATCGAAAAAGAAATAAAAAAAACAACACTATTTAAGATTGTAAAAAAACTAAGTGCGCTAATTTATTTTAAATCACATATTAGAATATTTAATACAACCGCACCAGTCGCAGGCAAGAAATATACTGATGCAGTTTTCAATCTCGATTTATTATATAAGAAAAATAACAACACGAAACATTTTGTTTTTAGCCAACTCTGATTTATTAATATTTTAACATTATAGCATGTTATTATGATTATTTGTTTGTAAATTGATAGATTTAGACACGGCACCAAACCGAATGAATGATAAAAAATAAAAACTTAAATTACCATCCTATTGCATACAAATTTTCATTATCATTTTTTTTTTTTTTTTTATGATACATGTCCTAGTGTTTACTGTAGGCGTTTAAAACTATTTCATTTTTTTGTAATGTCAGAATACGTGAATACGAATAAACGACGTGTTTCGTAAAAATAAATAAAAAAAAACATTCGGGTGGTTTTGAGTTCCAATAAACAAATTAAAATGAACGTGTATTTTATGTACAATGCGAAGACCATATAAGTATAATCAACATTTTTCAGAACCGATAAAAGTGTGCTAAAAAAGAGAAGTAATTTATACGATTAAAATTGCTATATACAATTGTTTATAGCATATATATATTAATATTAATACATAGCAATATATTTCACCGTTCAGCTACTACAGAAGCAAATTTCTAGTAAGTTTTGAAATTTTTTTATGAACTTTGTCCGTTATATTCTCCGATAAAAAATACTGCAGCTGTATATTTGTAATAAAATTTTCAACTAATTTAATTGAATACAACTCCGAATATGATAAATATTCGAAGAACGAAGTAAAGCTAAATTTAAGCAATGTGCGCTACAGGGAACATAAAGGGCAACAGGGTGTTACTTATATCTAAAATCAGTAAACAATATTTTAAAGACTATAAATATTTTATATAAGTGTTTCGGGATTCCCCTTAATAAGTTTGACTCTGGACAAAGTTCAACTTTATATAAAACCTCAAATATATTGAACAAATTCAAAATTAAATAGTTTTAATTTAATTGCAAATGTAATTTATAAGTTCTTAAATCAACTAATAATCTATGTCTAATAAATGTCTTCAGATGCTAAATTTTCTAACAAATTCAATATTTCTGCAGGATATTTATCAAATATCTCATTTAACTACAAAAAAGTAAATTATTTATAAATTTCAATTATGTTACCAGTGCATAGAAAAATATTTTCAATAATATACCTACTTAACCTGAGGAACTACAAAGTCAAGAAATGGGTCACCCGGTTTTGATTTATGTGGTCTCATAATATTTTTAGGAAAATACCTGAATATGTTTTCAATAAATAATAATATTGGAAAAACTTAACATAAGCAATTATAAAAAATATATATAAATATCTTCAAGATAGACTCCTTTAACTGGATATGTGAATACAGATATTTTCAATGATAGACATTCATTGTAGTACTTAGAAAACTCTGTCACATTTAATGTTACACGCATTAATATAATTTTGATATTTGGTCTCTAAAATATAATAATTTAAGTTTTTTGGTTCGCCTTCGTACAATGCGCTCGACATTTCTTCACTCGGACTTTAATACGGCATTTTAAACATTTTAATCGTCCCCGTACATAGGAATCGTGAGACAGATAATAGCTAACGTCACGCTTCTAACGGTTTAGCTAGATGAAAAGTTTTAAATTCTGGACGAAGTCATTTATTTATTTATTTATTTGGTGTAAACGCCCAATCGGGCTCAAGTACAGTGACAAAAATATATAATAATAACATTGGTAGAATAAAGATACAAGTATACAATAGTAGTAAGAATTAAGTACAAAAAATACAATTACAAGATAATATAGATAATATTAGTGATATGACAAGCTGCTAAAAACAGTGTTTTAAAGAATATAAATTATTCATAGTAAACGGATCAAGTTTTAAATTATTGCACTCTCTGGCTATTCGATCAATAGGGTTATAAGTGCCGTAAGATGTTCGGTGAAAAGGGATTTCAAATGTGGTACAAGAACGTGAATGGAATTTAGGAACATGGAAGTTTATAGACTGTAATAGTTCTGGACAAGATATAACACCATTTATTAATTTAAATAGAAAGCAGATGTCTGTATATTTCCGTCTATTAACAAGGGGATCTAATTTGAGGAAATCCTGTATAGAATTAAGGGATATTGACTCAGATGGATGATTAATGGAATGCAAACGTCTCTTATATGCGATTAAACGTAAAAATCTTCTTTGAACACGCTCAAGCGATTCTATCAAGCCGACTTGTGAGGGATTCCAAATAATTGAACAGTATTCCAACGTAGGTCTAACTAAAGAAATATATAATGTTTTTAGACACTGTTCGTTCTTAAATTCTTTGGTATTCCTAATTAAGAAGCCAAGAGTTCTTAAGGACTTCGTACAGATATGATCGACATGTGACTTGAATGATAGATCAGTTTTAAAAACTACCCCAAGATCTTTATTGATACTAATATCCTCAATGTGGTTTTCAAAGAGATGATAGTCATTAATTAATTTGAATCTTGAACGAGAAAAGGACATTTTGAAACACTTAGCAGTGTTCAGTTTTAACCCATTTAATTGGCACCAATCACAAAATCTGTTCAGGTCATCTTGAATTTTATAATGATCATAAATTGTGACGACATTTGCATAAATCTTGAGATCATCAGCAAACAGTTGGTATTTACAGTATTTGAAACAGGCACCTATGTCCAGAATAAATAATGCAAATAGCAGTGGTGATAAGTGCCCCCCTTGGGGAACACCAGATGGTACTGGTATTTTATTAGATAGAAAACCATTTATTTTCACCTGTTGAACTCTATTCACTAAGTAAGAACTAATCCAAGTTAACAAGTGATCAGATAAGCCGTATGTCTTTAATTTTGCAGTTAACACTGAATGGTTAACTGAATCAAAAGCCTTGCTGAAATCAGTATAAATAACGTCCGTCTGAATTCCGGATTCCATAGAATTTACCAAGAAATTATAAAAACAGAGAAGGTTGGTTTCCACAGAACGCCCTTTCCTAAATCCGTGTTGATTATTATCTAAAATGGTTTTAAAAGAAAATGTTAATGCTTTTGTCACTAATTCATCTAACAATTTTGGTAGAGATGATTGTTTTGCAATTTATAAACAGGTGTAATAAAACAGGTTTTCCACTGGGAGGGGATAGAGCCAACAATTAATGAACGATTAAATAATATACATAAGGGAACAGATAACGAAAAGATACATGATCGTAACATAATATTAGGAATACCATCCGGACCAGGGCATGGGTTTAAATCATGTAATGATTTAAAGTCATGAGATGATTACGACGTGTCGGTTTCACAAAATTATGTTTTTTTTCTTATCATATCTTGAACTAAGTAACGAAACCATAAAAGTCTTCAAACAGTTCAAACACGCTCGTTAATTGTGAAGTAAAAATAAATTGAATATACATAAATGTGTATACATTTTATTAGTTTTGTAAGACAATCGTCCCCCTTTACATTTGTGCAATACAATTGCCTATGCATTGTGCCGTTTTAATGATAATAGTATTATCGAACTCTATATATTTCATTACAAGTATCATGTAAAGAATTAATTACTAACAATAATGAAAATACAACATGTTACTCAGGGGCGGATAGGCGTATTCTGCACGGCTAGGGAAAAATTAAGAATTTTAGGGAAAAATTCTAGCGGCCAAAACATTATATCACACCAACAAATTACGTTGCCTGCATTTTCGTATTTGTTGTTGTGATAACCCTTAGATCTGAGTGTATTAAGTATGACAATACAATTGGGACGTAAGATTTTCGAATTTCCTGAACCGATCAGTCCTCAGTCCACCTCCATCTAAATGTATAATCTGCATTATTATACACAAACGAAGATGGTTACAAGCTTTAACTATTTTATAGACACTTAAAATGAATAGATTATAATACTCAATAATATTGCTTATAAATGTATGTTGTGAATGAGCAAACATTATATTATAATCATTCTAATATGCAAAAAACTGCAGTTATGAAATATAACCCGATGTTTTATAGTTGGACGGTTATAGCTATAGTTTAACTAAGTCTAATTTTGCACTTTATAAACTACAATTATATACATCGTATTAACTTTAAAACATACAGACTATTTGCGTAGTTATTTGTTTGCATATTTATTTATTTATTGTTAATTCAGCGGGCTATTTCAAGTTATATAATTTATTTTCTTTTTTAACCGGTTATATACAGTTCAACACAATTTTGAAATTCAAAGTTTAGACAACATTTTAATCTGTATTAGTGATTATTACAATTATTTATACTTATAGGCATCCATACAGTGTAGTAAATCATCATTCTTCACATATTTTTAAATAATATATTTTTTTATATGGAATAATTTACTATGAAAAGCATTACCTACTTATTGTTAAAAATAAGTAAAAAAATTGAAATATGAGTCAATAATAATATAAATTATACTTACAATTATTTATATAAATTAGAAGTTGAAAATGTCAAAATTAAAATTCGAAAAAGGATCTGGGACTCCCGCAGGAAATTATTTCTAGGAGAACTAAAAAAAATTATATACCTACTATCAAACAACAACATAAATATGACTTAACATTAGTATTTAAACGTACAAAATTGATTATTCAATTAATTAAATGGGTCATGATTTGGGTATTTTAAAATATCATTTTTGTGAAAACCCAAAGGAAATTGAAATTTGGTGAAGTAATAATATAATATTGGACCGATTGCGTATACGGGGTGAGCAGTTTAAATCAAATCAAATGGCGGACGGGCCAAAGCAAAACACCGTAGGACCGTACAAGGAGCTGCCGTGTAAACGAATGCTTGAACAACAAATACTCACAAACGCACACACACACACACACACACACACACACGCACACAAGCACACACAAGCACACACACACATACACGCACGCTACTGAAAGTAGACATAATGGAAACATACTCTTCGTGTACATAGGTTCCCTGTATGACATTTTAATTTTTATGTCGAATTGTCATTGCCTTTCGCTCTTTTCGGCATTTTAATGCTCGCATATGACTCGTCGGAGGGGGTGGAAACGCATAAATCCGTCAACCGTCACCGAGTAAACTGCATGCATACAACACGAAAAATATTCCTCTCACCGCGTACAAGATTCTCGTTCGCAGATATCACGCATCGGAGTGTAAAAAAAAACTTAAACCTAATACGATTCAATATTGTATTATATGTTATTTTCTACCTAGGTCGCTTTCGGAAAAAGTACAATTGACATGATATTAAACGTGTATGAAAACATACGTGTTGGTGTCTCGCTACAGCTACTGTGTATTACGTCACATAACAGCGCTTAACACACACGGAGTGAAAACCTACTAGAATTTGCTTCCGTGGAGGCTGAACGGTGTAATATATAACAATTGCAATCGTATAAATGACTTCCCATTGCAGCACATTTTTATCGTTTCGGAAAAATATTATTTTAATCGGCCAAAGGTCTTCTAAAAAATGTCGAGTTTACTTATGTCTTATATGGTCTACGCATTGTTTAATACGTGTCAATTAAAACTTTATTTATTTTAACGAAAAGCCACACAAATGTGTTATTTATTTTTACGTATTCGCGTATTCTGACATTTCATTAGAATGAAGTAGTATTCAACACCTACGGTTTACACCTACACTACGAATTTTATTGTACAACATGATTAGGAAAAGTTAATTTTTATTAGTTATTCGGTTTAGTAATCATGTCTAAATCTATCAAATTTAAAAATTGTGATAAAAATAATATGTAGTAAATTAAAAATATAGGTAAATCAGACTTGGCTAAAAACAAAATGTTTCTTGTTGTTATTTTTCCTATGTGTTAAATTGAGATTGAAGATTTCATCAGTATATGTCTTGCCTTCGACTAGTGCGGTTGCATTAAAAATTATTTCTTAAACCGTGTAATAAGTGTTTTGAATGATTTAGCGCACATAGTTTTTTTACAGTCTTAAATAGTTTTTTTTCTTTCGCAGTGTTAAATTTTTTAGTGCGCTAAATAGTCTTTTTTTTTCTTTTTCGATATAATTCATCAAGACAAGTCCGTCGTATTCGAGGAGTGGCAAGATTGATTGTCAACGAGAAGACAAGATTTGTGGAACATTTGGTCAATTTAAAGAAAAGAAGCTTATGTTCGAGTTGTGGTGATATGATATATATTTCATTATTCATACGCAGTAGCTAATCGGTTATTAGTAAGTAAGTATAGTATTTTTATATAGTATAGTAAGTTCGTGGATTAGGCCTACTGGGGAAACCACGTTAAAAAAAACGCGCCATGTGTAATACCTCATGCTATTATTACACAATAATATATTATATTGCTGTCGTGTAACAACAGCTAAGGTGGTGAGGAAACTTGCACGAAGTCTACCTAAAAAAAAAAATGATTGGCTATTGCACGAAGAAATTAAATAATATAAAACACAGGTTACAACTTATAAAAGTTTTTTGAATCTTTATTAATCAAATATTCATTTAGTATTTTTAGTTTTACGACAAAGTGGTTTATTTTTTTTGTGCAGCAATCTGACGTAGTCCCAAAAAAGAGGATATCTACTTAAAAAAGCCATTTCAATATCAACTTGTTTGATGGCCTGAGTATCAAGCCAATGCGTGGACGACAGCGGATACGCCGAAAACTTTTCTAAACGTTGAATTTTATAAATATTTCTGAGATTGAATATGAAATTTTCCTTTTGATCATTTATTATTGAACTATTATTGATAATATTATTATATTATAATATTATTATTTATTACTATTATTGACGTATCTAACGAAAAAAACTTTGTTTATAAACATAAAAATAAACGATTAACATAGCAATATTATAAATAAATAAATATATAGAATCCGTCGTCTGCAAAACCAATAACATACTTTTAATCGTTTATTTTTATGTTATTGGTTGTGCAGACGACGGATTCTATATATTTATTTATTTATTTATGATATTGCTATGTTTTTAGATTTTTAAAACGAAGAAATAATTGCGGAATATTAAGACATCTTATCTATAATAGTTTTCGTAAAAAATACATAAAAAATATACAGTTTTGGTGATTTCATTATTATTGTACATAAGCTTTAAAATACATTCGGGTTTATTTTATATCACGTATGGTTCCTATTCGATTGAAATAACTGTAAAAGATCTTGTGAAGTTGTTCGTGATATATTCGATTCGATTCGATGCAACAAAAAGGTTGAATTGTCTGACGAGCAAAATATCGATTTTCGAACGATCATTGCAAATTGTTCAACAGGGCCTAAGACCAATTTATTGAAATAATAATAATAAAACGGGTTCGTCGCAATTTTCAGTATAGTTGACCCCAAAATCAAATTGTATGTCGATTTTAAGTATTTTTACTTAAACCGTCGAGTATATATTTGTTACGACTAATGGGTTTCTATACCGAAAATATCCTGTAGTAGATCCATCTCGGTTAGGGTAAAAATACATTCACACACCATATGATAAAATTGGTATACGATTAATTTTTCTAAGTATAAATGATTAAGGAAAAATTTAAATAACTTACAATTATCGTTATCACATCGAACAGATTTGTACCCACTAACTAACGAGCGCTGACAATGCGTGTAAGTTTCCACACCACCTTAGCTTTTGTTGAAAAGACAAGTTCCAAAAGCATGAGGTATTACACTAGGAGCGTTTTTTTTAACGTGGTTTCCCCAGTAGGCCTAATCCACGATCTTAATACTATACTAATACTATACTAATATTATACTCTATACCTACCTACCAATAACCGATTAGCTACTGCGTATGAGTAATTAAATATATGTCATATCACCAAAACTCGAACAAATGCTTCTTTTCCATAAATTGACCCAATGTTCCACAAATCTTGTCGTCTCGTTGACCAGCAATCTTGTCACTCCTCGAATATGATGGCATTGTCTTGACGAATTATATCGAAAAAGAAAAAACTAACACACTAAAAAAATTAAACACTGTGAAAGAAATTAAATTTACACACTATAAAAAAATCAAAACTATTTAAGACTGTAAAAAAAACTATGTGCGCTAAATCATTTAAAAAAAACACTTATTACACGGTTTAAGAAATAATATTTAACACAACCGCACCAGTCGCAGGCAAGAAATATACTGACGCAGTATTCAATTTCGATCAAACTTATTTAAAAAATAACAAACACGGAAAATTTTGTTTTTAGCCAAGTCTGATTTACTAATATTGTAACTATACACCATTTAATTATTATTAATTTGGTTCTTTCTTGATAATTCTTTTGAAATTCTTCTTGGCAATTCTGTCGCGTTTCGCCGGCGCCCGCTTAGGGCGGTTAAACGCGGTTAGGTTAGGTTGGGCTTCCGATACTTCACGGAAGATTTTTCGATTTTCCACCGGTCGCAAGTGCGGCGAACGCGCGCGTGCTTACCTATGTATAGGTGGTCTTATTGTACTGTACGATAAAACGTTAAAAAGTGGCTGGCGTGTCGCTCGTGTGTGTTGCGCTCAACCACAATATTGTGCGTTGATACCGGCAATACGATGAGACTGCCGTCGGAAAGAGGTCCATCTGTGTTCGACTGCGTTGTTCGTATTACTTTACATATAATTAATTTATCACCCACGAACGACCATCGTTTTGTGGTTGTGGTGCGGTTGTAAAGTGGCCCGTGTGTGTTGAGCCTCAGGCTAATTAATTAATAGAATACTCAGAATATTCGTGAACATCGAAGACATGGAAACATCGAAATTAAGACATCGGTAAAGCTTTTACCTCCATACGAAACATATGGCCGCAAGCATCGATTTTAAACATAGATATATCGTTAACATCGTTGACAAGTAAAATGCACCGTATCCCAAGTTTCCCCACACAATGTTTTCGTAAAAATTCCTTAGTAAAATCATAGTAAAACTTGTGTGCATACTGCAATAAAAGCACAGTTGGTTGATACTATGATTTTGATTTTTGATTATGAATTTTCAATGAAAACCAAACCGTTGTTTGAGAAACCTTGCATTTTACTCGTTTGTACTGTGGATAAGATCAATGAATCGTGTTTGTCGTATATGGTATATCGCGGATACTCGATGACGTTTAAGAAAATGTGATCTTTGATATAATTGGAGCAACTCGTATAGGTAATATTTTAACATGTATCATGTAAATTGTAATATTAGTAATGACATTTTAATACCGTAGAGGCCATTATTGTCAGAGTCCAGAAATGTATTTATTATTTAAGGAGGGCCAGGGGTGGTCAATTTTGGAGACTATTTGAGACGATTTATTTGTACATACGTATACTGATACGGTGATATTAACTAGGTATCTTCAAACATAGATACCTCATGTTCTTCTCTTAAAATGGTTTTTCTAAACCATTGGTACCTACATTGAGTTGAAATTTATAAGAAAAATTCATCTATGTACATATATACGTATATATCATGTCACCCGTTCACCCGTAGGTCGTTTTATTTTTTATTAGGGCTATTTATTATGCTATACTAGATTGTATATAGCTACTTACAATATAGGTTATAAATATAATAATTAATAATTTAATATAAATGAAAAACAATGTCGTTTTATAATAAATATTACCTATATATAATAAGATATAAGTATTTTTTAAATATATTATTTTAAAGGAATATTTAAAATTCAAATATTTAATGTACAATATAAATCCCTAATTTTACAAGTTTTACATTGGGTATATTCAAACCTGATAATAATTACACTGAATATTCGGTAGTTAATTTAGTTCTTACATTTAAATATATATTTATCATTAGATTAATTATTTTTCAATTAGAATCTAAAAATATCGATCAATACAGTTATGAACTAGAATCATGTATTAAGCAGTAGTAGTTGTGGATTGCGCATCAGGCGATACCGGAGATTTTTCATTAATACCAAGACACGGCACTCGCTTTGAAAGTTCTAATCTGAAAATATAACACAATGCGTATGATATTTAAACGGAACTTTTGATAAACGAGCTTATTTTATGGCCGCCCGTTGTACATTTGTAAAATCTCGACAAAACTTTTATTGTGTATGGTACAGTTGTTGCGGTGCGACGAAGAGAAATCCGAAGAGCCGATGACCGGATTAATATAAATTATGTAGTTAGAGAATGAAGACGTGCAGTCGTATGTGCAAAATAAAAAGTGTTTGTATTTTATTCATCGATTTACCTGTATTTAGGATGACTTATTGCGTACACGTAAGGGTCCAAGCAAGCCACAGTTTTGCAGAATACCGCTGGCAACATTGTCACGACGGGTGTTAGCAGTGATCTTAAAATCGACAAAGCATTAGGTATATTATTAGAACGAGGGGCAACACGTAAAGATCTGAAAAATAGTTATTTCCTATCTTCGTGTGTGTGTGTGTGTGTGTTGAGCTTGCGAGTGACATGAACTTATTCGGACCCTGTTCGAAAACACGTATCGTCAACACACAGTTGTTCTTAAGAGCACTTACTGATCTCCGAAAGCGCCGACCATGGCGACCACTGCGTACGGTGTCCAGGCGGCTACGAACAGGAAGCAAATCGTGATGGCGGCTTTAGCGATCCTCACTTCTGCCGATTGAGCGTTTGCATCTTGGTTACTCCGCAACGACTCTACGTTCATCTTTTTAGCCTAAACCGTACGTGATATAAAATGAAACCGAAAGACTCGACGGTTATTACTTCGAGCGCGTTGTACAAATTCAAAAATATTATAGTTTCGCAATAACAATATAGGTACTGCACCTATACGACACTTATAAACCGACACCTCACATTACGTTCCTCGTTTGTTAATTTTGTGCTAATTTTTAGTTCTTATTTCAAATCAACAAATCAACGTTTTTACACCGAATATCAAACCACGATTATCAATGTATGCATATTTACTTGTTCGCGAAGTGCTTTTTCATGGTTGAATACATGACTGACTATTTGCGAATAAAAGTATATGATAAACGACATTGGTATCACGTAACAAATCACGAACAAGATCCCGACGAAAGCTTTGGTTTCATCTGTTGGTGTTAAGTAGTCGAAAGAACAACTTGTTAAAAAACCCTCTGAAAAATATAAAATACTGTAACCACACGCAGTCAATATTATTAAGAATTCACAAATATGTATTTATCTTATTTATTCATATTATATTATTGATTCGATGCAACTCGAGCAAGTGGCGTCGAACTTTAAAAAAGTACGATATTGTCAAATATATTTTACAGAAGTTACTACCCACCAAAAATATTCTAACTTGACTAATTCACGTACTGACGGACTTAAAGAAAATGAATTTGTGCTTAAAAACGTAAAAGAGAAACATTATTATCTGAGCACCTTATTGATTATAGCCTTATGGGCTATATCAGCGATTCTCAAACTGGGGGTCGCAACCACCTTGGGGGGTGCCAAATATTTTTTAGGGTCGCCAATGTATAAAGTTAGGTGTTGTTGTAAATATCATCATGATAATCATTGTTGAAAATTATAATTGATAAAAGTTTAGGATTGCTGATAAAAACGTACGATTTATAATAAGAAATTAAGGACGGGAAATTTTAATTTTAATACAATATATTATTCATATACATTTTTCACTTGGTACTTTTTTATGTTATCATAATAAAAGGGTCGCTCAAAATCTTGGTTAAATTATTGAGGGCCGTTTGAGAATCGCTGGGCTATTGTTGTTACTGGGATTAATATTCCTAGTTCCTACTTTCTAACTACTGTAGATTCTTAGGTAATCGGTAACCCTATTGCCACCCACCCCGTTTGAGCTATTGTTTTAATAAAACCTGTTAAAGAGGTTGGGCACCACTGACTCGAGCAAATAATATATAGTATAATATTATAAAATTGAATAAATTAAACCATTTACAGGGTACTTTAAATAATAATAAAAGTACAAACAATCGATTTCGTTCACAAACTATTTCGTTATTCATTAGATTGTAGGTAGTACAACTATATATTTGTTCTCGATATAATCACGATATTTTATAGATTTGTAGTTATAAAAATACTTGTACACGTTATTATTTTGAAAATGTATACATTTGTTTGTAATTATCTACTTACCTGGTACAAATCGGTTCCATTTTTCGGTTAAAGGAAGGAAGCACCATGGAAAAACATACATCCAGATACATATGATCAATATTAACGCTTTACCGTAAGTCATACGGCCTTCAAATGGTTTCGCTATTGTACTGGAAAATATTTATTATAAAATGTTGTATATTTATAATGGTAACAATTATGTTACATCGTACATGTGCACGCATGGTCGGATCTATGGGAGAGAGGGCGTATAATTTTCGTGGGCTTATTTTTAAGTTAAAATCGTTTAAAACATTTGTGGTAAATAATTTATTGATCCAGTATATTGCAAACTGCTTCATAGATGGTTGGTATGCACAATACTGCTTGAATTTTCGTAAAAAAAATACTTTTTGTGGTTATCTCCATGAAATGGGTGTAAATTGATTATTCTCCCCGGGTGTTAAAAAGTTAAGATCCAGCCTTGTGTGCACGCACAACGAATGCGGAATGTTTATAGATAAGTCATAGGTGTAAAATGTCCATGTATTAAATTCCAAAATCCGTTGTGGAAATTCCAAACCAAACCAACTTAAGGTATAGACACCTTGCTTGTAGTGACGTGCCGAAGGGATTTTTGAGAGGCTATTGACTTCTGAATTATTCTATGTGTGTATACAGCCATGTACAGGTGGATGATGGGCAATGGTCAAGTAATTTGTAATAAATGGTTGCTATGATTATTAATAATTGTATCGGTACAATTATAACTTATTTTTGTTCAAATATTTTTTCTAAAAAATGTATCTTCCCAACGAGAATATGAGGTACCTACTCGTGTACTCTGGGTGGTGGGTGTCAAAAATTAAATCGGCCACTTTCGTAAGAAAAATTCACCACGGCACTGCAATTGGTTTATTATGTCCAATGTGATGTTTATGATTCAAGGACCTTATCTTATCCATATAGATTATTTCGTTAAGACCAGTAAACAGTAATATTATTCGAATCTTACCTATATCTGTCATAAGCGATTGCCGCGTTTGTGGCGCCTGCTCCTATGCCACTGATACTCCCGCACAACGCGAATATCTGACATTGTAGATGGCCCGGGTATTTGTGATCAATCGAGTCGTAAATGAGAATTGGCAGTACTAACACCATAGAAAAATCACACATCGCCAAATTAAGTACGAACAAATTAGACGGGGTTCGTAATGGTTTCGATCTAAAATAATATTAACACGTTTTTATACATAGCAATTAAATTATATTTAATACTCTCAAAGATAACTTAAGATATTAAAATGATTATCCGTTGAACATTTTTTATTAAGATAGGATGCGCAAGGTTAAGTCGTTGGTATGTGTAAATGTTTATAATACAATAGGCTTAATGTTTTTACTGTGTAATAATCATCTTACTGTCTAATAATTATCCATGTACGTAACCTAATAATTTATAGATTTTTTAAAATTAAATTATTTTGATTTCATATTATATTACACTTGGCAACATTAGGTGCATGGTCAAATTGATTGTAATCACGATACTGTGTGTCCATTATAGTCTTATATTTTGTAGTTTATACATTCTAAATATTGTGTTTTAAACCAAAAAAAAAAAAATTAGACCATTTTCATATGTTGTGTATTTACGAGTACATTTTACATCCTGCGAATAAAATCTACTAAAATTGTCCAGAATTGCAAAACCTCAAATTCTACAAACAAAATGTTCTCTTTTTAAAAGGTGGAAATCAATAATAATAAAAAAAATACTTTTCTCCAAAATGACACCAATAAAATCTTTAAATTGAAAACTTTAGTTCATGATTGAAACTGTGCAAAAGGGAAGCTTTTGATCAGAAAAAATTAATTAAATTCACACTTATTCACAGGCCTCACTTTTTTTGATAAATTTAAATCATACAATATTCTCTGTAATAGATTTGTGAAAATCTTTTTTTACCATTTGCTAGAATAATATTTAATAATTATTTTGCGCTGACTTTATTAATGCTTATTTTCTACCACTGTAACATTAAAAACGATTGCTTAATTATTTATATCCGACATAAGAAACAATTTTATTTAGTTTAATTACCATTTCATTATTATTTAATTAATTGTATACATCTATATAATATATTATTGTATTATGTGTACAAATATAAGAAAATAAAATAAAATAGACATATAGCTAAATTAGTTATGTAAGGTAAGGTTATGTAAAGTTGTACAACCCTTTCAAAAATATATTTATATGTATTTTTTCTTCTCTCTATACAGCAATACTGTTCTACTAATTGATTTATACATACTTAACATAAAATGTATTATACATTGTGAACGCATGGGCCTCCACACAAACATATTCCAGTGAGGCCAGTTATCTTTTTTGAAGAATAAATTATAAATACAAATGACTGAAAAACTATATTTTTAAATTACAAATGATTTTGGTGCGGAGAGAAATTAAATAAACTGCTATCTCTTACTTCGAGGAATTACAAAAATTTTCCCTAGTGTCTAACAGTTAGCTTTTGGATTTGACTTCAAGAGCCAAAGAGTGGGTAGAACGCGACGCTTTCCAAATACTAACTAAAATCAATTACTGATTTTTTCCAAAAAATATAAATCTTATTTTACTGGCAGAAATATTATATAAGTATTCAAACTATATTTATAAAAACGGGCTAAACTTGGTCGGGTGAGATATAGGGGTGAATATTTTAAGCTTGAAATCAATGCACCATTGCTCTCGATAAAAAACAAATCTAAGTGAAAGAGGTCGTTCCACTCAGAATCTTCTATGAAAATGTATGAATGTCACAAATGCTTTTTTTTTACCAGGAATTTTATTTATATTTATAATATCTATATACATAAAAATAAGTGTACATTTTGAATAAATCTTATAGCTCAAGATCCACCGAACCGATTTCGATAAAAATTTCAGGGCATATTAAGATTGATATGTAGATGGTTTCTGTGAAGTTTATACGCTGTGCGATATGTTGTTCCGGAGTTATGGCCTCTTAAGTTAGTACGATCCCCGTGCGCCTATCATTCGCCATGTCCATCAATAAGGCACAAGGACAAACGCTCCAAGTATGCGGTTTGAATTTGGAGGAGCCGTGTTTTTCGCATGGGCAACTATACGTGGCCTGTTCAAGAGTAGGCACTCCAAATTGTTTATTTGTGTATGCCCCAAATGGACAAACAAAGAATATTGTTTACTCAAATGTGTTGGATTGATAATAAAGAATTTGGAAAAAATATATGATTTTTATTGCATTTTTGTGTTGGTGCTGCGAAGCGCACAGGGGTCGGCTATTAATTATAATAAAACTAATTTTAACTATACAACCTACGTGCTATTATTTTCGTTTTTTTTGTTATTATTAATAACGTTTGTTATTATTAATTTTTGTTATTATTAATATTATTAATATTAATAATGTTATTATTTTCTAAACACGAGATTATTATTAAATAAATCACCAACGACATTTATACAAATTTATTAACATATAAAACTAATTGAAAACGAGTACTTACACACAAAAAATCCATAGCACCAGACCATTTCCAATAACACCGAGAGCAAATAAAATCGAATACATAAATGCCAAAATATAATGGTAGATTGATCTAACTTCTGGGTATGCCAACCAGTGCTCTGGTATGTGAATGAGATCTTCAGGAGTAAGATTCCAACCCATTAAATGAAGTTCGGGTTCATCTTCCATAAATCTAGAATTCATAAATATTACCCCAATATATATATATATATATATATATGTAATATATATTATATATGCTTCTAAAATATCGAATTATTATTGTAGTTTTTATATTTTTTGTAGTTTAGTAGCGTACCCTAGTTGTGATAAAGGTCTTGACACACTTCGGTTGAAATCCATTATTGATGTTTATTAGTGCAAGTCTAAAACACTACTACGACCGAAACAAAACTCAATGTTAAGCTCATCTGGGTTTATATAAATTTTATGCATCACGGGGACAACATGGATTACATACTGTGTATATGATTAAATAATAATCCCCTCTAACTTACAAGGGATGTTATTATTATTATTATTATTATTATTTTTTTATTATTTATCCTTAGTGTCTTATGCTGTTATTTACATAATGATTAGACTTTAATATTATAATTAGATTCAAAATGGGTTCGAGTTTATATAACTAAAGTAGAGGCACATTTATAATTTATTATTCATACTCCGACTATAATGAAAAATGCACGTCTTTCAATCATTATATTATTAATGGAAATATATTTAACTACATCGTACTTATACTGCCAATGCAATATAACGTCGGAACAGTTTTTAAATATTGAAACAAATCAAATGGTACTTAAATAAATACATCAAATAACTGTGTTTTATGGTTGTCTCTTTCCAAATGCAAGAAATAAAAAAAAACAATATTTTGTGCATCGATATGCGACACCTCCTACGAAGAAGGACGTAAGTCAATGTTTAAATTTTTTTGATTTAGAAAAAACATACGTGGGTCCCTACAATCTGCATTAACACTCACAGGTGAGTTCAGGGGCCACTCCTCTGGGGCATGTGGCTTTCACAGTGTTGAAATTTGTTCAAAGACGAGAAGCGGTGAGAACGATGCCGCACTGTGGGAGGGACCCGCGTATGATTTTTCTAAGACGAAAAATTAAAAAATGAGTTACGTCCTTTTTAGGATTCTTAGCGTAACGTTATTCTTATCGATGCTTTGATAAAATTAATATCAAGCTAAATTTCATATCAGTGGCGGTTATATCCAAAAATACAACAGGTGCGCGTTTAAAAAAAGAACTAGTTCCTACCCGTTATTCGTTCAAGTACTATTAAGTATAGAGTATGGCGCATACCTTCGTAATATATTACATAACTTGTCACCATTTGTTAAAAAATCAAGGATTTTTTGATTTGGTAATTGGTACTGGGACTCAACGGCTACAACCGACCTATCGACCTACGCCAATCATGAGAGGGGTGCCTGACTACTTGAACACGCATTTTTAGGTACTAGGTTTTTCAGTTCCGTATATGGTCCAAATAATCCCAGACAAACCCCTGTAATCCCTTCTTTACTAAATAACTCCGTTACTTTAAAATTCATTGATCTGATAGATTGTCTATTAGTGAAATTTTCGAGAGCCTAGGACATCTTAAGCCAAAATCCTCTTTCGGTCTAGATGGCATCCCGCCTATCATTCTACATAATTGCCGTTATTCCTTTGCAATTCCTATCCATTTCAAATTATCACTAAAATCCAGCGTTTACCTTATGTTATGGATATCGAGCTTTATTCAACCAATTTTTAAATCAGGAAATAACTCACAAATCGAAAACTTTAGACCCATTTAAATTTTATCTACGATTCCTGAGCTCGTTGAAAGTCTATTAGCTCCTAAAATTAATATATTATTTAAACATTTTTTCATTAACGAACAACATGGTTTTCATCAGGGTAGGTCTACAGTTACGCACGTAGTTTTTTTCATTCTTTTTTACTTGAATCAATCAAATCTGGGTCTCAAATAGATATTGTTTACACCGATCTCAAAAAAACTTTCGATAATGTCAATCACATTTCTCTCCTACAAAAATTAAAATATATTGATATTTCCGACCCATTTTTATCTTGGTTGAATTTATATCTCACTTTCCGTACTCAAATTGTTAAAATCCATAGTTATTTATTGTCTCCTATTTCAGTATCTTCTGGTGTATCACAAGGCGGCCATCTTTCTGCATGGCTTTTTATCATATTTATCAATTATGTCATTCAATGCTTCCTTACCTGATAATTTCTCCTTCTAGCTGATGACCTAAACATTTTTAATATTATCAATGATATTTCTGATTCTGTTAATCTCTAAAAATATTTAGATCATTTTTTCAGTGGTGTTTACAAAATAATCTAATAATTAGTAAAAATAAATGTAATTTTATAACTTTTACTCGTTTGCGCTCTCCTTCAACTTTTTCATACTCTTTTAATTCCATTCCCTTTCTTCCTGCACAAAGTATAAAAGATCAGCTGATATAAAAAGGTGTGATTTTCTGATTTATCTTTTAATAATCATATTGATAACAAATTGTCGTAAATCCACGAATATTCTTGGTTTCATTAATCGTAACACAATGGGGTTTTCTAATATATACACATTTAAAACTTTATTTTTCGTTAGTACGTTCGATTCTTGAATATGCATTCATTGTTTGGTCTCCATACCAGGTCTCATTTATTAACCGTATAAAGAATATTCAAAATAAATTTATAAAATTTGATCCTTTTCGTTGTGGTGATTATTTAATATATTTAAAACTCGTTTCTGTGAGGCGTATCGAGTACGACGTGAAATTTATTTTTAATTTATCAAAGAGTCACATCGATGCTCCAGATTCACTGTCACAATTTCAATTATCAGTCTCATGATTTAATTCAAAATTTCCTCTTCTTTATAAAAATAAGTTTCACGCTACTAATTATGGGTACGCAGCCCCTCTTGATCATGTCTGTCGTACTATTAATAATATTAAGAATATCGGGTCCTCATGGCTCATACTATTTTGATCTGGCCCACGTTACCTTTTAAAATTGGACTCTCTATAGCTAAAAAAATTACTTGATAAAATGTTGTGAAAACGTTGCTCTACATTCTATACTTTATTCCAAATGTCTAAATAAGAGTGAAATGTATACCTATACTGCCTCAATATTGTTTTGTATAATGAAAATTATAATTAATGTTGTTGAATTACATTTATATACTTATAATTGTCAATTAATGCATGTAAATTGATATTTTGTGAGCCTTTTCAGTAGTATACATTATTATATGGATAACATATGAACGAATGCATTCCAATGCTTTACCTATATTATATTAAATTTGTACGCGTTAAATTTATAAAATAAATTTTATAAATACGAAATAAAGCTGAGTTGCAAGAAATAAATGTGATGTGCGTGGCACCGAGGACATGTACGATTAAATAATAATTCGATGTTAGATATTGTAAGTCTTCGGGGTACAACAGATTTAAAAAAAATCATGTAATGCTCCCGGTGGCAGAGACTATTCGTTATAGGTACACATGGAATCATACATTTTATGTTACTTGTTTTTAAACTCTCGGCGAAGATAATAATACGTCTGGTACCGTAGCTATTGTAGTGTACATATATTTCAATGTCAATTGTAGATCACATAAATGTATCACACAATCATTTTCAATTTAAAAACAGCACGGTATTATTATTTCCTAACATCTTACACCCTAACTATATGCTGGAGACAATATTAAGGTAAGAAAAATGTTAATACTCTAACATATTGTACAACTAATTTTGAACAAACATTTTTAATTTTATCAACGTATAGATTATAAGATATGATTGAAATTGAATTACGAACATTTTGTTTACTATGTTACTTTTGTTTACTTATATTTTAATAATTATTTAAATATCATTATTTGCACGTTACTACGTTCATCTGTCTTTGTTCAACGATATTCCATTTTGCTGGAAATATGTAACGATTCAACGCGGACGTTTTGACGTGAGAACAATGATATAATTGTTACATTTATGTATATATTAAATTGTACGAAGTATCACGTACGTGTATGATTGTAATTACTATTATTTTTATTATTATACAATAATATTTATACATGTATATCATAAAATCAACGGTGTTACTATTTTGTATCACCTTGTTAACTGGTGTAGAAGACCATGATATTCGCTTGACATGGGGAATCATTCGACGAATAATCACATCGAGCCGACGAACAGACGTTTTAATATATAAATCGGAACTCATCAGACAATTCGAACCATCATTTAAAACGTTCAAAAAATTCAGGCGGGACGCAACACACATACTGAGAACACCTTGTGTCAGGAAACAGTCCTGCAAAGAAGTTAAAAAAAAAATCTTAGACACTGACAAACGCATAAGAAATCAGCAGATAATTATTATTGTAAGAAATAAAATTATATTTCTTAGTGGTGTTGCATATCACATAGCTTTAAAATAAGATTTTATGTATTTCGTATTTTTATTTTTTTATAATAATATTTTGCTACCTTCAGCGAGGAATAAAATCACTCGATTATCGTTTGATTAAATTAGCCAATATACGGGCGAACTCTAGTTCAAGCCTAATTTGCTCTATCCGCTAGTGGTTTCTTTATCCAAGGAAAGCGTGAACAATGAACAACGACCATTTTCTGCAAGAACTGGGGTAGATTTTGTGATCCGATTCCAGTCAAGAACGACATATGTGACGTTTAGTGAATGTTACATCTCAGTGTTTCATATTTTCAAACTTGTGCAGTAAACTTAGACTACTTGTCTGCTATTAGTCGATTTATGCGCCCGCTGTAATCATTTATACAGCAATAGTGGAATGCAACATTTTTGGGTGCCAGCAAAGGATTGAGACGTTAATTACTACAAAAAAAGGACAACGAACAGTTGACGATATGATTACAGACCAACAGACGCATTGTAGGCGGAATGTAGGAGGCTGCAGTAAAGTCTGCGCCAAACACATTATCTAATGAAAGTGACTAAGAGAAAGCAGTTAAATTTTGAAGAATATAGCACATTGCTATGTCGTATTGAGGCCATACTTAGTTCAATAATTCATGATGAGTTACACCTTTATCGACTACTTCATACATATATATATTTAACCGAGTTAGAAGTGCGCTATCGTGTCTTGATTTTTACAGATAAAAAGGGATAGATGCACAATCGTGCTGCACTTCTTGAAAACACTTTTGAGGTGGAGAATAAGACCCTTCAAGCTCAACCCGTATTTGCTCCACTGCTGAAAGTCAGCCAAAGTATAGTAAACATATTTGTCAAGTTCGGTGTCAAAATAATCTATATTAATGTCCTACCGAATGAGGCATTAATCTAATAAAACAGTAACAAATCGAATCTTTGGGAGACTATGTTTGAATGTCTGGTTGAAATTTGAAAATATCCCTCGGAATCTAAAAGATTTGTCAAGTTAATATTATGTCATTAAACAGTATGTATGTGTTATGTTTATTTCTAGAACAATGTAATACATCTCTATTTTATGGTTAATTAGTTTTTAAATCTAACACAATACTGGATATATATTGCGGACTGCGAAGAAAACAGAAAAATTTAAACAAAAGAAATCCGGAAAAAAATCTTTCAAATAATACAACCCAGGTATAAATATCACACAACATGAATAATGTCAAAAAGCCTTTAGGAAAGAACTGTATATTTTATTATCTACATAATATATAATAATATATCCGTAATATAAATGTTGTATACTAGTATATTATGAATAATGTCCATTAGATTAATTCCATACATGATCAATAATATAGTCTATAGACATGGTTACTTATATTAGTATACAAATACAATATAAATATATATATATATATATAATTTCTTAAGCCTCAAAAGCGTACATAATTTTACAATCATGAGTTTAATTAAACAATTTTAGTCAAATCTCTTAAACAATGTTTATTTTCTAACTATTTTTAGTGTTTAGAAATTTGTTCAAAATAAATTCTTGTATTAAATTCGTTTTACAAGCAAATAACCATGTTCTCAAAAAATTTCAAACGCAAAATTGGTTATGATTACAAACATCAATACTTAAGTATAAATTTTTATTTTAATAAAAAAGTACTTGTTGTTCTTTGGGATAAACAATGAAATAAAATACGATAATGGTTATATTTTACAAGACGCACATTTAATTATTTATCTATTAGGTTATCAATAGTTCACAATCAAGCCTAATACAATAATTTATATGTTAAACACTAAGCGGATGTAGTTGTGGATTGAGTCTCAGATGCTGTCGCTGGTGGCTTTTCTTCGATTCCGAGACATGGGATGCGTTTTGATAATTCCAATCTAAACAACAAACCCATATATTTATTATACATCTAGACATAATAAAAGTTTCAAATTAAGTAAATATACAGTTTAATTGGATTTTCTAATATAAATGACAAGATAAGAACGAAGTATCGGTATTTATAACCGGTGGTACTTTAATATTTCTGAAGGTTTTATGTATAACTTTAGTTATAAATAGTTAGTCTATATTTAAGGAAAAACATGCAAATGTAAATTCCAAACCAAAATATTGAAAATATTCTTAAAGTTTCTCGTAGACAATCAATTGTAATTGTTATTATTTATCTCGATTCTTTATAGTTCTTTAGGTTGATTGATTTATTATTGGTTTAAAATATCAAAATATTCACCCCAGTGATATATTAAACTCTTATATTTCTCCCAATGGTAACATCTGCAAGGTATTTCATTTGTCGAAAGAAAAATTTACATTAACATTATATACATATACATTATCAAATTGTATTTTTACAGGTTCAAATAGCTATGACTATAATGCCAGTGGATATTTCAAAGGAGAATAACATTTTTCTTCAATAGGTTCGTGCATGATCATGCAGGTATGATATAATTATGCAAAGGTAGTTAATAAAGACAAAATGTAATAATCAAGTCTTACTTACCCAATAAATATTAAATTTAAATATTTTGCCTATAACTAGTTTTGTTATAAGCTTTAGAATATGTTAATTATAGCTTACCTGTATCTCGGGTGACTTATTGCATAAACATAAGGGTCGAAACAGGCCACAGTCTTGCAGAATAACGCTGGTATCATTGTGACGCCGGGTGTTAACAGCGATCTTAAAAGTAAAAATAAAAAGCAATTTCTTTGATTAGTATTATATTCTATACAACCAATGGTATTACTTTTATTATTATTATAATTGTTCAAAATTATTTTCACTTTTTATCTATCAAAGGGATTAGACTTGGTGCGAGACAAATAACAATTAAAAATTGTAACAAATTTAAATTTAAAAAAATTCTTACTGATCTCCAAAAGCGCCAATCATGGCAACTACTGCGTACGGTGTCCAAGCTGCAATGAACAGGAAACAAATCGTAATGGCGGCTTTTGCAATCCTAACTTCAGCCGATTGAGCGTTCGAATCTTGATTACTACGCAAAGATTCCACGTTCATCTTTTTAGCCTAAAACGTACGCCATATTAATATAGAATATTTCAAACATTCTCGGATTCATACCGTTCTAACATAAATATTATTTATACGATATAGTGATACACGGGACGACACAATAAAATCAGTTTTACAGTTAAACACTTGATACACACATACTATATTATCTGTACCACTATAATCGCCCAATAAGTACCAATATAAGAATTGTTTTGTTTTAAACTCGTGCTTCGACCATGTTTAAAACAACTAAAGAAAATAAGGTTCAAACATTTAAAACAATAGTATAAAATTAAATTAAAAAGCAATTGTTCAAACAAGATAAACGATAGTGCATGGCAAGATTTTAATTTTTTTTTTCAATTTTCATTTACTGGCCCTATTGTTATCTTATTTTCACCATAAATATTCGTATTTTGTATTAATTTGTGCAATCAGTGTAACAGAGGGGTATGTACTTTTTCAAAACATTTCCATTAAAAATGTAAAAGTTTAAACTTTAAAATTACGTTCAAAAATATTAAAATTTGTGAAATTGTCTCCAACCCAAATGTATCCAAATTGACATGAATAATAAGTATATTGTAATGTATTGAGTATTGAGTAATAACTAATATATTTTTTCAAACTAAAATTGTAAATTTATTTTAAATTGTCTTCAACTGTTACAAGCAATACAAAGAAACAATCTATTTACATTTGTTTACAATAACAAAAAACATGTTTTCTTCAAATTATGATCTATATATGGATGATGGGGTACAATCACTATATATTATTAAACTTTAACGTGAAAATGGAAGGTCGAATTAAACATAATTTTAACAATCAATTGACTATGTTATATTTTTGACATCGTATCAATGTCGGCGTACACGATTATTAATTAATTTACCAATTGCAATAAGCTTGGTTCAAGGATCTAATATTAATAAAATAAAAATATCCATTGATAAATTCATTGTTTTTTCGGGCATACGTATATAATACCAGTTGCCTCCAAAAGTAACTTTATTTATATAAAGTCCCCCCTAACTACCTACAGTAAAATGCATCATTTGGTCTTACATATTATATACACGATGACAATACCAACCCGTATAATAGGGGAAGTAAATCACCTAGTGCAATGACAAAATTTTACCAGAATGAGTAGTCTTAGACGCGTATCTAAGCGGATTTCTATTACATAAATAACGAGGAACGATAATTATAAAAGACTTTATCACAATACGCGTTTATTATCATGTATTATATCTATATTAGGATATTTTTATCTTAATATATCATATTGTTATATTATTTACATATTTACATAGTTACTTCACCTATTTTGTATTGTAATCGGGTATAATATGTGAGGGCAACTGGTAAACACCCGATTTTTTTACTTTTTTAGACCGTACAAAGTGCAATACCACGGTTTTCAATTGATTAAATAAAATAATTATACGTATTATATGTATTATATGTATAAAAAAAAAATCATAAAATCAAATATTACATGGATTTTACCTGTTCACGAAGTGCTTTTTCGTGATTGAAGACATGACTAACGATTTGTGAGTAAAAATATATAACCAATGATACCGGTATAATGTAACAAATGGTAAACATGATTCCAATGAAAGCTCTAGTTTCGTCTGTTGGAGATAAATAGTCAATGGTACAACTTGTCAAATAACCTTCTGCAATAAATAAAAAATAACTCTTGACGATTATAATTTATAAATTAAAAAAGGCCGAATTTCCAAATTTATATCTAAATTAACAGTAACAGTTCATAGACATTATATTATAATAATTGAAAATAAATTGTAGTTATAAAAGTGATATTTATGTTTATGCCATCTTATAGTATCGTGGTTAACTTAAAATAATACACGAAAAGTCAAATGTAGGTATCGTTTTACTTTAATTGATATTTCAATCATATCAATGTATGTAAAAAATGTTAAAGTTGTATAATGGTTTTGAAAAGGTTTCTATTAGAATATGATAAAATTAATGAAAAATGACGGTAAATTTTGACGGTGAGCCTAGGATTATATTTGAAAAATATGAACGTTCCAATAAATCTTCTTAAATGTAAAATTTATAGCCATCTGATATAAATGTTTTCATGTATAGTAAAACGATATATCAAACACTTGTATGACTTCATTAACCTCGGTTTAATATAAAAGTGAACTATTAGCTTGTAATTAAATGTAATTGGATTCGAAAAACGATTTTGAGCTGAGATTGATTCGCCCTAAAACCATTAAGATATTATTAAAAAACTATAAGTCCATAAAACTAGCATGTATTATAAAATTGTTTGAATTTTCTTGAAAGTTGTGTACATATATATATAATACAGTCATAAAAATGACTTTCTATAAATACAACCTGTTTAACCTATTGAAATATTACGTGAAACTTTGTAATCACGTTTTACTCCAAAAATGTTAAAAATATCCAAGCATAAATTACATGAGATCAGCAGTTACTTTATACTCGGCTCGAAATCTAAATTACATATATTTTCTAAGATAGTGTAATAACAAGATAGTGTAACTAACCTGGTACATATCGGTTCCACTTTTCAGTGAGTGGTAAAAAGCACCATGGGAAAACGTAAGCCCAAATTAATATCATTATAAAAAATGCTCTACCATAAGTCATACGTCCTTCGAATGGTTTTGCTATCGTACTAAAAAATTAAGTTAATTATTGTGTAAAAAAAATATTTGTAAACGTTTATGTATAAGACCGAGTGGGATTAACGTTATGGTTTTCAATCTAAAATGCTTAACACTACTACGCTATATAATATTTATGTTGTAATAATGATGATTTAGGTTGAAATGTCAAAAGTTGTGTTGTACTCGTACACCTAAAACTCGATCAAAAAGCAAATATGTTGGTGATGGAAAAGTTAGCAAATTACAAATTTCATTCGGATAGAAACAGTACGGTCGACGTAGATAACTATGAAGGAATACGCACAACAGCAGCACAAAAAATATTGTTTTTGGGTGGATTATAATTTTCTATTCGTAATTATTATATTTGTGCACGCGCGTTACTACGTACATATATTCGTTTGGAGTTATTCAATTGTCAGGGGGTGGGTTTACTCGAAATATACGGACACCCTGATGAGGGGTAGTAGGCATATATCGCTGGTGCTCAATCGGGAGGTACATTGCGGACGAAGCAAAAATGATTTCAGGTATTAATAAAATAAAATATGCACACTCGTATGCAATTATGTGTACTACGAAAAAAAATACAGGTAAGTTGGTAAGTACGTTACAATTCGATTAGGACATGTAATTGTGGAAAGGAGCGTGTGTTGGAGGAGATATAATAAATGAGTGTTTAAGCTTTTATACCTAAATCTGTCATAAGCAATTGCAGCGTTTGTAATACTTCCTCCGAGGCCACTGATAGTTCCGCCCAGAGCAAATGCTTGACAGAGAAAATGACCCTGATAACCGCGTTGAACCGAACCGTATATAAAAATCGGCGCTTTAGCCATCATCACGAAATCGCATAACGCCAAATTGATTACAAATATATTGGACGGCGTCCGTAATGACTTTGATCTGAAATAAAATGCATTGGGTTGTACGGTCTTTTGTGTTAACGAAATCAACATTCGTAACGTTTTGATGGAGAAATAATATATCTCCTATACACGCCAGTTCTCTTATCCGAGAACAGTTTAGACGGAAATCCACTTTATAAAAACCAGATATTTTCTTAAATTTTTGTTTCCGATGATCATTCGACAACATTTTTTTTCCCAAACTAACTACTGAAACTTGTACAAAAACAAAGAATAACTTTTGGAAATGTTTACACATGCGTAACTTCTGTTTTTAATGGTGGTGTAATTTCAAACATTAAAATTTAGAATACATTATTATTTATATTTTTTTCGTATTCCAAGGAACGATCTAGAGAGGAGAGCCAGGTCGGACATTGAAAGTTAAATTATTTTCCGAATATTTAGAAGAAATAAAGTTTTTCAAATCTCACAATGGAAAGATACAATACAATTCTTCCATAAACTTATCTAGAGTTGTTTTATACTTTTTATTGCTAAAATAATTGCATTCTCGCTCGAAATGGAATATTTTTTACCAACGCCATTACAATGATTAAAACATAAATAGTCTTCTGTACCAATATTCTTCAAAATTATAAAATAAAAAATGTATTCAATACTAGACTTAAAAAGTCACATAATTTAATAAAAAATAATATTATATTTATAAATGCGAAAAAATGCAATTCACGCACATTTTTTGTAATTGCATATACTATATATTATGTTTACTTATATTGTATATACTTACATGCAAAATATCCATATAACCAAACCGTTTCCGATTAATGCGATTATCATAAAAATAGTGTATATAAATGCCAAGTAGTAATGTTCTAACGAACTGGGTTCTTGGTATTTCAACCAGTGTTCCGGGATGTGAATGAGATCCTCGGCGCCGAGATTCCACCCCAACAAGTGAGTTTCGCCTCCATCGTTATCCGCTAAGCTAGAATTGGTTCCGAAAAAAAAAAAAAAAACAGCGCCGGAAAAATTAGCATACATAATTAACTTTGTGTAATATCATCAATTTGTTGGTAGGCACGTTTTTTATACGTATACTATATATTATGTTGTCGATGAATTAATATGCATCGTATCAAATCAGATAGTGCGTCGATAGCTGCAAAAAAAAAAGACTAGTAACAATTTTCCCCAGAAATGACACTATGCGATCGAAACCATTTGTTTCCCACATTATAGAAGACTGCAAGCATAGAACCGTGTTGGTTAGAAACAAAAAAATAGCTCATTATCGAGCAAGAAATACGAATTCCTTACGGATTGATCCGTACAAGCCCGACAAAGCGGGCGATAAATATGATGAATAACGGTGGAAAAAAGTACGCGCAAAACGCATAACGTTACTAATAGCGGCCACGGGCGCAGCAGAAAATAAGAAAGAATGTGTTCGTCTCACGCGTTGGATGCGCTTGGAAACGAATTTGCAGCCGGGTCAGCAGCGCGAGTGCGTTGTATAAATGAGGAAAACAAACGACCTAAACAGTTAGGCCACGAGAACATTCTGTCCACAGTAATATAATTTATACATTTATTGTGCGCTTGCGAGCAGGCGCACACATAATATTATGCACATAATATGCGCGGGCGGGTTTCCGAGCGTCGCCATCCCCCGTGTCCGTTTAGCCTACCCCATTTGCGGCAAAGGTCTCGACACGGTCCGGTTGAAGTCCATTATTAGCGTCGGTGACATTTTCGCGGTGGACGCGTGCGATCCGGAGCCCGGACAACTAAAACACTACTGCCTGTACGCGCGTCCGGAACAGACGGCATTCTTAAGCCGATCGCGGTTTATATAATATAATACGCCGCGGGCCGGCGGCGGTAAGTACCCATACACCGTGTACGGATCGCGGGGGAGACGCGGCGGATTAAACGTCGACGTCGCGTCGTCGTCGTAGCCTATCAAATGATAATCCGCACTAATTTTTTTTTTTCGTATAAAGAGACGGAGTCGATGTTTTATTTTTTTCCCTGCTTGCTGCACGCGGTATTAATACACGATTCACCGCCGCCGCCGTCCTCGTATACCGCGATCTATGACGCGCGCGCGGTGCGTGATTTATATTGTATACATATAATACATGTTATGAGCACACATGAAACGAATATTATATATTACACATAAATGCGCGTGTTTTAACACTTCAAACACCATTGTGGAAGTAAATCTTTTTTTTTTTTTTCCAATCGCGACGCCCCTGAGCGTATTCGGGATATTCCGCGGTTAAATATTTTATGTGTACTTTGATTTTTCACCCCGTTATTATGCCGTTACGTAACCGCTTGTTCGTGTTGCGGTGTTTAGCATATGCACTAAATTACGATTGGATTCGTCCGGTTGAGTGTATATAGTACACAGGTTTTAAGAACGACCAATATATGAATAATAACAAATAATCTACGGACCATAATGAATCCTGATAAACATACTCTTACACAAATCAAATCTGTCATTCTATTTTCCGACTTAAGTCTTATGTACATCCGGGTCTAACGTTTCCCCTCTTTTTTTCGTCTTTCACAGTCGATTTGTTGCCTTTCCCGCGATTTTATTGTTTCCGCATTTCCACAAGTGCGATGCGCGTGATAATATCGATCGATGGATTTGTTTTTTTTACCGACTCGTATATTTGTAATTTTAATTCAAAAATCGTTTTTTAAAACAAATATTTTCATGTGTTTTAATAAAAGAGGATTTCTCGCTACGGTCTTATAATTTCTTCTATTATCTTCGGTCAGTCAGTCGGCAAAGTCCTCACGTATTATATTTATATACCGATTGAAGAATATTATATTTTGTGTTTTATGCGTATAAATTGTAAATGGAATGGCCAGCTTGCGCTAAGGTATTGTATAAATGAAAATTTCTAAATCAGAAAAGCTATTATTATTCTTTATTATTTATTATTATTCACCCTTCAACATCAAGGCGACGTTCCCAAACAATCGGTACCTACCTACGGATTCTAAGAAAATCATTTTATTCATTCGATCATTTTACCGCTCGGTGACGTCACTTCAATCGGTGACCGATTTAAACGTAATTAAAACGTCCTGTAAACGGATAATGCAAATGCTTTAAAATATATACCTACGCCTATAAATAGGTATAATTATTCGGCCGTGGTGTAGCCCGTGCATATATTGAATGCATATTATTGGTATGGTCGAACTACACTCACAGTCACGCGATCGCGAGTTAACCGCGTGCGATGGGGACGATGAATCGAACGCGATTTATACCTCGCGGCGCGAGGGGAAAACCTACAATATTATGATAATTATTACATTGTTATTGGAAGTTTTTCATCGTTTAGAGGGGAGGGGACATAAAAATCGAATAACATAGTTCGAACGAAACGGTGCAAGAGACGCTGGGCGCATTATAATGTTCAGTATTTATTATGAATATTCAAAAACAATATAATTATTACTTTAGAGACGATGTGTTAGGTATGTACTGTGAGGGGAACTCGGACTTCTGCGCAACGTATTTTCAAACGTCAAGTCCGTGCGAAAACAATTTACTAAAGAACTTTAATCTATAGTGCAGGTACCCATAATACATGATGATGTTATATATATATATAAGAATACGTCGAGTCCAATAACATTAAATACTACGAATACATATTTATACTATGATATTTTATTTATATTTTTTATAATTCATTTTAATAACAGTACAGGCCAAGACCCAAGACAAAAACGGCTGCATCCGAGTTCCGTCCCGAGAACCTTTTTTTATACCAATTCCGTCCCGGTTAAAAAAAAAAAAGAAGAATTAAAATAATAATAAAATATAATATTTTCACTGTACATAGTATCCATATTTAATAGGTATATTAAATGACACGTAAACACACAAATAACGACTGAAAAGTTTATTTAGTTTCGTTAACTAAAATCTTATTTTATATTATCTTTATTTCTATGTGATATGATATTGTTAAATTCAATTATTTAGTGCGATAACTGAAAATAATATTATCTTTATTTCAATATAATAGGATATTGTTAAATTCGATTATTTGGTGCAATAACTGAAATAAATATCATCTTTATTTCTAAAAGACTTGATACAAGACAGAATTAGTATATTATCCATTAAGAAAAACCTGGGACGGAATTAGTATGTTCATTAAAAAAAGCTGGGACGGAACTAGTATACCTTTAATTTCAATTTTTATATATGGGACGGAACTCAGATGCAGCCACAAAAACTGAGGGACAATAATAACAGATAGTAATAATAATAGACATATAAATATATACATAAAATATATGATACATTAAGTGATAATAAAACAGGTAGAACACCTGGTTAGAGATAACTTAAAGGTAAGGTCATAATTTGCAAACCGCATAAGACGATACATAAAAGAGTAATAAATATAAAAGAGGAGAGTTTCTAGTAAGCCGAGGAGGGACTTTGAAATGTATTTGCAAAAGGAGCATCGGACAATCGATTGAGTTATTTAATATTTTGGATAAAAATGATAAGTTAGCATTTAAGCTACAATCTGAAAGGCTACTAAGAGTTAAAAATTTAAGGACCTGAGAAAAATCACGAGAAATATGAGGGATCTTAAGAAAATAAGAAGCAAAATGAAAAAATTTGAGTTGAACTCTTTCAATCGCAATAGAATAAGTGGATGAGGGTCCCAAAAAACAAACCCATATTCTAATACTGGGTGGACTAAAGAACAGTAAAGTATCTTGAGTGTGTTATTTAGCTTAAATTTTGAGGAAACACGATGGATGAAACCAAGAATTTTGAATGCTCTACAACAAACCTCCTGAATGTGCAGTTTGAGGGACAGATTGGACATAAAATTAAAGCCAAGATCACGGACTGAGTTGGAGGAAGTGATTGGTATACCATGGATAGTAGGTCATCTTATGGCACTTTCAAGATATTGAGTGACAGTCACAATGTTTCTCCCCAATGTACCAATCTATCAAGGTCAGCTTGGAGAAGTGAAGTATTTTTCAAATTCTGAATACGCATAAATCATATTGTTGGGAATACAAAGAGTTTAGAACAGGGTGACCATACGTCCTGTTATAAACAGGATTGTCTTGTTTTTCAGATTGATATTCTGTTTTTTAAATTGAATTAAACAGGACGCATTTTGTCCTGTTTTTACACAACTGTCCTATTTTAGTCCTGTTTTTCACTATTTTTTCATCAGAAAGTGATTTTAGCGATTAATATTGATAAAAATATCATCAACAATAATCAAGGAATTATTGAATATGCTTTGGCAATACCCGAAACATTCCAAATATTTCAACATAAATTTATTGTGGAGTGATGAAAAAAATCGTCTTCTCATAGGTACTATAAAAGCTATAATTATTGTTAAAAATTATTTCAAAAATTATTCTTGTAATGAGTTTTATAATTTTCTCCTAAAACAAAATGAATTATTAGATTTAATAAATTCATCAAAAAAGTATGACTTTGGAAATAAGAAGGAACTTCAATCAATTTCAGTATAAAATAAACAAATCGACATATATACAAATATACTGTATAGCGTATACACCCTTTTCATTATTATAATATTTACATATATATACATATTAATTATCTAATTGCAAAAAAAAGTGTCCCGTTTTTTTTATATATATATATGGTCACCCTAGTTTAGAATAATACACCATTTACAAGAATGAAAATAGCAATTAAGAAAGGATTGGTACCTTGAGGTACACATTAAGAAAGGATTATGATATTTGAAGTAGTAAAGATTAATTTCGCCCATTGCTTTCGATTAGTTAAGTATAATATGAACTAAGTAAAGATAGGTTCACTAAAACCAGTCTGATAAGTAGGGCTCGAAAATTATAGGAGCTAAAACTGGCAAAACATGCTCCCAGATATGCACAAAAAAAATGTAAAATATGCACGAAATTTGTTAAATATGCAAAAAAAATGTAAATATATGCAAAAAAAATTATAAATAATTATATAGGAAAAATGAAAAATATGCGAAAAAAAATGTATAAATTTATAATATTAAAAATATGATGAAAAACTGATTGGCATTTGAAATGAAAAAAATGTTTAGTTACCTATTGTGAAGTTTAATCCAAAATAAATATATGTTTCATAATACCTGTTAAGTTTTTATAATGAACCACCAACATTTCCTTAAAATTTTCAGTTTAAAATGACTAAAAATTATTTGAAATTTGAATGGAGAAAAATATGAAATATGCATAATACTCGTATGCGTATGAAATTAATGAAATATTAAAAAATGTTTTTTTTTAACCAAATTTGACGAAATATGCAAAATATGCATTTTAAATTTTTGATTTTTAAACTCACCATAGTACATCTTGTATTTTTGGCTTGGTCTGCTATAAATCCAGAGCTTGTAGAACAATATGAAATTTCTACTACTTCCGAGCCTTACTGATGAGGTTTTGATAAAGATACCGATATGCCATGGTCAACGACTCAACTTGGTCTAAGACTCTAGAAAAGTCCGTAGGTATAGATTGTATCTACTTGTGAATGATGAGCAAATGATTCATAAATAAAGGAGGTAGATTCCACATTGCAAGTAAGTTAGGTTAGGTTAAGTTATTATCTTCTTGGACGGAATCCGTGTTTTTCATCAATCAGGAAGGAATCAACTAAAGGTTGGATAGAGGAAAGAACTTATATGATTCAATGATTTTCGCTATGAAAGGTATACAAGGTATACCTATATTGTCTATAGGACGATAGTTAATAAAATTTGACGGTTCCCCGTTTTTAAAAGTGGTAGCAAAGAACTTATTTTAAGAATAGATGGATTCTTTATAACAATAGATTTTTTGTTAAGAAGTAAAACGAAAATTGTAATGGATTTCTTAAGTTTTTACTTATTTTACTTATGGTATTCGGTTATAAAACTTTCTGATAAAAATACTTCACAAAGACGTTAAAGTATTTAATAAACAATGGAGAATTTAAAGTATTTCGGTCATTTATGAAATATTTATTTTTTCAATATTAATGAATGATTAAAAATAATTCGGGGAATAGTGTCAACGAGCAAACGTTTATGTAATGTTTTATATAAATATATAATAAAATTATAGAAAACTGATTTTTATGAATCATGATGAACAGATTTCACTTTGCACCAACTGAAAAAATATTTTTTAATAATCTGGAGTTTTCAAATTTATAATAAAACAAAATTCCTTCCTATTAATATATCCATGGATATGACCAAAATAGTAGGTACTAAATACATGTTCTGAGAAATTCTGTTGCACATAAGTACTGACATAGGTTCACGGAAGGAAGAAAAAATAATGTTTATACATTTTCTTATGACTAATAAATAAAATTATATATTTTGTTTCATCATACTGATCACTGATGTATGATTTCATATAAATTTAGGCTACGGCTTATATTGTCACAATAATTTTTTTTTTTTTTTTATAGGAGCATTTTGCACTTAGTAAGCTACTTTTCTGTGGCCATACCTGATAATGAAATTGAGGTTATTATTAGTTCATCTGTCAAGGTACAATAAGTAAAAATTAATTTACTAAAAAACAAATCTGGATATTTGCTGTGTAATAGTACCTACTCTAAATGTATAGTGAAAAACAATCAATAATTGTAAATAAAATTATTAAGAAAAGAGCATACATTATAATTGATTGTAAAAATCCAATGAATTAAAATGATTAAATATTTTAATGGCTTCTTCTATTTTTTTTATTGTAAAAACTGAATACTTTTTATAGGATTAAAATTGCCTTATGGCTTCATATTATATCAAAAAATAATGTAAATAGAAGCCATTATTAATATGTACTTAATATAAAACAACAAAATAGGTGATATACTCGTACGCTTAGTATTCTGTAGAACTACCAAATTTAAAGTTATTAATTTTTATAATATGAAGTATAAATTATAAATAAAAACATCTTTCACAATGCCATTAATTTATGATATTGTAAAACCAATAACAATACTTTAAGTTGAGAGTTTAGCTTTTAAATGGTTTTTGATCAATGGTAGTAGTGTAAAACTTTAAACTAATAGGTATTAAATGGAAAGCTAAAAATATAAAACATACTTACAGGTTATAATATTACCTTAGTACATACATATTACATTGGTAAATACATTCAATTGTTTTATTTCTTGCAAAATAAAAAAAAAAATTATTATACTTTGTAATTTGTTATAAGTAAAAATATTTTAATATAGGACTCAAATTGTTATATAATATACATACAAAGGTTAAAGCTAAAAATATTAAAAAATATGAACACAATGTACATATCAAAGAACAAAATGAATAATGTACACATCTTGAACAGTATATTTTGTTGACATTCTATTTTCATGCAAAACAGCGAATTATTACAATACATCAAATTATTTACCTTAAAAAAAGTTGAATGTGAATGAACTGTCTTACACTTAACAAATTAAATTATAATACATATTGATAAATTAGCAGTTTATCTTGATACTGTGTTTAAATTAGTTCAAAATTACAAGGTATTGTTATTTTATTTAATCAAATACATATATTATAGTTAATAACATAAATTTGCATTTTCATTTTTTACAATTTTATCATAATATATTTTATATTTATTTAAAAGCTCATCTCCAGACTGCAATTTATGATGTTTTAAATTTGATATTACACATTCTATGATATCTACAGGTATTGCTTCACCAAATGAATGTACACTATATTCACCACTGCTCATTTCCTTTTCTATGAGCTCAAATATTATATCGGCACAGTTGATCAACTCCCCATAACTCAAGTACAATTGTAATAATTCACCAACATTTCTTTCTTTGAATGTTTTGACAAGCCAGCTAGGTAGAAATGCTTTATGTCTTAGTAGCTCATCAGCTACATGATAATGTAACACTGTTTTTCCTTCTTCTTCATATCTGTTTACTAACATTTCCAAAAATCGCCAAGCAATTTTCCCACTGTCAACACCATCACCAGTAACTCCATTGTCGGCTAACCAAAGCCATGCTTTGTCACATTCTTCAGAATCAATAAGACTCAAACATGTTTTTACTAACTCTCTTAATGGATAACAAACAGGTAAATTCCACATTTTAGACAACCGCATTACTTCTTTATATTTATGTTTCATAATCAATACTGAAACTACACTTTGCACATCCATATTGGTTGTAGATTCTTCAATTTGTTGACGGGCGCGAGCTAACCAACACAACTTTTTTAAATGTTCAATTTTTATTAATCCATTATGAATTTCATCAGTCTTTGAGAGGAAAGGTAATGACACAGTAACAAACCAAGCATCTTTAGGACTTAGTGTTTCTAAAAATAAGAGAGACAATCTCAAATACTGTTCTTGAGTTACACAAGTATCTGCACGTAAATATAATTCATAAAATGTCATAGCGAGTTTTTTGTATTTTCCGTATTTATCGTGTATTGAACATAAAAACATATAGAAAGGAGCAGCATCAGCATTTGATAAAGATCGTGCTTTTTTTAGAATTATATCTTCTACTGAACTTTGTAAACCGGAAAACTTAAAACTCAAAAGTTTTTCTTTTTCACCATTTTCTAATAATGTCAAAACAAATGTATGTAAGCAATTTAATTTCCGATCTTGATCCTTCAAACATAAAATATTATTGTATGCATTTTGATACGCTTTAAGCTTTAAATTATTAAGAAAAATATTAGAATGAAACATTGATGTCATGTTTTCATCTCCATCATGCATAGATATTTCTAATACATGATTTCCAAGTTGCACTGCATGATCATAGAAATTGTGTTTTTCGAACAATGTGATAGCTTTAAGATAATATTCGGTTTTATTTTTAATGTTATTCTTAAGTACTTTGAGTGCTCTATCTGGCTCATTATTTAACATAAATGAAATAACTAATGTTTCTTCCCAATTTTTAAAGTTCAATAATTGAGCCATCTGGTGTATGAAATTGTACTGCTTTTCTTGTAATAAAAATTTTACAAGAGTAGACGCATCAACAAGTGGCCATATACAGTGTAACAAACTATTAATATAATCCATAAATGGTTCTTTTACCAACAATTGATTAGTCATAATAAATTTTTCGCATAGCTTTACATCATGCGAAAATAATACCAGAATCCAATAACTAATAACAAGGTTACAAGTATCAACAACTAATTCTTTAGTTTGTCCATAACTTTTAGAGTTTAACTCCATAAATGTAAACAGTCTACAACATAAATCAAAACGGGTAATGATCGTTTGATGAAGACTATGAGACACAACACTGGTGCCCAGTTTACTTCGGAAACAATTAAAATATTGATTAGTTTGCATGTTTTCAATTTCTTCTGGATCCGCATACAGCATCTGAATTAATATATTGACACTCTCAACAATATTGCATCCATTTAAAAGTAATAAAACATTTGGATCACTGGTGTCAAAACTATAAGACTTTCTAACTACATCCAAAAAATTATTAGGAGATAAATTTAAATCTAAAAACAAGTTGAAATTGTGGTTTGGTTCTGACATTAGCATATTAAGAAACCGATTTAATTCAGTTTTTTGTTTGAGATTCTCAAATGAATATATCTTGTCTTCAACACGATCTGATGGCCGTAAAAAGCAAAAACTTGAATTTGTTACAACAACTAGTAAATAAGATGGAGGGCCCAGCCATATTAATCCAAGAGGAGCTAATCTTTTACGGCGGTAATCCAAACAGCTTTTATAAAAACTAGCACTGCATTGCTCAACAAGTTGCATTTGTGACTCTATATCAGTAGAGTCATACTTATCCATTTCCTGAGAAACTTTTGTATCAATCGCATTACTTATCTTGGTACGGTAATCAGCAACAATGGCACTACTATCAGACGTATCATAAACAGCAATAGCGTTTTTCAAATCATCTTCTGTGAAATAAGTTGAAGATGAAAATATTTTGTCCAAATAAGTTTGTTTTGAGTTAGATGAAAATTGAGTGGGTTGTTCAAAAGCAGTTGTATCCAAAGTGCAGTTTTTCCATCCACCATTTCTTATATTTACAGATTTCACACAAGCAATATCTTTTCCAGTTCTCCAAATACACCAAATTTCATCACCATATAATGCCATATCAACTAGTCTGCTTTTCATAGGTGAGCACACATAAAACTTTTGTTGGAGTTTAAACATACCATGATCAGTGCATGGTTCAAGAACCACAAATTTGGAACTTTCCGATAAACTAAGGTAAATAGTTAGTAATAGTTCATCATCAAATTGTTTATGAATAATATGTGGTCTTGAACCATTTTCTGTTGAAGCTGCATATATTTTTTTCATATCCATTATATAAATATAAATAGCTTTATCAATAGACCAAACTTTTAAATCACAAGCATTATCCAAAGAGTATATATATATGTCTTGTTGAAATGGATGAACAGCTAAACTGTTAATAACAGGATTTTCAATATGAGCAGAAAACACTTTGGTTATATTTGAAAGCATTCGAGGTACAGCAGATTCTTGACAAATTTCTTTCAAGGTAGGAAGCCCGGAGATATATTCCAAACGTATATAAAGCATAACATTGTTCTGTAGAGCTATTATAAAAATGGCATCATGTTTTTGATCTAAACAAGATGCGGCTGAATATGGATGACTAAGTTCTGCATTATATGAATAAAATGTTGCTGGATCATCTATAGACGGTACGTGAAAGTTTGAAAAAATTGACGCATCTGTTAATACGTTTTCATTATAAGAATTATAGTTTAGACGAACTGGCCTTGGAAATGTCAATCGGTGACAACTACATGCTGTAGGTACTAACAAAACAACAGATTCTGATGTTTCGTAAACCGAGATTCCACTGTCCAAAACAGGAGAATCACGGAAATGAATACGAACCTGATTCTCTGTAAGATTTGTATCCAAACTGTGTTCAATGAGTTCAAGTTTATCATATAAAACTCGCCAGAATATAAAACGATTAGGAATGTCTTTAAAACAGTGACCACCTGAACGGGGTAATGTACTTTCATCACGCAAAGTAGTTGAAGCACCTTCAGGATTAATTAAAATTTCTTTCCATTCATTTGATTGAAAATGTTCAGTAACGACTTGCCTATAAATAGACTGCATGTATGGATTGTCGTCAACCATAATCTCTAGAAAAATAACACAAAATAAAAAAAAATGAATTTTTAAAAATACTTGTCAGTAAAATTATAATAATAAATAATCGTACAATGTGACCAAAATAAAATATAATTTATTGTCATAATTTCATAAGCAAAAAAAAAAAGTAGTTTTACTTTTTGGCAAATCTAATTAATAATTACAACAAATTGAAATATACCGTATTAAATAATTCATACCCCAAAACTGGGTAGTCATTCGAACTATATAGAACAATACTAAATGAAAAAAAACATACAATAATGATTTTAATTATAAAACAGACCTACAAAAAAATATAACATTTTAAGATATAAAACATTATGCAGGTATGTAAATTATTTACAATTTATTCATTTTAACCATTAAATGAAAACTATGTACCTGATACTTAATACCTACAAAAAAAAAGTTTAATACTTTTACGCAATATTATAGAATTCTTTGTTTGTCACGAGTATAAAAATCAATGATTTAGATGATTAATTATGGTAAAATTGAAAGACTGTCAAATACGGTTTACTGCGATTGCTTCAAGACCATGTACGAGTTAAGAAATTTGCAAGATGAATTTGAAGCACTAAACGCATAAGCAAAAATGACTGTTTGGAAAGCGTTGAAAGACGATTGGTTAAAACGTCGACGGAAAAATTCTAATCTAATTCCTCTTCCAAATATGTACGCAACCGATTCCGTGTTGTGACAGTCGACGGTCAACAAAACGTATGACGTGAAATGAAGGCGCACGGCCCGAGTGGAAGCGTTTATCCGTCGAACGGTCGGACACCAGGAGCACGGTGTACGATTTAGTCAGACAGTCGAATCGAACGTTGGCACGTAACAATGTGAAAATAAAACTCACCTTTTCCGTGACGACGGTTGATTCAGAAAATGTTCATCAAACAACCAAATAGCCGACGGATTTCGCGTTCAACCGGCGGTGAATGTCGGCGAGTCGGCGGCATTCGGCTTGCACGTTACGAACCGTTTGCGCGTTTGCACGCCTCGCGGTCACACCGTGTGGTAGTGGTACCCGAGGAGGGGGTTTATCGTTGTTAACGGTTATCATCGCTGTAAGTTAAACACGGGTACCGGTTCGCTTGCTCCAACGTTAAGTGCGCCTAATCGTCTGTTCGTTTTCTCCTCGTCGAAGTCTCGTTCGATTCGGTTACACTCGTTACAGTCATAAACTCATAAAGTCATAACTAGGGATGAGAAGTTATAGGATTTGCATATTTTTTTCTGTACCTTCTATTTATAGCTAGGTGAGCTAAAAATCTGTTCTATAACCTAATGAATTGAAATTTGGTATTTAAACTTTGCATATTTTTGCATACATTGGTAGTTTTCTTAAAAGTTGCATATTCATGTTTTTATTGTGCATATTTGTGCATATTTCATTAATTGATTCAATATCTATCGTTAAATCGGTTCAAAATAAATGACGTAGTTGGTGAAGTGGGCGACGCAATAAATAGAAAACAAAATGTTTTGGAAAAAAATAATGGATTCAGTATTTTACGAAATATATCAAAAATTTTAAATGGAGAAATCACATCTATGGACGAATTCCCAGAATACTTAAAATTGTATTTTTATTTTTTAGATTAAATCACCTGACTATCAATATATAACCAATACACCTACCAATCGTTTATCATCTCATATTTATACCTAGTATTAATTTTTTATCACTCAGTTAAAAATTATTTATATTTTAATAGAATCAAATTTAACAAAATATTACTTATATTAGTAACATGTTTTTTATTTATAGAAAAAATTGCATATTATAATATATTTTTTGCATTTTTTCAAATTTTTGATGCATATAATATCATAATTTTTCCTTGCATATTTTGTTTATTTTAGCTCCTATAACTTCTCATCCCTAGTCATAAATATGGGGCTCGGACGTTGTTCCATTTGCAACTTTTTTTCCATTGCTTGGATTTGTTGCTAAGTAGGTTTTAAATTCATCCCACGCAAGTACGAATTTATACCTAAAAGTTTTTAGTTCAACTTTTTGCAATGTTGGCCATTTTTTTCTTTTTGATTGCAATTTTGTTGATTTTTCTCATTTATTGTGCAATTTTATATATTTGTAAATTGTGAATAACATAATTTAATTTTTTTTAAAAGGTAAGAGGCATGATATATCGACGGTATATCGAGACTTGTAGATTGTACCATTGTAGTTTTAAGTTTATAAATATAATTTTAGTTCAGTCTTCACTTCTTCAGTATTCAGTCGTGTTATACGTTTGTGTCTTATTTCGTACTGACGTCAAAAATGCCGAAAATTAAGCAATCAGTGTCTTTTTTTGTGCAATTTTGGGTATTTTTTACTGCAATAGTGCAATCAATTTTCAACGTTTTTTAGTGCAATAACTTCCGAGCCCTAGTCATGACTATGCCCGTAGGTACCGCGATTGTACTCCAAAAATGTGCGAAACGCAACTTAAAAAATGACAACGGCTGAACGGCCCATAGCTGCTTTGGTACTCGATTTGTGATGTATAGCCGTATAGGTGAATTCATTAGAGCTGTATTACTTTATGCCCCGGTCTTTTTCTAAGACCGTGCTCTACATTGTACACCGAGCTGTAGTCTTACCACGATTAAGGATAATTGATGAATTATAATTATCCTTAGATATACAGTGATATACTACTATACATATTCATATTGTATGGTGGGGGGAGGGGTCAGACATAACTTTTATATGAAACATAGTTTTTTCTTTAACATTTTTATATTTTTAGAATTTTGACTTGGAAGTTATATTAAAAGTTTGTATAAACGTATTACACACCGCTACACACACGCATGTTATGTAATATACAAATATATAAGTTATAATATTATGATCATATCTATTATACTACTTTGATAATTTTTGCTTGGGAACGAATTTGGCTTTTCTACGACGGTCTATTTTAAATCGGTTCGTTGAATCCTTGAATCCTTGAATCGAGTAATACCATTGATTATAGAAAATATAACGACTGTACCTATTCATAGTAATTATTTTAAGGTATCTAATGCGTACGCAGCTCACCGCTCATATAACAAACATATTATTGTGTAAAACTGTAGTTACCCAAGCTAAAAACATTATTCCCGCTACCCAATTTGGTTTGAGGTCCAAACATTCCGCCACACAACAAATACATATTTTTTTATAGGATTATCGATAAAATATCTTCCTCGGTTGAGGAAAAAAATAATAATGGCCATGCGTTTTTCTTGACGTATCACAGCATCAAGCCATCAAGGCTTTAAACTGAAAAAAATTCTTCCCGGTCCTCTTTATTTAGTGATCAAATCTTACATCTCAAACCGAACCTTTTACGTCAATCATGGTAATTTTTTCTCCCATTACAAAATTTTAAACAACATATATTACGTATAATAATACTACGTTAATAATACGTACCAATAATAGATATATCATGTTTTTATTATACATAAAATATTCTGTGCTATGAGCATTATGTTTTTTATCAATGATTGGCTTTCAGGGGTTCTCATAATGGTTAATTGTGTACACGCTTTCTTCATCATTCTGAAATATTATTGTTGTATCATCGTATGTATTGACGGTATTCATTATATTAATTCTTGCTCAAAATATTTTATTTTACTCTCAAGATTTTACGAATATCTTATAATTCGTTTATAAATCTTGTTACCAATTTACCATTGTTATGACGTCATCAAAAATAATAATGTTAACATAAACTGAAAACTGATAACATAATATTTAACTTAATTGAAATATGAGTGTTAACGGGTTGGCCAAATTTTTCGTTATTATGTATTTAGAGTTAAAATTTAATAACAGTGGTGACGTTTAATTTTGTTTAATTTGAAGAAAAATTTATTAATTCGTTCAAGATGAGTGGTGGACGTCAACGTTCCATGTTCACGGTTCATCCAAATCAACAATCCGAGTCAGGTATACATGGCCAAACATATTTATTAGAAACACTTACCAACTGTACGGATCCTCTAAAAGCTATTGAAGAATTTCAAGTTGACAATGGAATACATTTACCATCTCTTCGACAAATGTTGCCTTTACTTGATCTTCATGGCATCCGTCGTTTGGATTTTCACAATTCTATATTAGAAGCGCTGCGTGATAAGTTAGTTGCTCATATCGAAGAAATAGGGAAAAAAGAAGGACGTGATAGGGATCGTAAGCTTAAGGATATGTTAGCAAAAAGTTTTCCTTCAGTACATATAAAACAACTTCGACCCATTATAATGGCCATATTGAAAAATATATCTCATATTGACGATAAATACTTAAATGTACTAGTTAAAGACACTGAACTTTATAAAGATACAGACACAGAGGTCAAAAGACAAATTTGGAAAGACAATCAATCATTATTGGTCAATGAAGTATCTCCCCTATTAACACAGTATATTAGAGAAAAAGAAAACATTCTTTTTGACCACAATAATTTGACTAACTTATTCTTTACTCCTTCGCCAAAATTGAGACGACAAGGTGAAGTAGTACAGAAACTCGCTCATATGATTGGGTCTAGTATTAAATTGTATGATATGGTTTTGCAATTTTTGAGAACATTATTTTTACGTACCCACAATGTTCATTATTGTACACTTAGAGCTGAGCTTTTAATGGCACTACACGATTTGGAAATTCAAGATATTATATCGATCGATCCGTGCCATAAATTTACATGGTGTCTTGATGCTTGCATTCGAGAACGTAATGTTGATGTTAAACGGTCACGTGAACTTCAAGGATTTTTGGATAGCATCAAAAGAGGACATGAAACAGTTTTAGGAGATTTGTCCATGACATTATGTGATCCTTATGCTATTAATTTTTTAGCAACCTCAACTATTCGAATACTTCACCATTTAATTAATAATGAAAATTTGCCACGGGAAAATCATGTACTAGTTTTATTGTTGAGAATGTTATCTCTTGGTTTAAGTGCTTGGGTTATGATTGATACCCAAGATTTTAAAGAACCAAAACTTGATAGTCAAGTAGTTACCAAATTTATGCCTGCCTTGATGTCACTTATGGTTGATGACCAGGTTAGAGCATTAAATACTAAAATGCCACCTGATGAAAGAGAATCTGCAATTACTATTATTGAACACTCCGGACCCGTTCCAGATGCTGTGCAAGCTTATATACAAGAGAGTAGTGTCGCTTGTACAGTTGCAATGTATTATACATTGCATGTTGCTAAGGCTAAAGACAGATTAGCATTAATGAGAATATTAGGATCTTTAGCGAATTGCGATCATGATCGTGCTTTTGAAGATCCATTTCTTCATTTCTTGGTAGCATTATTGATTCAACAAGTTGAAGAATTTGCTGCAGAAGATTTTTGTACTGTAATATTTGATGAATTTTTTTGTACTGGACTAAGCAGAGAAAATGTAGTTAGACATGTATTAAAACTAGTATGGCATGTTTATCCAAAGTTACCGCCAAGTAGATTAAGCACATTAACTAAAGTTCTACAGCCAAGTTCTACACATGATGAAGCTGTACATAAACTATATACAGATTTTGTAGAAAAAATATCAACAGATACAGAACCACCACCAGAGCCACCAAGTTTTGATTATTTAGAATCGCCATTGATGAGTGTACCAACACCATCACATTATTAATATTCAATTATGTATATATGTATATATTATTATAATGACAACAAATTCCTATTGTAAAATAAAAAAAATATTGTAATACTCAAATTACTTGTATATTGCATAACCCTTACCCTTTATTATAAAATGGGACAAAAAATATAAAAAAAATTATGATTTAACAGACAGTTATTCGAAGGTTCAAAATTATTTTTTCTATAAGATAATTAAAAGAACTATTCAATGTCCAAAGAAGTTTTATTTTCTTTTGTATTTAGCTGAACGAGTGAACCATTAGGAGGTCTTTCTTCACCTTTAATCCATTTGGAAAATAATCTGAAAAATAAAATTAACAAGTAAAAAAAATGGTACATTTCTAATGATATACAAATACCTAACGTAAAATATAGGCTAGATCAGCGGTTCTCAACCTTTTTGAGTTCGCGACCCCCTATAATGTCACCAAGATGTCTAACGACCCTTTTGTAAAGTAAGCATTAAAAAATTGAATAAACTGTTATTGTATTTATTTATGTATATATTTTACAAAAAAAGTAATTAATTCAACTTACAGATAATTTTAAATAAATAGATAATATAATATTAAAAATTTAATTATAAGATTGTAAGTGAAACAATTTTTTTCCCACATGAATTGGTGACCATAAAAAAATTGTTGGCGACCCCCCGGTTGAGAATCGCTGGGCTAGATCAATGTCAATAAATTAATTTCCCATTATTTTAATGAGATTAAAATCTATTTTTACTGTTATGGTTTTAAAGATTAAAAAGAAAAGAAATCACGAGGAATATTAAATATAATAGACTTGTATTAAAACAAAAACGTTTGTTAACATTTTATACGATACTCATATTATATTTTTCACTTACTCTGCAATAAATTCTAATGGTGTCCAAGTTGTAGTATCAGCTTTTGGCATCCATTTACGATTCATTGGTGTATCAAGAGTAACAGGCAATATTGAAAAAGCTTGCGCTCCTGTTGGTAAACCGCCATTTTCATCGGCCAAAGACTTTGTCAAATGATGAATGGCTGCTTTAGCAAGACCATAACCAATCATTCCTGGTGTAGGACCTAGAGCGGCTTTAGCTCCAGTCAATACAACAATGCCTCCAGGTTTCAAGTACTTAGATGCAATAGATGATGCTATTAATGAGCTCCAAACACTTTGTTTTAACATGAGATCAGAATTTTTTACAAAATCTGTAAAAATATTAATAATACTTCTGTAATTACAAGGAAATCTTACATTTTCAACAACACATTATTTAATTTTTATTTAATTTACCTGCAGAGCAAGAGCTGCCACCAGCCCAACCTCCAGCAACACATATTACAGCATCTATTTTATCAGATCCTAAAATAGAATCAAGTTCCTTCAAAATGTCTGATTCCTTAAAAACAAAAAGTTAACACAATGAAATAAGCAGAAATATTTGTATCTAAAATATAGTTATTTTTAAAAACAATAATTATGTACAATATACATTATAATGATATAATATAATACATTTTAAGTATTCATTTAGTCATGGGCCTAGTTGTGAAAATCTAGAATAATGAAGACATTTTCAATTTTTATCCAATGTTAAAATAAATAAATGTACTGAAAATCATAGTCTTTATTAAAATTATAATGGTAAATACCGAAAGACCAGAAGCATGTATACATTATGCCAAGCATAAAATTTATTTTTTATTTAATAATTTAAACTAATAAAATCATAATTATGTATAAAATACTTTAAACTTATGAGTAAATACATTGTTTTCGTTACAATAAAATTAATATTGATTTATTAATTTAGTGAAGAAATATCTTATTTAAATACAATAATTTTAGGACTCAAGTATAATTTAACTTTGTTAATTTGAGTTCAAAAGTTCCATTATCTATAAATATTTAGGGTAAAATTGCATATTACGAGAAATGAAAAAAAATGTATATTTGTATCCTAATTGTAGATATCGTGAGCTAGGAACATTTTAACTTGTTTTAATAATAAAAATGTAGGGTAATACATAATTATTTATGTAGTTTAATTACCTGTTCTAATAATGAAGCATCACGTTTGACAATCACACTGGCATTAGCATTATCGTTCTGTTGTAAATCAATTGATCCAACCCACTAAAAATGTAAAATTAATAATAATTAGAACTTTTTGTGAATACATAATTTATATACTGCATTTACAATTAGTATAAACAAAATAATTTTTGAAATCATAAAATATCTAAATACAATGAAATAATAATACATAAAATTGTTATCAATAATTTATTAAGACAATATGATTTTAATCTAATACCTTCTTCAATATAAAATTAATTTAATTAATTAATTAATTTTTATCTCTATTAAGAAACGTCATAATAGTATATAATTATTAGATAGGATATAATTTTTATAAATCTTTAATTATAATTTATTTATATCAACAATTTTGGATTTTTGTTATTGTATATATTCAGACTTTAAATTAAGAAATATTTTTTACATTTTTCAAAATATTTATAAAACTTCATGTTTGATTTGAACCAAAATATAAAGTAATCGACCTTCATATTTGATTTATTTTTATAAATATATTAAACTATTATTATTTTAATTTTATGTTTTAATAATTGTTTTAAAGATGTTAAATAATTATTTTATAATTCAATATATTTTGACACAGAAGAAATATAAAAACAGATTCAAATGATCAACTAGTTATGATTACAATTATAATTAATGTATTAATGCGATTGAAAATGCATACACAAATTAAATATTTATAAGCAATGAAATAAAATACAAGCCAACATATTTTATCCGAGTGTTACTATTATTATAATTTATCTAATAATTTTTAAACGAAATTTCATATCATAAATAATTTTGATATTATTGGAACTTGCATCACACAACATTTCATCAGATACAATATTTTATAATTACTAATACTTATATCCACAGTAGTTATCTTAATAAGCATTGATTTAAGTTACATATCCAAGTATAATACACAAACATAAGTATGTAATGTGCCCATGTATATATATGATTCATGTTAAATAGTGATCATTAGAATTTAGTATTCAGTAATAACATTGGATTACAGTAGAGTAATAAATATTGATAACATCAAGCCAATATTTTTTTCTTGTGTTTCAGATACATACTTATAAATAGTATTACTAAAACTATAAATTAGGTATAATTACTATTGTAAATAGCTAAGTAAGTAGTATCTTGGGATTATTTAAAATTAATATACTTTGTAATTGAAACAATGAATATAAGTTTGTACCAGATAACTTGACTAATTAATAAAGTAAACAGTTTTTTTTTTATAAAATGTGTATTGTAATGTAGAGAAAAATAATTTAACGAACCATCACAGTAAAATAGATGTAGGTACATGACGTGCAAAATGTAGGGTTCAGCACAATTAATTATTTCATCCATCAATTCCATATAATACTACAGGTGCTTTTAATATTGAAAACAATCACATTACATCATACTAGGGCAGGAAACCGGTATAGGTGTTACATAATAATTTAGCGAGAGTTAAAAAAAACTACGGTAAAAGCCAAGACTACGTTTTTGTATAGAAACTGGTAGTATCATAATGACCTCGGATTGTAAAAGTATAACTATAAAGGGGGAGGTAGTAGGTACACAGTAGTTGTTGGCAAATAGCAGCTCAACACACGAATAGTGACGACACGACGGAAACACGTTGGTATATAGAGAAGAAGCCGTTGCCCGCCCGTGCCCCGTACCCGCATTATAATATCGGCGGCACGGTTCACGGGCACACGGGGGGGGATTCGTACTTACGTATTTCTGAGAGGACAAGAACGATATACACGTCGACCCCAGAGCTCCTTTTCCTCCGTAGACCAACACTTTGCCGACGGACATCGTAGTACGCAGTGGGTGCGCGGGGCTTTACTTGAAAAAAAACTTTGTACAAAGTCTTAACGACTGGCCTGACGATATTGGTCGGTTACGTGACGCGCGCACCTCCAGGGGACCGTGGCGTTGGTGAGCGGCGAGAACGGGACTGCTGTAGAGAGCGACGTAGAAAGGCACGGGCTGATGACGCTGAAACGACTGTCGAGAGGTCGGTCCGGCAACCGCAGCAGCGCCCGTCCGACCGCCCGCCGCCGGGCGTCCGTAGGGCGTCGACATCGTGGTAATAATGATATTTTCAGAGGTCCGCACGGATAAACGCGGGACAGACAGTGCACGAGGAGGTCACGGTGTGGTGTAGACGTCGCGGTCGTGATCATTCATGTGCACCGGCGTACGGTTGTTAACAATATGATAACACGCCGCGATGACCGTGTTTTGAAGAAAAATAATACTATTATTTAAATCTTTATTATACACGCAGTGCACGCTCGATAGGTGCATCGCGTCGTACAACAGTATAACGTATAAGTATCGTTACGTGTAATATAATTGTTTTTCACGTCACCCGTCGGTATCCAATCGATCAGTGGCGTACTCGGGGGCCGCAGGGGCGTAGCTATAAATTTTTTTTTGGGTATGCCCACATAAACCTTCCACTGTTAGACGGAAATGGGGACTAATCCCAGTTTTGGTATTGGCCTCCTATAATTTCAATTATTATTTTTGTTAAGTTTGCAATTCTTATCTATTTGAATACAAGAGTGTCTTAGAAGATAACTTACAATGTAACTGTTGTGCGCTGTAACTTACAACATAATATACGTATTGTCCATTTATAACATATTTTCAAAGTCAAAATTCTACCTTTTTTTCCTTATGATAGCAAACTTATTAACAACAGCCGATAGATTATCAATAAATTGCTCACTTATTTCCCTTTCTATGAAAATTAACGTCAAATCGTTTAGCCTAGGAATTTTTATAGTTGACCTGTGGTATGTTTTCATTCTTATCATTGTTGAAATACTTCTTTTTCTTTTTAAAGAAAATCTGGGTAGGCCCGGGCCTACCTACTGGCTACAGCCCTGCAATGGGGGGGGGATCTAAATAATTTCAAATAATATAACATACATCTGATATAAATGTACAGTTTATGGTTTTACAATTTAAAATTAAATATTTTTTTACCTACTTAAAAATTTAATTATTAGTTGTTTTTAATGTAATATTTATATGTAACTGATCAGCGCCCTCCCTCAAAAAAAAGGTCTGGATACGCTACTGAGTCCCGTAGCCGTGTACGTCCAATAATTTTAATTGCGTGCGTGAGGGAGAATGAAGATGTTAACCATGATCAATGATCGAACACTGACCAGTTAAAATAAAAATAAATTCATACATTATGTACAGTAGTAAATTTAATTGAGAACGAGTAGTATGTTATCTACCTTATACACCTTATAAGACCATTAGGACGGTATACCTCCATTTTCTACCATACTTAAAATGGTTTTGAAACATATTACTTTTTGTCACATGTATGTAATTGATTATTTATATATTATTCTAATTTACATTAAATTAAAATCCACAAAACATAGATATAGATATAATACATTTATACAACACCTAATGGCTAAAAGCAGGCTGCTTAGTAGTTAGTACCTATTAACCTGCCTACTTGATTCAAATTTCAATTTATATTACTGATGACTTCTGAGTTATTTCTGATTATTAACACCGATGTATTGTGAAAATAATATAATTATGCTAAGTATGCACTTGAAATTGTATATAAAACTTTAAAATATATTATAAAAATAGAAACTACTCATTAGTTACTTATGGGTTATTTAGTTATTACCTAGTTTTATACATATATAGGCGCATTTTAAAAATACGTACCTACTTCAGTTCTTCCTAAGACTTACCTTAATTACCATAATTTGCTGTTATGTACCTACTGTAAAAATATCATGTTTCAAAAATCTATTGATTGATGCGAAAACCTTTCCTTTTGAGCAGTAAATTAATGCTTAAGTTTGAGGCTTATTTGAATATATTGTTAGCTAAAATATGTATATAAAATATAAATGTATAACCAATTACCTACTAAATTACTTAAATACCCGACTTATCACCTGATATTAAAGCCACTTGGCACTAAAAATGTCTCAACGGCTTCGCATTAAAAATATATATCTAATGCCTATTTAATCATAATATGTGTATAATTATATCATTATATCATCATATGTCAATAATTACATACATATTGGCAAATCAATATTAACTCGAAAAAATTCGCGAAATGTTGTTATTATTTTTTAAATGTTTATTAATTAATACTTCGGTATTAAACGTTCAGTATCCCGATATTTAAACATAGCATCTGCAAGTTTTTCTTAGCCTTGGATTGGATAACATAAAGTCTCCTTCATCCTATAACAATGTCAAAATATCATTATTGTACATAGGTAACTATCATTATTAATTAATTTAACAATTAAAACTGTATGATTCACTGTACACATTGTTAATTGTTAACTGTATGTCTGTATCAAACCTCCGTGTGTACTCGGACGTCGGACAGGAATATCTATTAATTACAAAATGTTAAAACAGTCGCCGCACACGTCGCGTTTAGTAAAACATATATATAAAAATGCGTTGCAAAAACAGGTCACGCTTTGGAAAACTTATTATAAGGATCTGGGTTTCTAGGGACTGAGACAACAAGTTTATATTATTAATTATTATATAAGTATAAAGTATGATACGGTAAGTTAGTATTCCTAGGTCGGGTAGGACACCGCGATGGATGAATCGTAAATTACTTTGCTGTATTGATCTTTTAATCTTGAACCCAATGTACGAGTACTATTGTCCACTGCACTCGAAAAACCTATTTTGAGCGAAAGAGGTCGGGTGGATACTGGATCTAGGATCAGATTATACTTCTAAAGATGGTCGATATAGTAGTAGAACGAAATTTCTTAACAAGGTGGTAAGTTGAACTTTTGCAAAAAAAAAATGTTTCGAAAATTAAGAAATGTCTTTATCTATTAAATGATAATATATGTAAGTACTCTGTAAATATTTAGAGTGGCTATAGTTAATATTTTTAGAATAGCGACCAAATAAGTTATTTGAGATAACTAATATGGTGTAATCAAAATTTGTTGAAATATACAATTTCTTATAAAATTTGTTTACATCTTTCCTGTAAACTCAGAAAAAATATTTTATCCATGAAACGTAGCATAAGTGGATAGTGCGAAACTAAATATTTACTAGACAATGCGAAGTTCGATTTTTGCAATTTTTTCTCAATTATTCGGGACTGTTTTCTATTAATAACCTCTCATTATCGCAGGACTTCAAACCGTAATGATTTTTTTGTGGTTTATGGTTTTAGTTCTACTATTTTTTCGGTTTTAAAAACCTGTTAATATTGATCCTATCTTATAGTTTTTTAAAACCTGTTAATTTGGTTCTTTTAAAACCATTTTTTTTTAAATAATAATTTTATACCTTGAGAAATATTTAATTAGAAAAATCAAGTATCGTGAGACATTCATAAAATAAGTATATGTACATAACACCATTCACCAGGGCTCGGAAGTTCTAGCAAGTACATATTTTTTCTGGTTCATCCTAGAACATCCAAATTAAAATACAAATATGCTTCACACTAATCTGATGTCATACACGAAATTTTATTTTGATATTTTTTTTTGCATATTTACGGTTTTTATTGCAATTTTGCTAGTTCAGGGTTTTTAGTGCTATTGAGTATAATTTCTCATAATATAGGATATAATCACATTTCGTTGAAAATATTTAAAATAAATAGGCCTCAGCTTCATATTTGTAAATAGTTTGTAAAAAATGTCAATGTAAAAAAATATTCACTGTTCCAAAATTAATGTTAAAAAAACTGTTTATCATTGGCTATTTTCTCAATTACCCTAACTCTCTCATATGCTTTGCTATATTTAATATTTTACTTATTTTATTTTTATTTTATATTCTATATTTAATATGTTATATGTAATATTGAATATAATCTCTCATTCCTACAATTCTTCTATTGTTAAAAATATTTATTTATCTTAAATAATTATTTCTTGATTTTTTTCTCCTAACATTTATTGTTCTTTCATCACTTATTGTGCTACTCATACGATATAATGTGTATAGTTCTTTAAATATTATTACTCTATATCTCTAACACAAGCTAAAAGCTTAAAAGAGATAGATAATCATGTAATCTAACGTAAAATTTTTTGTATACTATGTAATTTATGATGGTTTTTTGAATGAATAAAAAAAAAGTTTATAATTCGAAAAATCCAGCCAGTCCCTGAGCCTAAACATTTATCAAACTGTATTATTAGTGATTAGTGAATGTTATTAATAATTATTAATTACATTTAATTTTTTGCGCATATTTTGGAGATTTTAACTGCATATTTAAGAGCGAAAAAATAACATTTTTAGTGCTACAACTTCCGAGCCCTGCGATATCATATACACATTTTTAAGTTTTAATCTCAATGTATAATCAGTAATCACAGATATATACTAATACTAGATAGCCGTTTTCTCGTTATCAGTGAAACACGTCGCCGTATGCTAAGAAGAATACCTACCACTCAATAAACATTATATTAATATTTAGGCTTGGACTTATATGTGTTTTTTGACACAACTTGAAAGTGCCTACTTGTCGCGTTGTTCCGAATTGCAAATCTGGATGGAGTACTGGTAGCGATATCTACTTTTTTACTCTTTTACATTATGATATCTGAAATGCACATTTTGCAGTTGTGTATCGTGTACATGAAACATTATTTTTTTTTTTTATATTTTTAAGCTAGAAAATTATACAATCTATACAAACAAAGTACAATAGGCATAAAGTATGGTTTTTTAAAAATTTTGTGTAATGGCTTGATGTCTTGAGGGAAGAAACCATCCAGTGAAGGTACTTCGGCATGAATTTACATTATTTGGATGTTAAGTATTCATTATGTTTACATTATAAGGTCACGGGGCCATTGTCGCTTGAGTCTTCTGGGAGGATTGTCTGGGATAGAAATGGATAGTAGCTTATTTATATGGGGGTTGGTGTGATTTTGGAGGCGATTTCTGAATTTTTTGTATACAGCTTGGCTGTTTCAGTGACTTTAGGAACGTGAAGATCTGTATGCAGAGTGTGGTTTGAAATATAAGGTGGAGCATTGGTTATGAGTCGGATTTTGGATTGGAACACTTGTATTTTTCGTGTGTTAGATATTTTTGCTGTGCCCCAGACTTGAATGCCATAGAGCCAGATAGGTTTAAGTAGAAGATTATAAATGTGAATTTTGGTTTTGAGAATTTACCGAGAATGGGTCTGAGAGAGTAAAGACGTTGATTTAATTTTAATTCTGTTGTATGAATATGCTTGGCCCATGTTAGACGTTTGTCAAAGGTTACACCTAGATATTTGGCTGTGTCGCAGCATGGTATTGATTTGTTGTTTATATGTACTTGAGGAGGTTGTCTGTGTCGGAGAGCGAAAGTGGTATGTGCAGATTTGTTTTCGTTAATTTTGACACGCCAGAGGGAGTACCAGTGTGATATTCAGGTGGCTTTGGAGAGTAAATGAGACTGAGTCAGGATCGGTGTGGGTGGCATATATTGCTTTGTTGTCGGTATATTCGGATTGGTGGGTTGGTCAGCTGAGTAGAGATTAAAGAGAGTTGGTGATAGGACTGCACCTTGAGGAACGCCGGCAAGTATTGGGGATATATTGGAGTATTCTGCTCCTGACCTGACAAGGAAGTGGCGTTCGTTTAGGTATGTTTTAAAGAAAAGTACATGAAACATGAATGTAAAAAGAAACCTTTCAAATCAAAACCATCAAACATGTCGTAATTTAATTGTATTTTTTGATGTAATTTAACTTGACAGATCAAGTTTGTAATCAATTTAATTTATACATGTATATATATTTGGCTAAACAAACATATGTAAGCTTTTAAATAGCTACTAAACAGTCCAATATATTTTGAAATTCAATGTTCATCATTCATATAGGTTGGTAACAGAATTAACACAGTATATATATATTTTTTTTTACTATAAATACAAGTATTCAATTACTTTAATCAACTATAAAATACAATATAATGCATATGATTTATAATATAGCTATAAACTAACATAAAATAAATTATTTTTCTTATTATGTAAATATACAGTTAAAAATTGAAACTTTTTTATCTTAATTGATTAAATGACAAAATAATTAACTTTATAACATAACTACTCATTATACTATATAAAAAACGAAAATAAAATAAGGTATGTACATATAATAAAAAAATTTAAAAATTAAAATTTTCAATATTATTATTCAGTATTAAGATAAATTAAAACTTCATTTAAGAATTCTTCATCATCCATGATTGGTAAAAAATATTTTTTTGGATCAAATCTTTGATCAAATGTTTCAGGAACTAATTTGTCAAAATATTGTGCTGGTATATATTTTGATAAAAATTCTAAATAATCAAATGTTGTACTGATTATTTCATATCTGGCCATATGGTACCGTAGCATATCTGAACATAACTCAAAATTTACTCTATTATAAAGGACGTCTTTTAATCTTAATGCTAAATACTTGATAAAATGTTCTGCATGCTTAACAGCATAGATGCTATAGCGAGGCTCAAGTTTATTAACAATGAAAGAATAAAGACGTTTTGTTATCCATGGTTCATTATTATACAAAGACTTGAATTTTTTATTAACGGCTACTTCAATTTTTAACGGGTCAATAATAGTTTCTGGATCAGATAGTGAACATAGTGTTGATTCAGGTTCATTATTCTTAGTTCCCGCTAAAGCTCTAGTTAAAAATGAATTACTTTGATCCAGTACATGTATTCTAGGTTTGGTTGAAATGTTTTGAAATTGAAAAACGCCAGGATGGCCTGATTTACGTCTAATAACAGACATTTTTCCAATTGTATTAACTATATTTTCTGCTATGGTTATTTTATTATTTGTTGGTGTTAGAAATGTGTTACCAGATGCTTTCATAGTAGTTGATTTATTTGTGGAGTTATTAAATATAGATTTGTCAAACAATGAATCAACAGATTCTTTATCACTGATATTTTCTTTGGTTGAATGAGCTTGAGCTTGAGTTTCTGAAGTCTTATGGGAATAAGTGATTGTACAATTCAAATTTTCTGATATCATTGGCTGCTGGTCCATTAATGTTTTCTTTAATGACTTAGTTTTATTGAAAGACACAGAAGATGAACTTGTTACATGAGGATTGGTTGACTTACTTTTCTTTAAGATATTTTCATTTGAAGTTTCTTGTTCTTCGTTTTCAATAGATTTGCGTTTTTGTTTTGATGATTCAAATTTCACTGATTGAGCTGCATTTTTATTGGGGTTTTTGATTTGAACCGACTTAGAAATGTTCATAGATGTATTTGATTGTATAGAAGAACTTGATGATTTGTTTAATTCGAAAGACAGATCAGTTACACTAGGAACCAACAAACTATTTGTTCTAGATCTAGTGAGACGATTATTCGATGAACTATTATTCTCTAATAAATCAGCAGAAATTGACGGCAATGGTTCAGTAAATGAGTCTTCTGAATTTAATAAATTATTTTGTTCTTGCAGATTGTCATTAACAGAAACATTTGATATACCCAAACCGTTTTCTTTTAGTACTTCAGTAGTAGAACTTGAACTTTTAGAAGAATTTTTTAAATCAAGTTCATCTTTTGAATGATTTGAATTTTTTAAAATTGACACTTCACCAATGATATTCTTTTTGAAAGAACGACTAGTGCGTTTAATCGAATTACTATCCATTGATAGATCACCCATATTTGCAAACATACTAATTTCATCACCTTCAATTTTGCTTTTGTCATTTAATTCAGAATTACTCGACATTTGGTTTTGTTTAAGAGTCAAATTAGATTCTTGACTGTTGGTTATTAAATTTTCAAATATCGCTGATTGAGCTGCAATTTTATTGTGGATTTTGAATTTCACTGGCTTAGAAATGTTTATTGATGTACTTGATTGTTTAGAAGAACTTGAAGGTTTGTTTAATTCAAAAGACAGATCAGTTACACTAGGGTCCAACAAACTTTTTGACCTAGATCTCGTGAGACGATTACTCGATGAACCATCATTTTCTAATAAATCAACTGAGATAGACGCCAATGAGTCTTCTGAATTCAATAAATTACGTTGTTCATGCAGATTGTTATTAACAGAAACATTTGATATACCCATACAGTTTTCTTTCATTAATTTAGTAGTAGAACTAGAACCTTTAGAAATATTTATTAAATCAAGTTCATGTTTTGAATTATTTAAAACTGACACTTCATCAATGACATTCTCTTTAAAAGTATGACTAGTGTGTGTAACTGTAAAACTATCCAATGATAGATCATCCATATTTTCAAACACACTAATTTCATCACCTTGAATTTTACTTTGGTCTTTCAACTCTGTATTACTTAACATTTTGTTCTGTGTAAGAGTCAAATTAGATTCTTGACTATTGGTTATTAAGTTTTCAAATATCGCTGATTGAGCTGGAATTTTATTGTGGTTTTTGAATTTCACTGGCTTAGAAATGTTCATTGATGTACTTGATTGTTTAGAAGAACTTGATGATTTGTTTAATTCAAAAGACAGATCAGTTACACTAGGGTCCAACAAACTTTTAGACCTAGATCTCGTGAGACGATTACTCGATGTATCATCATTCTCTAATAAATCAACTGAGATAGACGGCAATGATTCAATAAATGAGTCTTCTGAATTCAATAAATTATGTTGTTCATGCAGATTGTTATTAACAGAAACATTTGATATACCCAAACAGTTTTCTTTCATTAATTTAGTAGTAGAACTAAAACCTTTAGAAATATTTTTTAAATCAAGTTCATCTTTTGAATTATTTAAAACTGACACTTCATCAATGACATTCTCTTTAAAAGAATGACTAGTGTGTGTAATTGTATTACTATCCAATGATAGATCATCCATATTTGCAAACACACTTATTTCATCACCTTCAATTTTGCTTTGGTCTTTCAACTCTGTATTACTTAAAAATTTGTTCTGTGTAAGAGTCAAATTAGATTCTTGAGTGTTGGTTATTAAATTTTCAAATATTGCTGATTGAGCTGCCATTTTATTGTAGTTTTTGAATTTCACTGGCTTAGAAATGTTCATTGATGTATTTGATTGTTTAGAAGAACTTGATGATTTGTTTAATTCATAAGACAGATCAGTTACACTAGGGTCTAACAAACTTTTTGACCTAGATCTCGTGAGATGATTATTCGATGAACCATTATTCTCTAATAAATCAGCTGAGATAGACGGCAATGATTCAGTAAATGAGTCTTCTGAATTCAATAAATTATGTTGTACATGTAGACTTTTATAAACAGAAACATTTGATAAACCCAAACAGTTTTCTTTTAGTACTTCAGTTGTAGAACTAGAACCTTTAGAAGAATTTAAATCAAGTTCATCTTCTGAATGATTTGAGTTTTTTAAAATTGACACTTCACCAATGATATTCTTTTTAAAAGAACGACTAGTGCGTTTAATCAAATTACTATCCATTGATAGATCATCCATATTTGCAAACATACTAATTTCATCACCTTCAATTTTGCTTTTGTCATTTAATTCAGAATTACTCGACATTTGATTTTGTTTAAGAGTCAAATTAGATTCTTGACTGTTGGTTAATAAATTTTCAAATATCGCTGATTGAGCTGCAATTTTATTGTGGTTTTTGAATTTCACTGGCTTAGAAATGTTCATTGATGTACTTGACGATTTGTTTAATTCAAAAGACAGATCAGTTACACTAGGGTCCAAAAAACTTTTTGACCTAGATCTCATGAGATGATTACTCGATGAACCATCATTCTCTAATAAATCAACTGAGATAGACGCCAATGAGTCTTCTGAATTCAATAAATTATGTTGTTCATGCAGATTGTTATTAACAGAAACATTTGATATACCCATACAGTTTTCTTTCATTAATTTAGTAGTAGAGCTAGAACCTTTAGAAATATTTTTTAAATCCAGTTCATGTTTTGAATTATTTAAAACTGACACTTCATCAATGACATTCTCTTTAAAATAATGACTAGTGTGTGTAATTGTATTACTATCCAATGATAGATCATCCATATTTTCAAACACACTAATATCATCACCTTGAATTTTACTTTGGTCTTTCAACTCTGTATTACTTAACATTTTGTTCTGTGTAAGAGTCAAATTAGATTCTTGACTATTGGTTATTAAGTTTTCAAATATCGCTGATTGAACTGGAATTTTATTGTGGTTTTTGAATTTCACTGGCTTAGAAATGTTCATTGATGTACTTGATTGTTTAGAAGAATTTGATGATTTGTTTAATTCAAAAGACAGATCAGTTACACTAGGGTCCAACAAACTTTTTGACCTAGATCTCGTGAGACGATTACTCGATGAATCATCATTCTCTAATAAATCAACTGAGATAGACGGCAATGATTCAGAAAATGAGTCTTCTGAATTCAATAAATTATTTTGTTTATTTAGTTTGTCATTAATAGAAACATTTGATATACCCGAGCCCATGAAATTAAATTTACTTTTAATATAGGAGCCATTTAGTGTTCTGTGTTTAAGGGAATTAGGAGAATCGGGTATGTTTTTATCGTTTTCAAAAACTAAATCCCGAAGTATATTTGAATGTTGTGTCACTGATTTGTTAGAGGGATCAGTTAATGAATATATCTTTTTATGAGATTTTGTTTGGGTCAACGTATCATTTAAATTAGTTTCCACAGTATAAGTATCGGAAAATGTACAATTTTTAGTACTAACTGAGCTTGAGAAACCATTATTGTTTGACTTATTAGATGTTAAATCATTTTCCACAGTATATGTCTCATTATTTTGTTGTCCCTCACTCTGTGATAATGATACTATTTTAGTAGAATTACAATTTGCTGGTATATCATATGTATGATTTAAACATGACTGCTCTATTGTATTATATAATGATGATCTATTTACGTCCGCCATTGTTGTATAATTTGAAGATATTTCTTGATTATTCAAAGCTTTATTTGACGACATACTTGAATCACTGATAATGTTGCCAAACACTGAATCATTTACATCCATTTTTTTAGGAGTAAACTTGAGAGTAAGATCTTCAGTTTTAGATAAATCCGAAACAATTTTGGAACTATTATTTACAGGGGACAATTCTGATGGTTCTTTAAAAATTGTATAGTCTTTTATTTTATGCAAATTGGCATCAACTATTGAACTGTCACATGTAATAGACAAATTATAATCTGGTAAACATGATCGATTCTTATTTTTATTTAAAAAACGAAATTTTGGAGATTTAATGCTTTCTTCTACACTATCCATCCCACTAATATTAGAGTTATTTATTTGAACAAAATCATCTTCATTAGGATGTAAAAATCGTTGACGCTTTTGAAAACGATTTAAGCATAAACTATTCTGGGTTATATCCATTTCACTATTATCTATTATATTCTCAAATGCATTACTGAAATTATGGGAATATGGTTTATGTTTTTTTTGAAATGCCACTTTAGGCGTAGATAAAAATTGTGTATCATCAGCAGTGAAATTTGTTATATTTACAGCAGTGTTTTCCAGAACATTGAATTGCTCTTTATATTCAAGAGTATCCGAAGGATTAGCACAGCATTCTTTAAGAGTACCAATATTAATACAAGAATTGCTCAATGTAGTGCCAGATGAATTTAATGCAGATGAAGTTGCCGTCCATTCTGCACTAATACTTTGTTCTCCAACACCTCTTAAAACTTCAGGATCTAAAACAGGAAAACAAATTAAATTTTTTGCTGTTAGTTAAAAATATACAAAAGAATAATAATTTTACAATACTTAATTTTTTTTTAAAACATTTATGTCAATAACAACAACTAATAAACAGTTATATATGTAACAACTTAGTAAATAATATCTACCGAATAAGTGAAGAATAATATATTAGTGATGTGATATGTGTTAATAATCACAAGTGATATAAATTTTAAGCCTGATGTTGTTTTAATTTAAATTATATTTTAAGTACAAAAATATTTAGACATAAAATTTAATACTTAAATGAAAAAACAAAATTCTAATTTTATAATTTCTAAGCTGAGTGAGAGATATACAATTTATATTTTATAGAACACAAAATATAATATTTAATCAAAATGTGTATGCATTATTAAATATTTCATTAAATTTCTAGGGTTTGTCATAATTTAATATTCTAATACTTATTAATGTTTTTGCTACTTTCCAATAAACATTTTATGTGATAACTACAAAGGAAAAATTATATATAGTGTCTTGTATTTAATTTTCAAGCTTTTATTGTTAAAATTTGAAGTTCAAGAATTATAAACTACAAAAATGTTGCAGCTTTTTGTAATTTTTGACAAGATTTCAACAGTCAAATGTTTATAAAAAAAAAAAATTGTGTGTATAGATTAGAATTTTTCAATAAAATAATACCAACTTATGAGGAGTTTTGAACAACGTTCTCAAGTATTTAAATTAAAAATTAAAAATGTTATCAAACTATAGCTGATTAAAATTTTAATTTTTTTTTAACTATTTATAATAACAGCACAAATTTTATTAAATAATTTTGAAAATTATAAAGTATTAATGAGAAATAATTATGGCTAGTGACTTATAGGAGTTTGCATGTTTTTAATAATCATTCAAAACATAGGTAAGTCATATAGAAATTTGTTTCATAGTAATAGGAATTTAAAGCAATTATTTGTATTTAACATATTTTGCATATTTAGCACTTTTTTTTCGAATAAGTGCATATTTTACTATATTTGTATTTGAGTACATATTTAACCCATATAATACAATATTTTTAATGAATATTCTAGAAATTGGAAATAAAAATGATTAAATAAACTATAATACCTAGGGTTTTAAAATTATTAATTTATAAACACGATTAAATTTTTGTTTTGTTTAAAGGCAAGCTTAAAGAAGAAGAAATTAAAATAATAAATAATTTTAATAATTAATAAATAAATATAAATAAATTTGTAATTTTTGATTTTTAAAATAAAAATAAAATATTTTTAAGAGCATAATTGAGCATTATTGCATATTTTTAGAGCATTAAATTCCTAGCCCTAGTAATAATATAATATATAGGTACTCAAAAGATGTTTAAAGTTGATACAATCAAAACTTAAAGGTAAACAACAAATTAACTAACATAAATTATTTGTTATTCATTGAAATACCAAACTTAGTTAAATATAATTTCCTTAAGATTAAAAAAAAGGTGCAAGTAGAATAATTTATACTTTTCTAACAAGTAAGAAAACTATAAGAAGAACTTTATTTTAAGCTTAAAATAATAAATATATATATTTATAAATAATAGTTTATTAAGAGTTTTTGTAATATTACATTTTTTTTATTGACAGTTTACGAAAATAAGCTAAGAATACATACTCAGTTAAAATATCTATAAATAGCATACAGTAAAAATTTGTAACTCATACCATCTCTAGAGAATTGTAATATTACCATATAGTAAACAATTTAAATTTTCTAAGATTATAATTTTTTGATTTAAAACGAAAAGAATTTGATTTTGTCAAAAAAACCCTTGACCTGTAAATATTCATCCCTTCGCGTGACAATTGGAGCAATACTTCTGATCAAAATTGTGTAGCTAGATGCGATAAATTAGGTATATATATATATATATTATTTACTTCACGCAGAATCTAAAAACTACCTACCAAAATTGTTGGAGTTATCCATTCCATGAAAAAATGTTGAAGAAGCTGAATCTAATGTATTTCCATGTGTATCTAAAAATATAAAAAAATTAAATGAATTAAGACAGCCCAAATTGGAAAATGTATCAAGTATTGTGCTAGTTAAAACAAAGATTATATCAATACTATATTTATTTTGCGGTTTAAACATATAAAAACAATTTTAGATTTACAGGATTTAAATATGAAACAAGGATAAAAGAAAAATGTAATTAGAAATTAGCTACTTTAAAATGAAAATGTTTATTAAAATTAAAATTTTTAATTAATTATTGGATAGATTTTGAAGGACCATGGTGTAGAAAAATAAATATCTTTAAATAGGTAACATCACAAAGAAATTAGATAAAAATATTAGATCAATTTTCATACAGACAAAATAAACAGTCTGTAAAAAAGTAAGAAAAATATTAAAATGATAAATACAAACAATACATTTACTCAACATACAATATGTGTCCTAGACCAGACAGTGGCTTAACTTTAAAAATGGATTTTATAAAAAAAATTGTTTGGCTGTCCAAGAATATAACATTTTTCCTTTAAGTTAAAAAATATGAAATTGTACCTATTAACACAGAATATAATTTTTTTTTTGTGTTATCTACTCTGTGGTATTAGGATTGGCATAAAAGCAGTTTATGTTTAAAAGGAAACTACACCTTTATGCTTTGTCTCAGTCTTACAAGCGAACAACATAACAAATCGGTGTTCAGCAGAATCAATTTTGTGTGGTTAGCTTTAGTATTAGAGTAAACCGATCTATCATCAAACTTATAGGAAAGAACATTTTCTATGTCTTACCATACATTTTTACGATATTTTAATTCTTAAGTGAGTTATGTTAATGTAAAATATTACAATTTGAATAAGCTTTTAACTCACTAATAAATTAAAACATCCTAAAAACCTACGGTAAGACACAGAGAATATTCATTCCTTTAAAATTGATAATAGATCTGTTTACTATTAAAGCTAACCACATAAAATTGGTTCTACAAAACACAGATTTACTATGTTGAGCATTTGTAAAACAAAGATAATGCATGCGAGTAAATTAAAAATGTATTTAATTGTATTTCTAGATCTACTAGAAGTGGTTTTCCATAACCATTAACAAAAGGATATTATATATTTTAAAATTGTCAAATACATAATATTTTACTAACCAAATATTATGATACCAACATAATGATATTTTGGTCATTTTCATTAGGTAAAAAGCCTGGTAACAAGTAAAAAGAAATGCAATAAAACTGGGAATTGTTAAAGGTGATATTTCGTGCTAGATCTTGCTGAAGTCACGCATGTTATTGTTGCATGATGAACGACATTTAAATGTTAAAATTATGCGAGAGTAAGGCAATTTTTTCCAGTGTCTTATTCACTATGAAGTTTAGTAGTCAAGCAAGTATATATTATTAATAGAGTAAGTTCTATATTAAATTTAGCAGATTCCATTCCTCTAAACACCTATTTTCATTAATAGTAAACAAGTAATATAATGCTTGTCGAATTCATTATCAACTATATAGATGTCTACGATTATTTTTTCTACTGCAAAATTTGTTATTAACAAAATAACAACAAATTGTATATTAGAACACCTAGAGATTCTCGGTGAACCATCATCATTTGTAAAAATAAATAAGATCCAGTAACTAAAAGTTCTCGAGTAAAAACGAGCACAGACTAGGGTAGGAACATCGTTTTGTACTAGGTATGTAATATGTATGGGTGTTATGCTAAAAAGTAATAATAGTGCGTATTATACTTACTCGAGCTGCCTTCGTCGTCCTCCATAATGCCAAATTAAAAGAACAAAAAAATAATGTTAAAATAATCACAATTCACAAGTACATACGGCCACGTCTCGCTATAGACCAATTTGGGGGAAAACCAAGAACATTCTGTTGGTGAACGGTGAACTCCGCCATAAACGTTGGTTTCGTATAATATGTAAAATTAAAATTACTATAAGCAAAATATAATACAGTAATACGCGATATCTGCCACAACCGATAAGTCAATCGGCAATAGCCAATAACAAGGATAAAACAACTCAGTTTCAATTTTCAAACGAAACGGTCGGCGAGTTCAATCAGTGTCGCCAATGGTGGTCATACGGTAAAAATAACGGCCGATCGATCGTTCAACTCGCGGCAATTCAAATTCGGTGGGGAAATTTCTTATGTAAAATATATATATTCTTTAGTCTTTCATCACTTACTTACTCCTTTTGGAGAACACTAATAGTGGCTGTGAAGAGACCGAGACACAAATCGATCTTGGGGTCGGATGGATGTGCAGAAGCAAACACAAAAACAAATTCCTGAGTGGGTTATTTTATAGAAAAAAAAAATGTAAGTCATAACTCAGAGATACTTTATTATTATCAACTATTTTCTTGTAATAATTTTATAATTCATCGTTTATCTTATAGGTTATAGCATTTTTGAATTAACATCAATTTATATCACAGTATTTTATTTCCGGTTAGTACTTATTAATCAAACAGATGTTTTTTTTTATCGAAAAATTAACCATCGGTATTTTACTTACCATTTTGTTTTTAAGTTCTGTGGCATAATTTGAAAATTATGCTCTAGAACTTTATTTAAAAATGATTGTAACTGGTGTTATTCCACGGAACAAAATAATTTAATATTCTTGAATTGAAAATACACTTAGAACTCATAACTTAGTGCACCTTAAAATTAAATCTTTTTATAATTAATATAATACAGAAAATGTAACTTTCGAGAAAAATTGTTGTTTTGTACCACATATTACATGGTTTAGTTTTATTTTTTTTATTTGCAATAAATTTATCTGGAATATTTCAGCAATTCAGTTACAGTATAACATTTTTCTTAATATGTTGTAGATAAAATGATTAATAATTTAGTAAATTATGCTTTCCTTGTTTATTTTATTTATCATAAATTAATTTACAAAGAAATTAAGTGTTTGTGTAAAATTATAAATTGTAATAAATATTACTGTAAATTATATCATAAAAAACCTAATTAGGATTTATTAACTTTTAAATTTTCCTGTTTATTTCATTTTATTATGCATATTTATAATTGTTTTCAAATTTTGCAAACATGTACAAAAATAGATAGTTAATGGTTGAATTACTTATTCATATTATATGCTGATCACATCATGTATACAATGTTAAGTTCTACGTAGTATATCATTAATCCAATATTGTATCTATAATAATTGCAGAACCAAATATTGCTTTTACATAAAACTTATAATAAAAATAACCTTCCCATTTATACACCCGTAGATAAAGTTAATTAATTAAGATTATTGATTATAGATACTAAGTTAACTTCTACAATTTAAGAACCATTGGTAAATAACAATATTAAATTACAAAATTAACCTAAATTTTAAGAGTACAATATAGGATAACAGATTTATTATAAACATTGTTATAAATTACCATGTATCCAATACAATGTATTTACTGGTAGAACTAATAAGTATTGGAAATTGTTAATACAAACTTAGAAATTTCAAATTTTGAATGAACTTATAATTTACCTTAATATTAGGAAATATTAAGTTCTAAATAATATATCATATAGATACACTGCATTTATGAATAATTATCAGAAAAAGTTAACTTTTATCATATATAAGTCATATCTTTATTAATTTTAAGTCAAAGTTAAATTATAAATATAAGTATAAACAATATAGTATTAAGTATTTAAAATATGATACTAGCCTTAGTATATTTCATTATAAAACACAAATTACTTTAGAATTATAAAATTTAACATTACAACATTATAATTTACCACTAATTATAAGTAATTTATTTATCAGAGTCTTGTCTTAATCTATTCACAAGAAAATAATACAGTGCATTTACAGTTTTACGTTAAATTTGGTTAGTAAATACCCTGTGGGAACAAATCCTGAAAAAAATAAAATATAGAAAAAAAAGGTTTTAATAATCTAAAATAATTTAGAAGTCTTCATCAGTTATATCCATTGTTGATAAATTAGGAGTTTCAGTAATGGCCACAGAAGCTTTTTGATAGTCGCCAACTCTTTTTTCAAAAAAATTTGTCTTTCCTTGTTGAGATATAAGATCCATGAATGGGAATGGATTTGAAGATTTATAAATCTATAAATAGAAGAATTTTTAATTAACAATAGTTGCATGGCAATTATTATCAAGTACATACTTTAGCACAACCCAACTCAATTAATAATCTATCAGCAACAAATTCAATATAGGTGGCCATCTTTTCACAGTTCATACCAATCATTTTAACAGGCAAAGCATTTGTCAAAAAATCTTGTTCAATAGCAACAGCTTCACGAATAATATGTATTATAACTTCTTGAGGAGGTTTCTGAACCAAGTGCTTAAATAGGAGGCAAGCAAAATCTGTATGTAAACCCTATAAGTAATTTAAATTATAAACGTTAATAATAATAAATAACTTAAAGCTTTTTAATCTACAATTAATAATTTTTTCATAAATTAAGTAAACGAAAAAACACACCTCATCTCTAGAAATTAACTCATTACTGAAAGTTAAGCCTGGCATTAATCCTCTTTTTTTTAGCCAAAATACTGCAGCAAAACTGCCAGAGAAGAATATACCTTCAACAGCCGCAAATGCAACTAATCGTTCACCAAATGTAGCATTAGAATCACCAATCCATCTAAGCGCCCAATCTGCCTTCTTTTTAACACAAGGCATAGTTTCAATAGCATTGAACAAAAAGTCTCTATTTGAAAAAAAATAAAACTGTAATAAAACTAATGATTTTAACAGGTTTCAAAAATTTACTTTTCTTTAGGGTCTTGAATGTATGTATCAATTAATAAGCTATACATTTCTGAATGTATATTCTCCATCATTATTTGAAATCCATAGAAGCATCTAGCTTCTGTTATTTGAACTTCCTGAGAAAATCGTTCTACAAGATTTTCATTAACAATGCCATCTGAAGCAGCAAAAAATGCCAATACATGGGATATAAAGTGGCGTTCTTCATCAGTTAATTTATCCCAATCTTCAAGATCCTATAATTAAAAATTGTTGGTAAAATTTAGTGGTGGTAAACTGTGATTTTTTTTCAGTAGCAGTAGCATCTAGTGACTGCTACTTAATGATAATTTTTATTTTAGAATCACTATATTAAATAACTGCTACTTATCAGATATTGTTATTCCTAGTAACTCCTACCGAAAAATGTGACCCATGTATTAAAATAATACAATTATTATAAGTATTTTAAGATAGAATCGCTGTGTAATGTCACATTACTACTATTTACTAAATGGTAATGTGTAATAATAATAGTAATAATAAGTTTCATTGTTGTCTTATCATAAACTTGACCCCCTCGACTTGTTCAATCTATATTTGTATGTTACTATTAAATAATTAAACTATTATCTTATTATATAATATTTATAATGTGTATGCAATTTTATAGTAGCAGTTACAAGAAGTAGCAGGCTGTGATTGCTACTTTAAAATCACTTGTGAAAAATCACTGCTACTGCTATTTTATCTCACCACTAGTAAAATTATTTAATAATAACTAAGATTTTTAAATTTACATTTTTTAAATTGACTTCTTCAACATTCCAAAATGAGGCTTCTTGTTTTTTATACATAGCCCAGATATCATGGTATATAATAGGAAAGATGACAAAACGTCTAGGATTTTCCTTTAATATGGGTTCAATTGTAGCATCAAAATTTGTTCTGAATGTATTCATTAAATCCAAATAATTTGAATTTTTCTGTAAAAATCAATTATTAATAGTGTAAAATATGATAAAAACAAACAAAATCAAAATTACCTGGTCGTTTTCTAGAGATCTAATTGGTAAAAGTATGTTGGAGTGCACCTCGTTTAAAACATGTGAGGGCTTGATGGTTTTAGTTTTAAGTGCATCGTGCTGTAAACAAATCAAAACTTAAAAAATGAAAACCAATTCACATAGATTCAATAAACAAAAAATTAGAACATGAAAAGAATACGAAACGACAATGAACTAGGAAATTGCTTCAAGGTAAACTACAAGTGTATACCTAATATTGTTTATTCTGAGGTTTATTCGTTTATTATATCAAGCTAAAGTGATTAGACAAGTATTATAAACTTATAAAATATACTAAACCAAATATAGTATAATACAAAATAATATCGTTCCTTGAGAGTAAATTGAGAAACATGTCAAAACACGAAATAGGCGTGTCACGTAAGTACCTGAATCGCGGTTGAACACATTTTGGCGCCAAACGAGACAATATGCCGATACGACGCACTTCCTGTTAAGCCAAGTACACACAGAGTTAATATAATTTTGATCGAATGGCAAGTACTACTTAATAAACGCGTGTAGACCAATTCGATTGAAGAGTAAATCAGTGATCAACGATTTTTCCGTTTCACAGTTCCCCACAACCGATAAGTTATAACTATAAAACCGAAAAGGCCTGCTGAACACGCTTCTTAGACCGAAATTGAAAGTTCGCCATCACATACCAACGTATCCGGATGAGTTCGTAGACTGTTAATCAGTTGAGACTTGAGAAACTCATTCGCCTCTAGACGCAAAGAGAATCCAGCCGAACCGGTGTAAAACACCCGAATGAAGAGCCGACGACACGAAATCCAGTCGGATCGAAATAATTATAATTAGTATCAAATTATACCTGCACCAGATGTGACGAGTTGTCCAATACGTTTTCCTTGTTGACCAGTGAATTCATCGCGAGTTATTTTCGTGCACGATGTCGATTTGCCGACGACGATGGCGGACGTGCGAGAGTGGTTTATTCGTAGTTTGGAAACCCGTTGGCAGAAACAATGATCACGGTGTACGGACGAAAGTGAGGGGAACGTCTGTCGTCCGGGACTATAACACCATGTAGCGATCGGGCGGCGGGGCAAAGAGGTTTGCGCTCCTGTTGTCGCCCGGACTGTCGGACGTTCGCGGTTGGTCGCGGGGCCCTGGCGGGGGGGCACGCGCGCGCAGAGAAACATAAGCACAAAGACCTCGGGACAGTTTTGCGCGGTAAAATGTTGTTTTTAGCGGCAAACACATGTTCTTTGTTTACATCGTGTTATCTATTTCGCTTTCGTTGACCAACCACAGATGGTTTTGTAACTACTACCTTTACCGGACGACGGACATTTATAATAATTTTTTTTAGCATATAATTATTATGAGTTATGACTAGGGCTGTGAATTCATAGGAAAGTGCATTTTTTTTTGGTGATTGTAAAACATAGCTTTGTGAGTACATAATTTGAATTATGTATTAACAAATCCATCTATAAAACTTTTAATTTGCATATTTTTGCATTATTTGACGTTTTTAATTTTTTAGGTCATTTTTTCGCATTTTTAGGTCATATTTTGCTTTTTTAGTTCATTTTCTAGTATTTTTAATCAAATTCCGTCAATTGACTTGTTTGAAATTTTTTTTTTTTATTTTACACGGGCTGTATATATTATGTCAAATTTATATTTTATTAAATAATATTTTACACAAGTCACACGCTATATACGGGTTAGGTAAAGATAACGATTCGATAAAATAAGGCAATTGCTAGACAACTAGATAACTTAGATAAGTTATTGTGGCATATCGTATATCAGTCACGAATTTCCAGGCATTTTATATTCCTTTTTTTTGCATTTTAAGTGCATATTTTATTGCATATATTTGACATTTTTAATGCATTTTTTAAGGTTTTTTAGTGCATTAAATTCACAGCCCTAGTTATGACTTATGACCACGATCAAAGATATACAAGGTACGTGTCCGATCATAGATCATATCTAAATTCGTTTACAGAATAATTTAAATTCGTAGTTATGAGTTATGGCTGTTATAACTCATTTTATGATAAATTATAAAATCCATAAGCATAATGCATTGTCATAACTCTTATTATTTGCACTGCGAAAATAAAAACTGTGTCTAACATTTTCGGTTTACCCAAATTGTCTACGACTGCGTCGTGAGTTTACTTTTAAAAGGTTGTTGGTACTATGTTAAGCATTGATTATAAATAGTAGTTACAGTATTTATAGTTTCATAAATGTGTCTTGAATATTTATACAAAGTAGTTACGAGTATATATTTAGTAGCAAGTAGTTGCAATGGAGAACCGTTTCTACGAAAACGGGTATGTTTAAAATATTTTCTGATGAAAGCATCGATTTATGTAGTATATTAGTATATACTATATTATACTATATAATATATTTATATATGATATATATTTCATATTTACTTACACAATACACATATTTTATTGATTATACTATTTATACTACACTTAAAAGTTATCTATGAACTAAACATAAAAGCGTTGATACTAATATTGAAATACATAGATGTATTTAATAAATAATGAATGACAAAAATTAGAAGCCTACAAAGTATATAGGCTCTCAAATAAAAATTATGTGAAGTACATATTTGTTTCAAATCCTAAAACAGCTAAAACTCATAAAGTACATTACAAATATCGCATTTTAATTTTTTTTTTTTTGAACTAAGCTACATTAGCCGGTTTAGCGAGAAGTTTTAACTTTCATCGCTCCCTTTAAATACGAAATTGTTCGAAAAGGATAAGAAAACAGAAAAACTTGACAATAGTTTGAATTATAAAATTATAAATATAATGTCAAAATCCAAACCACTTTGATTTGCGAGACAAGAATTTCAAATGTTTGAATAGAAAAATAGAAGAAGATAATAGTTTTTCACATAACTGTTATATTTTTCGAAAGATGAGCGTTTACCAAGAGCCGAGGGGATAAGACGAACCAATAACAGGTATTGCGTAATATCACTGATAATTAGTGGCGTATTTTGTATGATTTTTAGGGGGGTGTCCAGTTAATATAGGTAATAGGTATATACTTATTTGTTAATTGATTGCAATATTGACAATATATTATGTATATAATATATGACCTATATCTCTATATCTATAATATATATATATATATTTACATTATATATATGAAATATTAATATATAAAATATATTAGTTTTAAATAAATAAAATAAACTATTAATAAATTATATTTACTTGAGATATCGTGTTTCGTAAGTAAGTCTTTATTCTTTTTAAATTTGAAAAGGTTCTCTCATTCGATGATGAAGAAACTGGTAATGTTGCAAAGATTTGTAGCAATTTAAAAACATTTGGATATATTTCTTGATTGCATAGTATTATTGCTTCCATTGCGTTTTTTGGTAAATTAAAAGTCTCAACATTTTTTAAACGTCTTTGCCATAGTTTATATTCTGATAATAAAATATAATCTTGACATTCACTTAAATCAGTCGTGTATGTTTTTTCCAACTTCAAAAATGTCATTTTATTTTGTTCAACAGATATTAGCGATTTAAAATCTATAATTGTATTTTTGTGGTCGATGAATCTTTTAATTCAATCTCTATTCTCTTTAATTTATATCTGAAATAATTATAATACAAAAATTGTATTTTCTAGGTCATAATAGTTTTATAATTAAAAATGCATAATGGATGAATATTCTAAGTCTAACGCTTATGTGAATATGTGATCCTAGGATTAATACTTAAATATAATAATAATAAAGCAACGAAAAAAAAATGTCTTAAAAATATTACGATTCTATATAATTTAGATAAAGAACATTATATAATATGCCTATTATTAGTTTAAAAAATACTTAATTATAATGTTTAAATTTTAAATTTTAATTAATATTAATTTACGAATTATGTGCACTTGTGAAAAAAAATATTATAAATAATATAGATACTCACCAGTCACCAATGAAAATCATATGATAATATTACTGTTTCACTGTATATTTTATCTGCCTTGTTTCTTCGACGACGATTAAATGAAAAATGATTCAAATTCAATTGATAAATAATAATCTGTTTTAAAATAAATGTACATGGACATTTAAAATCCAACGCATTAATATATATTTAAAAAAAACATCATTGTAATATATTTATATCTAAATATACACAAATTCCTGCTGGAAAAAACAAGTAACACAGACGCATGAAGGCACGGGCCACGGAGCCGCAAGATAAAAATATAAATTGCATGTATACTGTAATAGAATAATAATAACATAATATCATTTAAACATATTAATATACATTAGTACCTATATAGTAATCATCATCGGTCACAATAATTTAATAATTATTACTATATATTTTGTTTGTTACATTCGATATCAGTGGTGCTATAAGAATAACAGTTTTATAAATAATTAAAACTATAATAGAATAATAAGTACATTATTTAAAACTAAATTAATTTTTTTCCGAATTAGTTTAGGACTTTATATAATATTAAAATAGTTCATAACGAATCACATATTTTTATTTGTCAAATTCCCTTTAAAATTTATCAAAATTAAAGATTGAAGTTTTTTTTTTTTGGTTTGGGGGGTGTCCAGACACCGTGGACACCTCCCCCAAAATACGCCACTGCTGATAATATAATGTATTCTATAATCAATGTTAGGATGTGTAATGTACTAAATACTAATGTGTATTGAACTGTGGTCTGTTACAATATAGGATGAAAAATGATGACATGGCATTATTTCGTTTGTGGCACATTGATTTCTAGTTAATAATGAAACAAAATCAAGATTCTCTAATAATATACTCGTAGTGTTATCAAACACGACACATCTACCATTATCTATAACGACTTGCCACGTCTCAGGTCCAAAACTAAACTGTTTCTCCACCCGTGTGTCGTTTGTAAGTATTTAATTGTAATAACTTATAAGTTATAATGCAAAATTATATTTTCAGTAGGTTAGATTTTCCATCCTACCGATACTTAAAATATTCATTTACCAATTAAATCAAAACCAAAAAGATTACAAATTACGTAATGACTAATGGTGGCATTGAATAGAACTGTGTGTGGACACGACCTCCCACAAACATTTTTTTTTGCATTCAAATATTTTGCAGCCTTGCAGGGTTATTCTTAATTTAGGTCTTATCTGTTTGATAACTTTTCGATAAATTTTTATTCATATCACTACGAACACGTGCGTTTGGTGATAGCCAACGCCAACTCTTCCTCTCATATTACATTATTTTATCAAATTAATATTGAATTTTCTGTTTATCTATTAATTTTACGTAAAATATTATTTAACTGTTGTATTATATCGTTGGTTGAGATTATTATAAAATTATAAAACTATGGTGAGCGACGAACGGTAGTATAAGTGACGCACTCACCTCGCTCAGGGAACATTCCGTAAAGTGGGAATCAAGTTTACTCAACGTTAAATATTGTATTATGATAACTTGATAAGGTACTGTAAAAAGGTAGGTAGCCTACCTACCTTTTTACCTACCTAAGGTAGGTAAAATAGCATTTATACACATCAAATAAATATAAATTAGACAATATAAAACTATAAATTGTTTAAAAAAAATATCATACTCTTGTACACAGAATAAAAAATTTTAACTGTGTAGATAATTCAAAGTACTATTAATCATAACGGTAATACCTAAAGAGAGTCAATACAAAACATTCAAAAATCGATATTTATTTATTTATTATTTTGAGTGGAAACGTATTATTGCGATATTGTGTATTTGAAGATTCTGTCCAACAAATATTGAATGCAAAACACTGGATGCATGTCTCAACGCTTGCAATGGTATTAGTTTTTATTAAATAGGATCATCGATAGTGAACTGTGCTTTTGATAGTAATCCATTTTCTGGTTCCTCAAAACTCTGTATATAAAATGCATACGTTCAAAGTATTTGATTTGTAATAAAAATCTAAACGTACAAAAGGTTGGTTTTTAAATAAATTAACTAGTGTAACACCATAATCGACGAGGTAACAGGAACTGGGTAGAGGAGTAACCTCCCACCACTCGAGGCTGTCACCACCGTCTATCTATGGAGAGGGAAAATAAATATAACACGTACCTGGCACCTGCCACTTGCCAGCTGTCGTCTCGGTCTGCTAAAAACGTATCCATCACTTGTACGGACACGTTTTTTCCCTTTCTCCGTCATTGTAATAGTATTATAATATCAGCTAGGTACGTATATAATATCATATTAAAGGGTAAAAATTGTCATCATTATTTAGCATGTAGAGTATAATCATATAATTAAATAGAAATGTTTTGTATAATAGACATTCATTCGTGGTCGATAAATTAAATTAAATTGTAATTATAGGCTCAATGCTGCGAAAACAACAAAATAAGTAAAGTAATAGCATTCCAACAGAATATTTCGCAAACTGTAAAAAAGTTTGAAAAAACAAAATTTAAAAAGCGCAATATAATTTATTGGAGTAATTATAATATTATAGAAGTACAACTCATAGTTTTACAATAGGTAAACATTTGTCTTTGTTTATATATCTGAATTCTAAGTGAAATGTATATGCATATTAACAGAGTTTTCTAAGTATAATATATGTATCTAGCCATTGTTCATTCTTAGCCTCACAACTTGCAAGTATAAATGTATAATACATACTAATTAGTAATGGCTAATATAACGCAGGTGACCGCGAAAAAAAACAAGATGCGTTTTAAGTTATCTATCCGGTACTCTGGTAGGCGCTATAACACAAATGTTTGGTGAGATGTACGTGTGTACATAATTTATGTATTGCATAAATAATTTTTGATATTTGATGGACAATGCTTTTTTTAAGGGTCTCCTACAAGTTTTTAAACAACTATTTTTGATAAACAACTCGTGTTTATAAAATCAGTCTGATATAACAAAATTAAGTTGTAGTTATATAAATACTTAATACATTCATTTTTTATAGTAAAGCATTGATTATAATTACTCAATAAAGTATATATAATAAATGAGTAGAGTAAAGTAAAGTTTAATTTTATACATTGGGTTCAATTATATTTGTTAACCAAAGGTAAATAATTAGTATACTGATTATTTATTTATATTGAATATCCCTAAATAATGAGTTTATAGAAAATATGAGATACGGTAACATAATAATCGCAACAACTCGATATTGTGCATAAATATTTTATATTATAATGACGTTTTCTTAAAATGTAATACGTGCGTTGGACAAGTTATAGAACTTTTTAAAACTTTTTATGAGTTCTTCACTTGTTAATTATTTTGTGTTCAAAGTGTCGATGGATGACATTTAATTTGCTCCGACGAATTTGTTTTAAAGTTCCTAATACGCTAATAACACGAAACCTTCACACTTCCTTCGATATAGCAATAATCGTTACCAAGGTAACTATTACACCTAATATTTAACTTTAACTTACTTCCCTTTTTCATCATAATCCTATTTTCGTATCCATCATAACGGATTTGATTTGTTAATATGTGAAAGTGAATCTTGTTTTAAAATGAACAGTGGAGATAATTCTGATGTTGAAGATACGCGTTTGGTTTACATGTATAACTTCTTGATTAGGACTTGGAAAATCAAAAATGATGTCATAGACACCATGATGCGAAATCCAGAGTTTAATGTACGTATACTAACATATACCTACGCGTATTAGTTTGGAAATACATTTTTTAATTTTTAAATACTTGCACAAAAAAGAAAAACAGTAATTTCAAAAAACATTTTTTGTTACACTCGAAACGTAAATTATTATTGATAGAATCTTATAAGAAAAATATTAAGTACCTAGATATACTCGTACAAATTATATTATTCTGTTTTGTGTTTATTTTTTTTGAAAAACTATAATATCATTCACTTTAAATTCAAATTTTAAATCACAATAAGTATAAAATAATGTACATCTTATATGTCTTAAATAGTTTTAACTTTTAACATTTAATTCGTTTAAATTATCAAAACAAAGACCCAAAATATATATGTACATATTAATTTTGAATTATAGGCTTTGGTAATGGATTTTTTCAATTCTCCGGACAGATGTACGATTTTATTTACATTAAATCCGCTTGGTGTATTATTGCCGATGTATGACTTTTCCGAAGGTTTCAAGATAAAAGCGTCTTATATTTTAAAACTTGAACCAGTTGTAGTTACAATGGATAACTTTGAATCAATACTTTTATGTGGTGATGTGTCTTCAAATCCAATTGAGGATTTGAAAGCAATTATTGAAAACGTCAGTGAAAAGTAATATTTATAGTGTACACTCAGTGGCGTATTTAGGGGGAGGGGGTCCAGGGGCACTAGGCCCTCCAGAACAAAAAAAAAAGAGCAAGTATTAAAATACAACTGCAGTACTTATGTATTACAACCACATCAGTTACTTCAGAACGTGTATTTTCAAAAATGGGACTGATCCCCAATGATCGTAGAAACAAGCTATCCTATATAAAGATTTGGATTTTATTAATTTTAACACCCAGTAAAAAACATTTTTTTTTTAAATAGTTTTATTTATCAATATTATTTGTGATACACTTACTATTACGATTTATAATACTTAAGTCATTTTTGTCGGTTAAGTAAATATTTTAATTTTATAATTTGTTCTGATTTAGATAAAAAATATTAAATTATAAAAAAGAAGCAATATGTAATTTTTTTTTAATTAAACACCTTCTAATAACTGGATATTATTATGATTATAACAATTAAATGCTTTCGAATGATGATCAGTAAAAAATGTATTCTTATTAATCGAATATACGATTTTGAAAAATTTGATTTCGAGAGATCTCTATATCATGAAAATGTCTCAATAACTTCCATCTGAGTTATCGAAATCATTTGATTATGCCCATCACCCAATTTATTGCCCATAGATTATCGAGTGATATGCATGTGGACGACTGTTGTAAACATTTCTACAATTTAAAATTCTAAACCTTTAAATGTTTTTACTTTTTACTTATTGATACTAATTTGTCAACATGAACTCTTATCGAAATAATATAATAAAATATCGACTAAATAAAATTGATTAAAAACTGTGTATTTATTAAAGTTTTTCGTCATTCTTTCGCTTAATTTATATACATATTGCTCCAGTAGTGTGTTGAGTATAGATATCTTTCTAATAGAAAATGCATTTCACATTGAATCATCTTGCGAATCATTGATACTGATAAAAATATTATGATATCATGTATAATGTCGAAATTAAATACATTTTTGGATCCCCAGAAAATAGTTGAAAATACGCCACTATGTAAAGTGTACACTGTACGCAGTATATAATACATATATGTATTTATTATGTTTCATTTATTTATTTCCAATAGGTTTTGTTAAATTTGTTTTCTATAAAAGACAACATCTTTAAAAACTGTTCAGATGATATTGTTGTGGACGTTCAGGATAAGCTTAGTAACTTTCTTACCAACATACACAACGTGTCAGGACGGATGAAAAATCGCTCAACTTTGGCGTTACCTTATGGTTTTAATAAAATCGCTACTGCATTAAAAAACGTCCAAATGAGGTAGTTAATCTGTTTTTATTTGCAACTAATTTTTATCTTTTAGAATTGATATAAGTTTCAAAAAGTCGACAAATGATATTTTTAAAATACTTTCCGTTGTTAGATATCCAAATCTTCAACTTTGGGTTCTGTAGTTTTATTTTCTAAAAGTTTTCAGACAGATAAAAAAACCGCAACATTTAATCTGATAAAAATGTGTAAATTAAATACATAATTCGCTACGTTTAGAATTTAAAAATAACAAGTTATATGTTAATTATTGTCAAAAAAGCAACATATCCGTGGTTTACTCTATACGCCTGATGACTTAATCCACTGCATGGAAAATATTAATCGACTTTTGTATATTTAGTAATGGAAAAATTATAGATGACGTGTTAAAACAAAGATTGGAAAACAAAGTGTACACGTGGTCCAAAGAAATAAATGCAATGGTAACACTCAAGCCTAATGCGATTTTGGATAAAGATCCTTCAGCGTCTTCAGCTCAATGTACATAAACTTATATTTTATTAATATTAATAAAATTATATTTTAACGTTACTCTTTATATTTTATTATTTATATATTATACATACACACCTACACGTATATCATTACAGAAAATATCATGCTCTTTTTTAATTATAATATTGCTTTTGCATTTTTTTTTATATTAAAAGCGATTAGGTACGTTTCAATTCATACGTCAAATTCAATACTATTCGTTTTACTCAAATAATCGTACTAACAGTCTAATGGCTACATCATTCGCATGACGACGATCATATTTTCTTTAGGTAGGATTTCATTCATTGTTTGGCTGTTTTAGCTAAACGGTAATTTAATTTTATGTCTTCTTGTAATATTCTTCCAGGTGTTTTATTTTTCTTCATATTAGGTATTCATCATTAATACCGTATTAGTTTATGCTTTTATTTCTTCAAATCAGTAATTTTTTCGAAGATTGATGACTACATTTTTTGTATGTGTATGTGTATGTGTATTGTATATTATATTGTATTCATTCAATTGTATGGAATTAATATTTTTAAAATAAGTATTTTGCAATTAAATAAAGAAATTGATAGATTTAAAATATATATGTACAGACTTTGCATTTTGGAAAAACCGAGAAAAACAAATTTTAGAATTTTACGATCAAATTGATCAACAAATCGGTGATTTTTTGACCATAACAAAAAGTCCTTGCGTGGATTTATATAAACAAATGATTGAAACGACAATGGCTGGTACTGCGCTAATCTTATTTATAATACTATTTTCCATTTAAAATCTTAACTGCGATTCCCCTAATGTTTTTATTTGTTTGTACCTAGTAAAAAGAGAAGCAAATCTCATCAATATATTCTTAGCTACCCTTACAAAGCATATAAATGCAATCGAAGGAAGTGGTTTGGTCGAATCAAAAGTGGAACTAAGCATATTGTGGAGAAAATTAGCTTGCATATGGATAAATTGTCCAAATTTTCAAAATTACGATAATATAGTTATCTTGATAAAAGTTATTTGTAATATGATTATGATTGAAGTAAATACTAAAATTAATCAAGAATTAATGTTTGATTGTTTTAACATAAATATTTATTTTAGTCCTCAAGATATTTAGAGCCAACTGTTTTATTTCAAGGTGAACTCATAGAGAACTTGGTTAAGGTTGATGATATCCTAAACATTCTAAGACATTTCAAGTAAACTGCTAATTTATAATTTATACATGCTTTAATATTCTTGTAGAATTATTACATTTAAAAATTTACAGACATCAATTTAAAAAAGTCCAGACGGAGTATCTTCCCGAAAAATTTGAAAAATTTATTTCTGAAAATATTTTTTTGAGTAATTGCGCGCCACGTTATTGGAATTTTCATACAAATGATGTTTTTAGCAATCTTAATGCATTTGAAGACCGATTAAACTGTATAAAAGTACGTGAAATATTATGAAATATAGTTATGGAATAAAATATTTGTCGTTTTATCGATTAGTTGATATCCTATATTAAATTTAACAGCCATTTACGTTACATCGTTTTGTGGTCCATAATTTTATTGATTTAAATTAACTATAAAACTCTTACAGAACTTAAATGTTTTGTTTTTCATGTGACTATAGATTTCAAGTATATTTATTTGCATACAATAAATTTAGATTTACTTTTCAGTCAATGATAATAAATTTTATTGACTATCAAAAATTGGAAAAAGTCGAAGTGGGTGGACTAATGGGCCGTTGGTTTAATCCGATCATCGAAAGTGTGTATGTTCGATTCTCAAAGTTTGTAGAAAAAATGAATTCTATCTCATACGATCCACTGGACTTATTCAATGAAGAAAACAACACATTATTTCTAGAAGATTATAACTACCATTTGATCATGTCGGATGATATCGACAATCGTTTAGTGACAGTTACCAAAATGTGTTTCGAAAAAAGCGATGATCTAATGTCAATTCACAAGGTAATAACTACGACATGATTAATTTTGATATTTTACACTAATAATATAATACGATTTGTAGCTCATGTACCAACTGTGTAGTGAGATCGAATCGTTGTGAAATTAAATATTTATAAAATATAATGCGTTTTAGTTTTGATAATGTATATAGTAAAAATACGATTAAAACTTTTTTTTTTTTTTTATTTGAAAATTTTACAATCTGTATTACATGACACAATAAGTAAAATAGATAACTGATATAACACTATATACATAATAAAATACACATGAGGCACATGATGAGGGAAATCATCCAGCGATGGTACCCTCTAGTAATTTATTTTTTTATTTTTTTGTTCATTAATTTAATAGGTCACGGCACCAATTTCTTTTAAGTCGGCGTGTTGGGTTGTCAGGAAGAGTACGTGATGCTAGGTGAGTGACTAAAGGATTGGGATGATGTTGCAGTTTGGAGTGAAATCTGTTATAATATAATTTAGCTAGTTGGTCAACTGTTGGAATTCTTAAATCATTGTGCAGGGTTTAATTTGTTACATACCACAGGGCCGAGGCTATTAGCCGGAGAGTGATGGACTGGGAAGCTTGGATAGTGCGGACTTGGGAATGTTTGGCACATCCCCAGATTTGCAAACCGTACGCCCAGATGGGTCTGAGTAGAGATTTGTACAATGTGGACTTTGTGTGTATTGATAGTTTGGATTTAAGAATCGGCCTGAGTAGATGAAGGCGGTAGTTAAGGATTTTACGTTTGACTTTAGATGAGGTCCCCATGTCAATCTTTTGTCTAGTAAAATTCCCAAGTATTTTACCTGATTCGATGAGGGAATCTCGACTCCTTGAAGTTGGAGCGAGGGGAGGTTGTGTTTACGCAATGTAAATGGCACTTGGGAAGATTTATCGGGATTTATTAGAATTTTCCACTTGGTTGCCCAGGTATTTATTAAATTTAGGTGATTTTGGAGATAGTTTGAGGATAAAATAGGGTCTGAATTGGAGGAGAGTATAGCTGTATCATATGCATAAGTTGCTATGGTTGTGTTTGCTGTTTTTGGAATATCTGATGTAAATATGTTAAATAAATCGGGTGATAAGTCACATCCTTGTGGAACACCGGCAGAGATTGAAAAGTAGGAGGATATTGAGTCGCCTTGTCGAACTGCAAATGTACGCTCATAGAGGTAGGATTGGATTATTAGATAGTAGGGAGCTGGAAGGAATAATTTTAACTTGTATAGGAGGCCGTCGTGCCAAACCCTATCGAAGGCCTGGGCCACATCTAGAAAAACCCCCGGGCAGTACTCTTTATTTTCGAATGAAGTTTGAATTTTATCAGTAATTCTGTGTATTTGTTGTATTGTTGAGTGAGATGACCTGAAGCCAAATTGTGTGTGGGGTATTATATTGTTTGAATGAATGAGTGGCCTAATTCTTTTGATGATAATTTTCTCGAATAGTTTAGCTAAAACTGGTAGTAGACTTATAGGTCTATAGGATGATGGTAGGTGTTTGGGTTTACCAGGTTTATGTATAAGTATAACTACAGAAAATTTCCAGATTTGAGGGAAGTGAGAGAGTCTTAACATGGAATTATAAATGAATGTGAGAAGTAATAGAGTTTTGTTGGGTAAGTGTTGTAATATTTTGTTTGTAATTAAGTCGTATCCAGGTGACTTCCTTGGCTTTAGTTTGCTAATTAAGTGTTTGATTTCATTTGGGGTTGTGTGTTTTGCTGGGAGAGACATTGGTAAAGGACTATCAAGAAATCTGGCAATATTGTCGAGGTGAGTAGATTCAGGATTAACATTAGAATGTGGCGTAAATATATTTGAGAGATGGGTTCCAAAAAGTTCAGCTTTATCTTTGTCAGAGATCGCTAGCTTTCCATTTGGACCATTGAGCGGTGTAGCTTGTTCTTTGATTTTGAGAATGTTTTTGGTAGTTCTCCATAGAGAACCGTCATTAGAGTTTAGTGATTGATATTTTTCTTGGAAAAAGTTGGATTTGTGTTTTATAATGAGTTTTTTGATTAAATTTGACAGATTATTTAATAGTCGTTTATCAGAAGGCAGGTTGGATCTTTGCCACAAAGAGCGAACCCTTCTTTTTTTTATTATTAATTTTTGGATTTGGGGAGGAAGGATATTATGTTTTGAGTTGTCAGGTGTATTTGTGACATACGATGCTTTGAAAACGGCGGTTTGGATTGAGGTCGTTAGGTTTTGCGCTGCTTCGTCGATTTGGTCGGTTGATTTGAGTGAGATTTTAAGGTTAGTGGCATTTTCTATATTTTTTGAAAAGGAACTCCAATTGACTGGTCCTTTTGCTAAGGAAGGTCGGGGAGGATTGTAATAAATCTCACAATTCAGATTGAGAAGAACTGGACTGTGGTCACAGGCTGGATCTGCTAGATTTTTTATGGAATGAGTAATGTGTCTTGGGATTGTGGTAGAAAATTATCTAAAATATCGGGGTGCCGGTTTTGATGGGAAGGCCAGTAAGTAGGCCCCGGAGGAGATATGATTGTAATTCTTGTGTTCAGTATAATATTTTGAAGCAACCGACCCCTAGTGTTATCGGTCCGACAGCCCCATTGCGAGTGTTTGGCATTGAAGTCACCGCCTATAAGAAATCAGCGGCCAAGTGAGTTCAGAAATTGGGAGAGATGTTCAGATGATATTGCAGGCCTTGGAGGACAATAAACTGCGGATATAGTTGTGGGAATATGATTCAGAGTAATTAAGATGTTTGTAGCTTGAATAGTGTTAGTTTTGTAATTAAGTAACGGTTGGCATTGTATTTTTTTTGAAATTATAATGGCCGAGCCCCCATGGGCAGAGCCATCAGGGTGGTCGGTTCGATAAATGTTGTACCCAGGGAAAAAATTTTTAGAGTTTGAAGTACAGTGGGTTTCTGAGATAAGTGCAATGTATATATGTTTTTCTGTGAATAGGTTGAGCAGTTCAGGTTCATTTTGTTTAAGACCGTTTGCGTTCCAAAGAAAAATTCTAAGGGAGTTAACGTTCGCTTGTCTATTTAACATCTTTTAGGACTAGTTTATTTATAACAGTAGTGAGAAGTTGGATTAAAGGATTTATCACTAATTTTAATTCTGATAAGAATGAGGAAAATTGAGAGGTTAGATTGTTATCGGGTTGAGTATTAAACATATTTGAATTGAGATGATTTTTTTTGTAGTAATTTGGTTTGTCTTTGCTATCTTGTGGGTGAGACACGTTTGTCGGAAGGCTTGGGAATTCTTTGGTATTATTTAAATTGAGTTGACCAGAGAGTGTTCCATCGCTAGTGGTTTTACCCCCATTTACATTATAATTTAAATTAACATTTTTTTTAGTTGTAGCTTTGGAATTATTGTGAAACTTCTGTAGATCTTTGTGAACGGTACATCCGCGGTAATTTGCCGGATGACTTCCTCCACAGAGAGCGCACGTTGGAGGTTGATCTATGGATATGGTGCAAGATGAAGATGTGTGAAATTCAGCGCAGCGGACGCAGCGAGGTGGGTGTGAGCAATAGCTTTTGGAGTGGCCATATTTCTGGCAGTTTTGGCATTGAATTACTTCCCGACGTTTATATGGTTCTTCGATTCGGACTTTGGTATGAAGAATGGATGTTACGTGGAATATATCTTTGTTGATCTCAGCTGGTTCCAGATCAATAAAGAAAAGAGGCAAATTTTTTTTTGTTATTTTGTGACGGACATTAGCAACTTGACGCACTGTGAAGCCAATTTCTTGTATGGCGATTCCAATCTCATTTAATGTGGTGGAAGGATGAATATTACGTATAACAACACGAAAAGCTTTGTTTTCACGTTGTTGATATGTGTGATATTCGGCTTTATTTTCATTCAAATACTTTATCACAGCTCTATAAGAGTCGGAATTCTTAGTGAGGATTTTTAAATCATTAGTGGATGATTTGAATAAGAAATTTTCGGCACCAAGCAGTTTGAGAAAATCGTTGCGAAGCGTAACAAAGTCAAGTACCCCATGAACCATAATTGGTGGTGGAGATGGTGGAGGTTTGACGGGTTCACTAGTATCGTCTGATACTTCGTTTGATAGATCCCGAGATGGGAACGCTATCTCTGGGTTGTCATCAGCAGCAAGGCAGGAGTATCTATTCGTTGTTGAAAATATACTTTTTTGGGTCGTCTTAGCTATTTTGCTTGTGGAAATTTCGTCAGAGGAAGAAAGATTCCTACCGGTTTTACTATACTTTTTTACGGTAACGTCTATGTCCATGTCAGAATTTTCGAACAAATCACTTGATGTACTCTGTATACGTCTGGACGACACTGAATTTGTTTTATTTCTATTTGAGGTTTTATTTTTCGAACCATTAGTATTTACAATATTATTGGGGTTCATTGTGCTTATTGTCGTTATCGCGAATTGGGTTAGGTTAGATAAATAGCTGCCGCCGGCACGCCGGGGAGCGCGGACAGCACTTAATTACGTAGATACCGTATAGACTATAGACGTACGAGTGTAGCAATTATAATTACCAGTTTTTGGATGATTTGGGCTTGGGAGGTTGGAATTCCGTGGCAATGACGGAAGTGGGATACACAGGCCGATATCCGGATTTTTTTGACACCATTCACAATTAATTTGGTTAAGTAAGACTTGAGAAACAAATGAAACTGCGTGCATGTATAACTGATACGTGTGTTGCGGACAACAGTCACGGAGCGAATGATGAAAATTTAAAACTTGAATTTTAAAATTCCGAAAACTTTGTATTCACGTGTATATAACATATAAATACGTATAACCTGTTTTTCTTGTTATTTTTCGAAAGCTTATAATTAAGTACCAAGTCATTAAATACAATTTACAGTTTATAATGGTGTTCAGCGCAGCCGTGTTGAACCGTCCAACCGTAGCGAGTGTTCTGAAAAAACATTATGATAAAGTTTTGGATTTAATAGATCAAGAATTGGCCATGGAGGAGGTTAGTGAAAATACTTATACACAGCAGTTACCTAAATTGATTTTCGTACCTATGTATATTATTAGAAAATCATCGATAATTTATCCGGAAGGACATTCATTGAAATTACAGAAAATAGTGACTTTTACGATTCGCCAATCATGCTTGATGAAATGGATATAGAATATCCACCGCTAATTAGGGAAATTATGTGGGGTTATTCACTGCAAAAAAGCCGACTGATGGAAAATCTTAACACAATAAAAACGTTGGACTTACCGTGAGTACCTATTACAGATAATCAAATGTTTATGTTTGTTAGTTTCACACGATTTAGACGTTATGTGTGATTATAAATAAAATAGGTACCTACTTCAAATTACGCAGTGTACATTTAAATCGATGTATAATTGCATGTATAGGTAATATAATGTACGAATCCAGCTCAATTATATATTTTGCCTCTAATCTAAAATGCAAATATAGACACATTACGTGTTAGGTTCATGTTTTTCGGGTGATGAGCGTATTGTGAGTAAGACAGAAATCGAACTTTGTGCAAGTTGTTTGTGTTATGGTCCTATGGTTTATTGTATACGTTTTAAAGCACTGATTAATTAATCACATCAAGATTAATTATTGTAACCATATTTTTTTATGAAAATAAGATAAATCGTATTACGCTGTTATGAACAGTTTGTTAAGACTTATATTGCGTGCATATTTCCTATTTTCTCGGTTACCTAGGATGATGCAATCTCGAAAAGCCGTCCAACTTGAACAAAAGGTTGAATTATTAAATGATAAATTTAAAAATTATCTGAAGCCTTTGTTTGAGCAGTGGAAACGCGTTGTTCCAATACAAATACAGGATAGTATTGTCAATCCATTATTTACGGTCAACAAAAATAAAACAATCGGTCTTAATTTTAAAAAAGAAGTGATTTTATATTATTTTATTTTTAAAATTCATAATTATATAGTATGTGTACATATACTATTTATATTATTTAAAGCTCGATTCTGCAATAAAAATAACCAGATACTTATTTCTTGGAAAATACAACTATAAAAATCCGTTGGTAACAATCGAAATAGAAGATATACCAATCGATGCAGTCGAGCTCTATAAACGAGAAGATAACATTTTGGCGTATAAAAGAGATATTGTGGAAATAGTTAAGTGGTAAGCAATAAGTATATTTATTTGAAATTTGAGGTATATAAAATAATAAAAAAAAACAAATGTAAATCGTTCGATAATTATAATAGTAGAAAGTCTTAAAAAACAACAAACATTGAATTTTTAAGCGTATGTATAGTTGCATAATTTAGATTTTAAAAATAAAAGTTTCAACATTTATTATCAGTAGAGCTAGGATTTTAATGACCTAAAAAATACACAAAAATGCACTAAAAAAAATGCAAAAATGACCTAAAAACTCTAAAAAATGAACTTAAAAAATGACCAAAAAATGTACTTAGATGAGTGAAAAAATTTATTTTTAAAATATTAATTAATAATTATGATTTATGAATAAAATAGGTATAAATTTGACTTGTGAATTCAACCGCTTCCTGGTATAATTATTCTGAAAAATCAATAAAATCATATATTAAAATAAATTAATGAAAAATATGTCATATTTTTTTACCTGTACACATATTATTGCATTGCACAATTAGATGATTCTTAAGATTTTCAAACAGGAAGCTGCGACGGCGGTCAAATAAAATGTTTTTATATGAAGAAAAACTTCGTTCAACGTCCACAGAAGTAACAGCGGCATATTTGAAATGAACCATATCATTTAAAGTTAGGTCTTCCGGAATACCATCTCTACTTGTATTTTCACCGTCCAGAATAGCAGATATATTTTTTAAAACTTTGAACCCATTATTTTTCATCAAAACATTATTTAGTTTGTTTGATATTGTTTCTCCGATTACATTAGGAGCAAGGGATAATGTAGTTTCAATTTTTTTAATTGTATTAATAGTTTCTGATAATAAGACTCCAGAAGCCTCCAGCTTTTTTATTTCTGAAGGAATGAAACCAAAATTAGATTTTATATAAATCAAATTAGCCTCTAAACTTGATTTAGACATAAGTTCTTTTGCTTCTTTTATATTAGTCGAATCATCATGATTTAATTCAAGTACAACTTTTTTTACATAAGAAAAATTCTCACAATAGTAATTTACAGCATCTAGCCAGGTTCCCCATCGCGTGATTACGGGTTCGGGTGGCAATGGAATACCTGGAGCAAGAGTTTTAAACATTTGTGTACGATATGGCGATTTTAAAAATATTTTTTTTACGCAACTTATAAGTTTATTGACATCTTGAAAATTTGTTCTTATTTCTTCCGCAACTCTATGAATTGCATGCGCCACACAGGTTACGTGCACCATTTTTGAATACAGAGTGCAAATAGCTCTTCCTGCTTTCACCATATATGGGGCAGCATCAGATACAAAAATAAGGACATTATCGTGTTTTATTCCTTCAGGCCATAATGTAAACATGGCTTTATCGAACGCTTTTGCAAAGGTTGAATGATTTGTTTTTTCCAAGACATCAGAATATAACAAAAATATTTTTCCTGAATTTTCTGCTTCCAGGGTACCAATAACTATATTTACTACATAACGGCCTTCAACGTCTGTCGTTTCATCTACACTAACCCAAATTTTTTTATCGCCTACATAGTGTCTAATATTTCGTATTGTATTTAAATAGCATTTTTCAACATAATTTTTACGCAATGTAGACTCGTCTGGGATTTTAAATTTTATATATTTTTCTAAAAAATTTCTAAAATTTGTGTTATTTAATTTAGCAAGTGGAATATTAGCTGCTAATAATGTTTTACAAAGCTATAAATTAAATGACGATTGATCACTATTATTTGTTAAATTAGATATTAGTACTTGATTATTTTGTTTCACTTCATTCAGTTTTCGTTGAATTCCAAGAATTCCACGAGCATGCTTATCTCGACTGATGTGCTGTTGAATTGTAAATTTCTTTTCGGAGGCAACTGCAACATTACACACTTTACAAAAAAGCACCATACCGTCCGTAGAAAAAATATAGGCACCAAACTCACTCACAAAACTACGTAAGCGGCTTCCTACTGTTGACTTAATTTTTGGCATTTTTAAAGTTTTAATATTAATTTTTAATATTAGTCGTAATATTATTTGTTCAGTATACAATAGTGTACAGATCGGTGTAGAACCATATAGGTACGTGTCGTATTCACTACTAAAGCTACTATTGTATACCTATATAGTTTTGGGTTCGTTCGATATGTAATCTTATCTTACTTACTCTTAGATTACTTTTTCAATAACAATGGACTGGAGTAGGTAATTGCCTATAGGTACTAATTGGGATAACCTTTACAACACGTATTAAAAAAGCTTAAAATAAACAAAAATTAGTTAAAATACACAAAATGAACGTAATATTTGTAATATAACGTAAAAATGACCTTAAAAATGCAATAAAATGCATTTAACACAAAAAATGCAAAAAATGCAAAAAAATGCAAAATAAAAATTACATATTCTACATTGTTAAACCACGAAACAAATTTAGTTTTTGGTTAGAATTGTATAGCACTTAAAGAAAAAAAAAGCAAAAGTCACCATAATCCTAGCTCTAATTATCAGTTAAAACTTCAATGTAAATATGTTTTGAAAAAAAACTTGTATTTATTATGTAATATTGTTATTTAGGTATAATATTTTAAGAACAGAAACTCATCCTACAGAGTTCCAATTAATTATTAAAGAAGTCGAGAAAATTGATAGCCTAATTAATGAAGCTCAAACATCTGTCACATGGAATTCAGAAGGTTAATAAAACGTTTTGTACATACTTAAATGCATTATGATATATAACTAGATGTAGTTTAAAAATCCTAAATTTCTATACTGATCAATTGATAATTGGATACAAAAATGAAAATAATACTCGAATACAATGGTTAACAGTTAACCGATGGTACCAGAACTAAATAAATTAAATTATTTATATATTATATTATGTTACCTACACCAGTTTTTAGTTTAGTTCCTAAAATGTCGTTGAACTCAATGCAGCGTGTGTGTAGCTGCTAATATTAATGCACATATATGCGACGTTTATGTCACGAACGATGTTGACAATAAATTGGTTAGTGTAGATGTATAGCTAATTGTAATCGTTAACTGCCATGAACATCACTGAAGATAGTTAATAATTGGATAACACTTAACACTAGTCGTATGATCTCACAGCATCACATTATAAGATTTTCTGAATAATAATATGACTTTGAAAAATTTTTAGTGCTAACAATAACTTTTATGCATTAACCATAATATTGAGAATCTAACATTGACTGGCTAGTGTCTAATGCTTATAGGAAATCGCTGAAATATTATACAAAGTATAAATTAATTTTTACAATAGATACCTAGTGTGAAATATCTTTATACATTAACCAAAACTCATGACTAATTTTAAAATTATCCAATTTTCAACCCATGGCTCGTATTATACTAATATACTTCCATGATATGTATTTTAAAACAGATATAGTGCATAACAAAATAGAAGATGACGATAACAATCATTATCCATTAACAGTCATACGAAAAACAATTAGTGGTATTCATGAACTGACTAGAGGTGTTCACGAACGTATAATGCATATACAAAACAATTTCCAAAAAATAATCGCGTTGAGTAGTCAATGGAGTAATACTCCAATGTACATGCGGGAAAAGAGTCTAAACCGTATAACGTTTGGCAGTCGGTTGACCGAAAAAAGAACTGCAAGATATGCGGAAATGCGGAATGCTAGTACAAAAATACTGCAATTACTCAAGGAAGATATTTTGTTATTCAATAACGTGTCTTTAGCAGATTCAAATCGGGGTAAATAACTTTCATCAATCTATCCTTACGTCATATATCTATTAACATTAGTGATTAAAAATTTTTCCATTTAACATATTGTTTTTCTTTTATCTATGTTAATTTTTTTAAATACTGTTAACTTATTGCCCAAAAACTGATTTAGGGGAATATAATACTGATAATTTTATTGAAACTATTCAAGAAGAACAAGAAGAAGAAGGGGATTCGGAGACAACAATTTTGCCATTGAAAGAAACGAATGTAAATTATGATTTAGAGGAATCTATTTTCGAAACCGAGGTCACTGTTTTAGAGGAACAACAACAACTGCAAAATCAAGAGGAAATGTTTTCAGGAGAAAAAATTAACGATGAAGAAGTATTTAAAGATTATATAGAAATACAAGCACAAATAATCTTATCAGACGAAGAAATTAAGGCAATGTGGGAAGAATATAAGCGTTATGTAGATGAAATCGTTTTTATTGAAATGCAAGATGCAACTCTCTGCAGGTAAGCAGTGGAAATAAAATAAATTAAATCTTAAGATAATCATGCATAAAATATGTAGGAATTAAAATACTTATTATTTTATGAAAAGCTTTTTACTTTTGATAATTTGAGTTAGTAAATAATAATAATAAAAAAAAAACGTTAATATTCCTGTAGCCGAAAATAATAATTTAAATTTAACTTTACTTTTGTTTTTTTAATATTTATATAGTCTTAAGTATATCGAAGAAGGTATAAAAAACGTGAAAGGATCTACGGCATTATTTTTGGTTGTATACCTTTTGAATAAGGATGGTCCATATTTTTCACCCAACTTGGAAAATGATAGTGAACCGCATTTGTATGGATTAATTACTTCTTTACTAGAAGATATAACTGAAATGGGATCGTGCTTGGAAAGAATAAATTTTAGTAATCAACCATATAATGTAATAAATAAATCAAAGAACTTAAAAGAATTTCTTTTAATAATCTTGCTAATCTGTTATTTCAGGAGGATATTAAGAACAATAAGCAGGTAGTCGAATGTGTAAATTACATAATCTTTCAAGTAAAAATGACGACTAAAAAGGTAAGTTTAAATCATAATATGGTTGTTACTCAATTATTATAGTTGGGGTAGGATAATATTTAAATGTAAGTTGACACAAGGGTCCTTTGACACACTCTCTTATTCTTAATAAATGTAATTATTCTTATTATTTTGCCTTATTGATTACTAAATGATACATGATGTATTCAGTTAAGACTTAAGACACAAATATATGAGGGTTTGTTAGATTATTTTTTATTTTGATTGTATTTCAGGCTCTTGATTACGTCGATCAATATCAAGATTATTCTTCAGTATGGCTTACTGACCAAAACGATGCGTTAACAATTTTTTTAACTTATGGTAGAGATCTCACACCAGACGAATTGGAGAATATTCAATTTGAAGTGGACGCTGAAGGGAATCCATTAATAACCCCTTCCTCGCCAAAACTCACTGATTTTCAAGCTAAAGTGCATATATTAATAGATAATATTTTTAAATAGTTAATTTACATTTTAATACATTTTAAATTGTAGATTGACTTGTTTGATGGTCTTTACGTAAAAATAAAAAAAATAGACGAAAAGATTACATTTGATGGCTGGTTAACAATCGATATATCGCCTTTTAAAAAAGACCTTTTAAGTTTAATTGCTAGTTGGTCGGATTTGTTTAAGACATATTTAGTTGACAAAGTAGTGGTCAGGTAAAGCAAAATTACATCGGCTTACTCATACTAAATTTTTATTAGTGTTACCAACTATTTAAATTGTTTAGTTTACGCTCCCTACGAGATTTCACCGCAGAAACAGATGTAGGTCTTCTAAAGCCATTGGAAGAGGGAGACTACGCAGGCCTCGTAAGTATTATGGGACATTTGTTCAAAGTTCGTGAACATCAAATAGAATATGATTCAATGTTCGAGCCGTTATCGGAAATATTAAATTTACTAAAAGTTTACGATGTAGACATGCCAGACGATGTCCACATCTTAATGCAGGTTTGATCATTATTTCACTTATATTGCAATATTGGAAACGATTACTTAATTAATCTAAAATTACTCATAAAATATTTCATTAAAACATTTGTAGTTTGCTGAAAACCTAAAACTCTAATTATTTTTATTTTTGACATAAAGGAATTACCGGAAAAGTGGATGACAACCAAGAAAAATGCGTTGAACGTTAAATCACAAGTGATTCCACTAATTCAAACGGAAGGATCAATAATCAGCGGGAGAATTATTTTGTTAGGAGTACGTGAAATGTTGTACAAAATTAATTTTGTAAAACAGATCCAGTTCGAGTAAGTATTTAAAAACTATTTGTAATTTTTACATTAGTATTCCAGAATTTATTGTTTACTTTATTCAGTGCAAGTTGTGAACATCCTTACATAGAAATTGACAAGGCAAATAATTCTTTGATGGAATTAGAAAACATGCACGATAAACTACTAGCTCAAGCTGTATTGTTTGAAATACCACAACCCGAGGCAAATATTTTAGTGTCTACAAAAAAATCACTGCGGCTAATTAAACAGCTGTGGGATTTCGTATTCATGGTTAAAAGTTGGATAGATGTATGGCTATCGACATTATGGAAACGCATCGATTCTGAGTTTATGGACATGGAACTAAAACGATTTTCAAAAGATCTGAGAGGTATTTATTTTAAAAATAAAATATTTAAATGGTTTTTGAATTTTTAATTGTACTTATTCATTATTATTAATTTCAAGTAATGGATAAAGAAATTCGTGATTTGTCTGTTTATACATACATTGAAAACGTTATAAAAGATATGATGACTTCTTTGAGAGCATTGATTGAACTTCAAAATCAAGCGATGAAAGAACGTCATTGGGCGGAACTAATGGAAGTTACAAATGTAATTTACTGAATACTGATTATTTGTTTTGATTTTAAAATATACCTTTTACGCATAATAAATATATACCATTAATTTATTGTAGGTTACATTTTCTATTGAAAAATCTACAACACTAAATGATTTAGTGTCTCTTAACTTACACAAATGTGAAGATGATGTAAAAAATATTGTCGACAAGTCCGTGAAGGAAATGAATATGGAAAAATCCTTGAAAGAATTTGCAGAAATTTGGAACACAATGCAATTCGAGTATTTGTCCCATCCCCGAACAAAATATAATTTACTTAAAGTCAGAGAAGAGCTAATAGAAGTCTTAGAAGACAATCAAGTTCAACTGCAAAATATGTTGAGCTCAAAATTTGTTGGTCATTTTTACGATGAAGTGGCGGATTGGCAAACGAAATTGAACACTGCTGATCGGATAATAAATATATGGTTAGAAGTACAAAGGACATGGGTTTATTTGGAAGCAATATTTATTGGATCTGATGACATAAGAATACAACTACCAGAGGACACTAGACGATTTGAAACCCTCGATAAGGAATTTAAGGTGAATACAAATATGATCGATCATAGTTTATATTTATACCAACATTTATAAAAAATGTATTATAAAATATAAATATATTACGTACTGCATGACTATAAATATTGTTTTAATGACATTATAATAATAGGTGATACTGACGGATATAAATACTGATCCAAACGTTATAAAAGGCACTAGTAAACCTGGATTATACGACAAGCTCGTTAACATACAAGATGAATTGTCAAAATGTGAAAAAGTTCTGGCACAATACTTGGAAACGAAACGTTTGACTTATCCGAGATTTTATTTTATATCGTCGGCTGATCTATTAGATATCTTATCAAATGGGAATAATCCGGAAGCTGTTTGCAAGTAAATTGAAAGAGCATGTTTTTATCTCTTATATATATTGTTCGTTGAATTTAAAATGTATTCACAGACATTTGATCAAACTGTACGATTCAATAGCGCAGTTGAAGTTTTCTAAAGATAAATTAGCAATTGGTATGCACGCCAAGGACGGTGAATATGTTAACTTTAACGGAAATTGTGAATGTTCCGGACAAGTGAATAATAATGATTTACTACAATTTTGATTTTCTGAGAATTATTTTCAATGTTTACTGTTTAGGTTGAAAAATGGTTAAATAATCTGACAGACATAATGCGTACTTCAGGCCGTAAGTATTTTGATAAAGCGGTGAAGTCTTATGACGAGAAGCCAAGGAGGCTATGGATATTTGATTATCCGGCTCAAGCAGCCCTATGTGGTATTCAAATTTGGTGGACTAGTGAAACCAACGAAGCCTTTGCTCATTTGGAATTGGGCCATGAGAACGCGTTGAAAGAATACAACAAAAAACAGGTATTGGTACAAATGGTACAATCAATTTAATTTCGTATAGTTACACGGAAATATAGAACAATAAGCTATACTTAAATATTGTACTCGCGATTCCAGGTAGTACAGTTAAATGAACTTATTGACCTGTTGTTGGGTGACTTGACTAAGGGAGAGCGACAAAAAGTAAACACGATTTGTACGATCGATGTACATTGCCGTGACGTGGTGGCGAAAATGATTCAACAGAAGATTGAAACGGCTTCTTCATTTCAGTGGCAATCGCAATTAAGACACAGGTATAATAATAGGGGGTGGAGTGACCGAGCGGTTAAGGGGTTGTTCTCAAACGCATAGTTCGAATTCGGTGTCAGGCGGTTTCACTTTCCAGCGGCAACACCGACCTGAGAGAAGAACCCCCTTCTCAAACTTACTGTTCCAGTTACTATTCCAAACACACGAGTTTCACTCATATGTATCCCTACCATATAAGCTTATAACCGGTGTAGTTGAAGTTGTATCAAGAAAAAAAATATTATAGTAATAACTAATATTTAATTTTGAACTTGATTATAATTATAAATGTTTTCACTTGAAAAGGTGGGATTTAAAAGAATCAGATTGTTTTGCTAACATTTGTGATGCAGAGTTTCGATATGCATACGAATATCTGGGAAACACCCCTAGACTGGTTGTGACTCCATTGACGGACAGATGTTATATAACGTTAACGCAGGTAAGTTTAGTTTTTAAACAAGAGTTTATTATTTATATTAATTGATTTATGTTGAATCTTCACGTATATACATATTATAACGGATAAGTCGTTACATTTAATAATGGGAGGTGCTCCTGCCGGACCAGCGGGTACCGGCAAAACAGAGACAACCAAAGATTTGGGAAAATCTATAGGAATGATGGTCTACGTTTTCAATTGTTCGGAACAAATGGATTATAGGGCGAGTTTTTAATATTGTTTAAATCAGCTTCACTATTATGATAAATAAATATTAACATAAAACAACTACACATTTTCAGTCATGTGGTAATATATACAAAGGCCTAGCACAAACCGGCGCTTGGGGATGTTTCGACGAGTTCAATAGAATATCCGTTGAAGTTTTGTCCGTGGTAGCGACACAAGTGAAATCCGTATTGGACTCCATTAAAGCGAAAAAGAATACATGTTTTCTATTGGGTGATACCGTCAATTTAATACCGACCATTGGCATGTTCATAACGATGAATCCCGGTTATGCGGGTCGTGCAGAACTTCCTGAAAATCTCAAGGCCTTGTTTAGGTAATATGAAATACTCTTTATAGAGTTATAGTTATGGAGGGATGGATGATGGGAATGGTTCTTCACCAAACCCAACCATTGTAATTTAAGACCTTGATGGGCTTATTTTGCTTTAACGTAATAACTCGATTTCATTGTGCTTAGTTTGAAAATAATACAAAATTTATATAAAAAATTATAGTTTCATGAAATATTATTTTACTAATTCCACTAAGTACCTACTATTTATTTATTATCATACACTAAAAAAAAACTATTAAAAAATTATACTTGTTATTATATATGTTTGTTGTATCTTATAACTCGCTTAATAATAAGTTATAAATTATAATCATTAAGTAATAATCAATTTCGTCCAAAACCTAAAGTAGTATTAAAAAAAGATTCCACACGCAAAATTTCAACTGTCTTCCTTCTCTTCTCTTAAATTTTAGTATGGCTATATAGTATATAGCCAATATAATGTATATGTAAATCAATGTCCAAAAATTGTACATTTTTATTTATTTTTTAAATTCTTACAGGCCTTGTGCCATGGTGGTACCAGATTTCGAATTGATTTGTGAAATCAACTTGATCGCTGAAGGATTTCAAAATGCAAGGTTACTTGCTAGAAAATTTTTAACATTGTACTCACTTTGCAAAGAATTGTTATCAAAACAAGATCATTATGATTGGGGTCTTCGAGCTATTAAATCACTATTGGTGGTTGCTGGATCTTTAAAGGTAAAAAAAATACATCGTTATTCATAACCTATTGACAATGTATTCAATAAGATTTCTTTATAAAAGTTAATCAAAAAGAAAAGAAACAAATGAAATATGAGTGCATAAATTAATCGAGTGTTTGAAAATTATACAATATTAATGCGTGTACATGTTTTTAAAGAAATATTTAACAATAATCTGATTTTAATTGTAGAGAGCCGATAGAAATCGTCAAGAAGATCAAGTTTTAATGCGAGCTCTTAGAGATTTTAACACTCCGAAAATTGTCACTGAGGATACCAACATATTCATGGGACTTATCGGTGATTTGTTCCCTGCACTTGACGTACCTCGGAAACGTGATTTGGAGTTTGAAAAGCAAATTCGACAGGCTACAATCGACCTAAAACTTCAACCCGAGGAAAATTTTATTCTAAAAGTATGTATCATTTTTTGATAATATCGAGATAGGTGTGTTTATAAGTTGTCGAACTATATTCGTTTGATCAATACAGGTTGTACAACTGGTGGAGTTGTTGGAAGTGCGACATTCTGTTTTTATAATTGGCTCGGCTGGCACGGGCAAGTCCGAGGTATGGAAAACGTTGTACAAAACTTATTCAAACCTAAAATTGAAACCATATTACAACGACATAGAACCGAAAGCAGTGACCAACGACGAGTTGTTTGGCGTCATCAGTCCGGCTACTAGAGAATGGGTGGACGGTAAATGTTCGTTGTAATAATAAATTGCGCGCGTCGTGTAAACTCTTGTTTTTTTTCGATCAGGATTATTTTCGTGTCTGATAAGAGAACAAGCTCAAATGTCCGGCAACGGGTCGAAATGGATGGTGATGGACGGCGACATCGACCCGATGTGGATAGAGTCCCTGAACACGGTTATGGACGATAACAAGGCACGTGGTTGTTAAACATCCGATTTTGATTCAGCAGACAATGCGCATATTGATAAATATCGATTAATATATGCATATATGTACAGTGAAACCTCCACTAACGGACACCTCCCAATAACAGACACCTCTCAATAGCGGACGTTTTTTTGGAAACGAGGACATTTTCACTACTTTTCATTGGGACAACCTCCGAATAGCGGACATTATTTTTATCTTTATTTGAAAATAATACGTATTCACATTCGTATGTACTCTCGTAATAATGTAATTACGATAACAAACTCGTTATGTGACGATAAGATTACGACAAATTCGGTTATCGGTGAAACGGTTATGACTTATGAGTCTTATGACAAAAGTATGTCGGTTAGTGACGGTTTTCGACGCGATGACTACGTTAAAACGAAAGCGGTTGTCGCTTCGCGAAAAAGTTGACATTTTAGATTACCGTAAAAACAACGGAAACGTAGGAATTCGTGCACTCGCAGAAAAATTTCAAGTTGGGATATTGTGTCAAACTCAGTAGAAATTTATAAAGCGCGGGTTCAAAAAATTCAAAAGATTTTTAATTTAAAAAATGTATCCCCTCTGAATAACGGACACCTCCGAATAACGGACAAAATATTGGTGACCGAGAGTGTCCGCTATTCAGAGGTTTCACTGTATATATTATCGGCCGATTACGATAATGCGAAACGTTCGCGTGCTGCAGGTATTGACTTTGGCGAGCAACGAACGTATCGCGTTGACGCCGTCCATGCGGCTGCTGTTCGAGATATCCAATTTGCGGTCGGCCACCCCTGCCACCGTTTCCCGTGCCGGTATCCTCTACATAAATCCAACGGATCTCGGCTGGAACCCGTACGTGGCGAGTTGGATCGACACGCGGAAGAGTGCGACCGAAAAGGCCGCCCTCGTGGTACTGTTCGAGAAATACGTGTCCGTGTGCATAGAGGCGCTGAAAACAAAGTTCAAAATCATTACGCCCTTACCGGAGATAACGCACATACACATGTTGTGCACGTTACTTGAGTGTCTGCTGACCCCGGCCAACTGTCCACCGGAAACCCCTAGGGAAGTGTACGAGACGTATTTCGCGTTCGCGTGCATATGGGCTTTCGGTTCGGCGACGTTTCAAGACCAGGTATACATGTCAACAATATGTACCTAAATATTGTCGCTACCCCATTGCGTATTGTGTCAATGATACGTAGTGCAAACGCGCGATACCATATTATCGAAGCTACTCATATTGTTGCGTCAAATTGACACAATACATTAACGTACAACCATAAAAATTCAATTATTGAAACGCTAAATCTATTTATTCATTTATGTACATCGTGTACCTACATACGTGGCTATGTATATTGAACACAGGTGATTGATTGGCGTATTGAATTTTCCAAATGGTGGACGACCGAGTTCAAAACGATTAAAATACCGTCATCTGGGATCGTGTTCAATTACTTCATCGATCCGAAATCTAAAAAGTTCCATCAGTGGTCAGAACTGGTATTGCCGTTCGAGCTCAATCCGGAAATACCTCTACAAGTAATTCTTGCATCTATTTTTATTGAGCAGATGTGAGTTGGGCAAGTAAAATAATATTTTTGTTCAGATTTATTAATATTTCGATTTCTGGGTTGTGGCTTTAGTAAAATTAATTAATTTAATATCAAATACTGATGCGATTCTTTACTTCACATTTTACAATTAGTTTTTAACCTGTTTCTGAGATCTATATACACCTCTGGCGCGCAAATACGTTATGTATTTGTAGTTCCAGCCAAGGTTTCTACTAAATAATGATATTTATGGTTTATAATTTTTACAGCAAACACTCGTAAACACAGTGGAAACTACTCGGGTAAGATATTTCCTCGACTTGTTAGTTGATAAGAAAAAGGCTATAATGTTCGTCGGAAGCGCCGGTACTGGAAAATCTGTCATAATAAACGAAAAGCTAAAATGTCTTCCAAATGATTTGTATTCCATCGCAAGTGTACCACTTAATTTCTACACGACATCAGGTACTTCCTTGAATATATAAATTCAGTTTCATTGAATTGAATTTGTATAAGATTAAACGATTTTTTTAGAATCATTTTAATACATTTTGATGTTGACAATAATTTAAATGTATAAACTAGCGATTATTATCACTAAATATAAAAATAAAAATAATTACAACATTAAAACATGATTTAAAATGTATAAAATTATTTTATAAATTCAAATGACTAAATAATTTATTGATTTATTAATTGTCATCAGAAATGTTACAAAAGATTTTGGAAAAACCATTAGAAAAAAAAGCTGGGAGAAACTATGGGCCACCTGGTGGCAAAACATTAATATATTTTATTGACGATATAAATATGCCTGAAGTAAGTTACAATATAATATGAATGATTAAGTTTAATCAGTCATACCGATAAAATAAATAGATACTTATGTTGAAGATTTTCTAAAATTTAAGTAAACGTGAGAAGTTTTTTAAATTTTGCTTTACAACTTATAATAGATATAAAAAAAATTGTATTCAAATACATGTAATATAATTAAGCTGAAAAGTATACTAAAATTGTTTGATTGTACTTATTATCAAACCGGGAAACCGCTGTTTTTTTTTCTTCGTTTAGGTCGATCCATATGGTACCGTGCAGCCCCACACTCTTATTAGACAATATATGGATTATAAACATTGGTATGACCGATCAAGGCTGTCTTTAAAAGATATACAAAATGTGATGTTCGTTTCGAGTATGAATCCAACTGCTGGAAGTTTTACAATAGATTCGCGATTGCAGAGACACTTTTATGTGTTTGCTTTAGGGTAAGTAAAGTTGTTCTCATTATTTCCGTAAGACTCAAAATTTACTATTACAGTCATAATATTGTTTTAGATTTCCATCCCACGAAGCACTGAACACAATTTATTCTTCGATTTTAACCCAACATTTAAAAAACCCGATGAATAAATTCAACAACACCGTAATAAAATTGGCCGGTCTCATTGTGCAGTTGGCAATTAATTTTCATGAGAAAGTCCAAACAGTCTTTTTGCCAACCGCCATTAAATTTCATTACACATTCAATCTTAGAGATATGAGCAATGTTTTCCAGGTAAAAATGTATCCATTGATGACAGTAATAATTGTAATAAGATATCTTAGATTAAAAATATTAGAATAGTAATTAATTATTATTATTTTTTCGACATCAAGGGGCTGATGTTTGCCAATGGTGAATGTGTGACATCGACTAGTTCTTTTATACGCCTCTGGCTACACGAGACTAGTAGAATCTATGGCGACAAATTAATCGAAAAAAAAGATCAAGAATCGTTTTCAAAAGCCATTAACGAACAAATAAAGAAAACGTTTAGTGTGAGTATTATTAATATATTATAAGTAGGTATGCGTTGAATTTTTTCGAAACTGTTCAACTGCAATAAATAAATGTTTATTTTTAACTTTATTTACATGCAGAACTTGGTAATTGAGGTAAGATATTATATATAAATATTGTTCAGCGTTAAACTATTTATTTTGACAATACATTATGCGATTGATATTTATAAAACGTATTTAAATGTAATTAAATATATATTTTAAAATTAAATTAATACACAGAACATTCTTGGTAGTTCAAAGTTCAAGGGGATCTCCAAACTTGGTTTCCAATAACTAACCGATAAATACATTTTCTTTTGAAACATTAATACCACTTAACATGAATATAATAATATAATATATATTATTAAGTAGTGTACATGAGTTGTACCCGGTATATAAATAGTAATGTAATATGTAAAATACATTTTGATTTGTTTTATGCGTAATTTTATGTATACATTTTTCATATGGGGTCTGAAAACGTGGTCAACATCAATATTTTATGAAGGACGTCCCGGAGAACGAGTACTTGATAAAACCGTTGATATTTTCGCATTTTGCGGACGGTATTGGTGATCAAAAGTACATGATTGTCCGGTCGTGGTCCGTACTGCAAAAACTATTGAACGATGCCATGGCCTCTTACAACGAATTGGTGGGCGCCATGAATATGGTGCTGTTCGAGGATGCTATGGCGCACGTTTGCCGGATCAACCGCATACTCGAACTTCCCAGGGGCAACGCTCTACTCGTAGGAGTCGGAGGCAGCGGGAAACAGTCGTTAGCTCGACTCGCGGCGTTCATATCCACTCTGGAACCGTTTCAAGTGCAGTTGAGATCTACGTACGGCATTGCCGATCTTAAAACCGACCTGGCCACGTTGTACGTGAAAGCAGGATTAAAGAACATTGGCATAATGTTCCTGATGACCGACTCTCAGGTGTCCGACGAGAAGTTCCTGGTGCTCATCAACGACATGCTTGCCAGCGGTCAAATACCGGAACTCTTTGCCGACGATGAAATCGACCATATCATACAAACCATCGGACCAGAAGTATGCGCTTCATGGATGTGTAGGGAATCACAGACCAGTCGTATATATATAATCATCTATGCGTTCCAGGTGAAAGCGACCGGCTTACTGGAAACCAAGGACAACTGTTGGCAGTTTTTCATCAACAAAGTCAGATCGTTGATCAAGATTGTGTTGTGTTTCTCTCCCGTCGGTAGCACTCTAAGAGTTCGAGCCAGGCGATTTCCGGCTTTAGTCACTTGCACTTCCATCAACTGGTTTTATGAATGGCCCAAGGAGGCGTTGGAATCCGTATCGTACAGATTTTTAAAAAATTTGACCGAACTTTCGGATAAATTAAAGAAACCAGTATCATTGTTTATGGCTCACGTACATAGTTCAGTGAACGATATGTCGCTGAAGTATTTGGCGAACGATCGTCGTTACAATTATACGACGCCAAAATCATTCTTGGAACAAATCATGCTCTACGTGAAACTATTAATATCGAAGACAAATGATATTAAGTATGGGATACACCGTTTCCAAAATGGTATTAAACAGTTGATATCTTGTGCAGCGCAAGTAAGCCAAAATTAAATGAGAAATGTTTTATAAAAATACAGTAGCATTAAAAGTAATGCATTCATTGATATCAGTTGTGGTAGTGAGATTTTTTTTGATTTTTTTATTTAGGTTGACATATTGAAAATTGAACTGGATGAACAAGAAATCGAATTAACGAAGAAAAATACTAAAGCGGAAGAATTAATTAAAATTGTCAAAAAAGAAACAGAAAAAGTGAAATTTGAAAAAGATAAAGGTGAGAATTTACAATGCCACAAAATGACTTCACTCTAAAGTCAATGTTCCTTTATAACAACCTAATTATTTTACAGCCGCTGAAGAAGAAGAAAAAGTAAAATTGATCGAGGAAGATGTCAGTATGAAACAACGACTGTGCGCGGAAGATCTAGAAAAAGCAGAACCAGCTTTAGTCGCAGCACAAGCTGCCTTAGATATATTAGATAAAGTATAGTTATTCTATTTTAGATAATTAAATCTAGACAAGTAAAACAGCGAAAAATTTAGCATCAAATGTTGGAACGGTTTAATATTATGATACATGTATAATTACATATATTATATGGATTATGAGTTATACCTAAATAAATACCTTATACCTCAAACTCCATAAATCTCATACTCTCAAATATTGTCTTATTTTATCAACAAAATTCCTGAAAAATATTACTTTGATGGCTATAACCAGTATTTGATACCTAGAATGAAAGGTATAAAGATATAATGTATACGTAGACCAATTATTTCTGTATATTCTGTTTCTGCACTCAAGAATTTATAGATGCCAGATTATTTCAGACTTGGTTTGATTAGACTTATCCAACGATAACTAAATAGACAAATTATAAAAAAATTCCAAAATATTGTTGTCTGTTGAATTGTATTTGATAATCTCTTATTTTTAATGAAATGTTTTAGAATAATTTAACAGAGCTGAAATCATTTGGATCACCTCCCTTGGCTGTAATAAATGTTGTAGCTGCAGTTATGGTCTTGCAAACCAAAAAAGGAAAAGTACCAAAAGACAGAAGTTGGAAAGCTTGCAAGGTGTTTTTAATATTAATTTATAGTCTCACATATTTGGATATTTTGTAATTAATAATAAATTATAAACATTCAATTAGATGTAAGGGAACGTTCAACTGTTTGATTGTATACTTAGTAATAGTTTATTCAACTAAAACTGTTATTTTGATAAGAATATAATTTATTAGCTTTTTAAAAACTATCATTATCAACCATGAAGTTAACATTATCTATCCTTATCTTATATCAACAGAATACCAAGGCAATTTGAGCCATTCATTAGTTTATATTTTCGTATTTATGAAAACGTAAATTATATATTTACATAATATAAACAAATCGTACTTAGAGTATAAAATTAATTTCATTGAACACTTAGTTGTTAAATTATTGATTACATTTTTAATTATGTAGGCATTTTTATTATGTAATTCAGAGAATTTCACTTTTTATAAAAATTGTATTTTATTTTAGGTAATGATGGCAAAAGTTGATGGATTTTTAGATTCACTTAAAAATTATGATAAAGAACATATACACCCTGATGTAGTCAAAGCAATTCAACCTTATTTGAAAGATTCTGAATTCGATCCAGAATTAATTCGTGGAAAGTCCTCGGCTGCTGGAAGTAAGTAAAAACTAATATAATTTTTATGACATATATTATAATTTACAAAAACTACCATTTATATTATGTATGTAAGTAATATTACGTTATACATTATTAAATTGTCATAATCTATGGTACTGTATCTCGATTATTACTTAAATATTATTACACGTTTGATTTAGGAGTCGTAATGCTATTATATTATCAGATGGTTATCCATCCTAATGATTGTTACCAGACGGCGATTAAAGGACCACATTATTACATAATTCTGAAAAAAAAAATGGAAATTAATTTCGATAATATGTTAATATCAATTTTTTTTTCATTATCGAATTTCCAATATCCCTAACGCTACATAAATTAATAAATATAGTTAATTCATTCATTAGGTATTAACAAAAAAAAAAGATTTATGATTAGTTGTTGGCCTGTGTTTTTGATACATTTATTAAATATATTAATTTTAATAAATTGTGACAATGGTGTATTATATTTAAGGTTTATGTGCATGGGTTATAAATATAATGAAGTTTAATAATGTTTGGCAAGTTGTGGAACCAAAAAGGAAAGCACGGGATCAGGCGAATGAAGACTTGAGTGCTGCCAGAACCAAGCTCATGGAGCTTAGGAATATGATTAATGTAAAGAATAATTGGTTGATTAATTATTATATATTTCAACGTGGCGTACAATTTTAGGAATTGGAAAGAAAACAAAAAATTTTAACGGACGAATTTGATGATGCAGTAGCTGAGAAAACTAAGTGTCAAAAGCAAGCGGATGAAACTGCCATGAGGATAGATTTGGCAAACCGTCTCGTCAATGGCTTAGCGTCAGAAAATGTGCGGTGGAAAGAAAGTGTTTCCATGTAAATTATTTTAGTCTTAAAGTTCAATCGTCGAGAAATATGAATACGAATACATTGTATTTTAGATTACAAAAAAGTTTACAAACTTTACCGGGAGATATTCTCATGGTCTCAGCTTTTGTTTCATACGTTGGTTACTTTACAAAAATATATCGGCAAGAACTAATACAGAATTCCTGGTTACCATTTTTTAAAGGGGTTAAGGTAAAGTTATAAGTCATCTGTCGGCTATAATAAATAAAACTATATGAGTATTGAATTTATTTTACCTTTATCTGAACCAATCGTATATAAAATTTACTTTGAATATTTCAGCCCGAAATACCAATAACAGATAATTTAGATCCACTTGCTTTGCTTACTGATGACGCGCAAATTGCAACTTGGAATAACGAAGGTTTACCTAATGATCGAATGTCGTCTGAAAATGCTACCATTTTAACCAATTCTGAACGATGGCCATTAATGGTCGATCCTCAGGTATCTATATACTTGTTTAATTTATAAAAAAAAAAAATTAAATAGACATTTCGAATTGACATTCTATAATAAATTTTAGCTTCAAGGAATCAAATGGATTAAAACTAAATATGGAAAAAGATTAAAAGTAACCAGACTGAATTACAAAAACCATGTGATAGATATTGAAAACTGTGTTAGAGATGGACACGTACTTTTGATTGAGAATATCGGTGAAAATATTGACCCCGTTTTAGATAATATAATCGGTCGAAATTTGATAAAAAAAGGAAGGTAAAACCTTATATAATTAATAATATTTATTTTTAAAATGTATTATAAGTCATTTATGTCCTAACTATTCAATAGTGTGCTGTCGTTGCAGATTCCTTGTAGCCTGTAGGTCCATTTCACTTCATCAAAGTGTACATTATTTGTTTCCTTGTTATAAGTTGTATTTATACTTACACTTATATACCTACACTAATTGTGCCTTGTGACTTGTTATTTTTTGTAAGTTTCAAGCGCTTACCCTATTTTTTATATAACTTATTGCATATTTGCAAAGTAGGTTACTCGTCTTGAATTATTTCGGTCGATTGATTGATAAGAACTTTAACTAATAAAACATTGCTTATATAATATAATACTATGATCGTTGAATACTCATCATACTCGACACTTTTCGTTATTTATAAATTTGATAGTCATATTCGGAGAAATGCTTCATTTAAGTAGTATATATATGATAATTAGTTGATTTAAGTTAAAGAATATAGAGTATGAATAAATGCGTAAGTCGTAAAAAAATCAATCGAACTCAAAGAAATGCGATTTATGATTATTATAAAATTAGTATAGGTATTTGCATATACTTGTAAATGTATGTTAAATCATACTGATTATATGGTGCGAGATCATCGCCCTCGAATAACCGCTGTAGTCATTAATTAGTCTTGAATGACCCAATAATTGGGTGACTTTCATAATATTAACCTTCACGTTGGTTGAATTATTAACTTTAAGGGTTAATGTACATATTACAATTATAATGAACTATTACAACTCATGTACCTTTGAAATGTTCAATAAAACCGCTATACTTGGAGATTTACTAAGTCTCAATTAAGTATGCATTACACTCACGAATACTTTGATTAAATACTGAAGTGTGGCCGCGTGGGAGGTGGACACAAAAAATTGATGAATTTAAAAACGTATATGTAAATTTTAGCGCTGTGAAAATTGGAGAAGAAGAAATCGATTACAATCCGAATTTCCGCCTTATATTGCATACAAAGCTGTCAAACCCACATTACAAACCAGAAACGCAAGCTCAGACAACTCTAATTAACTTCACAGTAAACCGTGATCAACTTGAAGATCAGTTATTGGCGGAAGTAGTAAAAGTCGAAAGACCTGATTTAGAAAAAATGAGAATAGAGCTGACCAAACAGCAAAATAGCTTTAAAATAACATTAAAGCATCTCGAAGACGGCTTATTACATAGACTGTCTTCGGCTGATGGTGATCAGATACTGGGTGACAAAGAACTAGTTTTGAATCTCGAAAAATCCAAAAAAACTGCAACAGAAATTGAAGTAAAAGTTGCTGAAGCGAAAATTACATCAAAAGAAATAGATTCCGCTCGAGAAGAATATCGCGTTGCTGCGACAAGAGCATCGATTATTTATTTTATAATGAACGATTTGATCAAAATAAATCCAATGTATCAATTCTCATTGGAGGTAAATTATTCTATTTTATACAGACTAATATTTTTAAAGTATACAATTAAAAGTAAACAACATATATTCATATGTTTCATATACATATTCATTTTCTTATTATAGATTCTGAGTGAAACGAGGAATATATTAGTTTTGCCATGATGAGTGATTTTTATTTTAATTTTTTATTTATTTTTTGTGTATGTCATCAACTTTTTTCTTAGAAAACTTTATCTTATCAACAACTGTAAAAAAGATTTTCGATCCCAAATGTTGTGTAGTTGATGCACTGAAGATGTAATTTTTATAATTTCTCAACAGTTTTTCCTATAATTGCGATAATCTTTCAAAAAACTTAAAATAAATGGCGAAATTTACGGAATGCCAATTTTCGACAAAATTGATTTTTTTGTCATTGTAATTCAAAAAGTAATTCTTATAGAGACATAAATTTTCACCAAATTTTTCTATGGCTATTTGATATAGATAGTGTAAATTTAAAACAGTTTTGGATTTATTTTGTGCTATTTTAGCCATTTGAAATTTGAAAGTTTGATTAGTTTTTCTTCATAAATGTCAACAAAAAAATGTTGGTTTAACAAAACATTTTGAATTTTTTTATCGATGTGTCTAGAACATTTTCTTACTCACGTTAAAAAATCTTAAGAATCGGTAGTAAATAAGCGTTTTTTGATAAAAATCAGAAAATCTGATTATTTTTTGTAGTTAAAAGTTAATAAACATTTCAATATCAATAATTAAGACTTGAAAATGTACCATATTGTGTTAGAGAAGTTGCTATTTCCAGAAAATTTACCGGAGAAGCCCAAACATTTTTTATAATTGTCAGAAAATTATGTTTCGATGACATCAGGTGTTTCCACGATATCAATTGAATGGTTTTGGTTATTTTGTCGTAACTCAAAATAAAATTATCGAAGGGACTTGACATTTTTACAGAACACTTATATAAACATTTTGTAGAGATGATGTAAATTTCAAAATATTTCAACAAGGTTCATGCTATAAATAGGTATTTTAAATTTAGATAAAATGATAATCAAGACTATATCTTTTGTCTAAAGATTTCAGCTTAAAGAGTTATATATTTGCTTTATTATAAATATAAACATTATAAGCTAGTCCTCCCGACCTCTTTTATTCAGAATCGTGTTTTCGAAAGCAATAGTACATTGGTTTTTAATTTAAAAGACCAATACAGCAGTATAATTTACCCGTCCCTGTAACTCACTCTGCTGTGGAGTTTCACCTGACCTATGAGTTTTGCTCTTTTTATATTTGACCTTCATAATTTATTAAAATACATTAAATTATTGTTTTTCAACAAGTCTTATAAATTCCATTAATGAACTCAACTATTAACTTTATGTTACTGTAGGCTTTTAGCATTGTATTTCAACGAGCTATGAGAAATGCAGAAAAAGCGGATACTTTAAGTAAACGTATAGTCAATTTAATTGAAAATATAACTTATAAATCGTTTATTTATACAAGTAGAGGTTTATTTGAAAAGGATAAATTAATATTCATCTGTCAAATGACTATACAGGTATTTATTGTAAAATAATATTTATTTATACATACCATACATTCAACATATTTTAATTCAAGAAATACTGATAGTTTAAAAAATGCATTAATTCATTTTTAGATACAATTGCAAGCACAGCAAATAAAATCGACGGAGTTAGATTATTTATTAAGAAGGCCTGTATCCGTTGGATCAACAAGTCCATTCGATTTCATATCATCGAATGTCTGGGGAGCAATCAAATCGCTTGTTTTAGCTGATGATGAATTTAAGTAAAACAAATTATAATACTTTTTTCATAAAATGTAATAAGCATTATATTTTATAATATAATATGTCATTAAAGTGGCCTGGATAAAGGAATTGAGGCTTCTGGTAAACGATGGCAGTTATATATTAATAGTGAAGCTCCGGAAAGTGATAAACTACCACAAGAATGGAAAAATAAAACCCCATTTCAAAGACTTTGTATCATTAGAGCATTAAGAACTGACCGAATGACATACGCAGCTAAAGAATATGTCCAAGAAGTTCTTGGAGTCAAGTACACCAACTTTAGACCTCCAGAGTTTTCTGAATCGTTCAAAGAAACTACGTCAACAACTCCTGTATTTTTCATATTATCAGCTGGAGTTGATCCGACACGTGTAAATATTATCGAATTATTAAAATTGCATTAAAACAAATAGATTAGGTTATTTTGCAGTTATGTGATTATAACAGCATAGACGAGATTTAAACTGAGAATATTACTTATTAAATGTAAAATGTTTTAGGATGTTGAGGCTATTGGTAAGAAAAAGGGTTTCACAATCGAAAGAAAGAATTTCCATAATATATCCTTAGGGCAGGGACAAGAAAATTTAGCAGAAGAAGCAATTGAGTATAGTTCTAGAATGGGTCATTGGGTTATGTTGCAAGTAAATATGAAATGTTATGAAATTATTTAAAACATTAACATACTATATAATTAATAATGTTTAAATATAAGAACGTACATCTGGTTCAAAAGTGGTTACCGTCATTGGATAAAAAAATAGAAGCATCTTTTGAATATCCCCATGAAAATTATAGAATTTTCATTAGTGCTGAACCAGCAAATGATCCACTCTATCATATTATACCACAAGTAATTGTCTTTGTTAAATATAAGTTCGCTTTTTGAATAGTGCAAGGCATTAATCCTATTTGTAGGGTGTTTTGGATTCATCAATCAAGATCACTAACGAACCACCTACAGGAATGATGGCTAATTTACACAAAGCATTAGACAATTTCAATCAAGACACACTTGAAATGTGCACTAAAGAATCAGAATTTAAAGCGATTTTATTTAGCTTGTGCTATTTCCATGCTTCCGTGCAGGAAAGATCAAAGTTTGGTGCGCAAGGATGGAACAGATCTTACCCGTTTAATGTAGGTGATTTAACGATTTCCGTGAACGTCTTATACAATTACTTGGAGGCAAACAATAGAGTTCCCTGGGAAGACCTAAGATATCTTTTTGGAGAAATTATGTACGGCGGACATATTACCGACGATTGGGATAGAAGATTGTGCAGGACATATCTCGAAGTCTATATAAATCCAGATCTGGTACTATTTCAATTGTAAATACAATACATATTTATGTGTAATGATAAGATACGTTCGATTTAATTTGTAGTTGGAAGGAGATCTTTCATTTGCACCAAATTTTATGGCTCCACCAAATACAGACTATAAGTCATTCCACAAATATATAGACGATTTATTACCCCCTGAGAGTCCTATATTGTATGGACTACACCCAAACGCTGAAATCGGTACACTTACTACAAGATCTGAAAACTTATTCCAGACACTCATGGAAATGCAGCCTAGGGACGCGCGTACGTCGGGTGGTACAGGAATATCTAGAGACGATAAAGTAAATTGAACGTCATTATTAATGCGTAACACATATTTTTACTTAAATTCTCGCTTTGGAAATTTTATCAGTTTTATATGGTTTTTTTTTAGGTTAGACAAACGTTAGATGACATAATTGATAAAGTTCCAGAACCTTTTAACATTATTGATATGACGAGTAGGGTTGAAGAACGAACGCCCTATGTGATCGTTTCGTTTCAGGAATGTGAGCGTATGAACGTGTTAATGGACGAAATCAGACGTTCCTTAAAAGAACTTCACTTGGGATTAAAGGTATAGTGATGCAAGACTGTAAGCGCATATTGAAAAAACAAAAAAAAAGAATAAAAGTTAGGCGTATGCAAATTTTTTTACTTACATATTATGTCAAAAACCAATTGTACACTTAGGAATTAGATAAATCGATTGAAATTAATTCACATACTCGTATATTTGAATACGTGTTATATGAACAACAAGCATTTTTTAAAACGTAGGGTGAACTGACGATAACGGCAGATATGGAGGCGTTGGAAGAATGTTTATTTTTGGATAGAGTTCCACCAAACTGGGAAAAGCGAGCTTATCCGTCGTTATTACCCTTGGCATCTTGGTATGCAGATTTACTGAAACGATTGCGAGAGTTAGAATCGTGGGTTAGCGAATTCCAGGTAAGCTATACTCGTATAAATACAACTCATACTAACTTCCGAAATTAAATAATAACACATACTGTGATAACATGAAATTAATAATTCGTAAAATTAACTACTGTCCAAGCTCCCACCGTCCGTATGGCTGGGTGGATTTTTCAACCCTCAATCGTTTTTAACTGCTATAATGCAAAACACCGCTCGCAAAATGGAATGGCCGTTGGATAAGATGTGCTTACATTGCGATGTGACGAAAAGATATAAAGAAGACGTCACGTGAGTGAATATAACAATAATATATAATCATAGAAAACCACAAAAACTACAAAACTAAATATACATTGATATTGTTATATACTTTTTGATTATGACCTACGGCAATGAAGGGTGTATAATATATTTTATTCAAATGTTTCGTGTGGTTTTATAGGATAGCGCCCAGAGAAGGCGCTATGATTAATGGATTGATATTGGAAGGCGCTCGTTGGGACTTGACCATGGGTTGTATCGTCGACTCCGTCTTGAAAGAATTGTTTCCAATAATACCGGTCGTACATGTGAAAGCCATCATCAAAGATAAACAGGATTTGCGAAACATATACGAATGCCCCGTGTACAAGATCAAACAAAGAGGTCCGACGTACGTGTGGACGTTTAATCTAAAAACGCGGCAAAAGCCGTCGAAATGGATTTTAGCTGGTGTAGCGATATTGTTGAGCGTGTAGATTGTTCCACGTTTTAAAATCAAACGTTTATCATAAATTCATAAATAATTATAAAAGTAGTGCACAATTCCATTAACCGTATTTATTTATCAATAGCTTGTTACAATTGATTTTTCTACACAGTTTTAGTAATAAACATAAAAATTTGAAGTACAAGTATTGACCGATTTCGCGCGTTAACAAGTTTTTAAATATTTAACATTGTGCATCGTTAATTAATAATTTAGAAAGATATTTTAAAAATCTAACCAATATTTTAAATTCACGAAATCCAGATTACATAACTCTTTTATAACATTACTCACTAGCATTGCCACAGTATATAACCCGTCAGTCGATTGTCCGAAGTTCATTTCAAGTGATATTTATTTTAAACTATAACATAGTTCGATATTAATGTAAACCGCAAACAAGCATTAACAAGTAACAACTGTCGAGTGTTGATGTACATTTAAATAATTATATTTTTACTAATAGTCTACGTTTAAATGTTTAATATATTAAGAATTATTAACAAACAAAAATAGTATTTACTGTTGTTGGACGTTTTATTGAATAATTAAAATCATACTGAAAGTTCATTGAAAAGAAATGGCGTGTAGAGACTGAGCGTTTCTCGTTTAATGATGTTGCCTATGGCTGCGTTTTCCGTAGTTTTTTTATTACAACTGTCGTACACTTTTAAGTTAAATAATAATATATTTTCTGATGAGGTGAATATAACTAGATAACTATTTCAATACATTACGTAAAGAAATTTTGGATTCCTGAATAAGTATCGTTCATATATAATTAATGACTTTGGTACGTGTGGTGTTTGAAATTAAAAAATTAAAAAGTATTAAAATATAAGTAAAAATTAACCATGTTTGTTAGAAAATTACGTATTATTGAATTTCAATGGTTAATAAAGTATATTTACACTTACATTGTTCAGAAATCATTTAACAATAAATAACGCAGACGATTGAATATAACAGTATTGTATTTATTGTCTTGTTGAGCTTAAATGTTTGAATATAATCTGTTGTGTCAAACCAAACCCAACGGTTGGAGATAACAGGTTACATTTATGATAACATAACCTGTAATAGTAATTATAATATATAATACCTATATTAATTTAACATATTTTAATATTATTTTTTTCTTACTGTACACTTTCCTTTTTTTCACAATGTTAATACCAAAGAATGTAATTAATGAAGTATCCAACATAGTAAGTAATTGTACGGAAAAGGAAGGGTTCTACATTTTGAACTTTATATTCGAATAACTTATATGCGTGATCATTTTAACGGTCGAAACGTGTTTGTTATATTATTACATTTCACCTACAGCAAACTCTTTATTATTATCTACAATAATCCACTCATGTAATTTCCAAAGCGGAATTTTAAACTTGCGTCTTTGTTTTGGTCAGTGAAGTATTTTTATATGTAACTATTGTAACTATACAGATATCATACGAACATATTGATAAATCCCGAAAAATGTATGAAAATGTGATTTTGTTGGTTTTTTCATAATATTGTCGAATAACATAATATTATATAAATGTACTTATTACCAGGTACGAGTTACTAATAGTTACTAAAGTACCAGTATGTCACTTATATTCCATTGCTAATAATTATCAATTGTTACAATAAGTATTTGATTTCCTATGACACACTAACTTATAAATGGACCAAATTAAAAAAAAAAAATCATGTTTAAGGAAAACACCAAAGAATTTTGCTGCGTTGCACGTGCTACCTGCAGTTGCACATCCCCGAAGACGACATGGTCCATACTACCTGTCTACTGGTAAGACCAGCACCTTGTGGTCTTAGCAAAGATCTATATGTGTTACCACGTTTGTGAAAAAAACCATCGTTTATCAAAACATATCGACAACACGACAAATGTTTACTGTTCTTTCCATTGTCGTTTCCACCGTAGTAAAAATATTCGTGAAGAATTCAAGTTTGGTATAAAATAAATAAATATAAATTGGTAAACCTGTGCTAAAAAAATGACTTGGTAACAAAACCAAGAAGCTAATTTTTCTTTGCTAATTTTTAACCTTCCTATGATAATTGGAGTTATTTTGATTTTCTTTAGTTCAAAGACATAATATGTATGTCAAACGAAACTCATTGTGTTTTCGCTTTGTTTCTAACGTTATACGTTATCTATTTCATAATGAGTCCATTTTCTCCTACAAATTCTTAAAATAATTTAACGCGATTAAAATTAATCAATTTTACACCTTACAATAGCTTAAGAAGCTTCTCATTACTCTTAAGTTTAAAGTTTTATTAGAGTTTGTGTAAGAATTATTATTTTCTCCGACAATGTACTAAGATATCGATAAAAAATGTCGCTGACCAAAGTTATCCTTATTTAGAGTAAGCATGATGTCATATTGTCAACATACCCCACATATACTGGCTATTCTATAGGAGAATAGAAACGCATACACATTATATACGATACATAACATAGTCAACTATTTAGTCTATAACTGTAGCGATCACTTACGCGTCGCATATAGATCACGTATAATGCAAATACACATATATTATACTTATTAAAGTGCTCATCAAAGTTTCCTATAAGCTAATTACATGATTACTGATCAAGTAAATAATATACAGTATGTATATACCAAAATATACTGGCTGGATAAGTTTTTTATTCATATTCATAACTATGTTTTGTTACAAATTCTATAATAATTATTATCAGAGTAGTATTCTGTGAATTTAAGTTGTATAACCGTACGTATTCATATTTCATAGCTATGGTCAATAAATCTACAAAAGAAACCATAATTTGTTCAACGATAATTGTCTGTGTGTTACATTATTCATGTTCGCATGTTCATGAGAATGGAAGAATTCTTGGGTATAGAAGAAACTCATTCATTATACTGAGATAGTCTTTGCCTGAGATGTCACGTGGCGGAACGCAGATTGATCGGTAAACTGCAGGTGTGCTATCAAATCTGCACCAAAGGATTTTCAGTGTCAAAAAACTGAGGCGGAGCATTTTTTTTTTCCTAGCAAATTCAACCTACAGGATGAAAATGTAATATTTCTAATTTGTTCCAATTGTTTGATGTTTATTTGTAGACCGAAATGGATAGAATAGGATATAATGTGTTTGCAGGAGGTATAAAAATACATATTGTTTATCACTCGTGATTTATAAAATGTTTAAACTAGTTACTAAATTAGCCCGGGACATATTTTACTAATTTAGATCAAAGCAATTACTATTTTCGTGTAAACAAAAAATTTAGGTGCAAAAGATCACACAATCATCGTGCATTTTAATTTTAAATTATATTAGTTTACATACACCTCAATTGGTAGTTATTAAAATCAATATATGAAACAAGGTGAATTATATCCTGTGTAACACAGAGCGCAAAATTGTTTCAACCTTTAAAAATGTGATTTTAGAAAAATCCTTTCTCAATGCACCCATAAAAAGTAATATGGGTAGGTACGTTCCCTTAAAATTTTAGATTAATCAATATGGTATAGTTTTTGCTGTACCTCCATCAGTGAGTGAGTGGTATTTGAGTTGTACATATAGATTTAATATGCGTTAGATATTGCTATCGATTGAAATGTTCGAATTCCATAAAAGTAGTAGGTATATGCGTTGACAGATTTCCAGAAATGTACTGCATAGTTTCAAATAATAGATTCCTGTAGGCATAGAAGTAGTGATATGTAAGTAAGTTTAAAAGACATAGTTGTTAATTTTTTTTACTTATATATATGTAAATTCCAACACGTCATAATTAATATTACCAACAGTCAACACGCATTATGCAATTTTAATCGATTACACAAATCAATGGTGTGTAAGATGCGGTGTGTATAGTTGAACAGTTATTATATTATGTTCCACAATAAAGTCACAGCAAAAATGTCACCACGCAAATTTACATTTTCAAATACTTGCCTACGCATTAAGCTTTCCCACGGGACGACACAGATTACGCGAAATGTGTTCTCAACTGCGTTTTAAATTAAAGCCAATACCGGATGTCTCTCGGTAGCAACAAATAATATTATGTACATTATAAATACACAGAAGACAAACTGTCATTCCTATCTGGGGCGTTCGCATGATTTTTTCTCAGTAAGTAGAAGGGGAGTTTTAATTATAAAATTGAAATTACCGGGTAATCATCCAACTGTGCGAGTATGAAATAATACGGTTTCCTATGAACTTTTTATGGAAATGCCGTCGTTGATTTTTAATGTAGACGATTCTCTACGTATAATAATCAACACAATATTGTCACACAGTTTTGTACGTGTTATGAACCACTGCAGATCAATGATGCCCTAACCCATAGAGGTTTTTATAGAATTGAAATGTTCTAGTTTATCTTTTACGCATAAAAACACAAACAATAAAATTGTACGTCGAGGCGCGGTTAAACGACAATATTAAGCTACTTCGGCCATACAATTTTCTAAATGTGTTTTTAATAGTTTAACCTTTAAAGTAAAAAACACTTTTTCATAGTAATAACATGATAAAATAATATCAGTGACACACGAAAAGTGCTCAAAATATTTTCAACGCCTAGTTTATGCATACGTGCATTAGGAAACATGACCAATATGTGTACATAAGGACAAAGCATCTTATCGGTCTATTGACTGAATATTTTAACATTTAACGTTTTCAAATAAAAAAAATATTAAGAATGAATGACATTAAAAACACATTATTTCCCGGCAAGTATAGGTGTGTGGACATTTTGCTGTTTATAACGTATCGATATAATTAATACAAATTGACAGAAAAACTCTGAAAAATAAATTTATTTATCATTAACCGCTTACACGTGGGACACAAAAAATATGGCGGAATAGTATTCACGTGATTGTTGTAAGAAACATTGACCGACGTACGGTACCTATATGCGGCCGATAACATATAGTATTAACACGCCGAGCCCCGGATATTAGTTATGATAGGGATACAATGCAGCAAAGGTTTTTTTAAAGGTTTTAGCCTTGACGCTCGCGTGTACTATGTTAGGAACCGCGGATCTGATCAATACCTACTTAAATCTAAGAACGCTATAAGTAGATCATACTTTGAATAGAAGTTAAAAGTAATACATGCAAACACAAAAACGTATTGGCTGCCGTAATATGTTCATGCCAGTAAATCAATCGTATACGGGAAAAAAAACGCGTACAAATATAAGTACTTAGATATTTTATTTGAACACACGTGATTGAATATAAACGTGCTTAATCTTGTCTTATGATTTATTTATTTTTTGTTCGTGGTTTCTTGAATGGTTCTATAATAGTTATGTATAAAATGAATGATTAAAACCACCATACGTATTGGCAACTATACTATAGCATATATATCATTAATTTAAAATATTGGCGTATGAATATAATATAAATGTGTATTAAATTAGTATTGAAAGCACTTTTCGACTACATGTCAAAAGTATATTAATTATGTATTACACGACGAAACATAACGAGTAATGTCTAAAAAATACAATAAAGTTTACTGGCACGAATAACAATAATGATATTTATGGATTTATATGGATCCAAAAACAAGGTAAAACGTTATTCTTTCCAGTTACCACTGTTACCAAAGTGTACTTTTTCATTATAATTTTATTCTAATTTGTACTCGCATTTTTATTGCACTCGCCAATATTTTTGTTAAATAAAATTGTATTTTAAAGATTTGACATTTTCATATTGAGTGTTTCTGAAATTAATCAAGAACTTGTACAAGTATACCCAGTGAAGTGATCTAATGACAATATTTAAAAAAAAAATTCCAATTTCAAGAACTGTGGTATGTCAATATATTCTTCAAATTATACCTTAAAATGTGAAAATAAATATACTCAAGAAAATTCTCGCAAATTGTTACTTGAGCATGTGTTTACATAAGTTGTTTCGCTTACTATCACCAGAATAAAAAAAAAAAATGATGTAATTCATTAATATTTGTTTGAGAATTTTGCGAGAAATATTATGAAAATGTTATTTTTCATACTAAGATATCATTCTAAGAATAAATGTATGTAGCAGGTTGTGAATAGGGAAAAAATATCAAAAATTACGCTTGTACTAGATTTCTCATTAATTTCAACAACGCCCTGTACATAAATATTTTGAACATGATGGATAATAAAATTTAAATTATAATTTTATTAAAGTAATGTAATGTCTATATTACAGGGTGGGTCACGGAAATAAGTCTAAAATTAAATAGACATAAGTCCATAACTCAGGATATTTTAAACATACAAACATTTAATTCATATTTAGCATGACGCAATTATAAGAATGCATGCTTTGAACAATATACATGTTCGATATTCATTTTAAAAATTTAAATGGCTCTTGCTTATGTATAATAAAATATGAATTAAATGTTTGTATGTTTAAAATAAGTGCTGCTAAAATAATAAAAATAATAAAATACGAATTAAATGTTTGGACGTTTAAAATATCCTGAGTTATGACGTATCTAACTTTGGCCTTATTTCTGTGACCCACGCGCAGATGTTTATATTGTATTACATACTATCGAGTTGTTTTGTTGAATTGTTTATAAAATTCATCTGAAGTCATATTTTTATAAAAAACTTTGTTTAAATACTCTTGTTCTTTTTTCTGATCATAAGCTAGATCTAAATTGAAGTCTTTGATTTTATCTTCCAAGTTCCTAAAATTATATAAATTAATTAGTTATTTCAAGTATAAAATAATAAACTATTTTTTGAATTCAAACATTTTTCTCTAATCTATAAATCCTTACTCGTGAGATTACACGTAGTTATAGTTTAAAACGTAGTAGAGCCACAAATTTAATTATTAAAATTATTAATTTTATCATTTATGTTGAACGTTAAAACTATAAACACATTCACGTTTATTTGTTATCTACAGTAAATGTTATGTTTATGAGACGTAAAAAACAAGATAACTTCTAAGTTATATTTCTACAGCACTACAATAAGCACCTTTGTAGTGATAGTATTTTATATTTTTCTATATGGTCCATATACCGACCAAAGCTTTTCCGTTTTTACATTCAAAATTTCAGCTTACACAGTAAAATACCGGTTACCAACCAGTATATCACCTATTCTGTATACTTAAATATACAAAAACCAAAAACTTATGATATTCTTGCTTTTTTAGACGTTACTGAATTACTGGTTTATGATGTTAACGTAAAAAAATGTTAACGTTTAAACGTTATTACGTTTTATTTAATTTAAAAACAACCTGAACGGAATTTTTTTTTTGAGCATAACTGATTGTCGGCTGTCGTTTACCTGTTAGAAACCGTTATTTCTTAGAAAAATCACTTACTTTTTTTTCGCTTGCATTTCTCTATCATTGATTGTGCCACATCTCGCTAACATACTTATAAGTTCAGACCAGTCTTTTTCTCGTTTTTCATAAGCCTCTTTTCGTAACTGAAATACCGAATAATTAAAAAAAAAAAATTTCATACTACGCCAACGCATATTAATTATTATAATCAGAGCCGTATACAGTTGTGTTCACAACGACCCTTGCAACGACTGATTTATTGTATCTCAACTTATTGTCCTTATTATGGGATGTCTACGTTTTTTTAACTACAAATTATGGCCATTTATGGCTTTACAATGATCGAATGTGCCTTTGGTAATACTGCGCCCCTGATGGTCCCTTGCAAGTGCCTAAATGCAGCCCTGCGCATATTAAACTATTCGCGCATACCTTAAGTTCCTCTCTTTGTTTAGCTTGTTCATCGTATATCGCTTGTTTCATAGCTGGAGTTAACCCTTTGTATAATGATTTGGATATTTTTCCTGGGCCCAAAGCACTATTGAACCCGGGTTCAGGATTCTCCGTCAGGAAATCTCCTGTGATTGCATTGTAGACTTCTGCCATTTTGTCCTCTGTGTTTTCGGCTTCCGCTAAATTTCTATTCATCTTTTGCTCGGCAGCCTATATTCATTCGATATCGATAACATTAACCTTCTTGCATACTACACTGTGTTGTTGGATAAGAGAAAAAAAGCGCTCACCAATGCTTGGTTATAACGGTGATTGGCTTCTAACAGCTTTTTTTTACACTCATTTTCGAGCGATGCAAGTGCCAATGCTTGTTGAGCTATAGTGTGCTGCGTTTCTTGCCACGAGCGTTCAACATTTTTGTCCTCATCCTGTATCATTTTCTTGTCACGAATTTGCATTTCTAACCACACGCGCTGTTGTAATATTTGCTCTTCTCTCTCTTTTTTCGTTGTGTCTTCTGCGCCCTCGAAACTAAAATGTAAAACGAAAAATGCACATACTCATGAACATTAGAACAATAGACATTATCCGTTCTTTGTTAATTTACAAAGTCACTGTATTTTTTGGGTCGTTATCATCATTGAGTTTATCTCTTTTGCATTTCAGCGGGTCGTTTATATCAAATTCCCTTCGTGTTTCAGGTGCTTGATATTTTTTTCTGAACTCCAAAATCTCTAAATCTAACTGTTTTTGATTCTAAACAATAAAAATATATATTTTTAGCGTGAATTATTCATTTTCATCAATCATTAATCTAATCAATAATATACACATAATGACATAAATGTTATCTATTGTATGCTTACCATACTCGGTACACTCAATAATATGATCGATTTATTTTAGATAGTATAATGATTATATATTTTGAAAATAATTGCTTAATTGAAAAAAAACAAGTCAATGTTACACTTATTTCAAAAAAATATATAATTTCAAAATGTTTTCTCACTTTAATACTAGCATATTTAGTAATGATATTATGATATTATCTAGGTTAATATATTGTTAGTACAATATCGTTTTGTGATGCCAATGCCTAAGAGCATTTAAATAATTAACTATTAAGTAATGCATTTTAAACTTATTGCCTATCAATGAAACATAATCGAGACATTGTTTGTTTAATGTTCTTCTTTCTTCGTTTAATTTATAAAAAATATTGAATAAGAAATATTGTTAAGTTACTTTTCTCTTTTGTTCATCTAATTTTAGAGATGTTTCGCAATCTTGTAACAATTTATTAGAATAAGCTTGGTCTTTGGCTTTCTCTTGGTCTTGTAAAATCTTCTTTTCTCTGACTTGATTATCAAGAGCATCTTTGTCAATCTAGTCGAAAATGAAATTGGTTTTAATAAATTTATTATGACGTAGAGTTTGAAGGCATACTAATGAGTTATAATAAATTAAAATTAAATTGCTGTAACTTACTCCAATAATTCTAATAGCTGGATCAAAAATTCGTTTTTTTCGTTCTTCGTGAAAAAGGCTTGCTCTAACTCGTCTAGCCACTTCAGCACGGTCTTTTGGTAAAGGTTTTTCGCAATTAAACATATTTTATTACAGTTATTTCTAATTAATTTACAATAAATTGAGTTTGTTTATTAAATATGACTTAATGATTGAATATTTTTATCACCAATTGAAATGAATGTAATTGTTTCATCGAACAAATATAAATATTTAAAACTGTTGTCTAGGAAACATACAATTGCATGTATCCACTATCCATCACCTTTCTAGGGTGAAAGAAGTCCCCTCCCAAGGCTCGTAGTATTGTTTTTTTTATGTAAAAGTAACAACATTAAAAAAAAAAGAATTTTTGGAATTTGAAGTAATACAAAAATTTTCAAATATCTCACCCAAATGAATGCAATTAAAAGATTTGTTTTTATTGACTATTATTGCCAATTATTTTTATGAGTTTTTTTTTTCCCTATATATTTTCAACAGTTTAGTATCATTATACCTGTAAGAAAGTATCTACTTTATTTTTTCAAACCAAATGTCAGAAATGATTTGAAATATTTTTTTTCAACCCCCCCAATGAAAAATCCTGCGTACATCACTGGGGTTTGTCATCAACATTTTCTAATAATTTTAATAAGCCAACAATTCAAAACGATATTTTCAGTATACAATTATACATCAATGTATATGTATCTTCTAATTATTATTGATGTTTATGCATGGGTTATTGGACGTTGGTATTTGGCATAATGTTCTACGTATGTTTTTAATTGGAACGCTGTTGATAAAAAAAAAAAAAGTAGATTAATAGTCTTTCAAAATAATAGTTAGTTATTGAAAAGTATTTCGGGAAGTAGTAAAAAAAGAAAAACCATTTTGCTTATTTTTTATACTTGATTACAATAATTGTGATGTGGAAAATGTATATGTATAAATTAATTTAAGTAAAATACTACTTACGCAAGTCAGATGACTTGTAAAATTAATTCTCAGTAAAAGAATCATAATTTAACATATTGGTTGTAATTAAAAATGATAATTTTAAGTGCATATACATTTATTACGAACATATTATTTCGTACGATTAGTAGTGATTATAATTGTGTGGAATAATGCTGGTAAAAAAATCGAAGAAAGCGCTAATTAATTATATAATTATGATTAATTTTTACCATAGAAATGTATTATTCAAAGAAACTGTGCATATTACCAAAAAGTAAAAACCATAAAAAGTTTGGCACGAAGAGCGTATATTGTCAGAACTAATTTTTTTGATTAAATGCAGATATGTTATAGATACAGCTCATTTACAACAGGCATTGTTTTTTTAACGATGCCTGACATCAAAGACTGTATAATAAGACACTATAACCTATATTATTATTAACATTATTGTGATTTAAAATACAGACGGCGATGTCGAGTTGGAAAAATAATGTATTTGGTAGGTACAACATTGAACATATACTTGATAACATACTGACGAGTCAACCGGGCACCGTTACCGGGATAAAATCATCAACGCGTATACGTTTCGCAACTCGCCAGCGCACTGTATTTTTATACATTTCATCGGATTTCACATTTATTATTGGGTAACTACTAACAAGTAACGGTCAGTATTATTATTATAAGATGTAGGTGTACAACTACTAGAACCGCTATATATAGATGTACTCGTGGCTTCAATGTATATTTCAAGCCACGGGTGCACCTATACCGTACCATCTGGAAGTATTTTAATTTGTAAGAATATTATGCTTTCGACGTCATTATTTTGATTATTATTGTTATAGTTATTACTTATTACGTTATGTGAAATGCCCATAAAACGGTAGAGTTGGCAATTGCCCACCTAATCCGGTAGTGTTGTTGCCCCGTGGACGGGATTTTTTTTTATCTCGTGGGCGGATGGGCACAAAAAATGTTCGTATCGTTTAGGTATTATTGCACAATGCACATCGTCGTGTACAATTTAAATACGAAAAAAATATACAAATATGTAATAGTTACTTTCGGATTGAAATATAATATGTGGACCACCAATACCATGTTGTGTGTGTTGTTCGTCCGTTGTTACGTTTTTGTTTACAACATTATAAATATCTTATCGTTTTATTTCAGAACTTTGAATGTTTTACGCACGTCACGCAACACATAATCGTGACGTAAATCGGCCGACCGATGACCATAATGATATTGGCGGTGCCGATAAGACTATAATATATGTCGTTACAGTATCCAAACATCAACCGTAAACACACATGCTTCGGTGTATCCAGTAGTGTTACACCGGCGTCGTTGGTCGTGGAGTAACAAAGTTGTAAGTCGAAACTACTAATAAGAGAAATTCTGCTAAACATTGTTAGTCAGTAGCTCATCCAAGAATTTTTTTTGGGAGGGACTGATCAGTTACATACCACAATATCATCACATTGAAAAAAACCTATAATTACAATTTTAGTGAAAAAAAAACTTTGTATACATTTTAAGACCATAAACGATACAATTAAATAGGATGTCATATTATTCATTTGAGATTTCCTGAAATTTCCAACCCCCTCCGCCGCTGGATACACCACTGAGATCAATTTTTAGACATGTTTTTTTCTCCAAAGTTATTGCATATTTGCATTCGACCACTCCGAACACTCCGTGCGAAAATACCATGATAATACGATAATACTGTTATCGCGATACTATTACCGTGTAACCGCGCGGCCGTTCCGCAGTACGCGACGGTCACACTGTTCATTATTATTATTTTCCGCGTGAAAGCACTCGAACGGTGATACGGACGTACAGTTGTGTCGAGATAACGTAACGCAGCAATATTTGAAACACGCAAACGTGTGCTGTACCTCGTACGCGCGACCCGTCCGCCGTCACACCAAAGTCCCAAAAGCGCAGTCTTCTCACCGGATTTCTTTTGATTTTTTTTGACTTTCCCACGGCCGTCTCACGATCCTTCAGTTCGGCACGATTCGCGAAACGATAATAGCACCGTCCGCTCGTATTTTCCCTTTGCGCCCGTTGCGAATCACGTGCGCAATCTGCAGCGTATTTGCGCTGCGACTGTCATGAGATTGGTGCACTGAGTTGTTGACGATCGAATCGCGTGCCATGAACACCGTCAAGAATACGACCAAGAGGTTCGCCAACCGAAAGTTCTACGCCTTGCCCGACGATTACGTCAAAGTGACGAATTTAACGCAAAAGTCTGCGGACCCTGTGAAACTTCTGAAGTACGTGGACGAAAATGTCATTGGCAAAAGCACCACTTTCTCCGGGCCTTACGGCAGACGAAAAGGTAATTGTTGCTTTAAGTGATCCGACTACGTAGCAGCTTGTACTGAAGTCCGTTTGTGTATTCCTCAGAGTATTATGCTCTAGGTCAGAGCTAAATTTCATTCGCGTACCCCTTGTCCTTTCACCACTGCTTAACGGACCCCCAAATGTCAACTTGTCATATTTTTTCACATAAAATAGATAAGAATTTACGAAATAACAAACGAAAAATTCGGAAATATTTATTTATTTCAACCAGCATGTGCCATACTATGTATGATGTATACAATTGAAATAATTTAAAGTTAAAAATGTAATTTTAATGTGATCCTTGGGCTTGTTCACAGCGGACATAAGATAATAATGGCTAGTGGATTTAACGCTTATTATGATATACGAGTATTTCATATGAAATCAGAAAAACCGATTTACAATATTTCACAAATCACAATAACACAATTATCAAATACAATTTTCACTTTTTCCGCCATTACGATATTGTTTCCGTGGACCCCCGGTTGATTTTTTTTCTTAGGACTTATTAGGTAAACCGGTATTTGAAACAATTTAATATTATTCTAGGGTGCCTAATATCTAGTCTTCATATATTTTTTTATTAATTCAATTCCCATAAAGAAATTAAATAATATTGAAAATACTAGCACTTATTACATTTTTCAACCTTGTTATTTATTTCCTTTCTACGGACCATATTTTTTCGATGATTTCAGTCCTTATTACTGACTTAAGTTAACACATGAATTAAATAATGTTTTCCCCTGAATATCGGGTCCTTATAATTTTTATGAGATTTCTTGGAAATAATTATTTGTTGTAGGTACAAACTTACCTTCACTTATCTATTTTTCGGGGTCTTCATCATTTTTGCCCTGTCAATATATTTACATTGCTAACTTAAATTTTACTGTATCAAACTATTTTTGATTTATGTCATTTAACTCACAATAATTATTACTCTAATTGTTGTTTTGTATTTAAAGTAATTACTTATCCCTCTTACCTAAACAAGTTTTAATTTTTCCACAAATTGTTGTAATTAATTTTAAATTAAATATCCATAGGGACATGATCTAGGTTTCAATACTATTTTTGGTAAGTAATAAAATGTTAAATAACATTATAAAAATTTTAATTTAAGAAATATTGAAAATAATTAGAAATTTAAATTTATAGCTGCTTAGTAAATAGTTATCCTAATGTTGGTCTAGAACAGTGATTCTCAACCGGTGTTCCACAAGCTGGCTGTTGGTATGCCACGACAACCGTGGTACATGCGTATCAATTATTATTAAAAATAGAAATTTACCAGTTCTTTAGCTGTAAGTAAGTTAAGATAACAAACAATAAAATAAAAAAAAAGAAGAAACACTCCAAGGGCTAAAAGAATAAATTGAGTGTCCTGCAGTCATTAATTCGTCCTTGTAAAAGTCGAATTACAAAAAACAATCAAAGACAAATATCACATTATATTTTTAATTATGTAATAATAATATATTAACAATAATCCATAAAAATAAATATATTTTAGTTTTTAAACAAACATTTTAATTTTTACACACTATATTGATTATTGCTATTATGTTCCGTGGTCAAAATGTATTGTTTAAAAATGTGCCGTGAACACAAAAAGGTTCAGAACCACTGGTCTAGAACATAATAACTAACAAGTAGTTTAAATTTCTTATTGGTATCTATAATATTTTTGAGGTAAACTATTGTGTTAAAAGTTTTAAAAATATTATGATTTGAAGTACTTTATTTTTGGATGTCTTACATTTTTTATGAAATTATTTTATATCTATTTTAGATTTATGAAGATTGGTTTATGTTTTGTTTTATTTTATTTTTAATAATATTAAATATATAGGTTGTAATACTTAACTAATATATAGCCTTGTGTACCTACCACAATAAAATAGGTGTATATAATGTGTATATATATAGTTTTAATTTCAGTATACTGTTTTATTACCTATATCAGTATCATTTATAACAAATTTAATAACTTAGGTATAAATAATAATTTGTTGTTGAGTTGAAAACCATTAATGTACTATTGTAGTTATTTGTATAATGAAATTTCTGTTTGTCGCACAAATTGAAATTTATTTTAATTGTTTTTCATATTATTTTTTTATATAAATATATTTTATTATTAAGACTCAGATATTTATAACTTTAATTAAGTTATAATATATTTTATATATGTTATAAGACAATATTATATTAATTAAATTTTAGGTATTTCAAACGCATAATAATTAATTTTTGGAGTGCATTTTTCGACACTATTGGATCTTATATTTTACCATGGATTTTTATTTTTAAAATTTTTTAGTAGTGGAAAAAACAACTTGGAATATTGTATTTTATATATTGGGTTATTACTAAAATATTGTAAATACCATAAAAACCAACATTTTTTTATGATGTACAGATAAATTTAATTTTTATTTTCATTCCGACCAAATTGTCATTGAAAAAAAAAACTGAGAAAAAACAATTCATCCTATTAACTAGTAACTATGAAAATTATCTGTTTAATGTTTGAGGAATATATATATATAATAGTTTTTTTTAACTTTTTATATGTATAAAAGTGATTTTTGGTTCACTAATTGTTAAGATTATTTTGACTTAGTAGTTATTTCACAACTAAGACATGTTTATAATCAGTGACAAAATTATGTTTTACAAATTAAAAGTGCCCTAAATAAATTTGTTTTTATTTCAGATACTAAATATATAACATATATAACATTCATAAGATAGAACCGTACAAGGTATACTATATATAGATAAATTATTTTTATTTTTGCCTGTCCTCTAAAAATGGTCAAGATTTACCACTGATCTGATTCACTACGATACTTGATATGATACGAATAGTATTTATCTTTTTTAATTGTAAATGTGTATTTATTAGATATCAATTTAACTATGATGGTCAAAATTTAAAAAAAAAATTAATAAATGAAAAAAATTCAATTTTATATTTTTAGTACATATTTTAATATTTACTAGATAAATCACCTTAAATACAAAATGTATACTATTTATTATTATTTACTATAATACATATTCTTCTTATTAATTATTTCTACAATAAAATATTTATACACTAACGTTGATGATACTGAGTGAATCTAAAATAGAGCCTATTTTAATATTTTAGAAAAATCAATAAAAAAACAGTATGTTCAGTAAATTTTCTAATTTAAATATGAAAAATAATATTGTGCATAAAAGCACCCTTCTTATCTTCTGACAAACTTGCTATATCCTTAAAATATCGGTTGGGACTTCGGAAGGCATCATTAGTGGCACTTATTTTTTGAGGCCAAGGTCGAACGAACTACAACATTCTATGGAAGCGGCACTAGGGATCCAGATGTTTGTGGCCTTTTTTTTAATGCCATAATTACTGACAATTTGTTACACACTATCCACACTTTCTTATGATTCATGAATACAAGATTTTTTACAAGATTTCCTTTATAACCAATAAAAAAAATATTTACCGAAAAGTTGCCAAACACTTTTTTAAGCGGTAGAAAATGAAATATTCTTGAAATTGTACATTTCAACTGATGATACACCCAATCGCTTTCACTCAGAATCGTTTTCAGAAAATTTAAAAAAGCCCGGTTGTCAAGTCTTACCCGACCTTAGAGTTTCGTCTGTTTTCTGCTTGTTTTATAATAAAGTAAATTTTTCGAAGTATAAAAAATGATGCGATTTTTGATTTACTCTGTATAATTACATATAATCATAATCATGATGGGATTCTTATTTTTAAAGATTTAAATAATGAAGACAAAAGAATCGAATTTGGCATAGCTTCAGTTCAAATTCAGTCATTAATAAATGTACACTTTAAATTTGATATCCGCAATGGTACTCATTAAACAATTAAAAGATATAATTAAAATAATATTGTATTAATATTTTAATGCTTAAGATAATAAGATATAATGTACAAGATTCATAAAAATTCAAATTTATAAATAAAATGTATTTCAACGTTTTCAAGGTATAAAAAAATTAGTAAAATTTTTCAAAGTTTAAATACCTGTTATATTTTTTTCATCTATAGAATCATAATTTTCACATTTCATTTAAAACGTTAAATGTTTATAGAACCCTACTCAATTTTTTCGTTCTATGTTATTTTAATTAAAATACTTGAATTATCAATTACATTATATTTATGTCTTTGAAATAAAATCTTCATAAACATAGTTGTAATTTGCGGTAAATGTAGGTACCTAGTCAATTTAAGCCATCATGTATAAAAAAATTGTACCTATTCAGTTATTTTTTTAACGTTTTGTTTTTACTCTGAAAAATCGTCTAATTTTAAGAATGAACTCAATACTTATATTATACTTAATACTTTTCCTCTTAAAAATTGAAACTGCATAAACTTTCAAATGTTAAAACATGTAGTAGATATATTATGTATCAATTACGTAAATTTAGTTTATAAACGATTATTAATCATTAATTATTTTTGACATTAGTACTTTGTGTTTTCAGATTTTTTGAATTAGAATCAATTAACTGAAATAGGTCTTGTCAAAAACATACAATTTTTTAATTTTCCTCTTATTTTTGTAATTGGTTATTTAATAATTTTTTTATTACTAGATAATTTATTGATGTTAAATAGTAAAATTACCTTTCTAGAATTAATCAAAACTGGTTTATTTCTTTTAAGACTATGTTTTTAACTTATTTACATAAAATCTTTTTAAGTGTTATGAATCATATTTTTATTATTTTTTAAAAAGAATTGGGATTCATTAGTATACTTATATATTTATTACTTATCTGCTATCATACAATTTCAATTTATACATTTAGTGTATGAAATGTATAAGTTGTTAAATGTTAGTTTCTCTAACGAAAAAAATCTGCCAAGTTATTTATCAAAATATTAAAATAAGCAAATGATTTCCTGTTATGAATTAAATATCATGAGTTTTTTATTCTTAGATTCACATAAGTAGTCTGTAAATGAAAAAGAAACAGATGTATGCTGCCGAAAGAAATATATACCAACATAAAATTATAATTTTTTTAATGTAGGTACTCATACCATAGGTGTTATTAAATAAGAGTATTTCACGTCCCAATTTTCGATTTAATTAAATAAATTATTGATTTTCAAATTTAATTTGATTTAAATTTTATTCCATTAATTAAAAATGGATTCTAACTCCTGAAACTGAGCTCACTTTTAAATTTGTTTATATTTATGTAAGATAATATCCTGGATGTCCCTGGATAATATTAAACATTGTGTATTAATATTTAATTATTATTTTTATATTTGAATGTAATTATTATTTTAATCAATTGGAGTTTAACTCATCCGTCTTTTTCTTCTTTTCGTTTATTGAGAAAATAAAATTTAGTTTTACTAGCTTCTAAAACTCTAAATTTAAAATTTCTGAATCAATAAATCTATAACATCGAAATTTTGATCTTAAATGTTTTATATAATTATGGGTATTTTCTCCCATGTAGGATCCCTTTTTGTACTTATTGGTGTTAATAAAATGTAATCATATGCCGATCGTTACACGTCAAATGTCATTACAGTGACCTTAAATAGTCTTATAAACATTAGTAGATTTGTGAATTTACGTGTTGACACACAACATGACTACATCTTAATCGATTAAATGTATTTTTCTGGGACTTAAAAATGGTATCGCTGCCGATTTTTTCGTAGCATAAGCACGCATTCATGCGTTGGCATGATAATTTAAATGTGGGATGATGATCATATAAGGTTTTTCTGTGTGATAAACCTGATTTTAAAACAAATATATGGAGAAATATCAAGATTTTCTAATTGCAAGGATTTTCGTCATAGCATCAATGTATAAAATTATATGTATAATATTAAAGGTTTTTATTTTTTGTTATCTATTTAACCCTTAAAATTATAATTTATTGCTCGAGGCACAACAGTGTAATTTGACAAATTGTTAATACATTACAATGGCTACCGACATATCTCTTATAATTTATATATTATGAATGTATCAAGGGCAAAAGTTATAAACCTCGGCGATGCTTTATTGTTTGTTACATAATATATTAATGTAAATAATATCAACAAATGTTTTTGTAGATTCTAATTTTTTTATTACTCTAAATTATTTTTTAATAACATTTTTGCTAAACTATTTTTCATTTAATAATCAGTGTTTACCTTATAATTTACGTTTACCTTTAATTTGGTTTATTAGTTTACCCTCAAATTATAAACACGGAGACATTTTCTGTAAAATAGTTTAAAGGTCAGCCGTCGATTTTCTCCAATCAAGGTCTATTGAGTAATTCATTATGCATAGTTGATAAGTAAAAATTTACTTAGATAATAATTTATTTAGCTACTAAAGAGTGTTAAAACATTAATTGAAATATATATGTATACATATATATATATTATATAATATAATTATATAATATACATACGTATTGTTAATACACTAAAAAACTTACAGAGTTCCATAATTCTGGAGCCGTGGTTCACATACTATGCGAAAATCTTATAAATAGTCTACGACAAATGTTGAAGTTAAATAAAAATATACGAAATTATTAAATTATTAAAATTTAAAAATGTGTTTAATAAATTTACAAAAAAAAAAAATGTTTTTTTAAATGTTTGTATAAATTCCTTTGTGTAATTTAAAATATACATTGGTCATTATGTTTACTCGTTTCCTTGACTGGTGTATTATAAATGTATAAAATACATGCTAGATTAAGCTATTTATAAGCAGCAACATATTACGTTTCATACATTGTTATATCAATGTTATGTTATGGAATTACAGATAAGAAATCTAGTGTGAAATATGACAAACGCACCTATTCTGTATACTGTACTATAATGAAGGTATTAATTTATATTATAAGTTTGCGTGAAGAAATTTATTTACATTTATCAATACCAATAAGGTTAAACTAATAATTATTTTTATTTCACCTCCTGGCGCCTACCTTATTATTACAAGTTGTCTATTTTATGTAAATCAATAACTGTTGCTCGAACATTTAATTATAGTTTCAGAAAATCATTTTTGTCGTTATTAATAATATAAATTTATTTCCCAAGTTTAATTTGTCGTTTTATTAACTTAATAAATTCAAAGGTTTTGTATCTTAAAAATAATTATAAATATGTATTTTATGCACTTCACCTTAAGACATTATTATTCAGAGTGCAAATTAAAATACACTACCCATATATTCAATCAATTTCAATTATGATCGTGAAAATATTTTTATTTATTGGTTGATATGATACAAACCAATAATACTTTTCAAATTTCCCTTAAAGTATCTTAAGTAATTACTTGTTAGTACATTTTTGTACTACTCGTAGTTTGTCATTCTAAACTAAAATTCCAAAATTTGCGGTTAAAGTCACTTTACATCAGAATTTAATGTTGATGTAGGTTTATAAATTAATAAGTTAAATTACTAGGTGATAGACGGTAAAATTAAATATTAAGGTCAGCTGCTATTTCTATAACTCGCCCCATAGAAAATAAACGAATAAATCATTGAATCTTGTCAATATAAACTACATTAGTTGTACAAAACGTTTTTAAAACGTTAAATGAATAATATTTTTTTCTATCATATTAGTATGACCTGTTTATTGATAATATTAAATGAAACATGTTTAGTTAAAATATTAAATATATTGTACTCGTATGGCTAAAGTTTAGCCGCTAAACATTTAACCATACAACAACAGTATTTCAGCTTTCGAAAAAAATATTTCATTAATTATTATATTAAATAATATGAAGTAAGTAGCTTATCATAAGGGAAGAAAACCTTAATATGCCAGATTTACAACCGGCGTTTTGAAAATCTTGGGCGTAATTATATTTAAGATTTTCTGAACTAAAATGATAACAGGTAACTACATTGAATAAACCTATTGAAAAACTTGAAATATCTGTAGTTTAATTACTCTGAATTTGTTGTCAAATGATAATATTGTACACATGCGTGACTGTCAGTCTTAATAAGAAACATTTTATGGCATGTCTTGTGGTAATTTTATATCCATCGGCCGATTAAAATGATAAAAAAAGATCGATGGCCAATTTCAATTAATACTTAATTTATATCTATTAAAGTAAAAACTCGACATGTAGACAATCAATTAAACAATTTGTAGGAGTATTTACTATACACATTCTTGAGGGTTTAAAATATCGTACTTTTTAAAGTATTTTATTATCATTATAAATTTAACTTAATTTTACTACTTTTTGATTTGAAATTTAATATGATATTTAATACATTCATTTTAACAGGTGGTGAAATTGCATAAAAACTGCATATAAATTAAATTCTTTGACATCTGCCTAATTGGTAAATATTCCACTACAACATATATATTATACTATGCAGCTCTACATTTACATTTTGTGATATAATAACTATGTAACTACATACGTAGTAGTTTATTGTCCTTAATTACAAATTGTGAAACATCTTTAATTATCTATCCTATTGATACATTTTATGATAAAAGTGGTACACAAAAGCATTCATTTATTTTTTTTTTTGCTATAGTTTTATTTGTAAATGCGTATTTATTTTATTTATTATACATAATATATGTATGTGTTTTCAAATTAAAGGAAAATGCGATGTATTTTAATTCATTTTTAAAAAAATTAAAGATATTAAATACCATCGCAAAACAGAGTAGGAAATATTTACTCATAAACCGTGTAGTAAGAATCGTATTTTTAATTTAAAAATTTCTGATTTATAATTGCCTTACTTTATTAGTATACCTAATACATAATTAAAATAAACAAAATGTATACCTTCCTTTATAGTTTATACAACTACTTTTAGATTCTGATCGGACTACCATTATTTCGTTTTGAAGGATTGCTCCGATTATCAAAATGAAGAATGGTATGTGATAGTAAATTTAGTCTCGTTGGTGCATTTGAGACGTAATTTTTTTGATTTCTCAGCATATTTGCATATAATTGAGAGATTTGGGATGATTGGGGATGAAATTGAGGAATAATTTAAAAACAAAGGCAAAATATAATTTTTTTCGTCATAATTCAAAAATTTATAATCGTGGAAACCTGAAATGTTCACTGAACGCTTATATCATCATTCTCTAGCGATCATATATGTATGACTTTGTTTTGTGCTATTCACTGCAGGTGTTTGAAATTTTCATGTTTTAATAGTTTTTTTTCATAAAATAACCAACCTGATTACGAAATTATTATAGATACCTACTTATACTAATATTGTAACATACTATTTTTAAACATAACGTCCACCTGATCTTCGCTCAGGTTAATAATTCGCCTAATTTTAAATTTATAATAACTATTCACCTACTTCAGTCACTCGTTCCTATATTTCACCCAACCTCTGTAGCTTCTTTAGTTTATAAAGACAATCTAAACATTCTAAACAAAATAATGTATCTATATTTTAGATTAAACACGATTTCAGTGTCTAAAACTATTATACATTACAGTTGAATTATTCAATTTCTAACAAGACTTCATAAATTCAGCTACATAATCGCTTTTTAGCAGTGAACATTTTTAAATTACACATAGTAAAAATATTGACATTATATTTATTTACTGTGTTCCTATACTTTACATTCTCATTGGTTCGATATAGGTACTAGAAGCTTCTATAGGCTGCAGGCACTGTTATATTTGTATGGTCGATATACAATTATTGTTTAATATTTTTAACTTTATACATTGATATTATAATTATTTTAAATTAAATTAAATAACATATGTAGAAAATAAATGTCATGTGGTGATAAAATAGTTATTTTAATAAAACTTGTATTATTTACCTTGACTTTCTTGTAATTTTTAGTATTCTGTAAGATGAACAAGTTTTCCAATAAATAATTAAAAATTAAAAGTGACAAGTTTAAACAGTTCTGTATTTACTATTTATACATTTTGCACTCTGGAACAATAACGTATTTGTCGTCTTTATGCCATGTCACTTAAACTAAATTAGAGCCGCAAGTCGTGCTTAATAATTTATTATACTATTCTCGTAAAATTCCATATGTATTTTCATTTCTTGTCTATGGTTAGTGAGGTCATTGAAATTTTTTAAAAAAAAAACACAAATATTTCAATATAACTTTTTATGCAATATTTTACCAATGTCATGGCTGAAAAAAAACACTGTAAATATTGATTTACTTATCGGTTAAGTGTTGACTCACTATGATAAATAAAACGAAATTACTGAACAATATGAATTATTATTATTTTTCATATTTTTTTATCGTTTGTAGTTATTCCTTTAACTTTCAACGCTCAGCTGTAAATATGGATAGGTTGGGTCTAAAATTTATCTTTCTAAAATATCAATAATATAAATTAATTGCCATAGGTACTCAAGAAACTTTCTTGCTACATATTAAGGTAATCTTAATTAATTGTTAACATACTCGTTGAAGATAATGCGCGTTGCTTACAAACGATTTGAACTTACAGGAATAATGTTTGTCCTCATAAGAAAATATAATATATAATGTTTGCGATGCTTTTTATTCAACATTTTATCATCACAATCATGTTGCCCAGTTAACACTCATGACTTCTCATGACTTCATTTGGGTCATTTTAAACTCCTAATCATTTTCTTAAAAGTTGCAAAAAACTGAAGAAAAGTTTAAAAAAAAATCGGCAAAACTTAAGGCACACCAGTTTTCGGTAAAATTGATTTTATTTTTACCTCACAACTAAAATAAAAAAATCGTAGGGACTTAAAATTTTCACCGAATGCTTTTATCACCATTGGCGAATTTTAGATGTTAGAAAATGTCTTCTTTTCTTAACTTTTTTTTATATTTATCTTACCGTCAAAACTATTATAGTTAATACAATGTATAGTTGATATAATCCAGTTAAAGAATAAGCACTTATAAGTTACAAATAACAATTCGAAAACAATAATTTTATCTTTATTTAGTTAATATAGAGAAAACTGGAAGTATAACATTAACATTCTATATTTCTTTACATATTATTGCGATCATGATTTATTTAGTTTATCAATTATAATGTGCATACTGTATTAATGATTGTTGGTGCATCGTACATGAAGTAAATAAATATCAAATCATTAAAAAAAAGAAGTTACTGAAACTTGATAAATAGTATAAAAGTCATTACTTACGAATTTTAAATTGTTAAATATGTGATGATTATAGAATTTAAATTTTGATGTTTATTTAGTTTAAAAAACTAAACTGTACAGTTAATATACATTATTTATTAGGTTCTTATTGAAATAAATAAACTAATATTTTCAACAATTTCGTACTCGAGTACCGCCAATCCTGCACCATAATAAATATACCATTATATTTTTATTTATTTAACTATATACTAGTGCCACTAAATGACTTTAAAGCAGAGGTTCCCAAACTGTGGGTCGTGACCCATCAGTGAGTGGTGATTATATTTTTGGTGGGTCGCGTTAAATTTAAAAATTTATCTTTTTTTTTTTATATAATATAAACATAAGGTATTTAATATTAGATTACTATAAAATACACTTCAATGTATTACTATACATATGGGTAAAAAAAATATATTTAATATTATGTGATACCTACAGTATTTCCCGTAGTATTTCTACTTTTTTATTTATTACTTTTCATTGATGCCCATATTTAGTTTTATCCTAAATAAAAAAGAGCAAAAAAGTTCATTGAATATTGTGAGTCAAAAATTTTCAAAACGGGTCCTTCCATGAATAGTTTGAATCCCTGCTTTAAAGTATACATACTTTGTAAACATATCATTAATTATTTTATGCTTGTTTGTTTGTATAGTTGTATACTGCGACTATGCAGCTTCTGCGAAGTCACTACAATTTATTGAAGACTACATACTCAAAGAAGTATTACCTGTCTACGGTAACACACACACGACAACTAACGTCACTTCATTGCAGTCTACCCTGTACAGGTAATGTTTCCATTACGTTAATAATTGACATTGATTATGATTTTTGCTTCAATCAATACAAAAATAATATAACATTTTACCGGTACCGTAGCTAAATATTATTTTGAGGGACAAATGGAATGGCATTCGATTTCATTAATCCTATTTTAATTTTGTTTGTATAATATATATATATATATTGTTTGTTTACATGTAATACATACAATCTGTAAAATACCAAGCTCTGGTGATGATGGTCTTATCTATAATAGAACAATTATTTATGTAATTATTTACTCCTCGTGTTACCCATATCTGGAAAAGAAATAACAATAAGAATAAAATATAAATCTATCGTATATAGTAAAATAGTTCACGTTATAAAAATTAGTCTGCACATAGGAAATAAGTAAATGAAAATATTTTAGGCGTGATATATGAATAATGGTCCTAAACTAACTATTGATAAAAAACCCCGGCAAGGAAGAAAATATACCTCGATCAGTGGCAACTAAATATTTTCAGAGGGACTGTATGGAAATAGCTCCACAACCTCCTCCTAACCTAACACAATTCTTGTTTTAAGCCTCAAAAACCTAGTTGCGCTTTTTATATCGTAACCTCGAAGTCTGATAATTTGTTAAATTACTTGAGGGTCATATATTAAAAAAAAAAACAATGTTTAATTTTAGCTCCATGTTTAACCATTTATTACATTTATTACCTAAGTATCAGTAGTCAACAAGGAGTATTTGATCAAATAAAAAGGTCTTAGAATTTATTTCACACTGAGTTAAAATATATCAACTGTGATGTAGTTATTATTGAGTCAATATTGATCAATAAAAACTTTTTTTTTCTAGACATGAAGCTCGTGATATCGTACGTAACGCGGTTCATGCTTCTGAAGACGACGCGGTCATATTCGTCGGTAGTGGATGTACCGGTGCCGTACATAAACTAATACACGCGATGGATTTTGCTTCAGACGAGATCAAACCAATAGTCCTTGTGGGTCCTTACGAACACCATTCGAATTTATTACCTTGGAGAGAGATCGGCGCCACGGTAAATACACCTGTGTTCTGGCGATTATTATGTAGAATAGTATAACTTATAGTCTTATTAGTCATGAGGAAATAAAAATAATTATTTTCGGTGTAGTAAACTTTTATCTTTACTGCGTTTTGTCTGCTGCATTCTAATGTATTATGTATTATATGCTATGATTTTGACGACCATGAATACGATTTTAATTTTATTGTATATTATGTCGTCGTCTCGCAGAAGCGTAATAGGTACCCGCCAAATGTTTTCTCATGGGAGGGGAAATCTCTGCCAATGTCAGTATAAAGCGTCGATTATCTGTAATAATTGGGAGTGCGGGACTGAGGGGGATGATTAAAAATATTCGATGAACGTGAAGTGTTAAGTGTTTTACATAATTTAAAATAAAACTGTTGTATGTATAACGTATAAATAAAATATTGTTGAAAGTACGTGATATATGTATTTAAACATTTTAAATATAGTTATACCGTTTACATGTGTATTTATTTAAAAATTGCGTTTTGCGTATAATTTATTGGTAATTGACGTGCAAATAATCAACGTTTCTACTGTTCTTAAGTTATACTCCATATTGAGATGAAAAAAAGGAAATAAATAATGTACTTAAACCTTTCCTTTTTTTTAAATAACAATTTTTCAAATGTATTAATTGATGATTATTTGTACAAAATTCAAACACATGTTAAAAAAGTTAAATTAATCAATGACTAAACATTTTAAAATATATAATAAAAGGTTATTCTGGTCGAAAAGTAAATTGCAAACGTCTCGGATTTCTTCATATTATAAATGCGTTTAATAAGTGCGGTGGCCAATGGTTATTGATCGCAATTCACATTCAATACAAAGACGATAAGAGTGTCTGACGACTTGTCTGACCGGTTGCTAAACAATTATTATATCGTAAATATTTTCGACTATTGCGGGTAAGGAAGTTAAATCTACGGTACATATAAAAGTGTGATAAACGAGACCATATTGATTATAAAAAAATTTGATTGTCAATTTGAGATTATAAATATTGAACATAACTATAATGATATATAAAAAATATTTATAGGATGTTCTACTGTGATTTACACAGAGCGATCTCTCCCGCGTTAATGAAGATAATCAAATTCTGTTGTTTTTTTTATGAGCCTCCCCGGACAAAGGCAGTTTTGTTTACAATAGTTTGCTAAATATAAGTGTATTATTAAAAAAGTTAAAACATACACTTTTTTTGTAACTTTTATAAATTTAGCCATTTTATAGGGCTTATTTTTCTGAAAATATTGATGGTTCAACTTTCAATTTTACATTAACTTCTTGATTTCTAATAATATTTCTATAGTTAACAAGAAAATAGTGTACATTTTACAATTTTAAATAATAATAACATTATTAGCAAACCATATCGGAAAAACGAGATGAAAATAATTTACATTATTTCTTTGTAAATTAAAAAATTATTATGACTATCTTGGAATTTCACAAAAATTATTAAGTTTTTTTTTTATTATTTAGAAAACTTTGTGGATACAATTAGTTTCAACAATTATAATATAAAAGTAACATTATATAATTAGCCCAGAATTTAATATGAAAGAGATGATTGAGGTGATAACGATGGGTGAATTGGATGAAAGTATATGATAGACATCGAGAGGGATATTAAGGGAGTGAAGCAGCGAAAAAAGGCATAAGCGCTCGGCTGACAATGCAGGACAATGAAAAATTATATGATTGATATCACAGATGGCTGGAGCATGAGCAAAGGTACAAAGAGGCGAGTCATTAAGGGATAATTTGAAGGAATGTGAAGGAAGAAGAGTGTGTCCGAAGCGAAGGCGGGAGTATGAACATATTACTTTGCGAGAAAGAATTATTAAGTTAAAAGTTAATTTTTTCACTTCTTTAATATTACCTTTATATTTACCAAACTATTGTAAACAAAATTGCCTTTGTCTGGGATGCTCATGAAAAAATAGAATTTGATTATCTTTAAAACACGGGAGATATCGCTCTGTTTAAATTCTGTTGGGATGTCATGTACATCCGCATAATATTACATTTTCGATTAAAACGATTGTTATTTATTATAAATAGTGATTCCCAAACATTTCCCGACCTGTCTCCCATATTGCGGTGGTCTATGCGCAAACGTGTATATTATGTTAAATTACGTCCTGTTTTGTTGTTGTTACAAAGTAGTATAATAATAGTGCTGCCGTAGTTGAGTAATAAACACAAGTACCTTACAGTTTACACCCTCATTGTGTCATGTCCGTACGAAACGGATTTTATTATACGGGCAACTCCGGCGTTGTTTGTTTATGAAATATATTACTTATGGCCTTGGCCAAGAATAATTTTTCCAACCGCCGCAGCGTGTGTGCTTCTGTTGATGTTTCGAAAACAACACGTTCGGTGTATTATAATTATTGTTGCTCCAGTCGTTGTCAAATAATAATAACGTTTACAACTTGGCCCCACGCCAACTGTGTAAAATGTATTATATTTGATTGAGCGCCAAAATATCTATTACACACGATCGATTTGCGAGATCTGCGGAACAACTGTGTGTGTTCTTTAGAACTCGTTCGCACTGCTGTCGGACGAATGTTTCTCGTACCGTAAAAGTAATTGGAGACGAACGCAAGGGTGGTTTTATTTGTCAAGTGTTTTGTCATTATGTTTTAACGTTTGTTTTACTCCTTATAATCAAACAATTTCATGATTAATTACTCAGCCGGAGTCACGATTCTTCTATTAAACGATCTAAAAATGAATAGAACGCGACGACGTCTTCTTTGTATTTCTCGGTATACAGAACTCTACACGCACTTTATTGTTAGAGTTTTAGTAAACAAATTTAAAACAATTTCGTGTTTTTCCTCGCTCATCATTCAATTATTTTTCGCTGCAGTCCTATAGAATATAGTAAATTAAAAACTATTTTGAAATGCTTTCAGATCATCCGCATAGCGGAGACTAAAGAAGGCTATATTGACCTAATTGATCTCGAAAACAAGCTTCAATTGTACCAGTCGGTCAGTCCAGGAGCCCAATTAGTCGGTTGTTTTTCTGCTGCCTCCAATATTACCGGAATTCTTGCTGACGATATTGCCACCACATTAATTTTACATCAGTACGGTGCATTGGCGTTTTGGGATTATGCTGCTGCAGGTAATAATGCTATGATTAATTACTAATGAAACTATGTGGGTAAGATTGTTTTATTATTAATTCTTCTTGTATTTACAAGTTTTGAATGATGGTTTGAGATTATGATTTATTTCTTTATTATCAGTGATTTTCTTATTCAAACAAATAATGTAGCGATAAGCGCAAATATTTACACTAACTACAAAAAAAAATGGAAAATGGATATTATTCAATGTTTACCATTTTGGTACGAATTAATTAACAATAATTGATAACAATAATTGATTAAATATCACTGCCGTAAGCTGTTGTTTGGAAATCCATTTGTAGGTACTTGAAATATTCGGAAATTAACTCTTTCTATTTTCCGGGATATGTTATTTACTCGTATATGTACAACGTGCAAACGTATATTCAATTGTATTATTGTTTTTGAGGAAGCACTTAAAATATGGAAATTATTAAGATTATAATTGTTTCAGCAGTAAGATAACTGATAAACATAAACCTTGTGCTATAAATTATTTTCAAGTACAACTTTTATAATGATAAAAATTGTCATTCGTAAACAACATAATATTGTTTGCACTTTGTAACTTTACTATTATTGTTCTGTGCTATTACACCATACAAATGAAATATACACCATTTCGAGTGGCATGTCATTTGAATACTTGCGTGACCGTTTTTAATTATTTTAATTTACAGCTCCTTACGTGGTGGTGGATATGAATCCTTTGTTCCCTGCCAACGACCAGGCTGTTTATAAAGATGCTGTATTTTTCTCTGGTCATAAGTTTGTTGGTGGAATACAAACTCCAGGTTTGACCAACTATTTGAATACGTATATTCCTAAAGTTTTTTAATAAAGAGATTTATGGACCGCACAGGTGTATTGGTGGCAAAAAAAAAATTGTTCAAAAACAAAGTACCAAATGGCAGTGGTGGCGGTGCAGTATTTTTCGTTTCAAGAAAAGAACACAGATACCTAAAAGTGAATATTGGTCATTTTGCTTTGTTCCCATATCTAAAATAACAATTATGTATACTATATTGTAGGACACAGAACTGCGAGAAGAAGGTGGAACTGGAGCTATTGTTGAGTCTGTGCGTTTAGGCTTAGCATTACAGCTCAAACAAAATATCGGTGTACCGTTTATTATGGGTAGAGAAGAAAAAATTACAAAGTAAGAGCAATAATTCATCAGTACTTTTGAACGTTTATAGCGTTTATACTGTAGACAAGATCTATTAATTAGGTCATAGTTTTTATTTTTAGTGGTAGTTGATAATGTGATTAATAATACTAATTTTTTTCCACAATATGTTTTTAAACACCAAATAAAATATACTATTTTACAGTACCATGATTCATCAGAAAATAGAACCTTTAACAGTACAAATATACAACTTATTTAAACAACTATTATTCTTGTGTATAAAGACTACATTTAAGTATCTTATATGTACTTATATAATAAAAAGATTATATCTAACTGTCAGTAAAATTTAACGATCTCGATGCAATTTACAAATGATGTTTGTTTATATGGTTTTCAAGGATCCTCAAAAAAGACAATATTATACACTTGTAAAGCCAACTTTTGTCAATAATGTACAAATGTCTACAGAATTTAAAAAAGATATTGTGACAATGACATACATTAAGTAGTAAAGATAAACGTAAAGAAATTTTAATGATGGTTTTACCTACTTGTTTTGTGTTTATTTAGTTGTTCGGAAAATATTTGCTTTTAAATTTTATTTGAATATTTTTTTTATCAATTTAAAGTAATTTATTTATTGAAACTTTCAAACCAATGAAGGATTAGAAGTTCATTCAAATTAATTTTTTATCTTTAAGTACAAAGTTGCATTTACAATAGTTGTTTTTACTCTTCTTTGATAATTTTATTTTTGAAATTGTAAAATTGCTCTAAAAATAAATATTACCCATTTTAGTTACAAATTCTATTTGATATTCAAGGTATCATTTATGCATCAAGAATGCATTATGATTAGTGACCATACTATATACTTTGAAAAGTGCATATTGTTGTTATTGTCAGCTTATTTTTTTGTTATATGACCTCTAAAATTATATTACTATTGACTTATCGGTATCATCTATTTATAAAATACGATTATTAAAAGTCACAGGTGCCTCTATAGGTTTGTGTTCAGAATAATTGATTAATAATAATATATGTTAGTAAAAAATGACTTCAATTATGTATTAGTATGTTCTTTATATTTTTTACTACTAGTTTAGAGGTATGAATGAGTTGAAAAAACAACACTTCTCTTGAAAATTCGGAATAAAAAATAAAAAATTGTAAGACTTCACTCACATTTGAATGAGATACAGGAATAGGTAAATCGTAAATGATATTGTTCTATTGGTCTTTTAAACTTGAAACCAATGTTACCATTCAATAAAACAATTCTGAGGGCAGCTTTGGTGTAATTATCAGTAAATTCATTGTCAGCTTTATATTGATTATGTTTAATAAAAATAACTAGAGTAAAGGATGAGCATAGATTTAAAAAATTAATTAATATAATTTTATAACCACTAGATCGCTACTCTTAGAATCAAAGAAGTTTTACATTTTTTTTTTTACTTTTTCTGGTTAATGAAGACATCAATAATCAATTTTAGTCTTTTAACTTGAAATTATCACTTTAACGACTTTATACCATATATATACCATATATACCATCTCGTCAAAAATCTTGAAATGATTATAAAATAAAATATTGAAGTTCGATTTGCAAAATAGTTGAGATATAATTAGAGTAACATACTGAAACCGAAAATTAATCTTTTTATGAATTAATTACCTCAAAATAAAAATAGCTTTAGATAGCCTAAAATTAAAATAAAAAGTTTGAACATTATTTGTAGTTTTAATGTACAAATATTGAATGATACATTTTTGTTGAAAATGTCAAGACTCTAGGATGATTATTTTCAAAATTATGGAGAAATAACCATATTCAATAATACCGAAATCGCATTTTGACCGATTGGCTGTCATTTTTTGGTAGTTTTTGTCAGCGGTTGAATGAAATGTTGAGAAATTCGAAAAATTAACTGTTTATAGTAAAGGTTGCCAACCTTTTTTGAGTTACAGCACCCTATTGTAATTAAACGATTGATGTAACCATGTAATCATGAAATGCATATGAAAACCATTTTTTTTTTTTAATTGTGAAAATATGCTCGTACATATTAATGTTATCAACGTACTGCTTTATATTTGAAACAATTTCGATGCACCTTCAGTTTAAGTTTGCGGTATCCTGGTTGGGAGCCTCTGGTCTAAATGTCTAATGTACTGAATAGATGTAATTTGCTTTCAGAAAAGTTGCCATATGTCATACTTCTAGTCGAAATTGTGCAAACAGAAAAATAAAAAAACATAATTGTAAAACCTCTAGATCCCTGTCTAATCGCTATCTAAAATTATAAAAAAAAAATAATGTTTGTATGTCTTATTAAATGGCTGGTCGCGTAATTCTTTTAACGGTTTTATTTGCAGAACGGTGTTGTCGTTCCTGCAAACGATGCCGGAAATAATAGTGCTGGGCAACTGCTCGCAAACCGTCAAACGGCTGCCGATCTTCTCGCTGCTGGTTCGCCATCCCCGCGGCGCGTTCTTGCATCACAACTTCGTGTGCGCCATCCTTAACGACGTGTTTGGCGTGCAAGCCCGCGGCGGCTGCGCGTGCGCCGGCCCTTACGCTCAGGACCTGTTGGGCATCGACGAGTCACTGGCCAACGAGTACGAGAACATGTTGCTAGAAGACGACCGCCTGGACCGGCATCACTTGCGCCGACAAGCGGAACACTCACCGTTCGAGATGCTTCGGCCCGGGTTCGCTCGCATATCCCTTCCGTTCTTCATGTCCGACAACGAGGTGTCTTTCGTCCTGGAAGCGCTGAAAATGGTGGCCACCGAGGGCTGGAAACTCCTGCCCCAGTACACGTTGAACCCGGAGACCGGCGAATGGAAACACCACACGAACAACGTGTTCCGAGACCGCAAGTGGTTGGGGTCGATCCGGTACACTGAAGGGAAATTGGCCATGCCGGAGCGCAAAATCTCTGTGCAAAACACGTGTCCGGTGGATTACTCCGAATGTTTGAAAACGGCGAGAAACACGTTCAACAAGGCGAGAAAAGTACGGAGGCGATCGTTGGTTCCGTTTTTTTATTTTAATTTTTTCTGATACATAAATTTTTTTTTTCTAGATGGCAAAAAGGTTTCCATTACCCGATCAGAGAAGCATGTTCACAGAAAAGGCTGAAACTTTACGTTGGTTTATGTTACCAAGTGAAGCCCAAGACTTGCTGTTAGGGCATTCGGCTAGCCATATCAAACAAGGTGTTCCATTTTCGCCAACAGTCTACCATGGATCTCCTCGGACTTCGGAATCGTCTTCTGTTTCTACTCCAAATTCATCATTGGCCAGATACAACAGTCTTTCTGCTTTAGACAATAGGTATTAACTATGATTTGTTAATGACCACTATTATTACTGAATTCATAATCTTGAAAAATTAAAATAATTTTAAAATTACATTTAATTTCTTAATCTCTCTAAGTTAATTACTAAAGTATTAAAATATAACTTATAATTTAACTTGAAATTGCCTTGAAACATCAATATTTTGTTTTAAGATAATTCAAACTTTGTATCTTAAAAGCTTTATTTTTATTTTTTCAGCTTATCTGCTCGTGTAAGATCCTCAAGTGGTAGTTCAGAAATGTTATTGCCGAATAATAAACATTTAAGTCCTGTTGAACTAGTTTCTCAACGAGAAAGATGCTATAGTTTAGGATCAACTCCTGCAAGTCCTGATAAATTCAGAAGGATACGTGAACGCCAGTGTTCTTGTAGCAGTCAAACAGAATTAAGTGATTCTGAATCACGAACGTCTTACGGAGATAGTCAACATGATGAGAGTATTCAAGCATATGTTCATGAAATGACAAAAGAATTTGTAACAGAAATTAAATCTGAACTCCGTGAAGTCATAGCCACTGTTGACAATGCTTTGTCGGAAAGCTCGGAGAGTTTGAATGTAATAGATAAACGTAATAATAGTATTTCAACAAATGGTCATAGAGTTATGCCTCGAAATAACTCTGTCCCAGTTATAACCACTACTCCTTGCCATAATGGTCTTGAGGAACAAGTTATTACCCGCTTATCTGAATTTGCTTCCGAAATCAAAACTGAAATACATGATATGGTAAGCTCTGTGTTGGCTTCATCTTCATCATTATCGGATGAAAACACTGACACTATAATGGAAAAAGAATCTGATTCGGAAAGTGATAAGGAAAATAATTCAAAACATCCTAATCTTAGCTCGACCGATAGTGGTATAAACATAAAGACAGAACCAATTGAATGTAATATGAAAAAGTTTAAAACCGAATGCATTGTAAAAATGAACTGTGAAAAAAATGTTGACTTTGCTGTGGCTAGATGGTACTGTCCACCCAAACCAATTTGGAAACCAACGATTGAAGTAAATATTGATGATTAAAGTTTATGATATTTATATTTTATAAATCCACATTAGACTTATGGTGCAATTTATGCAATTTTTTTAAAACTATAATTCTAAATTTAAATTAAGATATAAAAAGCTTAACATTAAACCTGATAATTTATTTCCTCAAAATTATGTACAATTTTGGTGTTGCAGTGGGAAATCTCTTCTTTTTGCTTTACTATATAGTGTTACCTATTTTTTAATAGTGCATTTATTTTTACAGTTTAAGTATTGCATATAGATGTAGATTTACTGTTATAAACAATTATTTAACATGCTTTTAAGAAGGAATTACCACTTACACTTGTCTGCCATGATTTATCAAGTCCCTTATATTTTAGTTTGTGTTTCTAAGTATAGTAACACATAATGTATTAATGTCAAAGATCCATTTTTAAATATTATTTTAAACATTTAAGGCTATTAGAGAGTTTAAAATGATCCAAGACGGAGATCGAATTATGGTCTGCTTATCAGGCGGTAAAGATTCATTATCGTTACTTCATACACTTCATCAGTATCAGTATTACGCTTCATCAAAAGGTATACATTTCACATTAGGAGCTGCAACAGTTGATCCTGGTAGTGCAGCTTATAATCCTAAACCTCTTATACCATACTTAGAGGCATTAGGTGTTCATTATTTATACGAAGAACAAAGTAAGTTTTATTAAAAATTTAAAACTAGTTTTTATGTATTTTTAACCATAAAATAACTTTTTTGTGTTTGTCTAAAGAAATTCTTGAGCAAGCTGCATCTGCGGATTGCACCTCCATTTGCAGTTTTTGTAGTCGTATGAAAAGAGGACGTTTGTATGCTGCGGCACGATCAAATGGTTATAATGTACTAGCCCTTGGGCAACATTTAGATGATCTGGCTGAGAGTTTTTTGATGTCAACATTTCACAATGGTCGATTGAGGTCAATGAAAGCTCATTATGCGATAAATGAACGTGATTTACGTGTAATCAGACCATTTGTATATGTTAGAGAAAAAATGTTACGCCAATTTGCAGAGACCAAAAAACTGCCTGTCATTGCAGAAAACTGTCCTGCATGCTTCGAAGCTCCCAAGGTAAGTATTGATGTTAATATTTGAAGTCTTTATAATGAAAATTGAAATAAAATTAGTCTGTAAGAGATGTGTTACAAATTTTGAAAATTGAACTAAAATGTTGGTATTTTGTTATTTTTATTTGTTATCTTTAGGAACGCCATCGAACAAAACAATTACTTGCTCAACAGGAAATATTGTTTCCAAGCTTGTTTTCCTCGTTACGCTCAGCGTTGCGGCCTTTAATTAGTTTTCGGCAAACTGGTGAAGAAACCAAAGCATACCACCGTATGACTGGCTTTGCTGATGATCAGAGTGAAAAAGATTCAGAAGAAGAACCCACTCTGTTCTAATTACCAACGTTGAACCATTGTCTTGTTTGACCATTTACATTTGATATATTTCCTATAATTTACATCATTATGTTTATTTATGAAATTATTATTTTTGTTCTCTAATTTATTTATTTTTCTCATTGGTTAGATTAATTATTATTTTACTTGAAAAATAGGTAATACCGTTTTAAATTAAAGATCTGGGTACTATGTACTTTTAGCTGATAACTAATTTTAAGTAAAATAGTTATTTATTTATGTACTTGTATGTTTTCAATATAATATTTTATATTAATTGATTTATACATTTATAACGGACCTAAAAGTTATAAAAATAATTTCTCCAATTTACAAACAAATTAACAAAATATAAAAAAATATCTTCTTTTTTTTTGTAACTGGATAACCTGAAATTAATTGTATACATACTTGATTAAAAATGTAACAAAATGTATTCCTGCATTTTTATGGTGTTAAGAAAATAGTAATGTAATTGATGTATACTTTTTACTAAGTATTTATATCAGTGTTTCTCAACCATTGTTCTTAGGACACATTGATGTGGCACAGGGTAAGTCCAAGTATGTTGCAAAGTATATTAAATAAAATATATTAATAATGTGTCGCCGTAGTACAAAGGTTGTATAACACTGTATTATACAGTAAAAAAAAATGTTTTATTTGCATATTTATTTATTTTGTTTACATTAAGTTTGAAAATAATACCATTTTTGTTTTTTTTTTTTTTTGTGTACAACCATTAGTTTTAAGGTTTTAAGTATGATTTTTGTTTAAGTTTATCTCAACAAAATGTCGTTTTATCATTAGTCATTATGTTAAGTTTTAAACTAAAAATATATATTTTTAAAATACACATAAGTTATACAGCTCTTCAATGTTTAATTTAAAGTATAATTTGTTGAGCTTAATATTTAATAAAAGCTCCTTTTTTTTAATTAAAAAAAAAAAAAAAATTGAAGTATAATTCCATCAAAATATTTGGTATTCAATTGTTAGGTTTCCAGATTCTAGCCAGAGTGGTTTAATACATAGTCATGGAGAATTTACTATTGAAATGGTATTTTTGTATTTGGTTGGTATAATTTCTTAAAGATCAATCAATATAATTTGTTTATGGAAAAAAAATTATCTCTACCATATTGTGATCTGTACAAAGCCCCTATTAAAATACTCATGTCACATTGTAATAAGTGTTAATAAAATCAGAAATTAATGAAATATATAATGAAAAATAAACCACAATAAATGAAAAAGTAATGTTTAATTAATAAGAGACTTATGAGAAATCTTTTCAACACAGCATTAATTACCAATATAATTAATTTTGTTTGTAAAAACAAAACCATGTATTATTCAAGAGTAAAACAAAAATACTAATGCTATAAATGGTCGGTAACTCATAGCGCCTAGGAATGCACTAAACGACTGAACAATTAAGTCAAAACAAAATAACTGAATTATTGATTTCGTAAATTATTTTAAGTTTTGTTTATCTTATTGAAAAAATTAAATCATAGAGTATTGTCTATGTCCATTTTCTAACCATTTTCAGTCCATAATTACTATCTGTTTAAATATTTATAGTTATACCTAAGCTCGGTAAAACTATTTTTTGCTGCTCAGAATCTAAGACTACAGCTAGAACAATCTAATGTTGTAAGATTTATGTATTACTCATTTACTTATTGATTAACCCCCTCTAATCAAAATGGTCCTTATTACCTCCTAATTATGCTGTATGCCACAGACATCGTTCCCACTATCCCAAAATCTCCTTTGTTTAAAGTCTTAAATATTTCTAGACTTCTGATCATCTCATTCACCCACCTTCAAATTGGCCATAGTTGACTCCATCATTCTTCTAAACTCTTAATTAATCTCCTCTATGCACTCGACACCACTTTGAATCAGTCTGCGACTTCAACCATATGATTTCCCATTGCCCCTCTTTTTTTTCATTCCTATCCACCTTAGGTTATCTCACTCCCGATTCAAATTGTATCCTAAACACTCATATCATCAACTCCATCATTAATTTTATAATTTCCGCTGGCTTCTTAATATGATCATAGATTAAATATACTATATACTACTGTATATTTAATCCATGATATGATGTATATAAATATATGTATTAATAATTTGGAATTTTTTTTTCAAATAATTGTATTGCTGTAATGTTCCTGACAATAGCAAAAAAAAAAAAACCCATCTCTGTCATAAAAAAGTATGAGTGCACTACTGCAACAGCATTAAATCTTTTGAGTGTTTTAAGTGATCTGGATTAAATAGATGAATAACCAAAAAGTATTGAAAAACAACTTTTTCAAATTGAATAGATTGGAACAGAGGAAATGATAAATGTCTGATAATATCAAACGCATTAAAGAAATATTCATGATGACACCGATAAATTTGGTATCACTGGTCACGTAATTTGACACATCACATTTAATAATTTTATTCATGTTTCGCTGTTAAAGCAATTCTATAACTGTTTTTAATTAGAAAACTTCGCGAACAGTATTACGTATTTGAAACAATCGACAGTTCTCTGAAACGTGTTTCCGGATCTCGAGCTACAATTCATTGTTTTCGACGGGATTCTATCGTTTTTGTGGACTTATAGCTCTGAAAATAAAATATAAGTCATTCTACGTATAATATACAAACAACGAAACACATTATAAACGCGCCCTTTACCTGTGCAGCTACTTTGTACAACAAATCGGCCGTATCCTGTCCCGTCTGCTCTACCAAGCTGTACAAACATCCCCTCTTGTTTCGCAACAAAACGTGCGGATGATCGAACTCAACCATTGTGCCCGAGTCCATTACGAGTATCTTATCGCAATCCATAACGGTGTCCAAACGATGAGCGATCGTTAAGACCGTGCACGTTCGAAACTTTTCCCTAAGAGTGCTCTGGATCAATGCATCAGTCCTGGAAATGAAAACAATACAGATGAAAGGATAGTTGTAATTCCTCTCCGCGCGCACGTATGTTTACGGCGGCAAAAGTAAGTATATAATATCATAAATACATGGACGGTACCCGGGTAAAAGGAAATAAGTTCAAAAACACTTGAGATTTTGGGAAACTAAAAAAACTGTCTCCAATGTTCATAAGTTAGTTCATAATTATCAAAATAATCGATATTTCTTGTTCAAACATAGGTTTTCTTGAAACTTAAGTCCAAAAAGTGACTTATTTCTTTTGGACAGTATTTAATGTGACTTAATCGCTATTACACATGACTAATTTATTCCTTTGAGTTTGATACATTTTTTTGACTAACAGTCTACACACTTTTACTCAATATATATATTATTAATATCATTAGTATTGCATTATATGAATATGTAATGATATGAGCTTATGTGTTAAAACTTAAATGTAATTTGTTGGGTTATTCCTATATTTGTGCAATGTCTGATGACTTATTCCCCTTTTCTCATAGACTTTGAATTATGAAAAAAATTAACCTAAAATGTTATTGGTTTTTTAATGTCTATTTATGTGGATTATAACACAACCTACAGCAGGGGTCTTGAACCTTTTTATGCAGCGAGCCACTCTTTATTCTCTTAAAATCTCGCGGGCCGGATTCCTAGTAAAAACATGTATTTTGTACAAAAAAAATTTGATAGTGTCAACATTAAAGCATAAATGATATCTTATAGTCGTTCTAATAAAGATATTTTATGCTATACTTAAAACGTGATCGTGGGCCGCAAATAATGACAAGCCGGGCCGCGGGTTGAAGGCCCCTGACCTACAGGCTACAAGAATGTAGGTACATACAATAAATAAAAATCGTAAAATTGGACTTAGGTATTTCCTGATTTTAATTTTTACCCGGACACCGTCCATAATATATTATAATCATCTGTACTGCGGATCGACGTTGGCGGTGGCTTCGTCCATTACGAGAATCTTATTGTTTTGCACAATAGCTCTGGCCAGACATATCAACTGTCTCTGACCAACGCTGAAATTCGAACCGCCTACGGACATTTTCGAGTCCAAGCCATTGGGTAGGTCTTCGATCACTATTTTCAGTTCCACCTGAAATAGAGATCTGATGAATTACGCTCGACAATAAACAATACATTTACCGTAATACCTATACGTATAATGGCGTAAATTGGAGGAGAAGGGGCAGGCATTTTTTTAACAGGATGTTCAAAAATATGGCTATACCTTATATTATATAGGTGATAACTAATAACTTTTGGTTAGAAATTTTCTGTCATTTACGAGCAATTATTTTTGTTTGTGAGCGATTGATGTTCGATCGAAAGTTTTCGAGGAATTTATATGTATCCATTTTTAGCCTGCATCCTGTATAAGTTGTTGCTTAAAAAAATTTCCCACTCGCTACCCTAGCAATTAAATATTTCCACTCTTCCATTTTTATATTGTATATTTAATTATTATACCGTAAATACCTTTATTGGATTTTGCTATACAATTTTTTACAGAAACATTATAGATAGTTTCAATACTTAAATGCATATAGGTACTTGTAATTCATACAAAATTAGATACAAACAGAAGAGAAGAATAAAATATCAACCCCCTCCTTTAATCCCTCCAGATTACGTCCATATATATATATAATATTGTCAACCGAGAAAACTTTGGACATAATATTTTATTAATATCGAACAATATAACGAGCGTATCACTAGCTTACTTCGTTTAAGGCATTCCAAAGAACGAAATCGGGGTACCGATTGAACGGATCTAGATTCGTTCGGATCGTCCCCGAGAATAAAACTGGTTCTTGAGGAATGATAGAGATCTTGGACCGTAACTCGTGCAATCCGAGTTTGTGTATTTCGATATGGTCGATTAAGATGTTGCCTTCGTTAAAATTCAATCTAAACAACGCTCCGATTAAAGACGATTTTCCTGCACCAGTTCTGCCGACAATACCTATCTACATAATATATTATATGTGTTAGGCACAAAATGAAAAAAAAATCGTTATGACAAAACGACGTTCGGACATTCTATAACTATATGATGTGTATACTTTTTGCATTGGTTCGATGTTTAGATTGAGGTTGTTTAAAACATATGGTGTATTCGGTCCGTATTTAAGGAATAAGTTTTTGAACGTAATCTGCCCGTTCGATGGCCATACACCATGTGGTTTTTTATCTGGAAAAAGAATATTTGTAAAAAAAGTTTTAATTTTTTTCTTCGTTTTTATCGTCGTCTACATCGTTATTCGCGTTCAGTAAAACACAATGACCGCGGTTACCTGCAGCCGACGTAAACGCAGCTTCCTTCGGGATATTGATGTATTCCAGTACCCTTTCCACTGAGACCGTTTGGTTTTCTAATTCAGCCGATTGGGTCATGAAAAACTGAAACATACCGGCTAATGTCAACGCTTGGGTAATGGTTAGGCCAACGTTCGCTTCGATCGTATCTGGAATAAGTTAACGGTTACTGCGACAGTGTTCAGCTTCCAATTCATTTCAACTATTCATAATTTCAAACTTGCAATAGCTTACCTTCAGGGTCCACCATTACAAAACTAAATGTTACCGCACTTATGTAGACAAAGCAAACGAAATCCAGCCACAGACCGTAAGCTCTGTTCGAGAAAATTAACATATACCAAGCAGAACTATGTAGATCCTATAAAAATGAATAATTAACATAACACTTCCGCAGATTAATAACGTAGAACTGTAAAAGTCGTTTCTACTAACTTGATGGTTGTCGAATTCTTCGATCAACAATTTTTCCGCTTTATATGCTCTAACCGTTGTTAAGCCCTGAAGAGTTATAGTGAAATGTGCAAGTACTGGACTGCGTGCTATGTATTGATTTAAACATTAAATGTATGAAAAAAATCTACACTATGGCATTTCAATTTTACATTAAAATGTATATATAATGTATTAATGTATAATATATGATATATGATATTATACACATATATTATTCACGCTTAAGAATCGTTAAGTATAGGTGGTACTCACTGATTCCTTCCAACCGTTTGATACTTCGAATTGACGGAAGATAAAAAGCTTTTATTTTGTAAAAGATAACTGCTAAGATAGAAGTGGGTATTAATAGATATGTGTTAACGATTCCAACAACGACTACGATCCCCATGATGGTCAATCCAAACTAGTTTTAACAATCCATAATAAACACGCATCAATCAAAATATTGTGTTTTTATAAAAAAAATTGTCAGTATGTATTAAATATTAATCATAAAATGTTATTACATGTATGGAATTCATCAAGGCTACTGGTAACACCTCGTCAATAGCTCCCATGTCCTTTGAAAAACGGTCAAGAATTTGACCTACGCAAAACGAGAAATGCTATAGAGATCTATATTGTTATAACTTTATAAGACACGGACGTACACATTGCAAAGTACAGTCGAACTTTTATTAAAAAAAAACTATACAAGGATCTTTCTTTATAAAACTATGCAATTTCGAAAAAGAAACGATTCTTTTTCTATTTTAAGCTTCGGTAGCTATGGCCATTAGCTGAGGTTTGTATGGGGGGGGGTACTTTTTGTGTGTGAAACTCGTGTTTTTGGAACAGAATGTTGTGGGTGAAGGGGTAGTGGTGGCTTCTTCTTTCCAGACGGTGTGGCCGCCCGGAAAGCGAGGCCGCCGCCCGCGCCGGTCGGATTTGAACCGGCGACCATACGATTAAGCACAACCATCTTATCCACTCGGCCATGCTACCCCGACAGAAACGTTTTCATTTAACGAATTAATTTCCAAATTATTATTTTATAGTTAAATAATAATATTTTTCTTTCAAAAATATAGCAAAACAAAGTTTCGGGAACAACAAACTCTTTCTACTCTATAACAGTCGTGGATTTTAGGCTTTAGTATACCGAATATGTACCAAATGATATTTTTAATTCTTTAAACAACTGCGAACATTTATATAGTTCTTTGATAAAAATGAATAAAAAAAATCTATAAGGAACGTAATTATTATGTAAACTGTAAGGATATAATATGTATGCATACATTTTACTATATACCAACTTGTATACTACATACTATTATTTATTTGTAGTTACTACTTGGGCTCGGATTTAAATGACCATCAAAACATGATGTCAAACAAAATGCTTAAAAAGATAGTCAAAAATACATTTTACCGCAAAAAAGCCGTTGGAAAATGATCTATACATTTTTTTTATTAAAAGTATTGGTTTTTAGGTGCCTATTTAATTTATATTAACACATTGTTTTCAAAGAACTTTCAAGTGTACTTTAAATCGTTAATAGTCAAACAGAGGTTCGACTGTATACAATACAGCCACGTCGCGATATTCTTACCGGACGAGTTGGTGTTGAAAAACAACATCGTTGCTCTCGTAATGGCGGTCAACATTTTTTTGTGCAAGTTCATCGAGGCGGTCATGCATACGGATACGAACACGGCGGACCTGACGATGGTAGCCATCACTATGATCGAAGTGATGACGATGAAAATAATTATGCAACTCTCCCGAGGCACTGAGAGCCACGTGGTTATACAATCGTCGTTCACAATTTCTGTGGTGGAACGGAAACAGCTTTCTTCATAATTCACCCTGCACAACACAGAGCCGGTATTTATGTATATTGCAAATGTCCCAACGTCTAATGAACATTCATAACGACCATAGCGCGCGCAGTAGAAGATAATATAAAATATAGATAGGTACCAATAGGTTAGCCACATATCTCCGCCGGACATGGACACTTGAGTGACAACACATATGAGAGCGAAAAACAATAACTTGCATTTCCGTCCGCCGGCCAACAGGTAAGGGATGATCGACGAGGTACGCGCAATGTTTCGCTCGGGACGAGCTTCAGCCGACGGGCTTTTATAATAAGTAGCGTTCGCGACTTGATGTTCGCCACGTATCGTCCACGTATCGTCCTCGGCGGTCGCGGACCGATTGGTACCGGACTTTTGAATCGCCTCCGAGATTGTTCCTGCTGACTTTGCCGACTTTGCAAAGTCGAAGCCGGACGCTTGGATATCTTCGTACGTACCTTCCATCAACACTTTTGCCTGTAGAACAACAGATAACTGTATGTTGTACATACTCACTTGATTTGACCACTGTACATTCGATTCGAATAAGGTATCGTATCATCAAAGGTAGGTACACTATACGTTCAGTGGCGTGCCAAGGCGGCAGTTTCGATGGGATGGGTTGATGATTATTGATTAATAATATATCTGAATGCGTGGTTACCCTAAGGCCTAGGAGATCCGTGAACAGGTTCCAAATTCTTTATTCAAATAACAGGAAAACAATATTTTTCAAATAATTATTTATATTAAAATAATAACCATAATCAATAGTTTTTTAAGGGGGCCCGTGGCTATACTTTATATCTTAAAGATGTCAATAATTCAAAAAACTTCAAGATGGTCTTAATATAACTTAATGAATCGTGGGTATAAAGCCAAAAACATCTTAAGAAGGCTTCAGGGATCAGTAGGTCCTACAAATTGTTTACAGCTCTTAAACGTAAATAGAAGTTAATGTTTTTTAAAGTTTATTTGGATAAGTTATAGTTGTAATATTAAGTTGTTTCAAAAATTACAACTGTGAAGGTATATAGGTATATCCCTAAACACGACACCTGGTCACGCCACTGCAGACTACTCGTTATTATAATATATCGTCTAGGTTTACGTTTTCCATGAGAATGATCCGATCGACGTCCATTAAGTATTGTAGCTGGTGTGTGACAAGAACACAAGTTTTTTCTTTCAGGAAACCTGTCAAACATACAAACAAAACGTCAATCGGTATCAACTTTTAAATTGTCTAATACCATTTACAACGCGGGTACCTCTGATGCACTTTTCAAACAAATGTCTGCTAACGTGTGCATCGACAGCCGACAGCGGGTCGTCCAACAGATAAATATCTGCTTCCTTGTACACAGCCCTGAAATCAAACTTTTCCAAATGAATGTCTTTCGTTATATTACACCGACGCGTGTCACTGATGATACGAACCTCGCTAAATTTATCCTCGCTCTTTGTCCCCCACTGAGAGAAGAACCTCTTTCACCGACATCGGTCCTATCGCCTTGCGGCAGCCGCCGTAAATCTGCTTCCAGTTTGCATACTTTTATAACCTGATCAAATTAGAAAATTATTATACACACGTTCTATATGCATATACTTGTGGGAAATGTATCGTGTATGAAATGTATTTGTCTCGTTTACGTGATAATAACGTTCTTCGTCCATCGGTGAACCGAATAGTATATTTCGTCGAACGGTACCGGCGAACAACCATGGTTCTTGGGATGCATAAGAAACAACACCGCTCGCCGAGACGCTACCGTCGGAAAGCGGCAACTCTCGTAAAATCGCTTGCAATAATGAACTCTGCAGTGAAAAATATTCGTATAAATCCCGTACTTGTTCAATAACTAACACAGGATGTCCATTATCCTTGATTATTTTACATACCTTTCCGGCTCCTATGGAACCAACAACTGCAACCAGTCGTCCAGTTTCTATGGTAAGATTAACGTCCTCTAGACAGTTATCGGTTTGCGCGTCTGACCACTTAGCTGTAACATTGGAAACAACTATTCCAAAATGGTTTGATGGTTGTGCATTGTTGTGATAATTTATGTTATTGAATGAACCATCGTTTTTATTGACTGAATTGCTGTCGGTTGTTGAAGTATTTTCCATTAGACCATTCTTTTCTTCGTATAGCAAAAATTGCTTAGAACAAATGCATTCAATTTATAATTAGAATATTTATATATATTTTTTTATAGCTTCCATTTTTGAAAATATGTAATTGTTCAACAATAACTACAACTACAACGATTAGAAGATGAAAATACAAAAAAAATATCCATAGCATTATAGAAACGAACTGTACAGGCGCAGTGAATAGAGTTTAAGATAATATGGGAAATAAAGAGATGGAAAGAAGATTTTAGGAGTATCGTAAACGACGAAAAGTTAACATGCAGTTTGTGCACAGAGCGTAGGCGTGTCTACGGGGGCGGCAGGGTGGGCACCGGCCTCCCCAGTGACTTAATTCTTGGCCTCTTGGCTAAAAATCTACCGTGGTTTAAACTATAAATTTTAAACAGCTACCAGTTTGTCTGATATTTTAAAATATTCATTATCAATATATTAAACATTATACCACAGATAACATAAAATCTGTGATTATATTCTCTGATTGGCTTTTAACATACCATGGTTAATAAAGGTAGGTGATCGATAAGAAATTTGATTAATGTCAATGAGTTTTCGTCACGACCACGATTGTAACACGTAGATAACGTTAACAACCGTGGACCGTGGTTTTTGTGAAGAATGCCGGTTAGTTTTGTTAATAAGTAGCACATTATATAGTTGATCGGCCTTATGTATTAGTTATAACTTATAAGTGTTGTAATAGCACAGGAAACAAATTTTAAGGTCAAGATAATCTGTAATCTTGCTGGTTGAAAAATTCCAGGTGCTAAGTAATTGCAGCACAACAAAAAATAAGTCACGAATATAGATCGCTGTGGTAAGTAAAAAATTTAAATTATATAAATGGCCTCCCCAGCCATGGAGGTCTGGACACGCCTATGGCACGGAGTAAAAAAAAAATCACAACCGCACACTTAAACGGACTGCATGCGAGTGTATCATTAATATCATTATTACTAATCTGTCTATAATCCATATGGTGTTCAGCCGTTCAGGTGTCACATTGTAATTATGATCAATTAAATTCTATAACAATTTTCAAAGCCCCGATATATTTTTTAAATTATTTATACCTGAAGACGTTTAATAGTTACAAGCATTTCAGCTAAATTTGCGATACTTAGCGGGAAAATAGTCGTCATTGTCACTCGCAATTGATTGAAGTATGCTACGGTGATGAAAACCTAAAGATATTTACTAATTTATAAATAATATATACCAATGATATTTCAAGATTGGTTGTTTTACTTTTCGAACGGTTATACTATTTCCAAGTAAAACATATAGTAATATACTAAAAAATACTGCAACCCTCGCGTGACATGCCGTAAAAGATAAAATGATCATCCTGTTGTACAACGATTTTCGTATCTCTTTGATTTCCAAGCTATAGTAATAATATTAATATTTATTTGTTGACATTCGTTATTGCGTCATCAATCATCATGATAAAAAAATGTATCGGCTCTTACTCTCTGGCGAACTGTACTAAGTACGCGAACGGGTTTTCCCAAGTGTACATTTTGATGACTTGTATACCTGATATTATTTCGTCCATAAAACGGACCCTCTCGTCAGTCCTTTTGGCCGTCTTCAACCGATATTCAGAGGTTTTCTTCCCCAACCAACCTGTGAAAATCGAATATTTTAATTTCAATGTATAATCTCAACGAACATTTTATTAATCCATTCGATAAATTTTACAAAACCTTGGAGCGGAACGAACGCAATCAATATTGAAGTTCCTAATAATGACGATGGGCCAATTTCTTGCCATAAGAAGTATGTTACAACAATTATGTGCACGGGACTTATCCATAAATAGTGAAAAGAAAACATTCCTGTGTCAAACTTATTCACGTCGTTTGATGATAAATTTGTTATTTGACCAACTGTGGTTTCACCAAGCGCCGTTCTACTCAGCCGCAACGCCTAAATAGGTGAGAACAATTTGTTATAAGTTAAAACATAAACTTAAAAATGTGATAAAATTGTAATTAAATACACCAAAATTAAATATTTTAAAACCAAATATGCATAATTCATATTATTAAAAAATATTGTATATAATCGTTTTTATTATAAATCAATAGTGATCAAATCTGATTCAAGAATGTTTTCGATCTCTTCATTTTTAGAGTAAATGTAAATAATTTAATGTAGTAGGAACGATTAGATATTTTAAGTTCTAGTCTTCAGTAGTTTTCGGAAATCGTCGGAGACTTGTATTTCAAACTACATTTATAATCCCTATTTGCTCACACTATTTGAATTTCAAGCCCACCGTAATAATAAATAACATATCAATAAAAACCAATTAAAACCATAATATAAAATCGTAATCATAAGATCCGCCGATTAAAAGCCATAATATACAATAAATAAACTTCAGGAAATTATGAAAATAAAAAATGAAATTTAAATTTAAATTATCCATGCATCAATCAATACTTTTTTTAGACGATAACAGTGATTGCATTATTTATGTATAATATTATTAATATAATAATATCTGACTATATGAGTCACTCTTGTTGGCATGCACTAGTGCGAAGCTTAATACGGCATCACACGCTTGGTATGTAACAAACTGATAACAATTATATAATTAAAAATTGAAATGTATAAATTATCTACTTAATTGATCAACTGTTATTAATAAGTTATAATTCGCAAAAAACCTATATCTTAGGTACACGCATAAGCTCGCATAAATTATTGGTTATGTATAGGTTAGGTTATATTTCACCACATTATGGTATTTTTCCTTAAACAGTAATACATACAATGTTAACAATGTATTTTTTATTTAATATTTAAATATACCTTTCTGTATATCATCGAACAACAAGCAACTCGCATTTTCATTCCAAAATGTATCATTTCTGCCTGTATCGAATGATACAAAACCATTGAACCTAAAATGGTCACCACTAGGCCACATGCGTAAATTAATGCATTCCTTAAGTCGGCTTTGTTCGACTCGTCTGAATTAAAACACTCCAATAGTCCACCAATCAATAGGGGTTGAAAACTCCTATACATATCGCAAGTATTATACATTTATACGTAGCTGTTAATTATTTGGTATCAATAAAATACGGCAATACTGTTATAGACAAATTGAACTCTTACTTCAGAACAATTTCTCCGATTGAAAGTACAAGTCCATGTAACATAATTTTAGTTCCAAACATTTTAATTAAAGCATTCAACAAACTAGGTATTCTACTTGTTTTGTGTGTTTTTTTCATTTCTAGTCTCCATTCGCTGAAAAATATAAAAAAAAAAAACATTAGTGAATAAAAACATGTTGTTTATTGGTCTTAAATATGTTCACTTTTCTATATCGTTTCCTAACAATGATGATGTATGATCGCTCAAAGTCGAGTATAAATCATTTGTTTCCAAGTCTCTCGTTTGTCCTTTTTTCAATAAGTTTAACATCCAACTGAATAAAATAAAAAAAAAATTATTAAATGTATTTGTTTATATTGACATTTTTCATCCATCATATAAGTAATATTTTAAGTTCCGAAGTATTAAATGATTTTTTGGAAATTATCACGAAAAGTATATATAAAAAAACTAGTGAGATATAGGGATGGGTTAATGCTATTACTGAGTATTGGTTTTTTAAACTTGAAACCAATGTACCATTGCTCTCAAAAAAACGATTCTGAGTGAAAGAGCTAGGTTGGGTGTATCTTTAGTTTATATTTCTAATTGTTGATACACGTACAACTCTTTAGATCCAAATTTTTTAATGAGGTAAGTTTGACTTTTAATCGAAAATGTCAAGTGTTTATGTCATAAACAGCACACATTTCATTAAATATTTCGGAAAAATTTAAAATCATATAAAATTATAGTATAAATATTGCGTATATATAATCGAACCTCTACTGAAATGATGTATAAAAAATTACTATAGGTGGTGCCAAGTTCGAAATTAGATCTCGGTTCATTTTACTTCCTTTTTTTCTTAATTATTCGAAAAACTGCTGAGAAATTAAAAAAAAAAACATTCCTAAAATGCATACCAACTAAATAATTTTTCCTATTAAAACCACCCTTTATTGAGATAATCGAAACAATCATCCTTCTGGTCGAAATGGTGTACACCGACAAAAAAAATACACGTCATGGTAAAATCAATACATTCCTCGTTTTACTCAGAATCTAAAATAACTATATGAACTATATATAGTAAGTTTTTGTACTAATATTTAACGGATATTTTCATTTAATTCGGAGATCGACAAAATATAATAGTTTGTGAATTGAGTACATGTGTTGGATTACTTGTGAGTTATGACCAGTGAACATTAAAATAGTTTAGTAGCTACTATATATATAGCTAGTTGGCAAATCAAAAATTTACTTTTGTACAATTAATACATTATAGCTTATGCATTGAATTTAAAACACAAAATATAAAATATAAAACATAAAACTAATCTTTTAAACTCAACATCGACAACATTTAATTGGATTACTCAAATCCGTTTTATTTTCTTTGACCTCTGCGTTTGTTAAGCTTAAACATTGACCACACAGCAAAATTATTATATATAGTTTATTATAATATTGTAATATGATCATTAATCACTGTTAAAATAATTTAATTTGACATAATTATAAATATATTATATAAACTATAAAAAAATATGAGTCATACCTGAATGTAACGATTTCATATATATTTGCGTTGACTCTGGGATTCTGAGATGGTTTTACTTTAAAGTTATCGTCGAGTTCCATTTTTACCTAAAATACAAAGACTTAGTGTTGTGCTTATACATTATATATTTTTTGATCACATTCGAAACAAAACAATTTATTTTTTTATTATGATTTGCATTAAGTAATACTTTTTTTGTGCGCATTAATTTTTTTTTACTTTACAGTTATATATAATACCTAACTTAATTTATATTTTATAGGTACTTGAATACTTCTTATTCTCTAAAAAATTTACTTTAAGTTAATGAAAGGTAAAAGTTAATAATATCAAATAATGAACTCGATAAGTATAACTTAATTATTGTTAACTTCACGTTATAACTTTTAACTCAATCAACTCGTTAATGCAATAGCAATAGCATATAGCCTCGCAATAGATGTAAAATTTAAATACTATTAAACGTATAGCTATACATACGATTTTCACATGGATGGTTTCTTGGAAGTTGCAGTTACCGCATAAGTTAACTAAATGTATACAATATACAATTATAAAACAACACAATTGAAATTAAATTGAAGCATTATTTAAAAAAAAAAAAAACACAGTAGACACAATTTACAGAAAAAAAAAGGAAAATATATATAAAAAACTAAGTCAACAGAAGTAAATAATGCACTAAATATATGCAATGTGGCTAATGATATAGTGATATCTATAATCAAAAAAAAAAAAAATCAAAAAACCAGTAAATAAACGGACTAGGGAATACGAAGAGCAGAGCATTTTTAGTTAAAACATAGAGCATAATATTATATTATAATATAATATGATGGAACCACGAATTCAATTTGCTGTTTGGTAGCAACCATAATTAATAATAATTAATCTCTATTTTTATAATCGAAACATATCAATTAATCACTACAGTATATAAGTCTTTAAAAAATTATACGTCTCGTAATTCTTATGATTATCAAATAACAATAATTGTTTCTAAAATAAATTATATAATATATATATAAACTCATTGAGGACGAGGAAAGCAGACGATAAATAGTTGAGAGAAGGCAAGGGTAAAGAAGAAGAGAGTAAAATATTATCTAGTTTAAGTAGTACATAAACCGTGCACCGAACGTCAAATAATAATGATAGGTCAATTTTATTTAACTGACATTTCTTATTATACTCGTAACAATTCATTGACTGTTTCGAATTTTTGAAGACTATTAAAATTATTAATGAGTCTTATTCGATTGAATACATTGCAAAATATAAAATCCGTTTTGTTTACACATGAAATAATTATAATATTTATGCTGGATACCGTTTGGTTTCGTAACCTTTACATTACGAAATACGAGATCAAGTACCCGGAGACGTGTTATGGCCGTATAATTGTATAAAGGAAACATTTTATGTCACACGTACCGATTATACTTATAATTCGCCAAATGTTGTACGCAACCACGCAGGTATACCTTGTTGTAAATTATTTTTATTGTTATATTTCATTTCCGAACGCGACATTTACATAACAAAACGAACCGTATGCAGTCGATTGTCTCACGACTTTAGTCTTTTACCGATTGTTGAATGCCTCTGAAGAAACAAAGCCTAGTATTGGTTTCCTAAACCACCACATTAAGAAAAAGACCACTCAACATTTACAAAAAGCCCCTTGTTTTATTTCCGTATATAGTAACCAACTATATGCAGTTAACCAGTGATGTTGAAATTTAAGTTTTCTTGCTTTATTAAGTTCTAGATTAGGAAACGAGTCAGAAACAATTAATGGAATCTATGAGTTTGTGAGAACCTAAAAAATGGAGAATAATAAAATTCACAATACACAATTTAACATCGTCTAAAATCTAAATTGTAATAGTTGTAATAACTTACTATATGTTTTTCATAATCAGTTGGTAACCATCCACTTTTACAAACATACCAACATATCATGAATTCGAGATATAACAATGTTTGAAGGCGGTATAGGAACCTGATATACCTAGGTCCGACGAAAGAGGGAGGAGACTGGGCTGTAGCCCTGGAGTCCGGCCAAAGCAACCAGGATTTATATTTTACCTAGTTTTTACTTTAAATTTTAATATTAGAACTATTTATAGTTTACAATCATAATTTTACTTTGAAAATATTAAAACGTGTCCAAAAATACAAAAATGGATTAAAAATAGTATTTATAATGGTCATAAATCATAGAACAATAACAGTTTATTATTGTAATAATAATAATACTTTCTTCTCTCGATCTCCTAGCACACTAGAAAAACAAAAGCTAGAAAGCATTTGTCTTAGTATATGTATTGTTCTTTGGTTATTTTGCACATTGCCAGTGACTGTAGTTGAAGCAGAACAGCTATTTAGTACACTAGCGAGACTGCGAGAGTGATGAACTTTTTCGGATTAACCATGGCTCAAGATCGAATTATCGATTATCAAGCTATATAGGTATCTTCTGGAAATGTCTTTTCTAATCAAATATTGGGTCAAGTTGATCGTGCTACAAAGCTTTACAAATGAAAAATTTTACTTTGGATAAAGCTACAAGTCTGATTCGGAGATTAAAAAATTCACTATTAATTGGCTATTTTATCTATAAAAAATTAAGTTGCTGGTAAAATTGATTTCGAAGATGTCATCGATGAATTTCCAATCAAATCTAGAAAAGTCTAATATTATGAAATTAAAAAATTTTGCTTGTTGTTTGCACAATGCTCTTTCATACTTGAATACTCCTATAATTTCTTTTTTATCAATAAAACTCGTATTGGAAAGAAACTCAAAGGGGCGTGCTATCACCACGAACCGGTACCCAGCGGATATCCGTAGACCGTAAGCGATAGCAGCACGTACGCGCTTCGGCGTATACAATAGTACTGTTCCTGCTCTCGTTCACGGCCGTGCGCAGCATTTCATAATGATAATTTCATAATCTAAATATCGTTTACACAGAAACAGCTTGAGATTTATTGACTAGTTCAATAATCTGTTTATGAATTAAATTATGAAAGATAATTCGTTTAGAATACACGGTAACTAATGTACATGGCGTTTTTTGCTGAATGTTGCGCAAAAGTATTTTAAACTGTCCGTCAACTTTTGCTCGACATCTTAAAAGAGCCCGATAATTACAGGTTCTCCGGGAGTCACTGTGACCAGGGTACCGCGCGGTCGACCGGGCGCGCGATTCGCACCACCGCTGGAGAAGACTGACGACGGGCCGGGACGACGCGAGACGGTGGCCGCCGAAGCCGCGCGCGCGCCGCCCCACCTGTGGGCAAATATGCGCGTCGCCGGAAGAATGTACGTGCGCGTGTGTGAGCGCGACCGTTCGCGTGCGTGCGTGTGTATCTTCGCAGCATCCGGGCCGTGTTGAGTACGCGCTACGACGGCACAAACGACGAAACGCACAAGTTGACGGTCGCGCGACCACGACGATAACGTCGAGACGCAACCCCCTCCCCCCTAAAGGTGTTCTTCGACGTCAATCGCATCCGCCATCGAGTCGACGTCCGTGTACCGCCGTGTCGCCGCCGCTCGGGTGCCTACCGGGGCTGGTTCATCTTATACCCTTTATCTTCTCGCCCCGCGGACCGTGCGCGCCGCCGGTCGGTCCGATCCGCGATTCGAGGCGCGAGCAGCAGCAGCAGCAGCGGTACGTCTCGGCGTGCGCGCGTACGCCACACGATGACCGCGGTCGCTGCCCGTTAAAGTCTCTCGGTTGACTCGCCGCGGCCCCGTCGACCACCGTCCGCCGCCGCCGCGCCGAAACATGATCACTCGACCCGTCGTCCCATGGCCCAGTATGAGTTCCTGCCGCTGTGCGACGTGCTCTTCAACATCATCTCGTTGGCCGCGTACTTCTGCGACATCGTGTTCGACGTGGTCATGGGCTACGCGCTCTACTCGTACGGCCGCTACGTGCCGTTCGGTCTCACCATGCTGTTCGTAGGCGCGTCCGCCACCGTCGAGCAGACCATGTCGCTGCGCTGGTACCTGGCCGCGCGCACCGTCGGCGACAAGTCCACGCTGTCCGACCGGCTGAAGCGCTCCGCCGTGCAAGGGCTGCACTTCGTCCAGCTCGGCGTCCTGTGGAGGTAACGGTTACACGCGCGAACACCCGCCAAACGTCCCCGCTAATCCGTACCGTTGCACTTAGGTACTTCAAACTCTTCCTGCCCGTCGACCTCAGGTACGTCAAGTTCGAGGTGCGTGACCTGTGCATGCTGCGCTTGTTGCACGCTTTCTGCGAGTCCATGCCCCTGCTACTGCTGCAGTCCTACTTGCTGTGGACGGACGAAGGTGTCTGGAAGCACTTGCGAGACCTGAACAAAGTAGCCATCACCTTGTCCACCGTCAGCGTGTGCTGGGCCCTCGCCTCTTTCGGCAAGAACGTGCGCATGCAAAACGTCCACAGACTAGTCCTCACTTGGCTCGGTGTCATATTTCAGGTATGAACGCCTCTCGTATCTTTTACTGCCAACTGTGGGTGAATACAGCTTGGTCTTTTAAACATGTATAGTCAATATTTAAAAGATGTATACGGTACAACCGTTTGTAGTTTTGGTACAATGATTGGTTATCTTTTGAGTTTCAAAAGACTTCGGTCGCTTCATTTGGTTCTACGAATCCCTAAACATTTTTCATTTCTCAATGAACAATAACAATTCTTTCCAACTCTACAATCACTAGAATATTATTTGAAAATTCTTCGTTATGAAATTTTAAGTTACTGTTAATACGCTATTTACTGTACAGTTTAAATCTACATTAACTCATTTTGATATTTATTGAACACAAATATGTATGAATCAAAATTGTAACCAACAAATAAGTGATAAAACAGTAATTGGGTATCAGAACACAAAAACTTACACATTTTCCCTATTCATTTAAAAAATTAATGTATCTGATTACTAATATTCCTGTTTTCAATGTTATCATGTTAATGATAAATTATAATAATAAAAATATTTCATTAGAAAGTTAGTTGTCAAGTGCATAAATTAATATTTAATTTAATAGTTACTTTTTATTTTTCAGTTTCTGTGGCGTTTGGGCACTGTTGGAGCCAGGGTTATTTCATTGACTGCCTACGCAGCTATGTACAAATATTGGGTACTTTTAGTACTTGGCTTGCACTGGTTATCGATGCTACTATGGTTACATTCGCCCAAGAATGTGTTTCACGGAGAACGAATGTCTCCTAAACGTAAGGCGTTCTTGTTTGCTCTTCTAGCATTTGTGTTCACATTTGAGTATGTGAACCTGTTGGAGAATAACCATAGAGAAAAAATGGTGAGTATTTCATGGTAGTGAATATACACATTTAGGGAAAAAGTATTGAAGTGTTAAAATAATCAAATAATCATTTAGTGTATGATATTTGTTTCATACCTATCTCGTTTTATAATCTTTGCCCTCCTATTTAAATTTTTAATAATATAATATAATATTAATTTCTTTTTCTGCTTTCATAAGTATTAGTTTTATTATGTTTATTTTATAAATGTATTGTGAAGGGTTATTCTATTGAAGTGTTGGAAAAATTAACTTACATTTATTTTAACAATTATTTTGATTATTTATTTCATCATAAATCTAATACTTATCAAATATATATATTATCATTACTTAAGAACATATCTTAAGAATTAATATCATTAAAATACTAAATCTGTCCAAACAATAACTTAACTAATTAATAGTTACTAAAAAAACATTTTTCTCCCAACCATGTAAAAACCCACTGTTAGTTGTTATTTATTAACTTGATTATTATATATATATTTTTCAGTTAATGTTTTATGTAGTGATGGCATTAGAGAACGCTCTCCTTATGTTTGTGTGGAGCTTGGGTAGTGGTGATGCGATCAAACCATTTGTTGTACTTGGACTGTTTTGTTGCGGTCTTGTGTTCATGGCAATTTACTATCAATTTTTCCATGTAAGAAGATTGAAATATGAATCCGGTGGTAGATTAAGTACGACAAACAGTAACAATTCAACAGCCAAGTTAGCGTTGGAAGCCAAATATAAAGATCAACTAAATGTACCTAATGGCAAAGTATGTAAACAATCAATCACAGATTTTATGACACAACACTAACTGGATATTTTTTAGGCTGACCTTATTAGGAGGCATAGCTTCAGCAGTGTATATGAGAACATACCACCAGGAGGTTACCACAATCAAGCTATTGCTAGTGAGCCACCACCAAATTTGCAAAGAAACCAGAGGTATTACAGTGCGTTGCCTGCTAGCGTACATAACGGTATACCTGGTGTATTCAATTGCCGTTTCACTAATCCTTATGTGGCAGCAATGCAAAAGCGCAAAAAGAAAAAGCCTACCACATTTGTACCCCCACCATCTGGTACAAGTGGCAGAGACAGTGTTGCATTTTGGTGTAAACCGCCTCCGTCGAACCATAGCCTACAAGGTTCCAGTGAAAATGAGAGTGTTGGTTCTCATGTTGATATCCGACAGAAGTTGCAGGAAAAGAGACAAAATCAATTGGCCGAACTCAGAGCAATTGAGGAGGAGATTAGACAGGGCAAACTAAAGGAACCGACTGAGAATGGAGAAGTACTCTTATCTCCTCAAGGATACCTGCAACAACAGAATTGGATAGCTCCACCTTATAGGTAAAATGTTATACCTCTCAATATTAACAAATTATTAACAAGCTTATTAAATACATTTTTAAATATTAACTTTATGTCATCTTTTTAGCCCTCAAGATAACAATGCTCAAACAAACGACCAAGTGCTCACATTAATGTACAAGTCTTACAAATCACCATCAGATTTAGACTCTCAAATATCACTACCACGTTCATACACACTACCCAGAGAATTTAAATTCTATAGAAAAGTAAGGCCTAGAAAAACGGTTCGGTCTGACCATGTTGTTGCGTCTACTAACTCCAGTGATGGAGATGTAGACTCAGGTGATGATGAATCTGACACGTCACAGCCTAAATTATCACCACGGCCCTTACGACTGCCTGATCGTAATGCTCTTACCATTCGACATGAAACCAAACTATAAGTCTTCTGAATAAAAAATTAGGTGAATTATTGTTTTTATCTTTTATATTATTATACTAAAACATATATTTTATAAAATATTTGTATATACTGTTTTATAATATGTTTTTTTTATTATTATTATAATAAGTATTATTACTATTATTTTTTTTATTATTATAACTTGCATTTTAAATACTGATAATAATTTATTAGTTAAAATGTATAAAATATAAATCACAAACTATTAAAATACAAAACGAAATTAAAATGAAGTACATCATTTCAAATAATTTAATTGAGCCTAAATTATACATGTTTCTTAAAAAAAAAAAATACAAATAATAAGATTATGTTACGAAGAAATCAACTATCTATTTAATCACACATATCCCTCTCTTCGGTTTCTTCTTCTTCTATGTACTCTTCGTCCACTGATGCTTCCTGTAATATCAAATGGTTAGGTTAAATGTAATTGTTTATGACCAATTTAATGTCAAACTTGTAAGATTGTTTACAAACTATACCTGATACTGTTGATATTCGGATATCAAATCATTCATGTTGGATTCAGCTTCAGTGAATTCCATTTCATCCATACCTTCTCCTGTGTACCAATGTAAGAAAGCCTTCCTTCTGAACATGGCAGAAAACTGTTCAGATATGCGTTTGAACAGCTCTTGGATGGCTGTGGTGTTTCCGATAAACGTAGAACTCATCTTAAGTCCGCATGGCGGTATGTCACAAACTGCAGTTTTCACATTATTTGGGATCCAATCGACAAAGTAGCTGGAGTTTTTGTTTTGTACATTCAACATCTGTTCGTCCACTTCTTTCATGGACATACGGCCACTGTTAATTTTAAAAATAAATTATTAAAAAGATAAATTCATAATGTTTTAACTGTAAACGCCTACATATTAATACAGACAGAGATTGTGTTGAATTTTTGGAGGATTCAAATCTTCTCATTATTGTAAAGTAAGTCGATTGACATTCATTGCAAATATTAAAATACCTAGATAGCTGTGTTCCCTACATTATCGTACTGTAATATTATATTGAATTAACAATTATAAATAAACCATTTTTAAGATTGGTAAACTTCCAATAACCTGTACAATGTACACATAGCACATCATAATATAATCAAATGTCAGGCTATAGACTACTACTGTACTGTACTGTACTGTACTGTATGCACTGTGATCTCCTAATTATTGTGAATGTAATATTATTGTAAAATTGAGGAAAACACGAGGTTATTCGATTGACCCGGTTGTATTTGGCCAAAGGAAACCAAACGAGCGTTTTTTCAATAAGGACTTGGAAAAAAGGTAAAATAATAATAAAAAATTCCAAAACCAATAACATACTCCAATCTCACTATCTCGGCGACGCGTGGCGGCTGGGACCTATGAGTGCATGTGTTGGAGGATATAGTCTGCGGACCGGTTACGCTATACGTGTATGGGGAGGAACTCGACGTTGGGAATATGTATAGTTACCGGAATATGGCGGCCACCGTGAGGTAGCGACCGTGTCGGGGATCGCAGGCGACCATCATGTTCTTGGCGTCGAACATTTGTTGGGTGAGCTCGGGCACGCTCATGGCGCGGTACGATTGGCTGCCGCGGGCCGTGAGTGGCGCGAACCCGGGCATGAAGAAGTGGAGCCGCGGGAACGGGACCATGTTGACGGCCAGCTTGCGGAGGTCGGCGTTCAGCTGGCCCGGGAACCGGAGGCACGTGGTCACGCCGGACATGGTCAGCGACACCAGGTGGTTGAGGTCGCCGTACGTGGGGTTGGTCAGCTTCAGCGTCCGGAAGCAAATGTCGTACAGCGCCTCGTTGTCGATCAGGTACGACTCGTCCGTGTTCTCCACCAGCTGGTGCACGGACAGCGTCGCGTTGTACGGCTCCACCACCGTGTCCGACACTTTCGGCGACGGCATCACCGAGTACGTGTTCATTATCCGGTCCGGGTACTCCTCTCGGATCTTCGATATCAGCAGCGTGCCCAGTCCGGAACCGGTACCGCCGCCCAACGAGTGCGCCAATTGGAATCCCTGGAGCGACGTAACACGTATTGTAATACATCGAAACGGTCGTGTACACACGTACGGGCTTCGGGTAAGGGTGGATCCGAAGTGGGGGAGACCCGTCACAGCCCCCGTTCTCAAAATTAAGCAAAAAACCATAACAGCAACGATTTATAATTACATACATATTTTGAACCGGATAATGTGAAGATGAGTCCTTTGAATTGTAAAAATCCCTCCCGCTGGGGTCTTGGTCTGTATCTAATAATCCTGTTTATAGAGAAATATTCGGATTGCACTAATCTTACCTACATTTAAATGGTTAAGCTGCACTCGTGTCAATTACAGGTAATGGTCAAAACGCACTTGGGTAAAAAAAATTCGAATTTCAACTTATTCTGACTTGGTCAGTTTTATGATTAGAAAAAATATTTTTTTAAGAAAGTTGTCTAGATATCTATCTGAATCTGCGGAAAAAAATTGTGGTTGCCATTAAAAAAATAATAATAATATATGTTTTCGTATGCTCGCACTGAAAAGGATAAAAGTTCGAAATTTTCCCAAACTATATATAACCCGTACAGCCTTTTGTTTCCTGAGGACCCAATTTCAATTCCAAGTCATGCGACTGAAATATCTAGTGGTACTATCTCTTAGCGTGAACGCACTGTATACTAGTGCCTATAGCCAGAAGGAAATTGGATCCATCCGGACGTTGAATATTGAAAAAACTGTGCAGTTTTCAATTTTACCTGCAGACAGTCGCAGTTTTCGCTTTCTTTTCGCACCACGTCCAACACGGCGTCCACGAGTTCAGCGCCCTCCGTGTAATGCCCTTTAGCCCAATTGTTTCCGGCACCCGACTGGCCGAAGACGAAGTTGTCCGGTCGGAATAGCACGCCGTAAGGTCCGGACCGGATGGATTCCATAGTGCCAGGCTCCAGATCGAGCAATACAGCTCGCGGTACGTACTTTCCACCTTCAGAACGGTTTGCAGCTAAAATCCAATAAAACGCGTAACTACATAAGTAAATAACGTTACCATACAATAAATGTATAAATTAGTCGAACTTAAAAAAAATTTACTTTAGGTATTTCATACCATGATAACCAGAGTTGTGATCTTATAGGATTTGCATTTTTTTTTATCAAATGCTTAATAAGTAGCAGAGTAGCTCAAAATTTATTCCGAGACATAAAAATAAAAATTTATATGTTTTTGTATATTATGTGGTTTTTTATTATTTTAGTACCACATTTTTTAACTTTTTGAGATATTTTTGTATTTCACCTGTTTTTCATAAAAATTGGTCATATTTTATGAAATAATATTCTAACAACCTCGTTTTTAGATACTGTCAATCGAATTTTCAAAATAAATGGAGATTAAGTAAATAGACCGATTACATAGACGCAACTGCGATCAGGCGCGGATCCAAGTCGTCCCCCCTCCTCCAAATCAGAGAGAAGTTTTTCATTTATACGGCTACTTAAAACTTGGTTAAGGGAATGCATAGGAGAAGAAAGACTAACAAGGTTGGCTCTTTTTTATATTCATAAAGATATAAATATTAACAGTTAAAATAACATTGATAGGTTTTTTAAAGAAAAACAAAGAAAACTTGACTTTATATGAAAAAAAAATGATTATAAACATAAAGTGATAATATTTTTAATTCGTAATACCATAATATTATGTTACTTATTCCTATAATTGTTATAAAATGTAACCAATTCTTTAAACTACAACTTGTCCTATTCGTAAATATGGCTATGCTCCCCCCATAAAAAAAATCTGGACCCTCCCTGATTGCGATTATTGTCAAACGAGTTTTGAAAGCGTTGCATACAGTATTATTTTACATTTTATTAGAGTCAAATCTTGTACTCATAATCGTAATTTTTACAGCCCTTCAGGAATGTGATAAATGCTTTAAAAATACGTTTAATATCATGAATTTGATTGCATTTGGATATGGTATACTATACATAAATTATATACACATGGATATGGTACGTACATTAAATAATAAATAAAACAATCAGACATTATTTGCCTATTGTTAATCTACATAGGGTCTTGAAATATATCTATACGGCTCTCTCATCTCTTATTTAGCTTTGAATGGTGTCCTTTAAAACTCTTTAACGGTTAACGACACTTTCACGTATATCAATCATCAGGTAGAAACGTGAAAAGTGTAGGTTTTCAAAGCTTGTTACCTGCTGAGAACTAAACACCGACTAGAATCATATCACTACATCAGTCATATGAGTCACTAGCATTCGTACGATATATGATCAAATAAAAAAAAAGATGATCAAATAATTTTGTTTTATCTTTCTTGGACTGTAGTCAATAATTAGAAATGGTGTATCTATCTTTATTTTAGCCACATGATGTTAATTAATGTCCTAAAGGCTAAATCTACAGCTGTAGCATTGTAATCTGTACAAGGGTTCAATTTTTTCATTCTTGTCAACTGTCGTCATCCTCCGTTTCTTCAGCATTCCACCGATTATGCGGGTATCAAGTCATAGTGATGGTATGTCTAATATTATACTAGTGAGAGGGGAAGCACCGTCCTTCAATTGTATAATGTCAGTTTTTATGTTGAGTTATTTTAATTATGTATTTCCAACTATTATATTGTTTGTGTAAGCAATTTTTTCTTTTGTTTGTAGATTAGACTACAATTTGTATTGGATACCGTAGCTCGTTATGAATTATGACAATAAATATAACTATTACGTTTCAAATATCAATGTTATGTGTACTACATTCATATAATAATATTTACTTAAAATTATAACGCGTTTGTAAAGCTTCCAGGAGTATTAAACTGTTTGCATTTTATTAATAATTATAGTAATAGTTCTGCAAAATCAACGTAATCAATAATCGTACATTTAACTGCAGTATTTAATGTAAATTATTTTAGTTTTAACGTATTTTAAATAATAATTCCTTTAGTACATATTTTAAACAAAATGTTTACAAAATAACATTGTGTTCCTTAAGTTTAATAATAAAAACTAATTACATTTTTTACGTGACTACAGTCCAGAATTTGTTAAATTATTATTGTAAGCCGAACGCTGAACTAAATAAAAGTTATAACACGCAAACGTGTTTATACGATTTAAGTATAAATAATAACTTAATAATAAATAGTGACTTAGGTGAAAAACAAATAACCTTTCAAATAAATCCTTAAGAATTTCGCCGCGTCCGACTGTAGGATATAATTAGTCACGGGTATGAAAAAAAAGAAAAATCTCACAGTGTCTCAGTGTTTTCGTTGTTTAAGTATATTTTATATATTTATCATGCACCCGAATAAATGTGCTCGTGTTCATATAAAAAAAGTGTGTTATGTATTACCTACACTGTTCTAATTTTTCCGATGGTTTATCCATTTCTGCGGAGTACTTCCGAAACTACATATTATTAGAAACGTTGAAGAAAAAACTCCACGGGAATATAACACATCCTCTCGTCGCCAACCAATTTGACCGCCCCGCCTGAAGTACTGTACCGAGTGCAGTAGTAAATTACTAAGTAAATTCCCGTAGTGGATATTACTACTAGTAATATCCACAGTCGTTTGTAAATAATATACATATGCTATCTGGAAAATCTTAACTCTTTTCGACATCCGGACATTGATCGTGTGTATATATATAAATGTATATATATATATAAATTGTATAACATGTACGCGGTACACATTTTTATAAACATAGTATGCTATTAACATGGGTGGGTACACGACGCGACTGGATAATTACGGTCGATTGGCCCCGTCGTTGAACCCGATAGCCGTGCGATGGCTGTTACACGGAACACAATTATCAGACTAGACTAACGTATTTATAATACATCGAGTGCCTTACCGGACCCTTCGTTGTAGTAAACGTTAATGCGTTCCAGCTGTAGGTCGGATGTTCCTCTGTAGAAACCTGAGTGGTCGATTCCATGTTCCTCGGATATGACTTGCCAGAACTGTAAACAGAAAAAGAAGAGCACGAGCATTAGAATGAGAGTGTGCGAGCAAATATTATTTCCGCTGCCCTAGGATTGTGAAAAGAAATATTAGTAAATAAAACTGTGATCTACAACCATAAAGAGTGACTATAGTCTATAAGTCGATTCCGCTAACGTTTACCTCAATATGTAGGTACATATAATATAATTATACAAGATGGGCTTATCATTTTAACTTTTCAAGAGTATACATCACATCAAATTGAAAACTAATGATTAAGAAGGACCTAAATATGCAGATCATTTTCTCTTTATCGGCTTAAACCATGAATTCCGGGCAACATTTGTGTTCAACACTTACAGAGTACATAAATGCGGACAAAACTATGTTATTATTTTGTACATTTAAATATTTATTTTTAGATTGTTTTCTATAAGACCCTGGGTGATTCTTAACTGATTGAGAGCAAAACGACGAGTAAATATATTTATTTATTTGCAGTCCAATGTGCGCTGACATTCAGAATTCAATGTTCGCGTACATAAAAATCAATAACACGAAAATAAATAAAATAACACGGATTGTCACCGCTCGCTATCTCAAATTTGAAATTGTTCTAAATTCATAAATCGTCATCATATTATTCAGTATTGTAGTTTAAACAAGTAATTAATGGATTTAAAAGATAAACTCGTTATTGAGTTTATTTTAGGTCATTTATACGTGCACTTTTGATGATTAATGATGCGGAGAAAATCGGTTTTGAGTCCCACGACAAGCGACGACTATCCTCTTCGGAATATGCCGCAATGGACGACTTTATGCTTCGGTTAAAGTTAAACGACTTTTAATAACAGCTGATGGTCTCCGGATGCATATAAATCGTCGTGACACGACATAATTTCGTGTGATTTTCGATGAAAGATTCACCGCTACGCCTAATGCGAGTCACGTATATATATATATATAAAAAAAAAACTATGCACCGTAATTTTTTTTTCTCCGAAAACGAATAACTACTAAGACCTGCAAGGGTATGATTATAACAATTCTCAAGCGGTATTAATTTAGTAAACCACACCCGTAAAACCACGTAAGCACCCATCCACTACGCGCGTAAATATTCGAATTACACATAAATATATACGCGTTAAACGTTTATAAACCAGTGATTTTTTTTCCTACACTTCTTACAGCTCGTTTTTCCGTGTACACCTCTCGTAAGAAAAATATCATTAATTTCGTCTTGATCGTTCGAACCATAATGTATCATGAATGTACCTCAGACACGTCTGGTATAAGTGAATTGAATTTTTTTTTTTCACTCTTATGTATAGTTTTTACAACGTAAAACGTGAATAATATGCCCATAAAAATCAAGTTACGTTTGCAAATCACGTCCACGATCATTATTATCGACACGATTATTATCAGGCTCATCAATATTTGCTGTGCAGCTATTATATTATTCCAAACATTGGTCCGACGACGAAAATAATTGATTTTCGAAATTCGATTATCGTCACACGGTGCATCTTAAAAGGCCCGATAGAAAGACTTGTAAACACCACACGTCGTACGGCAGTGCACATTTGAGATTTCAAAGTGCACAACGCGCGACGTAGATGCGACGGCGTTGCATACGTGCACTCAAAAACGTTGCCATCGAAACACTTGAAACGACACACCCCGACCCCAATTAACGGGCAAGTATAAAAAACGATAAAATAATAATTTATAAAACGCGTAAGCCATTTGCGATCGTCGTACCAGTTCAACCAACGGTCTTCCGTGTACCGCCTAATCTTTGTGGACCCGAGGTTCGGTCGTAAACATCCTGACCGTACTAATAACAATAATAATAATAATAATAATAAGTAATAATAACGTGCACTGACGTCTCTGGGATACGCAACACCGATTTGCTCGTAGCTCGTGGTATATAGTTATTATTCCGAGAGCGTGTACCAGAAATAAACGTATAATTTTATTATCACGCACACACATAGTGTAATAGGCATGCATATAATATTATGTATAACTGTATAACACGCGCTTGAAATTCGCGCGCACAGAAGAACGCAAACGCATCAAACGCGGGTACGCTATCAAACCTGTGCGTATTTGTAATCAACGCGCGCGCCAGTATTATTATCTTCGTCGTGTACCTGGTCGACGGAAGACGCGTTTCTTGTGTATGGTACCCATACGCGCGGTTAGCACCGCTCGCGTTCTTTCACGTAAGTTACAAGCAACCCCTTTTAAGGTGGCATTTGTACGTGTCATAGTCATGCGAAAATTCGATTTTCAGAAAGAAAGAAAAAAGAGAAAAATACCTAACCTTATAGGTACATGCGAAAACACTATTATGATATCTAATTTTCTTCGGTCTAATTTATGAAAACGTTTTATCGCAGTCTGGTGTAGTAATAATGTATATTGTGATTTTTTTTTTTTTTCATTAAAAGCCACGCCATTTCCAAATATATTTAACCGCAGCAGCTTTTCGTAAACGACGACAACCGCGTGTTAAACATTAAACACACGCATTGTTAATTTCTTAATATTAATATAAGTATACGTAGGTAGTAGGAGGTGTATGTACGGACTAGGAAAACGATTTCATCATGATACTCGAACTACGAATTATCCCTTGACAACGAACGATATGCACGTGCATCCGTGCATACATGCGATAAATAGCAACGATACGAATGATTTATTTTAACGTGCAATTTTCAAGACAAGCGCGATAACTTAACATTGTTCCTAGAGTCTGAAAAAATCAAAAAAAATCCCAATTGATTCACCGCAAAACACACGCGTCGTATAAACACAAAACCAGGGGTGTGTGCCTACATAGTGTTTTCTTTTTTCGAAGCGACATGTTTACGAGTAGGTGCCTAACCTTTGTTTTTCGTTCTTTCAGTATAGTCAATAAACCCGTGTGAGTCATAACGTAATAAGTGGGCGAGGGATATCATACGGTCAATTGACTCGCACAAGGAATGCGTCCAATCTAAAAGAACTAAAACATGAGTTTACATAAACATGGTATATATGCGTTATGTATACTGTATATGTGTGTAAGTATATCCGTAAGTATTATAAGCGCGTAAGTATGCGCTGTGAATTCCATGTCCCGTGTTGTTCGCTACAGCACATGCGTCGAAAATATTGAAGTGTGGTTTATCTTTATTTTCTTATAATTAAATGGAAAGCAATGATATTCTGCTGAATTCGAAAAAAATCATCTTGTATTACCATAAAGTGCAAGCGTACACTATGTACAAGTATTAATTGTTGATAAAAAAAATAATCTCTGTCATTCTTGGTATTTTCGAGTGATTGATAAACATCTACAATTGAATTCGAATTTCAATTATTTTAACAAATTTAACGCAAAATTAATTATTTTATCAAACATCATATGAATAAAAACTCTATATCTACAAACATACTAAAACAGAATTGCAATTACTGAGAAAATCGAAAAAACAATCAGTTTTTATAGTTTCTTCCGTATTTTATATAAGTATTGTACCCAATCTTAAGAACTGTTGTATGTATGAAACCTTATTAAATGCTATTGACAGGAGAAAGAATATCTTTGTAAAACATATAAATTCCTCACTTAACTAAGAATCTAAAAATATGTAGTCAGTATAGATGTTACTGTAATCCGTACGGTTTAATAATTTTTTTCTACTTCTATATAGTAAAAGAGGACGCCAAATGCACGTGAAGAATGTTAAAAAAATGTATTGTCCTCAATTAATCACTGTGACGTCATTTTATCGTGATAAGTTTATTAAATTCACGTCTAATTAGGAATTACTGTTGTCATTGTCGATTTAAGTTTGAAGTCCTAGATTTTCATTGAATTTAAAAAATGCGACACCATAAACATTTTAATATAATATATAAATAATCTGGATTCTTAACCACCCGTCTGATAAACTATATGTAAATATATCCAAGATTTCCGAATCATCTGTAACACCATTAAAATTTTACGATCTACTTTCTAATGGCATCAATTTTAAATCAATTCTTAATAATGTGTTCGTTAAAAATGTCTAGTATTTATTATTTGTTTTAACTACATTTTTAATCGTTTTGTCATTATTTGCATTTTAATGTGTACTCAATTTACAAGGAGACAAAGTCTATATTCACAAAATAAACATTATACTGGATTTAAAAACTAAATAAATTTACATTTCCTATTTGTACAAAGTTCGATAACCTAAAAGTAGCCCACATCCGACTTCGATTGGAATATTTTAATTCTACGAGAATCTGTAAAGAATTTGTAATTTGGAACGATAATCATTCCTATTTTTGTATAAGATTAAAAATGACTTAAATTGATTTTGCGTGCATTACAATCGCAAGAGGACTAAGAAATATGTATTAGAAGCTTATATACATAATATAACACCTTCTCCAACTCAAAATAATCACCCTTTAAGTTAAACATTGTTACAATATAATATAAACCGCATTCAATACATTACTGGCAATGTAAAAGTTTTGAAATTCAAGGACAGGAAAAATGATATCATAATTAATAATTTTATAGTTTTAAAATGTGTGAACTATAGTAAAAAAAATATATAGCAAATGGTTTAACGAGTTTTGTAATCAGTGATATGAAGATAAATTGATCATTTATATTTTATGTCATCCTTTGTCTATTTGAATTATATACGAGTATACTCGTATGATATGTCATTATGAGTTAATGTTTAATGTCTATTCGTATATTTTAATAATACGAGTTATAGTACATTATATTGGGTTTCTCTGCGATAAGCCATTTGTGTGCTATCAAAGGAAACAGCTAATTTTTTTTTATAATCTATCGTGTAGACTGTTAGATACGGTTCAAAATTAACAGTACATCATATCCGCTATATAGTTTTTCATTTTCATTATTTTTTTTCCATCCCGTTATGTTATGTGATTAAAATTATAACGTTAAACCTGAAAGAATAGGTACATACAATGTATACTAAAATTTATAATTTATTCAAATCAATGTACCGAACTACTGAGGTATAAATTAGGAGTGGCCGAGTTCGGATTGAGCTGTCGTATAATTGAGAAAATGTTGAAAGACCGCTGATTTTATTATCCAAAATATTTCTATTTAGAAATTACCAACAAATTTGATTTCGAATTGATGGATTAAAATGTATTGAAATATTCAATAAATTAAAACTGCTTCGATTGAATCGGATAATGAATACCTCGTAATTCATAATTGTGGAGAACATCACTAAAAATGAGAAACGAGACGTGTGAGTTCAAATAATGATCACCAAAAACTATATTTTGACATGTATGAAGATGACATAAAATGTAAAATTACATTTAAACTTTAAAGTTCAAATATTAGCCTATCCTTTCTGCATTGACAGTTACACACTGACAATGTTCTGAATAAATTGGCTGATAAAAAGAGATGACTAGGTATACGATCTTTGTAGAACAGAATATTTCCATTGTTGTAGTTATACATCAACATCACTAACGAATAATAAGTATTGAAAATATCCGTTTACTCTTATATTATACTATGTATATCTCCGTTAATATCCACGTGATATATGAAACATTTAAATTGGATAACCAAACAAACAAAAAAACCTATTGGGAGTTATCAAGTCTAAATATATTTGTAGCTAGAAGAGGAAAAATTGATTCGTTAAATTTTAAAGCTCAAACGAAAACGCGTACAATGTACATACTATGGTTATATATAGTGAGTGTATACGTGCTTGTCGTGTAGCTCAAACACCAAAATGTTTTAAATACATATGTGAAGACTCCCTCAAATAGAAATCCTGGCTCCAGACGATGTACAGTATGCTACTGTGACAGGATAAAATATACTTAAAAGCATGTGGTAGGTAAGAAGGCAAAGGAGTGGGGGTTCGCAGACGAAAACGAATCCAACCGTGTACAGTACAGTGGTTATCTTTGGTGATTATATTATGTTTATTATTACGTTTTCAGTAGCCACACGCGAGTGCACCGGCACGTCAGTTAACACTTATTATTAGGAGTTCTGTGTGCGCACACGCAGTAGAAGTAAAAGGTTTGATCCTTTTTTAGAAAAAAAAAAATAATTGGCACCGGCGCGGCGACGTCGCCGAGTAATAATTATATCCCATGTAAGATGGGTGCAAGCGTCTTCCAGAGGAACGACTAAAAATAAACATTCCAGGGGACTCTTCTGGAACACTGTCAGGAAATGCACGCGCCGACAGCTTCTCCGAGACACACACTTCACGACCAAAGGATTCGCTTCGGTGCCGTGTATATTATGTTTATTTCGGTCCTTTGACGCACTCTAAACCAATCCGATTTGACGACGGATTTGTGTGCCGTCACCGCATTCGCAGGAAACCCTTCTAATAGTTTGCTTTTAGTTATTCGGTTAAATAAAAATACACGCACACGTTGCTGCGGCCCGTTATTAATTATTATCGTTTTTCTTCAGTTATCCTCCAAAAATACGTTTTATTTTTGTACACGGTCAGCTGTTATTATCGCGTTCTCCGTATGCACACGAGATATCATAATAATATTAATGCGTGGTAGAGGGTACACCACGTAATATCATCGCGTACGAGTGCGTGCATACGTTAACGTCCAAGCCGAACACAGGCCCGATCGCGCATTATTATTACGTTTTATATTTACAATTATCGCAGTCGATTTAACGCTGTTGGACTTGCACCGAAGGAATAATATTCCCAACTCTTCGAACCGGAACAGATTATAGACGCACGCGTGTGCGCGATAATTGCACACACGAAAATTTGCCTGTTAACCACTCCATACGTTTTCGGCAATTATAACGGCTGTCGGCTTGAGACGTCCGCGTTTAATATACACGTCAGTGTACGACGTTAATCGTAATCAGGGCCCCCGGATTCTATGGTACTTGCTAATTGTAATGCTGAACAGCTACAGGGTGAACGACACGTTCGTTTTACGTAATTCGGACTTTACATACTGCATATTTTTAGAGTTTTAGTTTTTCTAGTGCCATTAAATCTCGTAATTTAAACTAAAATTGTAGTAAAAATCTCTGTGATAGAACGAAACGAAAATTCATTCTTTTTTTTACTAACTGTTTTATAACTGTTAAACGCGGAATATACATTTTTTGGAATCGTAACGGGAGAAAAAAATTTTAATAATTTTCAAATAAATTAGTTTTTTATCGCTACGTTTTATGTTTTTATTGTATATTAATTAGCGCTCGTCCTAAGATTTTTGTCGGTCATAAAATAACGTATTATTCAGTACTTTTTAGCGCTATAAAATCCGAGTCCTGATCGCGTGATAATGACGTAAAATTACTACTCGACCGCCGTCGTTGTTGCACTATGCGCCTCTCGCATTGCCGTCGCCTACACGGCCGTACCGTATTGAACATGTATCGTGTACAATATGCAGAGTACACACGTCGTGCACAATACATAATGACGATTCAAAACTCGAGCAATATAAGGTACACAACAACAACAATAATAATAATAATAATAATAATAATAAATTATTATCTCGCGTCGGCGCGGCTCGTTTTCGCAATATCATAATATCATGTGCGGATCGTCGATGTTACCCGGAAAATTGATTGTTACTGGAGGCACCACGACGAAACGAGAAGAATTTCTTTCGCCGCGCGTACCCACATGCTTCGGGTCGTTCGCGCGCGCAACCGCCATTGTGGACGGTGTATACGGTGTATTATATATTGTACTACATGCACTTCTATCGTGCGTGCACTACGCGGCGCGGTGCGCGCACGCATCGCGTATAATGCGTATTATGCGCGCGGACGGCGATTGTAGTTTTTTAAATTGAAAAATTGAATTTGTTTCTATGGTTTTTAACGAGTATACGTGCGTAATTATATGGTTTTGGCCGCACGCGTACACGCTATATCGTACGTTTACTGTATATTATAATAACGCGCACGGCTTACACGTCGTGATATCATCGAGAAGTACGTGCGCAGAACGTTGAACTTCGCCGCAGTAGCGGTGCCGATGATGCCTTCACGTCGTCGTCGTCTACTAGGATCGCACATTCGGCCATTGTGCCCGAACAGTCAATAGAAGCACGTTATTAATACTGATTTGTCAGGGTGTTTACGGCGTTGGACGTCCGATAGCCGATGACTGTACAGTGTGAACCATCAAACCGACAAACATACAGGGTGATTGTTTTAACGTGAAAACCGAATGGTACAAAGTGAAGACTATTATCGGAAAATATGAATGATTATCCCGAACGCATTGTGATTCGGTTACTTCATTTCCAGCCTTACAAATGTAATTGGGTATTTGTAAAAGTGTAAACCGGTACTGATGCCCGTGCACATTTACGATGCATGCGATTATACTTAGGTTTATATTTTTGACCGAATCTCGAAGAACCTTCTATAATTCTTATTATACCGTATATTACGTACTAGTTTTTTACCTACATATTTTCAATATAAACGTTTTTTTTTTTAAAGAAAATACTAGATACGCGGCTATTTTTATTTTTAAATCGTGGATTACTAAATTAATAGCGGGTTTTTAATTTATTCCTATTTTCGGGTGAATGATATCGGATTGATTCAGGTTCAAAAGCCTTGTGATAGTGCAGTATCATTAGTATCAACATTTTATTGATTTCTAAAAGGCAACTTATTATTCGAATTCGGTAGCGCTTAAGAGAGAATATTCGTAAACCTAAAGACGAACGATTATTCGCAGTTTGTTTCCAGCTAAATCGGGAGCATATAGAGTCGTCAATAAAGAATTTGCGTGAGACATGAGACATAAAATACACAAACTGTTTTCCGAATACACAAGATAAATTCTTTGCATTTTCCTACAACTCGATTGAGTTGAAAGAATCGCCCGGCACAATATAAAATATTATAAATAAACCGGCGGCATACCAGCGCGTACATCGGCGGTGCAACAACGGTAAAAACACAGAAAACCGTTTTTTTTTTTTAATATTTCTTTCTTACGGCAGGTACAGATTATCGTTGGCCGGTGAATTACATTATGATAATGTACCGCGTATTATGCCGAAATCGCGTTCGGTAGGCGCTCCGTGACCGGGGGTAGTCGAAGTGGTTAGAGGGGAATGCACTCGCGAGCGAGCACAATAGAGGACTTGCACCAGAAACGATGCAGCTCGCCGAAGGAACGAAACGCGCGCGCGATAATAATGGGTCGCCGCCGCCAAGACGGACCGGTTTCCGTTCGAATTCCGGAAATCGGGATCACGCGCTCTGCACGCGCCTCCGAAAAGGTGCAATTACCCAGTGAACTTTTACCGCTTTTTTCTCATCTCTCTCGGTCGGCGGTACACGCGGGTGTGCAGAGCGCGCGCGCGTCTCATTACAATATTTTACGAATATTATTATTATTGTGCTCGTAGTGCGCGTCGGAAATTATAATTCCACGCAATATACATGCATACGTACAGGGTGGATCTGCAGATTGTGACTAGAAATAGGATACACTCGCCGCGTAATTAGCGTTTTACAATAGTGTAATGTGCATTATAATTTGTTGTATTTTTCGCAGACGCTGTGCGATGGGAATAAACATGGAGAAAGGTAATCCACGGACGGATTAAATCAATGCAACCATAACACGCCCGGGTTCTATTTCATACGCCTCCCGCCGATGTCATGTAAATACGATTTACATCGAGAATAAAATATACGAATCGCTGATACATAGCGCTGATTATCGTCAAGAGAATCACAATCACCCTGTACATAAACGTGTACCTCACGACTCGCCGCGTTCACCGAGGGAAAATATACATTTAATAAACGAGGAAAAAAAAACGCTTTCCCCGGAGCTGAACACGACGATCTACAGACGGGATCTGCGGACCGTGTACACGCCACTATCATATATATATATATGCGCGTAGAAGAGGCGATCCGTTCGAGTGACTTTGCCCACAAAAGCGAATCACGTCGGTTCGCAGCGCTGGTTTTCTCGAGTTTACGTACAATAACTCATAAGCTCGAGACCACCAAGCGAGCTGTCGCGTTTTCCTTTTACACGAATTATTTGATGGAATAGAAAGGTTAATTTTTTTCCGACTATTTCAAATAAACGGTTTTTGAATTATTGAATAATTTATTCTATACTAATGGTATTTGCCTCTATACAAGCCTAAACAAAATTATAAACATAAGTTATACGCATGAGACGTTTGAATTGAGAAAAACTGGTCAAGTGCCCTGTCACGCGTCTATCACTGCGAAGTGAGGACCACATTAAAATCTATAATCTTCAAAATATACATCGAAAACAAATAAATAATGGTTCTGGGGGATAAAGAAAAGTTACCTGTTTCGGTTTTCTTGGAAAAATTGAAAAAAAAGATCGTCCAAATTGTTGAGGACACTCCTCCTATGGTTATTTTCCCCGGACAATGAAAAATCGTTAAAAATGTTATACGAATACAAGTTTAAAACTGCATCGTATATAGTAGCTGTCAATCAGATACCATCACTGAGATATCATAAACTTATTTACGCTTTAGAGGAACACAACAGTTTATGATGTATGGAATTAATATATTACGGCCGTCCAATAATATTATACGCGTTAGCAACATCAAACGGTTCCAATGCGATGTCCGATTTCTTCGTGAATCGGTTATGCTGCATAACTTATGCGCACAGTATTATAGTATACATATACTTTATAGGTATGTGGATAATTATTGCGAGATGAAAATATTTTACTAACGCGTCACGGAAGCTGTTTATCAATGAGCCCGACACGCAAAACAGGTAAATCATCGTGAAAACCGGATGTTATTGATAATATACGAGAAAAACAATATTTCGAACAAAGATTTGACGAATGATTCTTTTGAAAATGTATGTCGATTGAAAAATATTATACGGGCCGCGAATTACATGTGTAATTGGGCGGAAAAATCTGTACAAAACGTTAAGGGCCAACACGGTTCGTTAAAACAACCAGTGTTCAATAACCTAATGATTAATGGAATATAATATAATATAGTCGACTGAAAATTCAAAAAAATTTAAAATACCAAAATAATCCCCCCGGCGGCAACAACAATACAATTATTTCCCAATAAATATGTGAGACTATAAGCTCCCAAGTCTTATTATTATACAATTAATACGTATTGTAAGTACCTTAGCGCCGATCTGGTTGCCGCACTGTCCGGCTTGCAAATGTACGATTTCCCTCATAGTGCTGCTGGTCGAGTGAAATACTGTTTGACTGCGGGATAGGAGGACGTCTGCTGTGCAGTTGTCGTCTCAAAGTGTTCTTATTGGGTCCGTGATACGCCGTGGGTATACCGCTGACTGCTTCCTTTGGACTTCCAGTGGGACGAGAAGTGCACCGAAGAATGGATCCTGCGACCGCGTAACGTTACTCCACAGGCGACGGCGGGCGCTTATGTGGTTTCCCCTACTACTGCGTGCGCGCGCGCGGCCTACACGTACCCTACTCGCCACGCGCTGGTAACACTATATGTATTATATTCAACGCATACATTGATATATTATGTATACATTATACACATGCACAAACTCACACACACACAAACACACACATACACTCACAAAGTGCAGCCGCCGCCACCGTAATAATAATAACTTGGTCGCAAAGAGAATATAGTCCCTAGCTGTTCCAGCACGTTGATATTCTATATCCGCTTGGGGTTTCGTGGACACGTCCGACGTCACATCATTGTTTTACTGCGATGTTTTGCCTATAATATGCACTTGGTTTGAAAAGGATTGAGCCAATGTGCGATGTATACATGTAAATAGATGTGATGACTAATAGACTATTGATTCAAATTTCCATCCCATGTGTACTATTACTATATTTTTTGATTTATTTTATTAATTTATACGCCTGAAAACCATTTTAGAAATACAACAAATATATTTATGATAAAATTTTAAATATATAAATAGCAAACAATATTATTAATGTAAATGTAAAAAATGAAGAAAAAAACGATGGTAAAATATATAATGGAGAATGTAAAATATAGGTGAATGAGGGAAAAGGAATAAAGAAGAGAGGAGTGATCTTTGTGTGTCGAGGAAGTAATTTAAAGTTTATTTGTGAAAGGAGCGTAGAAGTAGAATAATCAGTAGAATTAGATACGAGTGGAAAGAAATAAGAAGTGTGCCTTCGATCAGCAAGGCTATGTAAATTAAGGAATTGAAAAACAGGAGAGTAGTCATGTTGAAATGATATATTGATCCAATATATTGATTGGTAATAATGAAAATTTGACTCGTTAAATACAACGTAGCGTAAAATCTATTGAATCACATAATTAAATAATTCTAAATGATCAATTGATTTTTACTATTGTTGACTACACTTACGTTGGTAAGCCTATACTTTACTATACTTCTTTACTGGCCGAATGCATTGGACGGAAATTGGATAGTTTCTTATGTAAAACTATACAATGATGAAGATATTATGATTAAACTAAGAATAATATATGCACGTTAGTTAAACGCGGCGGAACACGAAAGTTAATATTTATCAATAATGTGATCTAATAAATTTCTCCCAAAAAGGTAGTTCAATTCAAGTTTTTCCATCAGCTAACGAGGTAAGACCTTAAGTGTGTAGTATCTTTATATGAGCGAGTAATCAAGGGACCATTATGAAACTTATGCAAATTCAGCAAATTTTAACAAAAAAAGTCTTGATGGATCAAAAAACTTAAGTGTCTAACATTACCATTTATTAGAAAAATGTTAAAAGCCTTGTGTGGACCTTCCTACTTTTTTTAAATAAATCTGAAAAGTCTGCAAATTACAAATTATCATACAATAAATTGTATTAATAATTATTCAATAGGAGTTTTCTTATTGCAATAAATAAATTGTTGTCTTATATAAAAATGTCTTATTGTATTCCATTGTTCATATACGCATTTAATCTCTATACAGACCTAGAGGTGGCTATAGGCGTCCGCACTCTTCTGGTTCTGTATAAAATTTCAACATTTTTAGTTTTTTAGCTACGCCAAAGCTCCCAAAATGTCTTTCTATATAGTTTTCGATTTATAAGCTGCGGTAAATATAATACAACAAAAAAGATTGTATTTTTAGATTCTGGGTGAAACGAGGATGTATTGGTTTATCGTGATGTGTTTTTTTTTGTATCTGTGTACACGATTTCGACCAGAAGGATTGCTCCGATGTATACAAAACTGGTACTTTTCTGAAAGGAAATGTTGTCTAGTAACCTTCGAAGATGTAATTTTTTTAATTTCTCTACAATTTTCCGATGAATTAAGAAAAACAGAACAAAAAAGTGCAAAAACTTCAACCGACACCGCGGTCTATTATTTTCGTCAAACATGTTTATTTTTCATTCGGTTGTTATTTATCGTAGTTATTGTAGTTACTAAAAACATACCAAACATACAGATAATAGATTAATAGACATCTCATTATTTTGGAAACATTTATCCTTTTTTTGCAAAAGTTAAACCTACCACATTAAAAAATTTGGTTCCACTTCTATATCGACCATTTTTAAAAGTATTAACTGAGCCATCGGACCTCTTTCACTCGAAATTGTTTTTCCGAGAGCAATGGTACATTGTTTTCAAACTTAAAAGACCCATTCCTATAGGCTATATGTCACCCGACCGTTGAGTCTCACCCAACCTAGGAGTTTCGTCCGATTTTTTTTTTTTTTAATTTTTTGCTTGGTAGCTGGTTCCGTCAATGCTCATACCCTATATAACGGAAACCCGAATGGGATTGCAACCAGAGTTTTTTCGTGTTCAGATTTCACGATAAAATGTTATAAATACGAGCGTCATTCGTGTAACTCTTTTAGCATTGGGACCGGAATATCGCATTAGTTACGACCACGGTAAATTATAATCTACCGTGGCCCCGAATTTCGTGTACATATATATAAGTTTATCGTGATGACGTTTAAAACGGACGAAAATAATATACTGCGCTACACGTCGCACACAGTAGTGGCCAGTGTCGCCGTCGTCGGTCACCTCAATGGATTTCGTCGACGACAACAAAAACTATGTGTACATCATCAGTACTGCAGAAGAGGCGTTACAATCCACCGTGTGAACAGACTTACAAGAATAAATAACCGAACCGCCTCGGGTTTTGATTTCATTGTTCACTGAAACGTGAAACGTGCGTCATAGACTGTGTATAAAAGAAAAGTGTAGAAATGATTATAACACGCGAAGGTCCTCGATGTATAATAATATAATATACACAATTTACAGATCGAAACGGCTCTGCGCGGTGACGTGTACACACACACACACACACACACACACACACACACACACACACACGTGCACGACTATGTTGAGTATAATAAACCGACGGAAATACGAGTATGCTTCTGGTAGTTACTTGTGTTTACCGATAGTAATATTTTACATGGGCCCTATAATTGTTTTTGCGCGAGCGGATACCACACCGAAATCGTACACGACGTTTCGACGTAGATTTAAAAATAAATGAATTTAAATTCCACGGGTTCTGTTGGTGGACGGTAAACCTTATCGTAACACGCACACACTGTACGTGTATACAATAATACGTGCCTATCTACCGATGCGAAGGGTTCCGCCGCCGAAGTGATGCCCGGTGTGGTCGCATTCCGAAGGTTGCGGCTGAAAAAAAAAATAAAATATTTGTTACCCAGCGGTACAGAACAGTTCGTTATTGTGACCGGATGATTAATGTATATTTATGTTACGAAATCAGAAATTGTCAAATAAAATAATCAAAAAAAAAAACAACGAGGAAGCTGCCGTGGAATCATTCGACCAAATTATATCCTGTTTCGAGAGGAAAAAATACAAAATAATGACTATGCGCTTATATTATGACGCACAAATACTATAATAATATAATATAATGCAACATAATGTACTTCCCATAGGTATATTACTGTGCGAAGACGGGCGAACGCGTGCAAAAATATAACTACCGTTGCACTACTTGTCCAGTCGACCGACTGTGAAGGGAAAAAACATTTACCGTCTAGTTTTTTTTTATCGGCGATTTAATTAGGAAAAATTTACAAAAATAAACCCGTGTAAACAGCGATTTCCATAATACACTGAGCGCGAGATATCCCATCAATTATACTATTATAAACCGCGTTTTCTCCGTTCCGTGATGGTGAAAACGTGTTGCATATAATATGTAGGAGAGTGCCGCCCGCCATGCTGCAATCGTACGGTAACAGTTATCTTGAGGATGTCAGCGTAAAAATATTTGTTGCCTTCGTCCATCGACACTAAAGTGTATGTATATACACATATAATTTATGACCAAGCCACTCGAATCGAGTAAACAAAACTTTATCACGAAAATATTGACCAAGGGGATATTGTGGTTAAAGTTTATCCAGTGGATACTTACCGGCAGGTGTTTTCGATGCATTCGAATTATATAAAAGAAACTATATTAGTATTCATCGATATTTTTTTTTTCTACCAAAACAGATCCATCCCGGCCGCAGAACACCGCGTCGGATTAACATCGCACATCGGTTGCACGTTTACACCTATAATGTGAGGCGGCTCGGCGCGGCTATAAAATGATGAGAAAAGTGCGGTTTTACCACGGGTTGCGCGCGATGGACGATGCAGATAACACGCCGGGCGTTATGCACCGGCATCCTCGTCTCCGATGCAATTATGCATGTAGACAACACCACTGCGCAGTATGATACACTACGGCCGTACCATATAGGTGGTCTCGCATTATTCCTGTGCACCGAGGAAAACCTATGGTCGTTTCGTGCGGTCGTTCATCGTACGTGCGTGCACGCGAAAATATCTGATGACGGAGACGGATTTCCACCATCGTGCACCGGGGCGAGGAAAACGTTTGTTTCATGTGCACTCCGCGTACTATAAAAGTCTTTCGAAACGTGTACAGCGCATATAATACGCGATATTTAAAAATAATTATACTAATTGCTATGTGCAACGCATGTCCGATCTCGAAGCACAGACGGTTAAACAGTTATGCACCTAAGTTTTAATGTTCTTAACACTAATAATGCGCTGTTTATTTAGATAAACACTTTTTGGAGCGTAACAAATTAAAAACCGTCTCGAATAAGACTCGTCTGGTAAGTGCAAGAAGGTCTACTTCTACAGTTCTGCGGGATACATAAGCCGAATTGCATTGGGTTAAATAAAGGCAACGGTAGATTTGCATTTGGGTCAAACTGTATTCGGCTCAACTGTTCAAGAATCAAATGTTCGAAAAAATAAACTCAATTCAAAAGTATAAATAAAAGCTGATGTTTTTTGAAAAAGTCAAATCTAAGTTTATTCAGTTTATTGTATTTAGTTTAATGACTATATTCGTTTGGATCGAAATATCTTGGAAAATCAAATACAGTATTTTTTTGGAATTGAACTAAGGCACTAGGCACTCTTTGATAAAGGATGGAGCTGTGCCCTAAGGTGATATAAAAATACTAGTCTAAAGCAGTGATGCCCAACCTTTTTTCTCAGGCGGGCCACATTAGAAAAATATATGTCCTCGTGTGGGCCACTAATTATAATTATAGACTTAATATTTCATTACTATGGTTTTTTTTTAGTATTTTAAACTAGCAAATTATTTTTAGAACATAGTTATAAATTAAAATTATTTTTACATAGGTAAGTTAAAAAAAAAAATTATTTTTCTCATGCAATGACAAGCCATGGGCCTCTTCTGAGGCTATGGCGGGCCGTGGGTTGGGCATCCCTGGTCGAAAGTCTTCCATCTAAAGTCATAAGTAGTGACTCATAACCTATATACTGTTGCGAGTGGGCTAATGATTTTTATAAAAACCTAGAACATCGCTTCACGTGATGATCACTCAATTTAAATAAGTCGGTAGATAAGTATACAAAAAATATACACCGAAACCACCCTTATCGGGCACCTTTAAATATCGGACACATTTTTGGGAACGGAGACATTTTCACTATGTACTGATTTATAGAAACACCTCGGACCCTTTAAATAACAGACACTTTTGTGGCATTTTAATGTTTGATTTCGATAATTTTTTCTTAAATTTAGAATAATTGTGGAATGTCTAGATAAAAGTCTACACTTTTAAATTTAAAGACTTAAGTTATATTTTATTACTATTATTTTGGCATTGGAAGTAGTGAAAGGTATATACAAAATACAAATACATTTCTTCGGCCTAGATTCAGAGTACTTAATTGTTCTCCAGCACGTTCGAATAATCTTGAAAATACAAAATGACTTCGCCTCCAAGTCTTAAACTGGCTGAAATAACTGATTTCTTTCATAAGCGTACGTTTTACTTTTTTACCTTTTCTTGTATTTTGAAATAGTAAATGTATTCGTTCATACATAGTTATTAATTTACATGCGAAATGCACTTTATTTCTCCCCCTGAATAGCGTACACCTCCAAATAGCTAACAAAATATCAGCGATCGAGAGTGTCCACCATCCGGTATTTAGAGGTTTCACTGTAGTATAATAATAATAATAATAATAATACCTTAGCTTACAAACCTTTTTGTTGTAAACACCATTTTGTCGAAAAATACTATAGTGGAGATTTTCTAATACATACTGATCCAAATGATTAGTCATTATAAAAACAATATCATTAGATTTATTGTAAATGAATAGATATCACCTTGTTAGACCTAATACAGCAATTTGACAATTTTTCGATTAAGGAAAGAAGTGCAATACTCGAATATATCCGCGAAAGCGTTCGTAACTCGTAAGCTGTTCTCTATTAAACGTATAATCTGATAATCATATTCATATCACCTGAACCAATTGGACGAGATTATTCTATTTTATAATTTATATTTTATACCGACACATCGGCCTTTTCGGCTACCGTAAACGTACCACGTAAACCTAAGTACAATGCATACAGGCTTATCATTTTATCCGACTTTTTCCCCTTGAGCGTATATGACAGAATATAATATATATATATCCGATGACATGAAATTATTATTATTATTTAGCGGTTCGTCGAAAGGAAAGAAGACCCTGGTGGAGTAGGCAGCTGACTGCGAGCAATTTGCGGCGAACGCACATGGACAGGATGTGGAAAAAAAATTACTATAATGCGGCACAAGTGCAGTATTATTTTTAGCGTGTCTCTTTTTTAATGCGGTACTCGTGCAGGCGCACACAGCACTAAGCGTACGAATTAATTTTGTACGTAGACTTCCAGTGTTTTTTTTAGTTCTACGACGACGGTGCAGCAGTGGAAATAATTCTATTTCGACGGCAATTTGGAAAATAAAAAATTGCCAACTTTCCAACTTTGCCAAACGCCATCAGAAGGATTCTAAATGAAAAGCAGATATCCTTATAGTGTAGTGTAATATGGTGATGTGGCTACTCTATGCAACCACTTATCCTTTCTTAACTGAATCGGCTTAAGTACAGAGTACAATGACGTACGGCCAGGGGGCGGTAGGGGGAGATCGGTCTCACAATATAAACAGTCAGGATAATCATCACGTGTACAGCATCAGTTAACATATAAATATATAATCATCTAGGCGCGAGTACCTAAACAATATCGAGTACGGATAGTAGGTACGTTCGTACTTGTACCTATGTCATATCTGCCCGTCATTCGGACCATCATTGTTCAGCGCTGTAGTCCGCTGTAGCCCACTGCAATCATGTGTATAACTGTGCACATTTAATTTCGTGCTTTAAATAATAAACATCATTGTGTGGTTCATTTAATAAATTTATATTTTACGAGACTGACGAGCCCTTGGAGACCCGCATCAGGGCTATAATTATTAATCAAAGAAGTTTATAGTGCAGAGATAGTCTCTAGACCGCAGTGGCGTGTTGAACTAATTTTCGAAGAGGAACAAAAATATATACAAGTATATAAGGTATGTCCCTTATACGTCCATAGGTATGTCTCCCCCGGGTGGTTTTATATAATCTATCAATTCATACAATTTAATGTTTACAAAATATGCGTAGGTACATCACACTATCACATCAATAATTGCGTTGCTGTAAAGCCTCGATTACATTGAGCGAGTTTACAAGCTGCTAGTTGGCAAATATGCTTTATTTTACTATCTGCGAGTAAAGTTGAAAGCCGGGCTACTTTACTCGCTACTCGCTGGCTTTTATGGTTTCAGTGTTGACAAAATGTTGACGGAAATTGTAAGTGCGGGTGTCATTATTTTAACTCTTGCTATCAAAAAGGATTTAAAAAAAAAAAGGAAAGCGGAAAAGGCAGAGAAATATATGGGTGAAACAATGGATAGGCAGACGTGAGATGTATGGTGCATCGAACAGTTTACTGAAAGAGTTGAAGACTCATTTTAATTGTATTTTAACACTTTTTACAAATAAATGTCGATAAAAAAAAGTAACAGTATAATTTAAACGTACGGTCATGCTCATACTGATGGATAATATGGAGAACCTGAAAAATTAACTTGAGCGACTAAAATGTATACTATGGTTATATAGTTATCGAAAATATGATGGGACAAAGTTGACAATATAATCGCGGTTGACTCTCTATAGTCTCTATGACCGCTAATACAGTTGAGCTGATTGAAGGCTTGTTGCACTTGGTATCAGTTACACAAGTCTAAGTGTAATTAGATGATTCATGATTGTGACGGTCGACGGATCACACGTATTCGACGGTAGACAGTTTTTAGTCGTCTAACCGTCTAAGGCGTGATTCACCCTAAGAATAGGTCTTACCGTTTCAGAGGCGAAAAACTAAAAAGAAGAACTGACGTCCGATGATAGTAATGCAGTATAACCACAGAAAATGCATCTATTCTGTGGTATAAATTGTATAACGATTGTGTTATATAGATAGGATTTAGTGATAAGTTTAGTGAAGACGTGCTATGCAGTGTCGTACTGTCGTAGTGACCTGAGGCGGATACAAGGAGGGATATAGGGGGTGAAGCTTTCCCCTTGGGTATGTATTTAAAATATTTTAGAGATAACTTTAATCTTTTTCAGTTCATTTAATTAATTAAAAAGAAGCAATACCATACAGTGTACTTACAACATAATAATATTTTAATAATAAACATATGTATTTTAATATCGTCTAGAAGGATAAAGACAGAGGATAAAATAATTTATTATTTTATTGTTAAGCTATGTATATACTTTCATCCAACTATTGAACTACCTCTTTAAATTCTGTAAAAATGTCTTGCACTTTTGTCTAGGTAACTATAGTTATAGGATGTAATAATATATGTAATAAAAGTGTATTTTCAAGTTCATAATTATTATTTTATAATCATGTATGCATGTATAATGAATTTTTTGTTCTCTAAAACATTTTTAACTTAATGCTTGTAGTGCTTTTATTTGTATTTAAAGCCATTCTGTAGTGTTTTTTTTTTTTATTTTGTTTTGTTTAGACCATGAAGTAAAAATACTACTGCCGATAAGATAATCTTTACTTAATAAGAAACATACGTACCTAATTAAATAAGCAATTAATAAATTAAAATACTAGCATGAACTCTGCGGTTTCAAAATGGTACATCTTATGTAATAATTAATAATATTAATCTTTAACATAGTTTACTGAAATCAACACTTCTAATTATGGAAAATCAAACAATTTTTAGTTCAATTTTTTTTTATGAGAAAAAGCCGCTTTTAAACCCGGGTAAATTTGATAACCGATACCTAAACACCGAAATATTTCCTATTACTTTGATAGCATCTTTGAAAACCCACAATTATTCTTTTTATAAGATTTGATCTTGTGGGTAACATTGTGGACCCGATCAAAATCACATTTTTGGTTTCACCCATGAATGTAATTTACCGATTTCCATTCTGAAATTAATATAATGGTTCATAGCAATAACTTATCAGAATAGGAAATAGTTTCGGGTAAAAATTACATTTTTTATCATTTACCTGGCAGGTAAGTATTATACTATGTTCCAAGTCCTCTTTAACTTAGTCTTTTCACTTTCTCTTGAGTCTATCGTCTACCTCTTGCATTCTTCCCAATTGCCTTCCAAGAAATTGTTGGTTTAATCCTTTCTGAATTGTCCCATTGCATAGCATATTACTTTTAATGAAATTTGTAATTCATGGTATACTTGTTACATTTCTACAATTACAAAATAATTTCAGTGTACAAAAATTAAAAATTAAATTATGATTAATATAATATATTTTAACTAATGTGAAATTGAAGTATAATTTTTATAGATGAATTTATAGTTATATGAAACCAAAAACAATACAAACATACAATAATAATACTTAACTTATGATAAAGTGATTACTTTCCTGTAATAGAACTGTTTATAAAATAATTAAAAATAAAATATATGAAAATCGTATGGTTTATTAAATTTGAACATATAAAAAGTACATAATTAAATAATAAATAAAATATTTAATATTGTGTCTATAAATAATCTATATTATAATATAAATGTATTCAAAGAAAAATATAAGAATTTGTAATCACTGACTGTAAATACTAAATATTGTTGTATATTTATATCTTCAGTACTTAATTTATTGGTAGACACGATAACTATACTATACAAGTCAGATTAGATTTTTTGTAGCAAATGAGCTTTCTTAAGTAGCCAATAGCCAAAAAAAAAAATACTTACAAACTGTTGTTAAGATAAACATTAATACCGAAATGACATATTTCTGCTCTTAATACATTTTAAACTTTAATAATTAAAGTGTAGAAGAAATTCATTACACACAATCTTGTGATTGAAAATTCAACTAGCTGTTACATTTTTTCTATGTAATTTACAGAACAAATAAATAATTATTGTTGATTAAATTATTAGAACTAAAATTACAAGAAAAATTTGGTTAAGTAATATGTTTTTTTACATGTGATTATGTTAATTGTTTTTGGCACTATGTTTTACAATAGCTTTTGAAAAAAAAATAAAATTCAAACCTGATATCAGATATGTCCATCACCGTCTCTATGATATTGGAATAATGACAAATTTTAAAAACCTAATGTAGACTCAGAGTATACAGATATATAATAGGTAATATTTCATAAATTAATTACTTTATAAATAATACAACATTATTAAGGGTATATAATAAAATTAATCACTAGCAATATTAATAATAATAATAACAACAATTATGGTAAATAGAAATCAAACAACAAATATAGACACATAAAGAAGAAATAAATCAATGTATTGATTGGGGGTAACATCATGGCCCATGGTCTAAAATTAATTGGAGATATTAAAATATAATCAATTGCATTATTAATACAAATTAAACAGCTCATCTTATAATCGAAAGAAAATAAATCACAATATACTAGCACAATTCCAATTTTACTTTTTCCATTTCTTTGATGATCGCCATCTCTTTAGCTTCTTTTTTAAAATTTCTAGCTTCAAACTCTAGTCTAAAAAATCAAAATACATTTTTATATAAAAAAAATGACTGGCAATGACTAACAACATTAAATATAAAAATAAAATAGTTTAAAATCAACTATAGAAAATATGGAAAATATAAAACATCAATATTTCTGTTACATAATTAACAATTTAATTTTAGATATTACTTATTTTTTTAATTTAACTTATTCATAAATTTTAATCAATTAAAATAGTAAAAATAAAGATTTTTTTTAGCGACAATAAAATAAAATAGCATGCATTAATTAATATTTACAATAACACTGCTTTTCTATCACCAAGTATAACCTTGAAATGATGGTCGAGAAAATAAAATGTTTTGTAGTATAAGTTTACCAGATTTATAAATAGAATTTAAAAAAAACGAACTATGTCCGGTGAAACTCAACAGTTGGGTGAGATACAGCCATACAAGGATGAGCCTTTAAAACTTGAAACCAATGTACCATTGCTTTCGAGAAAACAATTCTGAGTGAAAGAGGTCAAGTGGACCAGTTTATAATATAATATTGTGTAATCAAATTTTGTTGAATTTCGTCAAAAACTCATTTTCTAATGCTTATGAGAGTTGTTAACAACTTTTCGGTAAACAATTATTTTGTTGACTACAAAGAAAATGTTATGAAAATCTTGAATCTATGAAATACAAACAAGACGATTCTCGATCTCATTTTTACTTGTAATTTTTCTGTGTGCCAACTGGACAAAATTTCCAATCATAAAAGTACAAGGATTAATACAATAGAGCATTTCGAAATTGTGTATAGACAACCAACAAAAAAACTTAGCAAACATTATAATAAAATCAATACATTTCTCATTTCACTCAGAATCTAAAAAAATACAATAATAAATATTAATTAGGCTAATTTTAAAACTCCATATAAGTTGTTATAATCAATAGGATTTAATTAACTTTCCAAGGCTATTATGATGACAAAAATAATTTTGTGTAAAATATAATTATGATTATATAAATATAAATTTTAATTTTATATAAATATAATCATAATTATATCAAAATATAATTATGATCATACTTTTCAAGTTATCACAGATCACACTATTTAATTCAATATAATTTTTAAAATTATTAGAGTGAAATTAATACTTTTTTATAATTTACCTTATAAACAGATATGGATTAAAGAAAAGATAAAATATTGTTAATTTGAGAAAAATTTGAATGTAATGTATCTGTGTATTAGAAAATCAATATTATCTATCATTATTTTTTACCTATTTATTATAATACGCTCCACAATTTTTTCTGTGGTCATACTATTTTCTGAATCAACAATCACAAATTTATTCATTGCTTTAGGGATTGCATATGGGTCTTCACCATTGACATCCATTTTTGCTGGTGTTTTACCATGGCACACAACATCTACATTAAAATGTTTCATTAAATCTGATGTTACGCTATAAGGTGCTCCAATAACAACTTCTGATACATACTGAAAAAAAACCGTGAAATAATTGAATAAAAAATAAAAAAAACTAATATATAAATCATTACTTTGCAAGCAAGAACGCTTAAGACTCGTTCATGTAAATTCATTATGGGATAGTTTAAGCCTTTATACTGGTTAACCACTGGATCAGTATGTAAGCCGACAATAAGAAAATCACCATATTGATGAGCTTTTTCTAAAAAGTCCAAATGACCAACATGAAAAATATCAAATGCTCCAGCAACATATACTACCCTATCAGTAGGCTGAAATGTATGATAACACATAATAAATATATAAATAAAAAATTATAATATTTAATCAGTATTACTTTAGGTTCTGTGCCTTCACTGAACTGAATAATTTTTTTAGTAGTAGGTAAAAATTGTGAACATCCAGTCCATGGACTTCTGGCCGCCTTATCCTGACCCATCACCGAAGAATGTTCTTTTTCCACAGTGTATTCTTTATCTCCTTTGTAGAAATGTTGTCTTGTCATGAACAACATACGACTAACTACATCTGTAGTTGAAATTCCTTCGGTTCGTTTTACTTCCCTAGACAAACATAAAAGTTTAAAATTTTTAAATATAATTAAACTAATTTTCATTAAAAATACTTGTATCTGTTGGCTTTTTTGACAAGATGATAAGTATCAACTCCATCAGCTGTAACTGTAATGTCATCTGAAAAAACATATAGTCTTTTTATTATATATTACAAATAGAAGAATAAAATTAAATGTTTACCTCCATGAACACAAAAGTTGCAATTGTGTTGATCTAAAGTTTCAAGATTTGTAACATAAGGAGCACCTTCTACTACTTCATCAACCCATTTAATAGCTTTAACCATCTTGTACCTAAAATTATTCGAAAATAATTAAATTAATAAATTATAGCTTATGAAAGGCATGATATATTATTATAATTGTATATCAAAGATTATAAAATATTAATTTTCACAAAATATTATATATATTTATATTTTTTTTCATTGTTTTTATGAAGCAGTAAATTTCTCTCAGGAAATGAATCATAAAATGGACACATAACTAAACATTGTATATGAAAATTGAAAGTAGAAACAATTCATTAAAAACACACATAACCTGTATCTATTTATCCTTGTATTACATATATGAAACTTGGTAATTATCAGGGGTCGAATCTATATGCATTTGCATATTTGTTGGGAAAATAGATAGAAGGAATCGGATTCAACTCAAATTTGTTTCGTGAAATCAAGACTAAAGTCACAATTTCATAATTAAAAAATTTGATTGCATATATTTGCATATTTTGGTTTTTTTTCTATAAATGCATATTGTTAAGATTTTAAGGTTTATACTATAAAAAAAAAAAAAATCATAAATTAAATTATGTTTAATTTAAATCTGAAGGATTCTATCATTGGATGGCCTCCCTTATCCTGTCATTCTGTCATTATATTATATTGTTTTATTGTACATATTATCACATTTATTTATTGTATTTATTAATACAGATTGAAAATTTTAAAATAAAAATAAAAAGAAGATGAAAAAAATAAAAGGTTAATTCTGCATGTTCTTCATTTTCTTCAAATATTTTAAATAATTTTAAAGGAAAATGAACAAATGTACAATAATTTAATTAACGACACTCCATATGATATTTATTTTATAAATTAAATGTTATAGGATTATTTGTCATTTTAAATTTATTTTATCTATGATTTTGCTGTAATAATCAAAACTCACGATTATTATACAGGTAGGTATCGGCACGATTAGCAAAGATAAATAAATATACATTTTTCTCTTATAAAACTAGAGAATTAAACATAATGTACTCACATTAAAATGTACCTACTTATATTTAATCAATTAATTTGAAATTTAGCTAATAAAATATTTGTTTTTCTTGGCTACATACCATTTATTAATTAAAAATTTTATTAATTAAATTATGAACAATATTATTTTAATGTTTTTTAATTAATATTCAACTTTTATACCGGCATATTTCACTGCATATTTTATCGATAATGCATATTTAATTGCATATTTAGACATTTTTGTGTACATATTTAAATGTATATTTTCAAGTTTTTAAGCGCATTAAGTCAAGAGTTCTGGTAATTATATTATATAGAATCTACTTAGTATAATACTTTTAGAATACATTTAGCAAATGTCAAATATTAATTTTACATGTATGAGTAATTACTAATCTGCCCAACTAAACAATTGCATCACTGCATCTAGCTGATAATCTATTAACTTAAAAAAAACCTAAAAATTAAAAAACCAATATAATTTTTATGATTTTACTTTAATAAAATGGTACTAATCAATTTTATTCGAAAGCAAAAAATTAATTTTAAAGTAATTTTTTGTAAGTTTTGAGTCTTTTTAGTACTTAGCACTTTAAAGCTTTTAAAGCTCAAATAATTAATAAAATTTAAATTGTTTCAAATAATTTAATAAAACTAATTTTATTTTAATGATTTCCTTTGAGTAATTCTGAAGATTTAGATTACTACTAACAATAAAACGACTGAATAATAAATAATTTATGGGAAAAAAATTGTAAGAAAAAGATCAAAACTAAAGTAATCAAAAGCATACCAATTGAATTAAATTTTTAAATATATTTTTAGGATGCATGTAGTCAATTTTAAAGAGTCAAAAACAAGTAATAAACTGTTTATCTGATATCTGAATATTATTAAAAAATTAAAAACTTACACCTAGGTTACTAATGTATAATATTGACCATATCTCATTTATTTTTATAGTTCAAATATGCACAAACATTAATTTATTTCTACAAATAATTATAATTCAAGGAATTGGGCAAGTTAAATAATTTATAACAGTATGACTATAATGGCGTATTATTTTAAATTGTAATTATTATACTATATGTATCATTATTATAATTGACTGTTATTTAAAAAGTCAGTCATTAATAAATAGTCACAAGCTAATAGCTATTTTCTGATAATAATATACATTTCATATAAATGGAAAATTGTTCATAATTTAGCCATTAAAAACACAAGAATTTTTAATTTGAATAAAAGTAAAAAATGTTCTCTTTCACCAAGTTGTATGAACATTTTAAAAAAAACGTTTTTATGATACTCTAACATTAAAGTACTTCACAGAATTATTACTTCATGTTGAAAGATAAAATACTTACAGTTTATGAATTTTCAATTGAATAATGATCATTTATTCCAATATTAAAAAAAAACTCTTAACTATGATGATAAAATAAAGTTGCCATCAAAACCTTAAGCTGATAAAATTACATAATAGAATAATGTTCCTATTAATTTGTGTAGATAACTTAATGAGAATGTTGACACGCGTGGTAAAACTGTAGTAGGATGTGAAACTTAAATTGGATACATACAACCTACTTGGCACTGCAAGGCGTACAAATTCCAATCAGATTGTGACTTTGCCTAGATAACAGTCAACATTTCCACAACGCAATATGAATTACCTCTCTTGTTCGGTGAAAACTGGTGGACCTTTGTGTCTGGTGATTTCTTCATCGGTGTGTATGCCCACGACCAGGTAATGACCCAACGCCTTGGCCTGTCGCAACGAGTTGGCGTGGCCAAAATGCACCATGTCGAAACTGCGGGGGGGGAAACAGGTAAAAACATTAAAGGTTTGACGTGTAAGCCGCAACGGCACCGCCAAAATCAAACGGAGCTGACAGCGGGCACTCACCAGCCGTCGCACCAAACCCTCACGGGTTTCTCGACTTGTTCGCTCATCGCCGCGGCGCTCGTTCAGTCAACGTTCGATCGCACGAGCCGACGCGCCGACGTACGGGATGATACTGCGATGCTAATATTGCCGCGGAAGCTAAGCGACGACGGCGCTTCGGTGTGTCGACGTGTCGCAATGTTGTTCACACGTTGCAAACGAATAATGTCACGAGTACGCGACGACTGCGGGTTCAACGGCGACCGTAGCCGGGATCGCGGACCGTCTTCGTGCCGCGCGAGCAACAAAAATCGATGAAAACATGCAATTTCAAAGCTTATCTTATCACGTTGTCCAAAGTCCCGATTGATAACGCGTGAACAAACGCGGTGACGTCACGGATGTCCGATATTCATCTGGATGCATGCGACTGGAGGAGGAGGTTCGCGTATTGCGTCGCGTTCGACGTCTCGATCATCGCACCGACAGGTCGGGCTCGTCGAATGTGGCTTCCGGTTCGTTGAACCAAACGCCTCGTTTGGGCCCGAGTACAGTTACCACAAGACTTTTTGCGGACACTGTCACCGTACAGGTCATTCTTGTTCGCTCATCGTTACAACCGTTGGTCGGTTAACGGGACATTTTTGACGAATTGTTGTCGATGTAGGACAAGACATACGTACCTACTGCTGAAGCTGTCGAAGGACTCAAGGACCTACCGGTGTACAAGACTAACGGCTTCCTCGGTGGCGAGGGATGGCGTGCGAATAGACGGTTTGGACACGCACAAATATCTGACATCGCGCGATAGAAATATGTATATTCAACGTTCGATATCGTACAGCCGTGAATCTCAAGAGTTTAACAGGCTCGCGAATTCATGATTAGTCTCCCCGCAATGCCACAAAGGCCCCAAAACAGTTTTGTACTTTGCAAAAAAAAAAAAAATATTATCCCGGTTTGAAATATTTCACTAGGCTGTACCTGAATGTCAAAAGCAAAATATTTGGTTACACCGATTTTATTGTTTCCTTTGTGTACATTTGTTTTGTAAAATAACTCATATTATATAATAATGTATTAATCGAAATTATAAAAACAAAATTCTTAAAATACATAAGAACCAGCCCTAAAACATTGTTATTATTCAATGAGCCTCGTCAATAACAAGACTCCCACTCCAATTAGTTAAAATGAATATACGCATATACTCGACAAGATTTTCATTTGACAAAATATACTTATCGCATACAGTTCGTACAGTTGTGCGAGTGTCACGACCTTGGATCCTTAGTGGCTTGTAAGAAATAATGTTTACCATTTATTGCAGAATAATTATAACCGGATATTATATAAGACATGAAGAATTTACTAATCGCAATTGTCAGTTGTATTCATGTTGTTTTAAAAATCGTTGGGCAACAACTTATTATGTTTTTATTACTATTAAAAAACTGATCTGCGACCAGATTGTTTATTCTAACGAAATACTCGTACGATTGAATATTACTTTAAATATTAACCACATGAACCGGGTTGAGTCACTTAACTCTAAAATACACACGATGATTATTTTTCTGACGTGATCACCCCTTTTTGGCCGTAAAAAAGCTTTTTGCTTTTTAATGCAAAATACTATTCAATACATTTTTCTGGAATTTTTTATGTAAAGTAGTCAAAATGCAGACAAATACTATCTAATTTTCAAATTCAAATTTAAAATGGCGTATGAAAAGTGTAAAATTCGCGTTATCTCAAATTAGTAGCAATTAACGATAACATGTCATTACAAATTATATCTTAATATTAGTTATTACAATGCATCCATACACAAATAAGAATAATTAGAATACATTAGAATAATTCAAAAACTACTCTTTCGAATTTTAATTTTGGTGTATCAAAAATTACCCCTATGAAATATTGCAGTTAAAATGGGATGTTCCCATTTGGAAAACCAAACTTTGTATCTCCGCTAAACATACTTATAGTGGCATGAAAAAAACATTGTGGAATGTATTAATAAAAACATAGATTTTATGGTAACTTGAAAATTTAAAAATAATTTCAATTTTTACGGCCAAAAAAAGAGGGTGAGAACGTCTAAAATATCACCCTGTTTTTATTCTAAATACAAAATAATGTTTGTTATTACATTTTTAATTGTTATGATTTCAAAGGTTTCATATGGTAGTGTAGCTATTACATTTAAGGTGCGTTTACATATAAGCGTGAGCGAAGGTGAGCCAAGTTTCCAGTGAGCACATTACGAGCCTATTGCTGACATATGTAAACAGAATAAGTGTACGAGCTATATAATAATAATATATTAATTACAGATTTTTATTTGCCAAAAACTTTAGTCTTGTAAACACGCTGTTCGATTTTACACCGTATTATTATTAATTAATTTTTTAATTATTTAAATTATAATAGCTATAGTAATTATTGTACAGTTGATCGCAATACAGTCTCAAGTGCTGCATTTATTGTATTATGTCCATAGAAAAAAACAACATTAAATTAAACAAAAGAGACGTTGGTGGATGTCTAAACAATTTAACAACATAGCTGAGCATGGAGGAAGTATTTTAAAAGATTTGAAACCAATTTGTGTCGAAGACCGATTGGCAATAACTCTTCGCTTTCTAGCAACCGGAGTAGTTTTCCCTTTATTTTATCAATGCACATTTTACTAGAGCTCACTATTGAGGATTTAGTTTCTTCATTAATTAATAAAATATCCTCGTTGTTTTTAAATTATGTTTTAGATGCATTATTATTTATTACATATAGGTACTGATTCCAGCCTCGCCATCACCCTCAGGCCTTAATCATGATACCTACTCTGAGTTCCTTCAATAAACCATACGGGGTTTCCTAATCTGAGGTTAAAAATTTATTATTTACTCTAGGGGTCCATAGTCCATAGATGGTAACTTGGAGGTCCGTGAGATGGTTCTGAACTTCTGAAGTTATATTTTACAAATAATTATTTAGCCACAAATAATCTGTAATCTATACTAGTAACAACGTGATAGTAAATAGTAACCCTATTCAAAAGGGTATTCGGACAATTGACACCCGAGACATTTGACACCCGACGGTTTTGCCGATATCGGACTTTTTGCACCCGATATTTTTAGAACACGGACAATTGACACCGAGCGAAAATTGGTGTGATAAATAACTAAAGTGATAATTAATTATTATATTTATGTGTTCCAAAAAGAAGTTGGTGATGGGCTCAGATATACTTGTGTTCAACGAAAGAAACATTATTGTAAAGAAAGTGTAACGATAAATTCGTCCAAAAGCAAAATTTTAAAATTTCAAAAACATTCTCATAATCCTGATTCTGCTGAAGCTGAAGTATGTCGTGCCTTAAATGCGATGAAAGAAAATATTATAAACAATTTTGATATTCCTTCTAAAGTGTACGCAAAAGAAGTTACCAAATTAACAGATGCTTGTTTGATACCAAATGAAAATAATGTAAAAAGAAATTTAAGGAGAATCCGTAACAATTCATATCCTACAATTTCTTCCAAAGAATTCGTATTAGAGGGTAAGTGGACGATGACAGCAGAACCTAATCAGCAAAAGTTTTTATTTTATGATAATCGATCAATTAATAGTCGTATAATTATATTTGCTTCCCAAGACTGCCTAGAAATATTATCACAAAGTGATCACGTGTTCATGGACGGAACATTTTCGTCATGCCCTAAAGGATTTTATCAACTTTATGTACTACACGTAATTTATAAAATGAAACCTTATTTATTTATTTATTACCAAAAAAAACACAGACAGTTTATGTAGAACTTTTGATGACTCTCAAAGACACGTGTTCATCAGTGAAGTCATATTCTATTGATTTTGAACTTGCTATGATAAAAGCGATTGAAGAAGTTTTTGAAGACAGCGTTTCCATACATTTGTGCTATTACCAATTTAGTCAAAGTGTGTGGCGTTAAGTCCAAAATCTTGGTTTGGCAACAAAATATACAAAAGACAAAGAATTCCGTTGTTCAGTACGAATGATCAATGCATTACCCTTTTTACCACTTAATATTATTAAAAAAGGTACCATACTCATACACGTACATAATATATACATTATACATATATTTTTTTTTAATTTAAATATATTTTTTATAGGTATGAGCTTATTATATGACATTTTTTCATATGATAATGATGTGGATGATATTTTAACATACTTCGATGTAACATATGTTAATGGGCCGTACAAATTAATTAACAATACGCAAGTTATGTGCTTCAAAAGGAGACCATCTATGTTTGTTCCATATATGTGGAATGTCCACAATGCCACAAAATTGGGTTATAGTAGGACTAATAATGTATCAGAAGGTTGGAACAATAAGTTCCAACATTTAATTAGATTTAAACATCCACATGTATATATATATATATATATATTGAAGCTTTACAAATGATGAACTCCAATACCTCAATGGAGATTTTAAAACTAAATACAGGTATTCAAATAAATTGTAAAATTAAATCAAATGGAGAACGGCTTAAAAACATATGTAAAACTTCTCAATTCAAAACAAATAGTGAAATTATTAGTTTTTTAAAAAACGTATCCTACGTAATTAAACATTAAATTTTTAATATTATCTTAAAATTAATACAAAATCGTTTATCTTTTCATTTTATTAGAATAAACTTTTCAATTATATTATTATACGATTATAATACCTACGATTATACGCTGAATATTCAGTATTTATAAATTTTATATTCGGTGTCAATTGTCCTATCAGCGGGTGTCAATAGTCCTATTATTGGGTGTCAAATGTCCTAGATTCATTTAAAAGTAACATACAAATATTAAAATAAAAACCAAAACCAAAGGTTTATCTTTTTGAAGGGAAGAACCTATACTTTATATGTTAAAGGAGTCCATGATTCAGAAAAGGTTAAGTTAATCAAATGCTCTATAATGTATAATAATAATTATGTAAATTAATAAAAAAAAAATATGTTAAATTCATTACAAAATTAAACTTCAAATTTCAAATTAAAAAAAGTGTTAATAAAATAGAACCTATACAATATTTAAAAATATTCATATCAAAGGTTTGGGACTTATTGCACGATGTACATAATGCAGATACCTTTTCTAAATTTGTGCTTGTTGTTTAAATTGGATAAGGGAATTCTAGATACATACGAAATACCTAGGTACCACCACAGCTATCAGACTATTTACGTAGTCAACTGTAGACTGTAGTCTGTAGCTGCTGTAGCTCTATCTTACTCTATGATCTAAATTCTAAAGCCATGTTAAGAACATAGTGATTCATGAATATCTGTTAAAGGAAGGCTATATAGATAAATTATCCACCTATATTTGGTAAATCTATAATCAATGATAAGTGATAAGCATACCCACAAGACGTCGTTGTATTGCCTATTCTTAATTTAACAGGCGATATTTTAATTTTAGGTAATCCGAATAAAATAAAAATATGTAGTCACAAAATCACAATAGACTATAATATTCCACAAAAACAACTTATGAATACATCATATTAAAGTACTAACATAAATTTTTATTTATAATTCTTATCATGGTTATTATAAAATAGAAATTGTACACATTAATAATTTATTAAGACACTATTGATTTTTAATTACCCATTACTATTTGTATTCAATTAACAAAAAAACATTAGGTATATATCATTTTTTCAATAATTTATACACTAAAAATTGAATTAATGGAAAACCTAATGGTAAAAATGACAGTAAAATGTGTTTTTAAGAGATTATTAAATATTTTTAAAAGAACATATTTATCAATGAATTGTAGTGGCACTGACACTCTGATAAATGTTGGTACACAAATCTAAACAATTAAACTTAATACTATGGATAAATATATACTCTACCTCTCATTTAAAAATTACCTTAACTTTTAGAAAAATATTAAGCTCCATAATTAAAATTCAAAATATTTTGTTTAATATAAACTAAAAATGATTAGGTAGCATAAAAACGGTAAAATTCTGTGTAGTAGGTATTAAGTCATACAAAAATATTTTTTTAATAATTACAGGTAAAAACTTAGAAAATAAATATTTGATTATAAGAAATCGCACTGTATAGTTAAATTTAAAAGTCACAATATATATATTATAATATCGAATATTATTCATATTGTCTATCTTTAAAATAAAGCTTTTAATTCTTGAATTAAATCTTATCTATCGATAACAAAATATATAAGTATGATTTATAGAATAATATGTGTGCTTTATCCAACAGACATGTACAATTATGATGAAGTATTATTAAATTGACAGCTGTGTTCATTCCTAAAGTTAATAAATCAAGATTATGTCTAATATTGGAGTTTTTAGTTCACTAGACACATACTTTTGACAGATGACAAGGTTAATGCCATAGTTAATATTCAATGAATGTACTTGCTACATAGAGTCAACAACCAAAGTCAAACTTTAGAAGATACTATGTGCCATTCTGTAAACGTCAAGCCGCATATTACTAGTATTCCTCTTTCCTTTTTAATACTATAACAAAATATAGAGGAATTAAAGAAATTAGTAACTTTGATAAAAGGTAATTTATTTTTTAATTATATAGTTATACCTATTTGTATTACAATAGAATAATCAAAACAAATTAGGTTAAAAATAGCATATCATCAATTTCACTTTTTTAAAATAGTTTTATAGAACCTAGTCAACAGAATAATTTGAAAAATAATCATTTTTTACAATTTAAATCCAAATTTTGATTGCTATATTCAGGGTCCAGTTGACGAATAGCAAGATATCATAAGTATATATAATAACTAATTTTTAAATTTTTGGTGACTTTTTTAATTATTACTATTTGCTGGACCATGTATGTAAGACAGCTTAAGAAAACATAATTTATTAAATACTTTTACTAATATAATTAAATAATACTTTTAAACTTCAATAGATTTTATTTCTAAATAACTATTATACAAAGTTTAAAACAACTTGAACAGCCATATAAATAGTAATTGCATATCCAATACCCCAGGCTATAACTCTAGATGGTTGTGGTATAACAACCACAGCATAAACTATTGTGTGCATTACTCTACCAGCTACAAACAATCTTATTAAATTAGCAGCAATGTAGACATTTGGGTTGGTTTGTAAGTATCCAAAACAAGCAATGATGAAGAATGGAATGTTTTCTAAATCATTGAGATGAGCTCTAGAAATAAAAATTTGAATTAAAAAAATTTCACCGACAATAAATTCTATACTTTAAAGTAAAGGTCAAAATAGGTTTTTGTGGAGTTTTTCTATCAAAATCTCATAAGGTAGAAAACTAGATTATTATTCAGACCATATCAGTATGATAAGTATAAATTAGTATATATTACTTTGATCACTTGATTCTTTTAAATGTCTTGACAACCATTTTCATGTTTGTTCTGATCAGAAATCATCCACGCAAACATACTTATTTTCAATTGAAATAAATACATTGCAATATTAATAATATTTACCTTCTTACTCTTTCAACATCAACATCATCATACTTAACTTTAGCTCGTTTATTTAAGTAAGTGTCTTCAGGGTTTGCAAATATCTATAAAAAAATTAAATATTAATCACAACATTATTATACAATTAATATATAATGGTGAAGGATATGATAATAATAATTATAATTACGCAAAAATAATATGTGATTCTTTGGTCATACTTATTAGTTTTTAAGATTTTTTATTCTAATGATTAATTTATTTTAATGATGTAGGTATCTTTTTAACAGTTAAATTCATAACTATATGACATATTCAAATTCTTCATAAAATTATCCTAGGTTACATAATTTGTACTACTGTCCTTTATCAAAAAGTCATGTAAATATCTCCAGACTCCCATGTCAATAGAGATAATTAAATTCTGTTTCTTTTATGAGTATCCCTGGGCAAAGGCAATTTTATTGAAAATAGTTTGGTAAATATAAATTTATTATTGAAGAAGTTAAAAAATTAACATTTTATTGTATAATTTTTGTGAAATTTGAAGATAGCTATTTTATAGAGATTATTTTTCTGAAAACATTCAGTTTTCATTAACTTCATGATATTTAATATGTTTTTAGTATACAAGAAAATAGTCTACTATTTACACATTTTTAAATAATAATAACATTATTTCTTTGTAAATTAAAAAAAATATTAAAAACCATGAATCCAATGAATACTGAAAGTTAAACTGTCAACATTTTTAGAAAGAAAAGCTCTATAAAATGGCTTTTTTCAAATTTCACAAAAAGTGTAAAATAAACAGTACATTTTTTAACTTCTTCAATAATATACTTATGTTTACCAAACTATTGTCAGCAACATTAGCAAAGAGATTCTAACAAAAAAAAAACTAAATTTGATTATCTCAATGAAGTATTAACACAGGCGATATTACTCTGTGTAAATCCTAGTGAATATCCTGTATACAGTACGAGATGAAAAAAATATGTAAACGGAAATACAATTTAGTTATTTGGACGACAGACAATAATTTTTCTTAGATTCAATATTATACACTATCAAATACATTTTTAACTGAATGATAATATGGAATGGCAAGTACTACTGCAAACAATTTTTTATGAAGGAAGAATTATTATAAGTTTATTCCAAAATATAATTACAGTGATTTAGAATTTAGTTTTCTTACCAAGGATGATTATCAGTGTATGATAGAAATTAGTTAATTATTATTTGACATTTCAATGCAATGTTTGCACAAATACTTAGTACCTTCTTATTATAACATGTATTCATTTCTTGTAGCAATAATATTTTCAAACATAGATACTTATAGTCACAATATAAACAATCAACTGTTTACATTTTATTTTACCCAAAGTTAATAAAAGGTCTTAATAATGATATTAACATTTTTATCTTTATAAAATGTAAAATTAGTAAAAATAATATTTATATAATATCAAAATATTTATTTCATTAAAAACAGATTGCTATTATTTTTAAATAAAATATTAAAATTGAAAGTTAATAATGAGAATAATGTATTCAAACTGTAAGGCTATACGTGTTTAAAATCCAAACTATGTAAATTAATAATATCTTATATTATAGTATAATATTATATTTTAAATCAAAATATTGGTGGCACACTGAAAATGTATATCTTCATTAACTGAAGATAAGTACAAAGTGTCTCTACTTACACCACCTATATTCGATGACAATATTAAACACCTTTGGAGAAACTTTACTCTAATAGTCAAATAATATCTAATCCGAAAGGTGGATCGAACTTAATCTATTCATTAACATTAACTAATTTCTAGTTACCAGTTTTGAGAATCGGTGCCTGCCTATAAGCACGGCCATAGCCAAGACTTTCAGCACTAAGACAGACGAATAGAATTGGTAGATCTTAAACAGACCATCGTCGATGTCGAGAGAAACCATTGTTATCCGTGGTAAAGATTGTCGTTTAAATTGAAAATTACACGTGCAACACAACAGCAAACCGAATAATAAATTAAGATGATAATGATTATATTGTAACTTGTAGCCACAGTCCGGAGATGTTGTGATTTTTGACGTTCGGAATTCTAAAAAAAATAATCGAAAAACTGGTTTTGCGGCTTTATCTTACAATACATTTTAAATCCCCTTCACCATATTGCGTAATACACGAAACATGTATACGTCTAATCACCGTAGTCAAAATTCGACCGTTTGGAACACCAATGCCCTCGAAGCAACATATTATAACAAAAGATTCACTATTCACTGATTCGAAACAACATCGAGCCTGTTAAAGATCTATAATTTATATAATTAACCCATCATTCCTACATATATACGTGCATGCAACCACGGAATACGGAACAACTGAATAATGAGCTATAAGCCTATAACTCTGAGTTACAACCTTGGTTGTCCTTGTCCTGCCAAAATAAAAAATATAATTATTTATTCATTGGGCACTTTTAGCTGATATTTTTATTTCGAATTCTCAATGCATAACAATATTGTTCCGTCCATGGTTTGAATTTAAAAACCGTCCGATGTAGACTGAAAACAGTGAAACACAATAGGATTAATAAACGTGTAGGTACTTTATTGTTACTTTAAATTGAAATATTTTAGAATTCACCTTGTGTAACACGTATCAGTGGTATCACAGTTCAGATACTAGATACATACATGTTTACCAAAAGATACAAGATTCATTTAACATATCTTAAAAAATACGAAATACAAGAAACAAGTCACTATTCATTTTTTGATAAATAATTATTAAATTAAGTAAATTTATTAAACTTATTAAATGCATTGTATTTCAATATTGTTGAATTTCAATAAAAATTGATACACACGAACATTTATTATGGAACGCATAAATGACCCCGGCCAATTATTTTTTAAGAAAGCTCTAAAAAAATTAAATTGTGGCCTACCTAGAAACTGAAGAGTGTGAGTCTAGCATCTTAGATAACATGGTAAACAAACTGTATTTTTAATAGCATGATGTGTTTGGTCCTACAAAAATTGCAGAATACCATTGATTGTTTGTGTGTCAATCCATTCAACTGATATGTATCTTTTGTCTTTGAATGAAAAAAATAATCATTCTTTTGAAATCAAGCCTCAACTAAATTGTTACGTACACTTTTGAGTAAGTGAGGAACGTCAAAAAGAAAAGAACATTTTATGATTGTGAACTAAAAAAAGGGGATTATTTTCTGAAATATTAAATAATTTCAAAGCGCGTTTGTTATTTGTGCCTTGGTCACAAACTATAAGTTTTGGAGCAAACCAACATAAATTAAATTATTTAAAACATTGGTATTTAATATATTTTCTTAAATTCATGCCTGTGGTTTAAATTGGATAAAAAATTGTAGATACATACGAAATAACACCACGGGTATGAGACTATTTATGAATCTAAATTCTACAGGAGACTGTAGCTCTATCTTACTAGTTACTCTATAATCTACAGCCGCGGTAGATAGGTACATAATGATTATTGAATATTTGTTACTATTGATGATTATGTACATAAATAGATTAACCCTCTAGTCTAGATTTTTAAAATATGTAATCAACGATAAGTGATAATCACATACATATAACACATTGTTATATTGCCTACTCGTAAATTAATTGGCATTATTTTATTTTTAGGTAATCCATTGCGGTCTAATAGGCCTATAGTCAAAAAAACACAATAGACTATAATTCAACAAAACCAACATATTAATACATAATATTAAAGTACTAATATAAATTTTTATGTATATATAAATCTTATCATGGTTATTATAAAATAGAAATGTTACAAATTAATAATTTAGTTAGACAATATTGATTTTTAATTACTAATTAGTATTTGTATTCAATTAACAAAATAACTTTAGGTATATATCATTTTTTCAATAATTTATACACTAAAAATTTAATTAGTAGAAAACCTAATTGTAAAAATAAGGACCATATAATGTATTTTTAAGAGATTATTAAAAATTTTTAAAAGTACTTAACATATTTATCAATGAATTGTAGTGGCACTGACTCTCTGATAAATGTTGTTACACAAATCTAATAAATTAAACTTAATACTATAGAAAAATATATAAATACTCTACTTCTCATTTAAAAAGTACTTTAACTTTTAGAAAAATATTCTGCTTCATAATTAAAATTTAAAATATTTTGTTTAATATAAACTAAAAATGATTAGTTAGCATGAAAACGGTAAATATGCTAAAATTCTGTGTAGTAGGTTTTAAGTCATACAAAAATATTTTTTTAATAATTACAGGTAAAAACTTAGAAAATAAATATTGGATTATAAAAAATCGCACTGTATAGTTAAATTTAAGTCACAATATATTATAATATCGAATATTATTCATATTGTCTATCTTTAAAATAAAGCTTTTAATTCTAGAATTAAATCTTATCTATCGATAACAAAATATTTAAGTATGTTTTATAGAAAAACATGTGCGATTTATCCAGCAGACATGTACAATTATGATGAAGTATTATTAAATTGACAGCTGTGTTCATTCCTAAAGTTTATAAATCAAGATTATGTCTAATATTGGAGTCTTTAGTTCACTAGACACATAATTTTGACAGATGACAAGGTTAATGCCATAGTTAATATTCAATGAATGTACTTGCTACATAGAGTCAACAACCAAAGTCAAACTTTAGAAGATACTATGTGCCATTCTGTAAACGTCAAGCCGCATATTACTAGTATTCCTCTTTCCTTTTTAATACTATAACAAAATATAGAGGAATTAAAGAAATTGGTAACTTTGATAAAAGGTAATTTATTTTTTAATTATAGTTATACCTAATTGTATTACAATAGAATAATCAAAACAAATTAGGTTAAAAATAGTATATCATCAATTTCACTTTTTTAAAATAGTTTTATAGAACCTAGTCAACAGAATAATTTGATAAATAATCATTTTTATGTCAGTACAATTTAAATTCAAATTCCAATTGCTATAATCTAGGTCCAGTAGACAAATAGCAAGATTTTATACTGGCCTGGTAGTGAGGTGTACTCTTTTTTGAGTTTCTAATACATCAGAAATTAGATATAACACTAGATGGAAAAAACTCCAGTACATCAACAGTTATGATAAAATTGCTAAGAAGCATCTTTCCTGGGCGCTTGATCAGTAAGAATAGTTGATATTTATAAACAGCCCATTTTCTGAACCGGACAATATGAAATGCTATGAATGAACCAATTTAGAAAAGAGGTAACTGATACACGTTTTGATAAAATATTATGTGGTATTATAGGTTTTTTTGATACTCCAGCAATATGTTCAATATGTGTTTACAAGGAAGCTTCTTGACAGACACTATTTTCGATAAGGTTAAACATCTAATAGTAATTTCCAGTTATCCAATCTTCATTAAAATTATTAAAATATAAAATGTCTAAAATTTATATTTTTGGTGACTTTTAATTATTACTATTTTCTGGACCATGTATGTAAGACAGCTTAAGAAAACATAATTTATTAAATACTTTTACTAATAGAATTAAATAATACTTTTAAACTTCAATAGATTTTATTTCTAAATAACTATTATACAAAGTTTAAAACAACTTGAACAGCCATATAAATGGTAATTGCATATCCGATACCCCAGGATATACCTCTAGCTGGTTGTGGTATAACAACCACAGCATAAACTATTGTATGCATTACTCTACTAGCTACAAACAATCTTATTAAATTAGCAGCAAAGTAGACATTTGGGTTGGTTTGTAAGTATCCAAAACAAGCAATGATGAAGAATGGAATGTTTTCTAAATCATTGAGATGAGCTCTAGAAAAAAAAATTTGAATTAAAAAAATTTCACCAACAATAAATTCTATACTTTAAAGTAAAGGTCAAAATAGGTTTTTGTGGAGTTTTTCTATCAAAATCTCATAAGGTAGAAAACTAGATTATTATTCAGACCATATCAGTATGATAAGTATAAATTAGTATATATTACTTTGATCACTTGATTCTTTTAAATGTCTTGACAACCATTTTCATGTTTGTTCTGATCAGAAATCATCCACGCAAACATACTTATTTTCAATTGAAATAAATACATTGCAATATTAATAATATTTACCTTCTTACTCTTTCAACATCAACATCATCATACTTAACTTTAGATCGTTTATTTAAGTAAGTGTCTTCAGGGTTCGCAAATATCTATAAAAAAATTAAATATTAATTACAACATTATTATGAATATATAAAGGTAATGGATTTGATAATAATAATTATAAATACGCAAAAATAATATGTGATTCTTTGGTCATACTTATTAGTTTTTAAGATTTTTTATTCTTATGATGTAGGTATTTTTTTAACAGTTAAATTCATAACGATATGACATATTCAAATGCTTCATAAAGTTATCCTAGGTTATATAATTTGTACTACTGTCCTTTATCAAAAAGTCATGTAAATATCTCCAGACTCCCATGTCAATAGAGATAATTAAATTCTGTTTCTTTTATGAGCATCCCTGGGCAAAGGCAATTTTATTGAAAATAGTTTGGTAAATATAAATTTATTATTGAAGAAGTTAAAAAATTAACATTTTATTGTATAATTTTTGTGAAATTTGAAGATAGCTATTTTATAAAGATTATTTTTCTGAAAACATTTCAGTTTTCATTAACTTCATGATATTGAATAATTTTTTAGTTTACAAGAAAATAGTGTACTATTTACACATTTTTAAATAATAATAACATTATTTCTTTTTAAATTAAAAAAAATATTAAAAATTATGAATCCAATGAATACTGAAAGTTAAACTATCAACATTTTTAGAAAGAAAAGCTCTATAAAATGGCTTTTTTCAAATTTCACAAAAACTAAAATAAACAGTACATTTTTTAACTTCTTCAATAATATACTTATATTTACCAAACTATTGTCAGCAACATTACTTTTACAAAGAGATTCTAACAAAAAAAAAACTGAATTTGATTATCTCAATTAAGTATTAAGACAGGCGATATTACTCCGTGTAAATCCTAGTGAATATCCTGTATACAGTACGAGATCGAAAAAATATGTAAACCGAAATACAATTTAGTTACTTGGACGACAGACAATAATTTTTCTTAGATTCAATATTATACACAATTATTCATCAAATACATTTTTAACTGAATGATAATATGGAATGGCAAGTACTACTACAAACAATTTTTTATGAAGTAAGAATTATTTTAAGTTTAATCCAAAATATAATTACAGTGGTTTAGAATTTAGTTTTCTTAACAAGGATGATTACCAGTGTACGATAAAAATTAGTAAATTATCATTTCAATGCAATGTATGCACAAATACTTAGTACCTTCTTGTAGCAATAATATTTTCAAACATAGTTACTTATGGTCGCAATATAAACAATCAACTGTTTACATTTTATTTTACCCAAAGTTAATAAAAGGTCTTAATAATGATATTAACATTTTTATCTCTATAAAATGTAAAATTAGTAAAAATAATATTTACATTATATTATGACATCTAAATATTTATTTCATTAAAAACAGATTGCTTTATTTTTAAAAAAAATATTAAAATTGAAAGTTATTAATTGGAATAATGTATTCATATTGTAAGGCTTTTTATAATGTGTTTGAAATCCAAACTATGTAAAATATTTTTATCTTATATTTTAAACTAAAATATTGGTGGCACACTGAAAATATAAATTTACAGCACCAAAATAAAAGTGCAAAGTATCTTTACCTACACTACTTTTGACAACTTTAGAGAAACTATAATCTAATATTTAATATATGTATAAGGTGGATCTAACTTTATCTAAGCATTAAATTAACCAATTTCTAGTTACCAGTTTTGAGAATCGTTGTCTGGCTGTAAGCACGGCCATCGCCAAGACTTTTAGGACTAAAACAGATGAGTAGAACAGGTAGATCTTAAACAGACCTTCATCGATGTCAAAAGAAACCATTGTAATCCGTGGTAAAGCGTGTTGTTTAAATTGAAAATCTCACGTACTGTTATCAACGGAGTAGTATAACGACAGGTTACAATAAACTAAACAAGATTTTATCGCTTACGATTGAAAATTTTAAAATTTGTTTAATAATGTTTATAACGATTATACATTTCAATTGTCTTAACAATGTACGGATACTTTATGGAAGTGAATTGTTAAACAGAAAACCGAATACAAATTAAAATCCTAATGAATATATTGTAGCTCACAGTCCGGCGACGTGGTGACGTGCGGAATTCGAATAGAATAGTCGATTAACTATATAGTCTTATGACTTTTTATACTTTTTAAATCCACTTCACCATCTTCCGTAGTACACAGTGTACACGAAACAGGAATACTCCAATCACGTTTGACGTTAGTTAATATTTTGACCGCTTGGAACACCAACGCTATCAAAGCAACAAAATTTAATAATAGATTCATTATTCTCTGAACCAAATCAACATCGAGCCTGTTAAAGATCTATAATTTATATAATTAATCCATCATTCCTATAATCCTATATACATCTACGTGCATACAACCACGGAAGATGGAACAACCGAACTAATCTATGTATATATATAAAAATGGAGCCAAAAATGTATAACAATTCATCAATTGAGAACGGCTGTGGGTCGATTTGGCTCAAATTTTTTTTAAATTGTTCGTAATTGTCAGGACAAGGTTTTTACCAAAAAAAATTTTGGAAAAACTAAACACCCGCACCACAAATATTTTTTAATATTTAACGTGTAAATTGTATACCTAAATTATAGGCGGCGTTTCCACCTACCTGCAACCTGACCTTTTTTCCGTTTTTATCGGCGTGTAGATATCATTGTTCCGAGAAATACCCATTATAACCTATTGTACTTATGTACATATGTATGTGGTTTGTATTCACTATCGCAGCGGTTCCCAATTGGTGGTCCGCGGACCCTCAGGGGTCCTCGTGTTGATTTTAGGGGGTCCGCGGTTGTATTGTACTGCAGTGATATTTTTATTTTATTTTAGTGAAATTGTTAACTTTGTAGTTATATGAAATACCGAGTATTTTTGGACTATTGAAACTCGATTATCGCGAAAAAATGGATTGTCAATTTCATATAAATAAATATCATTATTATCTTCACTATTACACTATTATTACTATAATTCAGAACGTGAAACCATACTGATTATTTTCTTTCCATTAACCAATGAAATATATTTCGGACATATCATTTTAAGTAAATGATCAACATTAGTTAGCATATAGTCTCAGTCATTTCTGGTCAGCGATTAGTGCAGTGTATCCTTTTTTATACATTGTATTTTATTTTTGTTTCTATTATATTACGAAAATATTTATAAAATTAAAAATTAAATCATATTTAAAATAAATCGTACACAATTATTTTTCATTTTCATAATTAAATAAAATTGAAAAGTAAGTATTTACAAAAAAGGGGTCCGCGGACCAATTTAAGTTATAGCTAGGGGTCCGTGGCTTCACTCTAATTGGGAACCACTGCACTATCGTACTCATCAGAAACGACTTGACCGTTGAATTTAATTATATAATATATTTAATCGTTAAAATGGGGCCCTGGTCAACACTAAAAAAATGGATCAACCTGGAGAAAAATTAAGTATTAATATTATGTTTCACGGAATCTAAATCATCCAAAATTGTGCAACGGTACGCGACTGTCCGTCAAGAAACTCATGAACAATGTAATACAAGCAACAATCATCAAGGGCAAATTCTAAGGAGAAAAAGTCCTTATACCACGAATTCCGATAATTCCAACAGATCTTCCATTTAAATTCAAGCGGATTCTCGTTCGATTGGCTTTTGCGATGACAATCAATAAATCGCAAGGCCAATTGTTGGAAGTCTGTGGGATCAATTTAGAATTTTAATGTTTTTCGCACGGTCAGCTGTACGTTGCCAGTTCGCGTGTTGGAAAACTGTCTTCGTTGTTTGTTTTTGCGCCAGAAAACATTGTTGAAAAACATTGTTTATCATACTGCACTCGACTGATTTCTGTTTCAATTCAAATAAATCAATAAATAAATTCTTGAACTATATGTTTTATTATCACTCTAAAGTTTATCTGAAGGCGTTAAGTTCGCCGGGTCCACTTAATATTTAAAAAAACTTTTTGGCAAAACAACGTTTGCCGGGTCAGCTAGTTATGTTATAAATTTACAATTTACAACAAGCAGATCTAGTGAGAAAGTTTTTCTTTTATTTCATTACAACGTGGTAATATACTTACATGTTAATTTGTAATTATAAAATAACTAGTCATGGCCATAGGAAGGTGCATAATACCATGGATTATAAAGTATAATACTTATAACCAAATAATTAGCGAGTATTATTTATGGCCGTAAAATTATTAGTTTATTACCATATATTATAAAATCATATTGGTACTTATCAATGTTATTAGTTATTTATACAACCGTCAACAGGTGCTATTAGGTTTAGCATATACTATTTTCAATGTATATTTATTATTGTAGGTATGCATTTATATATGCATTTATTCTTTATTTTAGGTACATATTATTAACAATTACATGCAGTATAATTATATATAGTATGTTACGCTAAAACAGAGAAATAATTTTTATAATTAAAGAAATTTGTCATAGAATTATATTTTAATATTTAAAATATCAATAGGTTCTTGTAACTATCACTTCATACCTTCCTACTCTTATATAAATATTATGTAGTAATTACATAATAATAATCATATTATTCAATTAAGCAGATAAAAATTAAAAATATTGAGTACACTTTGTCTTAAACATTTAAACTTATTACTTATTAATAAAAAGAAAATACTTTACATCTACGTTTCTAAAATTACTGTAGTTGCAGTTTAGTGACACAAAATTTTTATGAAAACATCTTGTGTAAGTTATGTTATTTTTCAAAATTTTTGAAAGCATCAAGTTAGTTTTGAAATGTGTTCATTCCTCATAAGTCATATTTATATTTATAACCAGACATCTAGGGTTTGAATTTGCAATTTGCTAAACTACCTTCTGAAGACCTGAACACATACTTACGTAAGAACCAGTGATTAAAATACAAGAACCAACTTAATAATTATTAATTTTACTTTTATAATGGAACAAGTTTGTTTACAGAACAACTAGCAGAGGAAGACACTAACAACTAACATCAATAACTCAGTTATAGATAACTTAGAAATTTATGAAAATGTAATTATTATAATTTGATAAAGTTGCCTATATATAACCCCTTAAAAAGCAAATAAGTTACGTCCCCAACGACTAAATCTTCTAGATAAATTAACTTTACTATATATTTCTTCGTGATTATTCGCAACCACATTTATTTTCACCAATAGGTATTAAAACCTTCTTGATACCTCCCACCGTTTGTTCAAAGTTTAGTTTTCACACGATTTAAGATATATTTTGAATTTACCTATTTTTCCTAAAGTTATCTGAAAACTTATTATTATTACAACAACTGCTGCACTGCCCAGACTTAAATGTAACATTTTATTCACTAATTATTCTAATTCAAGAACATAATTAAATAAGTTTTGTATGAACAATTTAGTATTAAAAACTAAATCCTTCAGACTTAGGTATATTTAGGTATGTATTTACAATACTTTTAAATATCGAATAACTGTTAGAAAATAGAAACTAAGAAAAATAACTACAACCTCTTTGGCATCGAACCACATGGTATAAACCGTACACCGTTCCACTCGTTTTGTGCTCGGGCGCTCGTAGTCGTACTGTTTCGGAGTATGGATGAACTAAAGAACATATGTTTTATTGTGCATACTATCTGAGAGGTGTTCATTATCTCGGGACTCGGGGTAACAAGCAGTGAACCTAACAGTCGGAATTGACATTAATTACAGATTTATAATTTTTTATTCTAAATAAATAGTTTTTGTTGTTTATCCGTTTGTTACTTAAGAACACAATTGCAGTTCTTTTTTATTGCTAAGGTAAAGATTGGCACGTATCAAAGGTGAGTTTTATTTCAGGTTTTAAATTTTTTTTAACAAAAGTGTTGAAGTATACATATGTATACATGCATACAAATCAATTAGCATCGTGATAGAACTGACAGCGTAGTGTATACATACGTTTGGTCAATAAATGAAAGGGTTGCTTTGTAAATTGTGGGACTTCTTTGCTTATTCTCTGCTGTCAGTTGTTCATCCAATGTGCTTATGACATTAGTATATGTACATTAATATTTTACTGTTGACCCACAAGGGCATCTAAAATTGGATTTCAGTTAGGTATCTAAATGAAATAAACTTATTTTATGGAAAAAACATAATTTTTTTGTGATTAATAATTATTAATTTTTATTATTACATTAGTTAAGTGTTTGAACAAATCATTATTTTTTTTATTTAAAAAAAAGATAAAATGTAAAAGTTATCTAATATCTTTTATTTTGTGTAATTTTCAAAAATGTTTAGCTGCTGTCAGTTAGTAATATTTCTAACAGATATATGTATTGTGTTAACTTGAAAATAACTGTCTGTTGATGCTCTTATATGGACTAAAAGAGCAGGTGTCTTATTATGTGTTATTAAGTCTTATTGCTAAGCACTTTAATTTAAATTTATTTTTAGTGGCTGTAAAGAAACTTATTTAAAATTTTGTATCAAATTGTTTGCTGTTTTGTCAATATGTCCAAAGGCTTCCATTTTTTTTTTTTTAATTCTCAATTTTTTTTTCATTAATCATTAATATATATGTGTAAAGAATTTGGTATTACAATTTTAAGACTTTTGGCTAATCAAAATAATTTTTTTCAACGTTTTATAAAATAAAAGCTAAGAATACATAAAATTTTAAAATTTCCATAAAGGCTCAAAAAAAAGTCAAGATCTTTTGAAAACCATATCATGTATAGCAAAATTTAATTTTTAAGTATTCAGTGATAATTTTTAGTCTACAATTATTTTTTGAGTTTGTCTAAGATTGGTATGCCATAAATTAATTACAAAGAAAAATTACTTTTTTTGTTTATATAAATCAAGATAATTTTTCTGCCCATTGGTGAACATCCTTAAGACTTGGCCTGTATGTTAGTAATTATATTCCTTCACATTTTAAAACTGATCAAAGTATATTGTTATATAATGTATATAGCTAAATCTAAAATATTAAATGCTTAATAGTTAATTATTTATTTTAAATCAAGATATTCAATATATTTTAGATTTAGTAAGAATATCATTGAATTACTTTTGTAGCCTTTCAATCTTAAGTATTTGATGATTTATCTATAAAGCCATTGCCTGAAACTTTTGTTGCGCTTCTGCTGTCTTATAGTATATGTGTATAATAAGAAAAAATTGTTTAGTACTGTTAGGTAAATTCTTAGCTCATTCAAATATTTGAGTAATTAATTTAAAAATCAGTGATTAGGTATATAAAGAATAAAACTTCTTCTTATTGTTTTATTATTATTAGTTAAATCAATATTATATTATTTTATACAGTAACACCCATCCTTACCAAGTATAGCAGTCTCTATACACCTTTTAATGTTTGGAATAGGTGGGTAACTAATATGTTAAAATATTAATACAAAACTATGATTAGTGATAACTTTATTGAAAAACTATAGTTGCTTATGCTCATTATTAAGTTGAAAATAGAAGTATTAAACTATAAATTACATTTATTTGAAGGGATACTGTAAATAATTGACTGAAATAATTTTAAAGATATGGGTTAGTGGATCCTGAATAAATCCGGTTGCTACACCATTAGACTTGTGCACCACTTATTTTATACAATAAAAATATTAATATATTTAATTTAATGATTTTGAAATGAAACCTACAATTTATTTACACATTTTATAGTTTTAAGTTTAGTATTACTTTAGAGGTTGTTTCCAGAAGGATTAATTATTGAACTCTTAAGTCTAAGACCATGTGTAGTTCTGTGCAGAAGGCCTTAAAAATGTTATCCAATTAGGTACACAATTTTAATTACTATTAAATGGTTTTGTTATTTTTATTAACTGCTATAAATGTCTAACCTAACATATTTTGATATGTTATTATATTTTACTATTATCTATATAATATTAGAAGTTATAACAAAGGACAAACCGAGGGATAAACATAATATCTTTTTCATTTTACTTTTTTAATGTAAAAACTGTTTAATAGATTAGGCTTGAATGACTAATAATTTATAACTTATGTTCTATAATTTAAAAATAATATTTTTTTATTTATTTTAATAATAGCTTTCAACTGTAATATATGTGTGTACATTATAACATTATATTACCTATACGTACTTGAGTATATTTAATTGATTATTCTCTGAGATAGTTCAAGAATTATAATTGTAGGAGATATACAAGTAGGTACTTAAATTTGTAGGCCTATACTGCAGTTTATTAGAAATGATAATAAATATGAATAAGTTGTTAACACTCAAATATAAATCATACCTGAATACCTAAAACTTAGTTTCTTCAGATTTTCTTAAATATCAGAAAAAATTAATTTATTATTTTAAAATAATTAGGTATATATTTTGTGAATTATAATCATATACAGTGGTACTATTGGTATTAAATATTTATTTTCATGTTAAAATTAAATTCATATTTTTAAATTCTAATTAAAATAAATGAAAGTGATTTATAGTTATCCTTGACCCTGGCATCTCATTTAATCCATACACATACAAGACACCAAAATTTTAATTTTATTTAACAATAGATTAAATGGACAATTAGTAAGCCATAATATTAGATACTAATATATTTTGTATAACCAGCTAAACCAAATAAATAATTTAAATTATGATTCATAGTTTATTTATTTTTAATATTATTGTTTATTCTCATAAATTATTAAAGTAGTTTTACAAATATTTCATAATTTGTTGTCCAATCTGAAATAATTTAATAATTTATTAAAAATATTTCAATAACAAATATTAATAATTTTTATTTAAATATCTTAATTAGGTTCTTGCTTTAGGACTTAGCAGTTAAAATTAAATCTATTTAATACAAAATCTCGAGGAACCAAGATAAATATCCAGTTGGTTTGAAAAGGGATATAACTTCCTTTCTGATAAGACCACCATTAATTTCCTACTAAGATACATTTATATTTACTCATTTTTCCTGATTTAGATACATTTTAAACCAATTTTATTTTATCGGTGTAATATCATATTTTTTTGGTCAAAACATGACTTGTCAAATTTTGTAAATTTCTTTATCTTGTCTTTACTGACATTTTTCATCAAGAAATATGGCTTGGCCAAATAATGTTTACTACCTACAAGGAAATAATAAATTGTCCATAGTGTTTTTTAAACAATTGGAACTTGGGTTATTTAAATACCTTACATATTGTTGCCCATAAGTAGCAAGTTGAAGGCTATATTTCCATTTTTGTATATGCAGGAAAGATGTTTTTAAGTAAATATAATATTAATCAACTGTTGAAATTACTTGATACTTTGTATAATATTCATACATTTGGTTGGTTACTGTGTGACTTGACTTAATAGACAACAGTAAAAAATTTTTAATTTATTTATTGACCTTACTATAGTGAAATAATCATCCTTTCACTACTATTCTGTTTGAGTTTTAGTTCTCAAGAAAAAAATAAATATATGTGTTGTATTGTAATAAACTACACTGTTATATTATTCATTTTTTTGTTATGATATAATGTATTATTATTTTAAATAACATGCGTTGAATATATTTAAAAACAATTGAAAATGTACTAGTATAAATGATGTACACCCTTGATAATGCAATAGTTTTTTAAAAAGTCTTATCAAGTTGTTCACCTGTATTATTTGATATATATATTTTTAATATTTATAGAACTGCTTGGAGATGTACTATCTTTAAATTTAATCAGCTGAAAATTTTTAATTTGTTTTGTGAATTACTATCTTGGATTTAGCTGTGGGTAATTTGTGAATAATGAAACATAAAGGTAACATTTCATGATGTTAAATATAAGAAATTCCCTAAAAAAATTTTAACTTTAATGTTATTAAGATTCAAAAGTGTTAAATTACTATTAGTATTCATTTAAATTCTTATAAGAAAATTAAAATATAACTTTCCCATAGGTACATTATCCAAATTGCTGTGGTAGGTAGTTTTAATATTATAAATATATAACATTGATAATGAGTAATGACTGATGACTAATAGTCATCATTTTAAGTTTCTTTATACTCTAGAATAAACAAATAGTTATATTATTACTTATAGTTTGCATGGGCAGTAGAGATAATAATACTATGGACGACTGTCGACTGCAAGCTATTCAAATTATATTTTTTTTGTACTGTATTTTGTTTTCCGAGTAAACGAATAAATAATAATTCGAGAGAATGTTACAACAATAACTACTTCATATTATTATAATAATATATTACATGACGATGACTGATAAATATTTTTGGCAAATAAAACGAGTAGGTTTGACTGCTCAGGCAAAAATCTATTTTAAATGACAATGTATCTACTTGTTAGCTAACCTATTATATCCATTCGTTTATGCATTAATTATTTAAGATTTGCTAGATTTTAACGTTTTTTACAATATGTTTTTCATTGCCCCGAAACGATATCGACCTTTGTAGCCAGCGCGCGTATTATATTATTATATTCAAAGTTGGAAAAAAACATGTTTGATATTCAATAATTACGGCGTTGAGGCTCGTTTAAGGTGTTGTGTTCCGAAGACCACCGATGTGCCTGTGTGTCTGTGTCTGTGCGCGCACACGGTCGAATGTAGTTTTATACACCCATGTAGGTGGTTGTCCTTAGACTGTGGCGGGTGTCGCGGTTTATTGTTCTTCCACGATTCCCCGCTCGCGTTCGTTCTCCTCTCGATTGGTCGATCACCTGCCGTCGCAACCGCGTTCCGCCGATCGCAGAAATCGCGTGCGACACAAAATTCGCAAAATGTAAAACGGTTTAGCGATTTTGCGCGACGAGAAATCGTGTTAGTCAATTGTTGACACACGTTTGCGTCAAACGACGTCCTCAGGACACAAAAACTCTTCGACCGTATACGGAGATTGATGCGGTGAAAGCAGGTCCATATAATAACATATTTAGGTTCATGTGTATGTGTATTAAAATTGCACTTCTATCGAAATCGCGGCTACGAGTTATGCGGAGCTTATGTTTACCGGTTTCTCATACGATAGGTTCTCAAAGAAAGAAAAAATTACTTTTTTATTGGAAATCGTCTATTTCTTTTTAACCTAAATACGCACCACGACAGCTGTATAATACAAAACCGCTCTTCCGCCGTCGACGAGTTAAAATCATTGGGTCAATGTACACAGGCGACGGCGGCGTGTGCCGTCGTCACTGACTATATCAATTTCCGTTTCGTCGACAAGGATGTGTGGTGTGTGTGGTGTGCTAATGTGCATCTTATAATATAGATTACACAATATCACTATCGGTTGAATCATATTTTTTTTTCTTGTCATAAAAAACAGTGCATTGTACAGTATTGTATGCATGTATGTTATTATGTACATATATATGTACGAAATGTGGTCGGGTTACCCGCGGCGGCCTGGTGGGTTAATGTGTAGTATGGTGATTCATCGCGTGATGTGTGTTACATGGGAAAGCGACCGGCAAGGTCATTGTCCAACATCAACACCTACTGGGTATTTTTTCTGCGTGTGCTTGTGATGCTTTCTGTAAATGCGTGTGTTTGGTGACTGGAAAAATCTGCATGCTCGATTCCTACACAAGGAAGAATCGCGTGCACGTAAAAAACCTACTATACGTAATGTTATGTATATTCGAAAATCATGACGACGGCGACGACATGCCGCCGCCATTTAATCCGAGCAAGGGTTTTCAGTGTCTTTCTTGTACAAATTAGCCGGCATCTGGCTTGTGCCTACAGTGTTCAAATGAATAAAAAACGAAGGTGACAAATGTTATACTTGACCTAAAAACGAATGGTTGGTTTGACTTTTCAAAACCGTTTCAGTATAGTAGATATTCTATTAGTATAATGATTAACCAATTGTATGTGTGTTCATATTTAATATTATAGTGTATAACAATAGATATTACCCTAGGTCTTAAATTCAAACTATTCAATTATTGTTGCCATGTGTTTCGAAATCCTTCTTGAATTTATTTTGAGTTTATTTTCATCAAACAATTTATTGTGTGTGTGTTCATGTTTATCATTTATTTTATATATCATATTTGTAGATTTACTATTATCATGTGTTCTATCACTATTCCTTACTGGAAAGTTTCTATTGAATAATCTATCTAGCTACAATATAACTTATTAGTTATTAGATATATCTTAAAGTTTTCTACTTATAGACATATTTACTTGTTTTAAATTAAAATGTTCATTCTGTCATTGCCGCTGGTAATTACTTATTTAAAAACCACATATATGTTTATAATAATTGTTTTCTAATGTATCATTAAGACGACTCTGGGGAGATCTTTCAATGGTTATTATCACTTATTTGGACGTAATTTAGTGATTTTCCTCACTTTCCATGAGGAGACATATGTCAATATGTGCCGACGTTTCTTCCTGTGGAATAGGCCCTAAGGGTAACGATGTAATTCAATCACACGATGGCATTTAATATGTACGGGAATAGGTCGTCACAAGAATTTATTGCATTATGTCGGGAATTGAATCGATGACTGAGTCCGTCGTGGACTCGTGGTAAACTTCGCCACACCGGCCCTTTAATTTCCATTACTTGAGGCAAATTACCCATCGTTATAACTCTCTTTTAGATAGTAATCAAAAATGTATTTCATTTTCTCAAAACAACAGTTTCTAATTTTGTTAGTTGTTTTTTTCGATTACACCTACAACACATTTCCTATTTTCAGAGTAATAATTTATGATTGCATCAGTTTCCTCTTTAAGAGTTGGTTAGTTTTTTTTTTATTTCTGGAATTACAATTTTTTTCTCTTATAATCTCCCACCGATGGATCCTCATGTAGAGTGTAGTGCTTTGCTTTCATCGAATCTCTTAAGATGTTTTATGATGAAACTTAATACAATAATTAAATTGCTTTATTTAAATGGCTTGGAAATTTAAAAATATTTGCATATTTTATTTATTTGTTAGTATTTAAAATTTGTAATGTTTGTTTAATAATATAACAATCAGATTTTAGAGAATAATCCAATATTAGTTAAAATAACTAAAAGTCAAGTACATATACTCATTTAACATATAAGAAAAAAATTTGATGAACTCAGTAAAGTACAAATAGTAAGAGCCAATTCATGTATTTATTTTTGTAAATATAGTTCTTTGAAAATCATTTTCTACAGACTTAAATGTTGATTATTTGATTGTTTGATTATTAACTATAAGAGACTATTGATAATTATTGTAGTTTATGTTGCGTCATAATTAACTTTAAATGTTAGAATATCTGACTTGATTGTCTAAAAATGTTGTAACTCTTGACAATTTGACCGTATATTATCTACAGGGTATCCCCCGAGATTTACACCGAGCAATATTTCCCGTGTTTATAAAGATAATAATCAAATTCTGTTTTTTTTGTCCCGTGTTAATAGATCATCCCTGGGCAAAGGCAATTTTGTTGACAAAAGTTTGGAAGATAGCCATTTTATGGGGCTTATTTTTCTGAAAATTTTGATGGTTCAACTTTCAATTTTCATTGACTTCTTGATTTTTGTTGATTTTTTTTGTTTACAAAAAAATAGTGTACTATTTACACATTTTAAATAATAATAATATTATAAGCAAATCTTATCGAAAAAATGACAAGAAGATAATAATTTACATTATTTCTTTTTAAACTGAAAAAATTATTAAAAAACATGAGCTGTTGTAATGAAACAGTTGAGCTATTGAAATTTTTAGTAAAAGAACCCCTAAAATTTGCCAACTTTGGATTTCACATAAACTATCAAATAAAATGTAATTTTTTAATTTCTTTAATAATACACTAATATTTACCAAACTATTGTCAAAAAAATTGCCTTTTATCAGGGATGCTCATAAAAAAAAAACAGAATGGACGGTTCTGGAGATCGGCTATATGGCGAAAAACTTAGGGAACAGCTCGTTAACATCTTGATAGAGCTTAACTTGGTTTAGTTTATGTGGTATAAAACTTTGAACAATTCATTCACTTGAATACTAAGTACTTACAAGTATTTCACCTCATGTTAATTATTACTCTAGTACATTAATTATTAACAATATTATTATTTATATTTAAATATTAATACAGTAGCAGTCAATATAACCGAAAAATACCTAATTATATTTAAATTATTCATACTATTAATGTATTATACTGATGCTATAATTTATTTCGCTATCTCTGAAAATCTTTTTACCAAAAGCTTATTTTTTTTTATCACTTACGTAAGAGCATTGGTATTAATTAAATTATTCTGTGACTCTATAATCAATGGTAGTAGGATTATTTGATTATAAATAATATTTACAATTATGATTAATCACATGTATATAATTATATATACTATATTATATAAAAAATAAAGTAATTACTTTTTCTAGTGATATAAAGTGGGTGTGGAATATTTTCATTTAATTTTGAGCTTTTCGAGATAAATTGTATGTACTTTGATTTTCATTATTTATAGTTATTAACTGATCTGAAATATATAATTATTGATTTAATTTTATACTATGTATTATATATTATATTAATAAATCAACTGTACAACTGATGGCGATATAGTTATTTTATAAACTAGTAATCTTAGAGATACAACAATTACGAGTATGATTAATTTTATTGTGTTTATAGGACCGTAACTCTGATAAAGCACTGCATTACAATAATGGTCACATTAATAGGTTTGTGTACACCAATTGTGAATTACGATGTGGACCGTTATTGCTGTTGCAAGAGTTTATTACTTTTGATTATGTTAAACAAAATAACCAAAATACCTTTTTATTTTCAGAACATAATATTTTATACATAAACTCAAGAAAATACGTTTCACAGTATGTCTGGAGATTATTATTCCATCTTAGGAGTTACTTCGAATGCTTCGATAAATGATATTAAAAAATCGTACGTAGAAAAGTGGTTAATCTCTAAAACAAATAAAAATACTTACTACATTTTTAACTTTTTTTTTATAGCTACAGAAAATTGGCTTTGAAATGGCACCCTGACAAAAATCCAGAAAACCAGGAACAAGCAAACAGAATGTTTAAAGAAATTTCTGAAGCTTATGAAGTCTTATCTGATGGTACTACAAAAACATATTGTTACTATTCAAAATAAATATAATATGCAGCTCTACTCTTATGTATATAATGAGGTCATTAGCTTTTAAAGAACACTACAAACACAGTACCTAAATGTTTAAAACATAATTTAATGCAAACACTTCCAACTACTAATAATTAAGAGCTAATTGTTTCACAAAGGACCATAATATTGTATTATAATGTATAATATTGACTAAAAATTGTAAATTACTTATGAATTTAGAAACCAACTTGTATAATGTACATTAAAGATATTAAATAGGTTATTCCTACATGTATATGTATTGTCTCTATGTCTAACAGAGGTGAAGCGAAAATTGTACGATGAACAGCGTAAAAGAAAAGCGTCCGCATCATCCAGACCATTCTTCTACAACTTCTTTGAAAGCCCGTTCCATCGTTATTTTGGTAGAACCCCTAAATTATAGTTTACGTTGTGTTGATCTAATAAACCATTAAAAACATAACCCTACCAGTTTTAAACCTAACTAAATCTCAAAAATAAATACCATTGGAGCTGGAGCATGTAATCTCTTAGAAGTGGCGCTTTTTTTAACGAGTTTAATAATTTTTTTATAATTTTTTTTTTCATTACTACTAACATTTGAATGATCTTAATAGTTATTATATTTTATTAATTTATTTTGTCAGATAAAAAACGTAAAGCTTATAATCAATATGGCAAGGATGGATTGATTAATGGTGGTGCTGGAAATGGTGGACGACGCAGAAACCACCAACGACATCCTGGTAATTATGATCCTTTCGGTCAAGACTTTGGACCTGGTTTCTTTAGCTTTTCGTTCCGCGATCCTGAGGATGTATTCAGAGAATTTTTCAACACATCAGACATTACAGATCTTCTATTCCCTGGTAAATTCATAATTTATTTAATTTGAATCATTTAATATATTCCATTAAATAACATTATTATTTATTATTTTATAAATTATTGTTTTTTTGCTTAGGTCAAAGGTATAATGGACATCAAGAAGTATCTGCAATGATGAATCCATTTGGATTTGGCGGTTTTGGAGGTGGTTTTGGTTCTGGATTCGATGGTATGTTCTCTATGGCAAATGCTGGATTTCCTAGTCAAAGCGTTAATGGGGGAAATAATGTGAAAAGAACTTCAATATCTACCCGGTTTGCAAATGGAAAAAAAATTACTACCAAAAAGTATGTTATAAAATTAATTTTACTAAGTATTTAAAAAGTTACTTTGGTAGATTGAAATGTGATAAAATACAGAAATTAATATAAATAATTTGTCTTGTTCTGTAGAATATCCGAAGGTGGCAAAGAAATAGTGGAAACGTACGAGAACGATATGCTCAAATCGAAGACTATAAATGGTGTGGCGCAAGCGATCACGTACGGCCATTAGCTTGATCTCCTCTCCTCTCTACTGTCTACTATAAAACCATTAATAAGCGGATGTTTAAAGTTATATGTTGACTATTGTATTTAAATTAAACGGTAAAACAAAATACAACTCATTTTTTAAGTAAAATAGATGTGTTAGGACCTTAATTTTTTTATTCTGAAGTAATACTATTTGATACTTTAATTTGATTATTGTTTTTTTAAATAGCTGAGACATTGTATTAAGTAAATTTAAAAATAATTAATTTGTTTAAAGCACGTAATATTTACAGAATCCACTGATTAATAAGACTTACACTATTTTTATGCGCTTTGGTAATTTTATTATTATTATTATTATTATTTAACTTAATTTTCAATCGGTGTTAAATATAATTATCCGATGTATATTATTATATTTAATAATTATTGAATGTAATTGTTTAAAACGAAAAGATTTTTTTTATCTTAGAGTAATATTAGAGGGTTTCACCATCCCATATTGTGTTGTCTGAATGAATTTAATATGAGAACACACTCTGTTTTATGGTGTATCACCAATACTGTACTTATATTATTAATGAGAATATTAATATTAAAATGAATAAATAAATAAATATGTTTATTTAATATTATACATTGTGGTTTCAATGATATCATCAGTCCCATTTGCCACGATATGTTTCTTCGATTGTTTTATTTCGAAGTAATGAAGTGACGGAAAACCTTAAAACAACAAAAACCTATGAACACAGTGCGTGTGTTTCAACCCATTATCCGATCTTGTACTTTAGGAAACCGGTCTCCGCGTATGTGGCGGGGTGTGTGCGTGTGACACAATGCAGTTGGGCGCTGTGGTATGATAATGCAAAAACGTGGACTCCGCGTAAATCTCGTCGCGGCTGTGTAAACTCTTTGGTCGGGCCACGTGAGGGGGTGGAAAAACATGATATACTTGGCAACGTCGTCGTAAAATAATCAATGCGACTCTGCACACCGCGGCGGGGGGTCGTGCACTCGGTGAAGGAGCGGTGCGGACGTCTGGAGAACGGTGCGCGGGTGTACATTTTCCGATTTCGCGTCCATCACGTATTTACGGTACGGGGTGGTTAGAGGGAAACGGACGCGGAAATCTGTCACGGAGTTCTGACAAATAGCGAGGGCGACCGTTTTCTCTTTCGCATTTTTTTTTGTCTACACACTCGAACGACGGTCGGCGACACGTTTTTTATGGCAACAACGTCGTGGTTTGGCTCGGCCGCGGGCGGGTTGAGCGTTTAGTCTATTTCGAGCGTGGCTGTCGGCGTTCGACGCGCGCGCCAACGTCGTCTCGCCGCCGTTTCCCGTTCGTGTGTGTCGCGCGCGCCCACCGTCGGTTCGCCGAACGACAACGACGAATCCTCTCCGGCGGGGCGAGGGCGCGCGCGCGAATCCTTTGGAAAAACCAGTGCGCGCGTATTCGTAGTACGTGCGCTGTACGCCACCGCGCGCTCCGGTAGTATTTATTATTATTATTATGTAGTAGTAGCGAATAGTGCGGTGTCGTCCCCGTTGCGAATTATCATCATCTCCTAATATATTTTATGCCGCACGCGATATAAATCTATCATCATCACCGTCGTGGCCGTGCGGTTATCGCGTACAACGGCGAGGAGTTTTTTTTTTTTTATAGAGAGAAATATAGAGAGAAAGATTGATATAATCGAAAAAAATCCCGGCGACGGATAATAGCTCTGGTAATTAGGCAGTACGCGGCGGCGATGATACCGCGGTGGTGGCGGCGGTGTTCATTTCGACGTCGTTAGTGTTCCGGGCTCCGGGGAAGAACTGCGTTATTGGTCGCGTTCTGGCGAAATGGGCAACTATTGCTCGTCGAAACAAAAGGACGGCGGAGGCGGTTCCGACGAGTGAGTATTTAATAAATATCATCTGCGTGCTGTACAGGTATTGTTATTATAATCCTAGTGCGGCGGCGGCGATAGTGTTCAGTCGTTTGTAACCGGCTATGCGTCGACGACGTACCTATAAATGTTATTATTATTGTTATAATAGAAAGCGCGCACGACCCTCGCCCAAACAGGGTGTACGCAAGGAGCGGGGAGAGTGTATGTTTGGACAGCTGCTGCTGTTGCTACCGCTGATGACAACATTTATTTAATATGTAATATATATACATTATACATACATACATATATATATATATATATATATATATTACATGGAATACGTACCTGCACGAGATACGACGACGTCCGGTATTAGTCGGACGAAAAAGTATTCGAACGGTTATAACATCTCTCGCTTGCATATTTTTATCCTTGATAGCAGCCGTGCGCGAGTGTTAGCAGCTGAGGCAGCGGCGACTGGACATTTCCGGCGAAATGCCAACGTAAATATCGTATCACTCTTCGATCATAATAATATCATATATCCGTTAACAGGTGCAAATAGTACGTTTATACGCCTCTACGGCAATGCTGAAATACATTTGGGGATCTTTCCCCCCGAGATTCCACTCTTCCCACTGATGGGTGGTCATATGATAATAAACATGGGTCCGCCGATGAGAGACGACCCTTTGATAAAATCCCAAAGTCGTTCTCGTGATTTTCAAATAGCCGTTAATGAAATCTTATTTTCGAACATACTTGGCATGATATAGTATCTATGTATGACGTCACGACTGCATATAAGTTTATAAACTTATAATGTACTATTAGATCTCAGAGAAAACGTTTCGATCTCTTGCGGATATTCGTGGACTACTTAATATAGTACACATTTATTTATCGGAGTGACTCACGCAAACGCTCACTTATGACTGCGATTCGTGTTTTAGCTCTGAGAACTTGGAAGTTCCTAGTAAATAGCACGTCTGGTGAACCGAGCGGTCCTATACCGATATAATATGTTATATTATACCTATATAATATAATATGCTGTTTGATCGTACATTAGTACCACGAAAACGCCGGGGTGTGAGAACGACTGGTAACCATCCTGGATGTCCACACCTCTAACGAGTCCACGGCCCCGAATCACGCACACCTGGGAAACCTGTCTCCTGATGATTTTAACGGTTTGACATACGAGTAGTTAGTAAACGTTATCATCGCTAACGGTGACTCATCCCTGTGTCCCATTGATAAAGACTGCTGCTAGACCGAAGCGAGACGTGGAACGGTAAATCATAGATAGTTAAGAATGAAACAACGCCGATGTCAGGACGGTTAGCACTGACATCAGACTAGCCATCCAAATCCTTGGAACGTCCCGATTAGATTTCGGAATTTCAGATGATTAATGCACCTCGACGGTTTTGAACGCCATCACTACGGTCCAAGCGAGTGATTTCCGCGTGTATGATCGAGATGGTGGTCCGCTGTCCGGACGTGAGTAGTCGACTATTTCCCGCGTCTCATTAGTTATAAAAGAGTAATTAAAATAATTAAATATTATAGTGGACTTCCATAAAAACAAATTAGCATGTATCAATTAAATATTATAAGTTAAAGTTAAAAATAATGTTATTCTTAAACCAGCTCATTTTAGACAGTGCAATTCTAAATACAACACCAGTTCCTATGTTTATTCAATTTAAATTAGCCATTCTATACAAATTCATGTTAGAATTTGTATTGGTTAAATCGTAATTTGTCGGAATTCAATTTCGGATGATGAATAACATTTCTTTTTTTTATTCCCCAGGGAATACAACTTTTTCCCTTGGTACTTTGTGTGACAGGTGTAATTTAAAGTGCACATGACTAGTTGTGAAATTGGTGGTAAATATTTTTGTTCTGTAGCTATTTTGATTTAATTTCAGTTTGTTTCCTGACAAAAATAATAAAATAATAGCTATAACCTAACCAATACATTTTGAAAACATTTTTGTATCATATTTTATTATTTTAATGATGAATAGTTGAGCCAAAAATAATTTGAAAATACAATTAAAATGTAGTTAATCCCAACTGAACTTGTGGTATGTAAAGTATATTTAACGAATTCGGGGAAAACAAATTAAGTGTTTAGTACGGCAATTAAAATAATTTTAAAAATCAAATTCTAATAATTAAAACATTTTAAATAATCATACGTGTTCAATTTAAAACATAAAAATGTAAATTTATCTACATTACAAAATCTACATTTTTCAGGTTGAAAATTACTTGTTAAGTTTTCATTACGTTTACGTTATAGTAAAAAGAAACCCTTGTCGAATATTAGTCAGACAAGAAAAGTTTAAATTTGTTGAGAAACAAATGAAATTTTAAATTTTAAAAACCGGCAATAGACCAAATTGTATTGTGGATTTTCAGCTATGAAGGAATATCGCGGAAATGTCATAGCTGCAGAAGACATTTTTCTACAGGATTTTAGATTTTTAGGAGATATTTTAAAAATAATTAACACATAAAAATTGTATACTAAATATTGGCAAATATGTTTGAAATCTATCGTGAGGAACAGTTTAAAGTGGTAAATACTTTGTTTCTATTTTTCATTGACTTTAGTATCTTACACTTCTAACACACGGTTTGCAAGAAATTACGAAGATTAATTCTTTTAATAAGGTTTATTCTTTTAAGGAAATATTTTTATTAAAAACTTATTATCGTTTCATTTTCTATACTTTTAATAATTAATGCTTTAATGTCGCTTAGTGTCCTTAGTGCCCTTAATGTCCTTAGTCTTTACAAGTTATAAAGATATAAATTAACCATGGGATAATAATTAAAATTCGATTAATATCGTGAAACGGTATAATAATTAGGTAAGATGTAAACCTTACGACAGTCATTACTTTGTAGAAAAATCTAAGTTAATAACTTGTGATTGTAATTTGTAATCTGAATTGCGTTCAGTTGAAACTTAAATGTTAAAAAGTATTGAAACTCTGAAGGTTCTGGAACTATGTCGTTTTGTAATTTAAATGTTTTACTAAATGTTTCCAATAAGTGCAAAATTGCATATTTTGAATTGTGTTCACGTTACACACATTGCGAATAGTTCAAGTATGATTAGATAATACAAGCTTGTTAAAGAACAATTTCAAAGTAACATATGCTTGCTTCAGTTATTTTATAAGAAACACTATCTCGAGACATAATATGCACAAGTGCGGACGTGCTTAGAACATTAAACATTTTGTCTTTTAACAATAACTCTGATGGGTTTATCCATTATTTTTGAGTAAATGTAAGTCTTAAAAGCGCAAGGTTAATTATTTTTTTATGATAATAAAATATTTCATTTAATTAAAAACATTAAATTAAAATTTTCTATGTATTTTTGCGTTAGCAATCAGAGTCTAAATAAACTCTGAAAAATATAATTCAATTAAACACAATAATTATTTTTTATTTATTTTTTCGCATTTCGTTAATTTTAATTAAATTACATTTTATCATATTAAGAATAAAAAAAACAATTTATTGAAATGGATTGTTGAATTGAATCACATTGAGCGTATTTTAAAGTTGATAAATAGATTACATTTTAAGTCTTATATTGATTGGGCGATCATAAAAACAATCAATTGTATAGTAATAAGTAATAATACCGGACTTTAAGTTTTACTATATACTTTCCCATTTTCTAATATAAAGATTTTTAGTTCATGTTTTCAGATGTTTTATGAATCAAATTTGACCAACTTTAATTAAAGTGATACATTTAAGACACCAATGTTTTAAGTCCAATTCTTTGAGCTTAACTAAATATGACTGCCTTTTCCAAAATCGTTAACGAGCTTAAACCCAAGCATCTTCTCTTTATGAATTAAATCGATCCTACTCAAGGATCAGGCCAATCTACTTGAATGAAAACCTACATCAAAATCTTTGGCCAACATATTACAAATTTCTTTTGAAATGGATAAATGTGTTATTCCTTCTGGCGTTCCCAAAACCTCATCTACAGTTTTAGCTCAAATAATTTCTAATGGCTGTGTTCATTTGTCCCTATTAATTGTAGATTGATGACTTGGTAAGATTATCTCTTCTCGTCACACACACACACACACACACACACAGACACATATATATATATATATATATATATATATATATAATATTTATATACATACGAGTATGTTTTAATATAAGAGTGTTTTTGTCCAAAAGTTTACTACAGCGTTTTCATCTTCTTTTGTCGAGTAAGCTTTTCAACACGTTTTTAAAACATTCTGCTTATGTTTATTTCGAACTATAGTACATCTTCTGTTTTTACTTCCTTTAATTAGTTATCAAATATTAATAGTCTTTGGCTCGACTCTTGCTATTGATTCATCTTACGGTATTTGATTTTGTTATTTTTAAACTCAAACTATTCATTTGATTTCTAAAATTATGTTGAGTTATTTTTCCAGTGGACAACATGTATTAGTAAGAAATGCCATTTTGAACTCGTTACTCGCGGAGTAAGTTCTTAAATTATAATTTTAGTTTCCTGTTATTAACTGTTCTTGTATTATTTAATTGTACTACTCAACCCCATTTGTTTTATTAAAATTCTGCTCTAGATAAAATAAAAAAATATTATCATATCAATACATAATTATGAGTAAATTAACGTTCTCATAGACCAACCATGATGCACCTCTTTCGTGAGAGCGTCCGAAAAAACGATTTATTCTTTTGTACGACAATAATAGACGACTAATTCCGACTATGTCTGTCGACTGTCACTAAAACAATAACAACGCGCGTCACTACGACGGTAAAACAAAACGTATTACAGCCGACCGGAGATGTTGAATGTCGTGCTTGTTATTTACGCGATTCGGTCAAGTTGAATGTGTTGGGTAATTTTTAATACATGTACTACTTACAGAAAAAAGAAAATATAACACAATATATAACTGAATAACCAATATTATTTTCACTCATACATATTGTATACAATTGTACGTATTATTGTATTTATGTATTATAACAAAATAAATTTGTTTAATAATGATCTTTATTTGTTCAAACATTCTGGTACTAAGTAAAACGTCCACTTGCATATATTATTAGATAAGATAATTTTGATTCATTTTCGATTTTCTCAGTATAATTGTTTGATATTAAACTAAAAGAGAATATTAAATTTTGGTAATTTAATGCGTTATATAAATATCTAGTTTTTTTTTTTAACTTGTAATTTTACTACATATTAGCTTATAAATATTAGGTGATTCACTATGAATCGGGGGGTATTCACTATTCCTTTAAGATACCGATTGGCTATTACTGTTACAATTTTATTTTAAAATTCTGTTAGCGTGCTGCACTACTGATACACCAAAGCGAATATCCACATAAGGTGGTTTGAATACTTTTATGAAATGTCGAATAGTAATCGATCGCAAAAAAATGTACAGTCAATTGTGAATTATAGCGTAGAACTATTCTCGAAAATAAAAAAAATATCATTAGTTTTGTAAATAATTTAGTTATTTAATGACAGTTATTCAAATAAATTGCTTATAACAAATCATTCTCAGTAAGCGTGTCAATTGGTTTAACATGTATGTAACACGTGGGAAACGATTTCAAAATAAAAATACTATGGGTAAAATTTCTGTGGTTTTTCCATTCTTTCGTCCGGCACTTTCTTCCAGAATTTTTTTTATAATATGTTATACGAACGTTACACATTTTGTAACACAGTGACAGTGCAGTAAAGACGCAACAACGCATGTTATGATTATTATTATTATTATTATTATTATGTTTATATTAATAAATTGCTGTAGCAACGCGCAAAGTCTTAATATAGTGTAGGAGCAGTAACATTAAATGTACACAAACGACGTGTAAATATTTTACAAAACGTATAATACGCGTTCACGTATTCATTTTTTTTTTTTTATATGCGTGCGGTTATAGTGTAATATTAAATTAGCATATCCCTAAAAAATACACGCCGCGGCGGCAATTGCAACGTAATGCGTGCGGTTATTTTTGGAGCCAAATTCGAAAAAAAATACGAATACGTACAGTCGCGCAATGTTATATTTGGAATGAGCGCGTGTTTTATTGACGCGTACGCGTTCAAAATATTGTGTCGCGTGTCATGTGCGCGCGTGGGATGCGTTCCAAAAGCGTTAATAGTGGTTGTCGTATTTCTGTACTCATGATAATTATATTATGTAATCAACAAAGGCTTCCCGTCGACGTGCACAATTATACCGACTTTTTACTTGCAGATACTTACAAAAAGCCCGTTACAAAAAAAATCAAAAGAAAGCCGACAAGTCCACCAATGTGATATCCGTGGCCAAAAAAGGGAAGAATAATGCGGCGACGGCGGCGACAACGACTGCTAACAAAGTGCCCGCTGCGTCCAACAACGTGGGCGGTGGCGTTGTTACATTTATAATTCCCAAAATCGAACAGCCCGATGATCCGCCGACAGCGGCAGCTGTATGCAAGACTTTAGATCCCAACAACATACCCACCATAGGTATAAATATGTATGGTTACAATTCATAGAAATCTAAGTCTCGAGCAGATACTTGGTGTACTAACGATATCCGTCCTAATAGTTCATAAGTCATAATCGAACAAATTAAAGTTGAATTTTTAAAGAAAACTGAAAATTGATTAATTTGATAAGCATAATTGAACATATTACCATAAAAACACTGAGAAAACGTATGAGTTTAAGTATTTTCTTAATATGTAAACTAACAACTATCATTTTCAATATTATGCAAACTTGTTGAATTCTTTTTCAATATTAATACTGTTTAAATATTTCTTAAAAATAATAAATATCCAAAAGAAAAAGAATTTAAAGATATGTATGCTCGTGAGTTGTTCCGGAAATCCTGGGCATCAAGATGTCAACAGTCTAATATTTGACGTGTATAATTTTAAGTCAATGATTATTTTTTTTTTCAGACATATCCGTAGATAAAACCCCAGAAAAATGTATAGCATTCAAGTTACCGGATGAATTGAAGTGTGTTTCGACCGAAACAAAAAAGTTACTGCTCGGCGTGTTCGAGCCCAACTCCAATCAAAAGACTAACAAAATTGTCATTTATATCTGTGTACCAGAAATTAAAGGCAAGTAATTAAATGTTTTAAATTTTAATGAGTTGATATTAGACATTTCATATTTACTTCTACTTTCAATACTTCTACATTGTAGTATAGACTATACTCTATAGCCGGGGTCACCATTATTTTCCAACCAGTGGACTCCATTCCAAGTCTTAAGTTTGTGGCGATGGACACCTAATTATTTTAGATTATTACGTAAGAGTGTGGTTCTAAAAAATATTATCTAATATTATTAAATGTTATAAAATCATAATAAAAAAAAACATTAGATTTAGATTTACTCGTATTAGTGTATAATGTTATAATTATTTTTTATTACGATCTACCTATATTCCTCTAAAGATCGACATGTTGGCGACCCCTGTTCTACGAGTATAGCATGTGATCGTAGTAAATTTAATTTCCAGTCCTTCCTACTTGTAAGATCATCATAGTACTAATTATGTTAAACATAATAATTTTCGATATGACTGCGTAGGAGTTTCGGACAAAAGACAGTCTCTATACGAAAAAGTGTTGCCGGCGATCCAGTCAAAATGTGCGCAGATCGGTTACGAACTTCACGTGGTGGACTTGTACAGCAGTCATCAGCAGGAACAGGATTGTGGGCAGCTGGACACAGCCGTCAGACTGGCAGAGCTGCGTCGTCAGAACCGAGTAGGTTACGTCGTGCCAATCGTGTTCATAGATGACTCGTTGGGGCCTCCAATTCTACCACACGTGATGACCAGGCAAGATTTTGATCTGGCCAGGACCAAGAGTCCAGACGCCAGCAAGTTGATCGAGAAATGGTACACGTTGGATGCACAAAAAAACCACTACGAGCTTCGGAACGAAATGATGTTCGAGACAACGTTTGAGACTCAGGTATTATTTATTTTTGTTTAATTTGTACTATTTACATTTTAAAATGTAAACCGCTTAATAAGTAATAACGATATTTTACATTGTATATGTGTAACGTGTATACTGCATTATCGGCATGAATGTCACATTATAACTTATAAGTACACCATAGTTCTTAAGTTGTAGGCATACATACTTAAATACATAGTTATTGCATTACTTATTTTTAGGAAGCTGATGAAAAACTATGGCACAGTGAAAAGGTACAATTGCAAATCACACTGATGAAAGTGTTTGATTCAAAATCGTCGCGGAACGGTTACATAGAACAAGTTTTTCAACAGGTAAATAGGCATAGTAATTTTATCACGTGAGAAACAAGATTAACGTTATTACCTATTGTCATTTAATCGTATGCAGGAAATCCACAACAAGATCATAGTGAACTCCGAGTTGGCAAAAAGGTCTGTGTGGATTATAAAAAATTACGAAATGGATCTTGGTCATAAATGTAAAAGCACTGCAGCAGAATCTAAAAAGAGGCTCGAACAAATAAGCAAGCAACTAAAGGTATATAATATAACCTTAATCATCATTGTCTTTTTACATAGTTTTTATTTTAGTGCCATTTAAAAATGGTAATTTTATGGTGTTACACTTCTTTTTGTGTTTGTGAATAGAACGAACTGCCGGAAACGAGTATCCTATTCTACGAGGACGCTAACACGGACGAATTTACCAAAAAAATAGGATCTGTGCTATTGTCCATTGTTGAATCAGTGATCAAAGAGAGGGTGATTACATTAAAACTAGATTTTTAATGAACTACTGATATCTGTTATTTATAGTATCTATTTATATTTTATTTACCATCAATATGTATGTGCATATATAGGAAAAACAAGAACCTACGTATGGCATAGACTCGTTGCTAATGGAAGAGCTGAGAATACAAGCGTGGTTTGGACACAACACAGCCAAACTGGCGGTTCGCAGGGACGAAGCTATGGAACGTGCCAAAAAGTAAGTGTTAACGAAGTAATGTGTACGAAAAGCTAATTGTACCGTTTATATATTATAATGGCCAATGAAAAATGTATATTATCTTTGTACCTCGCGCTTCCGACAGTTGAATACGCCAATATAGTTTTAAATTTCCTAAGATTAAAAAACAAAAATGAGACACTGCGTATAAACACAATATAACTGGATTAATTATTATAGCGTTATATAATATTATTTGTTTGTGTTGTACCCAGATACCTAACGAACGTGGACGCGGCGTATCCGTTGGTACTATATGGACCTCCTGGCTCGGGTAAGACCACCGTGATAGCAGCCGTGGCGAAACACAGTCACTTGTGGAATCAAGACGCGGCTGTGGTGGTGAGATTCGCCAATGCATCAGCTTACAGTTCGTCTCTAGAGCAGACTCTCAACTCAATATTCGTCCAACTGAATCTCCTAGACAGCGGGAAATCAACTTGGTTCAAACACGTAAGCATTGTTTTCGAAACGTTATAATTTCTCCGTGAGGTATTATTGCACGCAGTCACTGTTTTTAGAACGTACAATCATATTCCGAACAAATCAAACGACTCTTGGGTTCGATCGGAGCCAAGCGGCCGGTAACGCTCGTCATCGACGGCATTGACCGGGTAATTATTACCTAATATTTACGTACTTTTTATTTTATTTTAATCTCGTTTGGATTTCGTATGTACAGTTTGAAAACGACGACGTGGATTGGATACCAGAGATGTTGCCCAACAACGTCAAGATCGTAGTATCAGTTACCGAACCTTCAGCTCACCTGAACCGATTGCAGCAGGCCATCAAGTCTGTCGATTCGTTCGTTCGGGTTCGTATACAATATGTGTATACTGTATACATATCTTTACGGACCGGTCGCGTTGGCATAACATGATTTAATATTTATGTTTTGCATGATTATGTATCTAACTATATTTATAGATTGCGAACATGACTGATGAGCAAATCGATTCCATGCTGTCGGCGACGATCATCCGACCGATCGGAAGCGGGTGCGGAGAAACGTTAAAAAACGATGCGGGTAAAACGGTCTCCGCCAAAACACCGTTGGAACTTCAAGTGAATGCAATGTGTTCAAAAATGCGAAACTCGAAACAACCACCGTCGTCGGAAAACTGGGTGGAAACTATTTTTGATGTCGTTGAATCATTGTTAGGAAAAGACAAGGTACCTTTTATCTTTGTTTGGTCGTAATAAATTACATATACGGCGTAAGCAATGTTTGCATTATACATAGGTATCCACTGCGATCAGCCATATGTGCTCTACCCGATTTGGTCTACTCGATTCCGAGGTAGTCGAATTATTGTCATCGGAAAAAGAATTTCTTACCTCCGATCGAATTACTGCCGGTACGTATATATGCAATACAGCTACATATAATATTGCGTATATTTATATTTTTGATAATTTTTAATGCTTAACGGTGATCAATTACATTTACGTTTGAAAGAGCATTTATGAACTCTAAATTTTGTTGTTATTCGATTTTTTTGATTTTTTTTGAACTGCACCTAATCAATTTTATTCGTACCGAGCAAATTATTTACACGTCAACTACAAGCATTCACTTTGCCTAGACATTTGTTGGGATTTACTTTCAACACGTTGTAAAATATATTACGAGTGCATCTGTTGTAACTCGTTCGTCACGTGCTTCTCAATAATGTTGAAAATGTTCCAAATAACGCGTGCCTTTGATTCTCACTCGCAGATTGTGATACACACGTGAACACGTCGTACCTATATAATATCGCAACTATACCGATACAATATATGTTTGTTTTTTTCTATAATGATTACCTACGTCGTTGCATTGTTTAGCGTCGCTGTCGTCGGCCGGTCTCTTTTGGTCGGCTTTCAACGAGGTGCTCTCGTCGTTTTTGTACTGGTTCAAGACCGACCGGTACGCGACGATACGGTGGAAGAATACCGTGGTCGCGGAAGCCGCCGCTCGACGTTACGGTGGCGCGTCCGAGCGGCGTGTCAAAAGCAAAATACTCGCGTACTTCGACAGTCAGGTGCGCATATCACGTTATTAGTGTTTAACATTTTAAACGTCCGAGCGATCGTTCGATCGATGCGGTACGAGTCGGCGATTTAAAAACCGCGACTGCTGCAGGTGACCGCGTCGGACGAACGCTGCGAGAAGAGCTTGCCGAAACGCAGAAAACTGGACGAGTGCACGCACCTGACGGACCGGGCGGAGACGGTCAGAGACAATTTCTGCAACCTGGACTGGGTGCTGGACAAACTGAACAACGGGTCGGTGCTCCAGGTATGTGGCATCAGTACACGCGTCGGGTCCTTTGCACGTGGTGCTTGTACGTATATGTGCGTGCGTGTTATGCTTGCAGTTACTGGACGAGCTCTCGGCGCACGATGTCCCGCAAGACCCACAAGCGGGTTTCCTCAAAGATTTCCTGTCGACCGTCACGCCGGCCTTGATGCACAACGGCAACCAGTTGTACTCGCAAATGGCACTGTACCCGCCGGCTGCGGACCGGTACCGGGCCCTGATGGAAGCGCCCCCGTTCCCGACCCTGATGCCGCTGGTGCCGCAACCGGCGGCGCGTGTCCCGGAGACGGCGGAGGACGCGTGGCATTTCGACGTGGTGAAACGGTTCAACGACGAGTCGAACTTCGTGATCACAGTGAGCACCGAACGGAAGGAGATCAGCGTATGGGACGTGCACACGTGAGTGCTGTATAGAATGGGGGCGCACCGGGCGCGCAAGTGTTTCCGTGTTCAACAATGTCTAACCGCGTTTTTCTTGTTCCGTGTATGCGCAGCTGCACAAGAGTTCGCACGCTCAAAGGAATCCTCCATCCCACTGCGTTGAAACTGATCGACAACCAACGTTGCATAGTGCTGTGCGAACGGAAACTGACCGTCGTCAATTTGGCCACCGGAAAAGTGATCAGTAAACTCAAAGGTTTGTCGCGTCATTCCGACCGTAGTTATTATAGTCCATCATTAACGGTTTACGTTCCTCAGGAGTGATGAATCAAAACATGCCTTACTTCGGCTTGCACAGTCCCACGAAACTCGTGGCTCTGGCCAGAAGTCGGATGCACGTGAATCTGATTGACATCGAGACGGGCACAATCGAAGCGTACTTCAAAGCCGGCGAGGATAGATTCTTAAACTCGCTGCTGGTGTCCGGGAACGGAAGGTACGCCTAGGTCGCAGAGCTAGTAAAATCGCGCAGTATTTATCGATTAACCACGGTGTGACCAAACATCCGAGGCGAGGTCCTTGAAAATAACCGGAATAAGAAATAGCTGTTTCATTAATTACGACTTTCAATAAATCATGGTCCCTACTCCCTACATCTATTTACTTTCTTATTTCCTAGTATTACGTCAGTCAGTAGTATACGTATAGACTATATAGTCTAAAACTATTTCTGTATTTGTTTACTCTCGAAGTGTATACCTACGTTAAAACTCTAAAAGTCTAAAAGCTACCTACCCGTTTCTCGTATAACATTCTAAATTTCTAACCTTCTATCAGAGCCGATCGCCAGCGCACTCATCATATGTTATCTATATGCGCCTGTAATCTGTGTGCGCCGCGATGTGTCTAGAAAGTTTTTAATGGTTCCTGATGACACACTGACACAGACAGATAAAAAATCATATTTTTTTTTACTTTAACTTCATGTTTAAATCAACAAATGTGGTGGTAGTTAAATAATAAACTTGCCAGTTATCATCATTAGTCGTGTTAATTTCATTTTATCCTGCATTCGTGCTTTAAATTATAAGAATTTCCAAACTTTCAATAAAATATTTTTAACTATGGATAATAATATATAAGCAGGGCCCGGATTTAAATGCACTTAAAACCATACAAATATGCTCTAAAAAATAGCCAAAAATGCCATATATTTTTAATATTTTTTTTACACAAATTATTATTTATAAATGAGCTATATAATTGTTATTTATTAATTTATTATTTTATTAAAAAAACTAAAAATTTCAAATATTGACTGCTATGATGTTGACATGCGTATGATGTCTTGGCCGTTTTTGGGGAAATATTATTTATCCTAAACATGCGATGTAGACTGCGATGTAACACGAACTGACTGATTATTTGTTATTTGACCGAATATGGGTGACGCTCCAAATTAAGATAAAAATTTAATCGAAAAAAAAATTGACAATGTGTATGAAAAACCCCGTTAAACCTACTTAAATATCAAGAAAATAATTTATCTTTTGATAATATTTTGAATCGTCTAAATTTTATCGTATATTGAACAAATATGCATTAATAAGTAATAACCAACGAAATGACCCAACAATGCTAAAAATGCTCTAAAAATGAAAAAACGTCGAAATATGCAAAAAAATGCAAAATAAAATGTGTAGCTTTCAAACCCTCGTTACATGAAACGAATTATGTGCTTAGAAAGCATTGTGTATGATCAACCAAAAAAATATGCACTTTGCATTGAAATCCGGGCCCTATATATAAATATAATTTATATCGTTGTGTAGAGTCATGGTGTGTGGCGACGAAACACAAAAACCTTTTCCGCTTCTCGTGTGGAACTTGACGTCCAGGCAGCTGATGTACGACTTGCGCATACCGTTCCACGAGTTCGTCACTCGACTTTCGGCCATCACTTACGAGGGCCACTACGTGTGTTGCGTCGCTCGAGTGAGTCACGATTAAAATTAACTCTTAACGTGTATTTTTTTAATTCGCGTATTCTAAAACTGGACATTACCAAGAAAATATCGATTTACGCAAATCTTAAATGTCAAAAAATGTCGCTTTCCTCGTAAGATGTTAATATTAAACGGTATAAAAAAAAATTGAACATTTAAGAACCCACTTGGCTTTTGAACTTTATGCCAAATCTATGAACTTTGAATAATACAAGTTTTGACGTTGTCCACGCGCAGGAAGTAGACGAACCGGGACCTAACTTCATAGTGGTGTACGATCTGCAGTCGGGCACGCTGTTCAAAAAGTGGAAGCCCGGTGTGGACTGCGTGGCACTGGATATATCGTCCAAGGACGGTTGTGTGCTGAGCGGCCATGAAAATGGGCACATTTGTATTTGGGACCTGACCACTGGAAACTGCCGGTGGACACTGAGCGGCCACGTGGCGCCAGTCACCAGCCTCCGGCTAGACCCGGCCGGAGGTACATTCGTGTCGCTGGACACACACACCCGAGACCGAACGATCAAACTTTGGAACGTGGCCACTGGTAAGTTTCAATAATATTATGAGGGGCTATGAATTTATTCTTTGGTTACCTAATTGAATGGGACTTTGCCCTCCCCCCCACTCATCCCATATAAGTTGCCTTAAATTATAATAACTTATTAAATATTAATGTCATAGAAAGGAGATAATTGATAGGAAATGGTGTAAAGCTGGTGTGGTTTTTTTGATTTCTCAATTATTTCCGAATAATTGAGAAATACAGAGAAATACTTGCAAAAACTTTAACCTAGACCGAAAATACCTATATAGTATATTTCGTGACGCATTGTCCACTAGTTTATGTTTTATGAATACAAGATTTTTCATAAGGTTTTATTTGTGAACAATAAAAAAATTTTTTATGTTAAGTAAGTCGCACACAATTGTCTTACTCATCAAGTGTTTCTACAGAAGGCAACTTCCGAAAAATGTTGAAGTTTAGGTATCTTATTAGGTGATGTAACTCTAAAAAATTATTCAAAAAATAATAATGCAAAAGCAACTTATATAAGCGCTATTATTCATAATGAATTTATAAGAGTGTAATAGGATAGAAATTATCTTTAAAAGTGAAAAGGCCAAGTACTACAGCATTATATTTTATAAAACTACTGGTGTCACAGCGATTTCTCAAATGAGTCTATCCCCTAAGGATGGCTGACGTATTGTTATTAGTCCATTTTGACTTGCCTTAAACTTGCAATTAAACACTTAACGAGTACGGAAAAATAGAATGTCCGATTGATACATATAACTATGTAAATGGTGTGTTGTTTTAAATATTTTATTCGTTGCCGGCGCTAATGTTGTGCGATGTTTGCTGTGTATTTGCAGGCCAACTTATTTCAGATTTCACCCCAGCCAACTCGATAACGGCCTTTGAAATACTGCCGGGCGGCGAGTTCGTGGTCGTCGCGTCTTCCGGCACGCCGCACCCGACTGTTCTTCAGCTCAAAGGGCCGCAGCAGTCCACCGCTACTGCCGAACAAAAGATATACGGGGACGAAGCGACGCTCGAAGTGGATTTGTCCTCAGACTTCAGAGACGACGCCTTGGCCGTCAGTGCCGGTGCCAGATGACAGCCGCCATCGAAAGATTCAACCACCGGGCTAGGAGGAGGAGTAGGAATGGAAACAGCTGGAGGAGGAAACGCGTTGTTTGACGATGCTGGTCTTCAAAAATTTCACAATTTTCGTACTTTCCCGACGACGACGATTATAGTTATTTTGCGTTATTGTTGTTGACGATCCGATAATATTGTTGTTATTATTGTTGTTGTTGTTGTTGTTCTCCCACCATACATGCTTTACTATACTACATCACACACTATTGTACCCTTTGACTGCTGTTTATTGTTATTGTTGTTCAATATTGTTGTCGTTCCAAGTCGTTCGCAAACTCTTAACTATAGATGAGACAAACGAGTAAAATAGTTTTCAAAAACTCCTTCAACTAATTACTCTTAATTGTCGCGTCATCCAGGTGTATATGATTTACGGCCCACATACCCAACAAACAACTTACTTCTATTTTTTTATCTCCTAAGACTGATCCTAATTATAAGAATGCACAAAAATGTAGAAGAAAAATTTAACTATTTACATTCAGGTTAGAGTCAAATACTCTCTATATTGCTCTGTTCGCCTTTCTATTAATTCAGTCAGTAATATCAATTATTGTCAAATCTTAATCAAACATAAAATTAAACATTGTTAATGTTTGGTCGTAATGATATTATGTCATTTAATTGTTAAAAATTGTAAACAAAATAACAGATATTTTTTTTTATATATAATTTATATAAAAAAAAATAATAATGATTAACAAAAAAAAAACAGTTTCTGATTACAAAACTAATAAACCTCGAAGGAAAAATTAAATGCCACCGAACTGTATATAATAAGAAACGATAACCAATAAAATAAAATCACCATAATAAAAGAAGAGAAAAATGGTAGACAAACAAAACATTATTTTAGGTAACAATTTTCTAGTATAATTAAATAATAAATAAGCAAACAATTTAAAAACTTTTTAGTGTACCTTACAACTATACCAGCCTATCATACAAATACCCAAAACTATACAAAACGCACATTTTTTGAATAAGTTATTATTATTATACGTGAAATAAATAAATAAAAACAACGAGAATCTGTTTTAATTTATTTTCTTCACCGCTGAACAATGTTGTTGATTATTTGTAACATTAATCACCAATTGGTCACCCGATTCATGGTTATTTATTTTAATATCTTCAGTCTCAAAATTCACTAAAATACAAAAAATAACACATTCAATTAAAGTAATTTATCTCAACCAGAAAAAATGCTTTATCAATATATTACACAATTGTTGTTATACAAAATATTATATTTTAAGTTTTCGCACAACAATATGTATTGTTTGGAAAATTATTAGAAATTTACATTTTTAATAATTTGAAATGGAATGGTATCTCAATGAATAAATAAAAAAATAAAACAAGACAAATTTTATGTGCCTAAAATGGTATTATAAAAATTAAACACTTAGTAGAATCCAAAAATTAATAAATTATTTGTTAAAAATTAAATTAATGAAACTAGATTAAATATATTTTAAAAATTATAATTGCAACTGGTTGTTCTATTTGTTTTACTTCTCTCATCACACCACAAGCTATTTTGATATGACAACAAATTTTTATTTTTAATTTTACAGTACTTGTCAAAAAAATTAAAAATAAATGTTTTAGTACTTATTGAGTACATATTATATATTTAAACTTTTAAACTCAAAAACTTAAAATAGTACAACTTAATTTTAATTTAATTTTTGGCAATTTAAAATAAAAATAACAAATTTTATGAAACAAAAAACCATAAAAAATTTAATTTTTTGATTTCTCAAACATTATATTATATCCGAAACATTATTGCAAACTTTTTTATGACCACTGGAATAAAAAGCCAATATGTTATGTGAGCTCAATGCAGTGGCGTATCCAGGGGGGGTTAGGGGGTTATAAACCCCCCGAAAATTGTGAAGTTTAAAAAAATTGCTAAATATTCAAATACTATAATAATATAATATCATATACCATGTAAAAATAAAACACAATAATTAAAAAAATTGTAATTAATAACAAGTGTTTATAGCTGAATATTATATTATAGTTATCTATATATATGAACAAAAATGGTATTGAAGTATACTTCGAAACAAGCCCAGACGTTTATCCAATAATATCCACACTTCTTAAAATTTTCATAACAGTTCCAGTGTCTACTGCCACCAGAGAACGAACATTTTCAACACTCCGTTGTTTGAAAACATACTTAAGAAATTCTTTTTCATAACCCCCCCCCCGAAAAAAATTTCTGGATACGCCACTGGCTCAATGTGTTGTTAAATACTTTTATAAATATTTAAGAGCTTTTAATAAGTATATAATATAATGGGTTGTGCATGATTACAAAAAGTTGAACATGTAAAAATTCACAAATAAAAACAAAAATGGCATGAATCATCATTACAAATTATTTTGATAATTTTTAATAAAATTTTAACATATAACGTCATCTGATTTGATTCTAGTGTATATAATTTAAGTATAATTTTATGTATATCTTTGAAAGTAGTATAATTGATATAAAAATTATTGTTGGTTTTTTATTAAGGTTGAAGCATCTAGTGTTTTTAAATAAATCTTAATAATTACTCACAATTTTGAGTTAAATTGTTTAATACAGCGGTTCCCAACCTTTTTAGTTTCGCGGACCACTAATTTTGTAAAAAAATATTTGAGGCCCACCCATAGCATACCTATTTACGTTTTCATAAACTTATAATATATAATATTTAATATTATACCTATGGCTCGCGGCCCAGTACCATGCTGCTCGCGGCCCACGATTAAAATTTCATCAAAATATGCAATCAAATTATATTATGTGCACAATAACTGATTAGGCAAGCCTGGTTTCAGATGTATTGAATATACAAAATATCAAAAATGTACACATGAAAATCTATTGATTCTCATAGAAGTAAATAAAACTATTTGAATGACATCGGGGTATAGTATACTGATAATGATTATACCTAATGGACTAAATTGAAAGTAAAATATATATTTTTTTTTTTTTATTAGCTTCTAATTATAAAAATTACTACAGCTCAACAATTACAATTCCTTAGGACAAACATTAGCAAAACAGGATACAAATACAAATACATAAATTAAAAAAAAAAAATAAATAATAAATAAATAACTGATATAATACATAAACATTAGTTGATTTAGGTAAATTCACGTCAAATATAGAATCCAGCATTTTGAATAAAATTTAAAATATTAATTACTATGGATCTAGAGAAGGAGTTTAAAATTATATGCGGATCTAATGACCGGATATTATTTTTGCGTAGGAAAGTCAGTAATTCTAACCGAGAGCTATGGAGAGATAGGCAATTGGCGAGAATATGGGTGAAATCACAAATAACTTCCTCGACATGGCGAGAACACATGGGAGAGTCGTTTAACCCAAGATGGAAGGCATGTCCGGGAAGTAGGTTATGTCCTAATCTGAGCCTGGAAAACCGAACGATGTGAGACCTGTCTAAAGGTTGTTTGAGAAACCAAGGCTGGGAAGGGATTATAGGCGTTAAGGACCTGTACCAAGCAGCAAATTCGGGAGCAACAGAAGTCCACCTATTTTGCCAAGCGTGTTTAACACTGGTTTTTATTAAATTTAAGATGTCGGTTGGCGGAATCTTACGAATATGAGGTTTAGTGCTGTGTTTGGTAGAGGTTGCGAGGAGATCAGCTACTTCGTTGCCTAATACTCCAGCATGGCCGGGGACCCATAAAAATTCAATTGTAAAACCATGTGTGTATAAGTGGAACAAGGATGCTTTTATGTTAATAATGAGAGGAGAAATGGCTGCAGAGATCGATATGGAATTAATGGCGCATAGAGCTGATTGGGAATCCGAGATGATCAAACATTTTTTAATGTTTAAAGATTGTATATAACTTAGGGCTAACATTATCGCATAACATTCGGCGGTAAAGGAACACGTAAAATGGGGTAAGGTATCAGAGTAATTTACCAACAATTTAGGAATATGGAATGAAAAGCCTGCTGATAAGGTTGAAACTGATCCATCAGTGTACACCAAACAATAATTATGGTAATTAGATTCTAAGTAAAATATATAAGAATACTTTTAACAAAAAAAAAATGTATATATTAGAATTGTTACTTTAATTCATAAGGTTTTCTTAAATTTAAACATTTAAAAATATACAGTGTAACAGGAAATTAATGTTACTTTCAGAAATATGAATTTACATAGATAATAAAAAAACAATCAATGAGAGTAAGTATTTATTGATTATTTTCAAAATAGTATAACAAAATAACCTCAGCTCTACCAATCAAAACGTCATTACTACTATTCCCCTGACACCAATAACAATGCCATAAATTCCAATGATAACTATTTTCAGGTACTATTTATCTTCATAATAAATTTTTAATTTCAATTTAGAAGTTGAATTAAACATAGATTATCCTCCCTTCACTTAAATAATAAAAGTAAGGAGCAAAATAGAACCAAATTCATAAAACCTTTCTATAGCTAAGGATTATTATTATTTTTAAGAAGGCTGGAAAAAATAATACCTTCAATGGTAGAGTTAAAATTCAAAAACTTTAAATTATTATAAAATTATTATTTTGATAATTACTTTTATCAGGTTCTTCTTGTACTGGTTTGTCAGTTTCAGATATTTTGTCTTCATTGATGTTTGTTAGATTAAAAAAATCATTGGTATTTTCAACTCTAGCAGAAAAAAGTTTTAAAATTGTAAGCCAAAAAATATTATTATTAATAACTTACGGTACTTGGAGCTCGCTTATTTCAACAGCAGGACCACCACTATATATACTCCATAAGTATTCCCACTGTACTTCAGATACAGACACATAATCGGTGTCTAAACAAAAAAAATATAAACTATTGTTGACAATACGGCCAAATATGTTATATTTAATAGACATACCTAGAATCTTGTTCTCAGATTTATCAATCAACTTAGAATTATCTATTGGTCCAGGTGGTTCATTCACAACACCGTTCAAGAAAGACTCCCAGCATTTAAACCAAATTGTTGATATTGCAAAATCAACCGTCATATCCTATTATCAAATAAATTGAAAAATACTTTTATAAACAAACAAAAATATTCATATTTTAATAAGTATAGATGTACTTGTTAATTCTAAATTTAAATACTAGAAACCATTTTTTTTTTTAAATGATCAGTCAAAGATATTTTTTGGCTCCTGTTAATTTCTTTTTTTTTCAGAAAAATACACTTTAAATAAGCTACTTGTAACATAATATTTACATGTGGACTTGACTCCTCCAGTAGTGCATAGTTCTTAGTTTCCGTTTCAGCTCTAATCCTAAGCATCATTTCAGTATATTCGGCATAACAGACTTCACACCTTTGAAGTTGAGAGTTAGTACATTTTGGTCCCCCACCAAACCTAAGTAATATTAGTATATAGAAATTAGTAAAAATGTTCTATTTACATTTTTTTTTTACTTACTTGCTATATAAATAATCCCAAATTTGACCAGAAACCATGGTAGCATAATGATTAATTTGAGGCTCATGAGTTGGTTTCACTCTATTGTGGTGACACATGAAATCATAATTATCAATAGGACCAGGTTCAGCAAATGTATTAAACTTGGACAACCAACGAGTCGAAATGAAACATGCTTCTTGAGAACAATTTGGCTGGGTCTTGTTCACTTGAACTTGTCGCATTTGTGTTCTGATTCTATTAGTGATTGGACTATTCTTTCTGAAAATATATAAATTGATAATATTATTATTTACCACTAATAATAATTGCTAGAGGTACACAAATCATTTTTCTTCAATTTTAAATATAAAATTTAATTCATCATTTATGACACTCACTTGTAGAAAAGAACATAAGCTTCAGAATTTCGAACAATTTCAGCTGATACTAAAGTGACACACTGGTCATCAAACTCATACCATTGCTCATTGATGGGGTTCAATGAATAACATGTATAATGACCACCACTACCGATTGTACCATGATGACAAATAACAGACACTAATTTGTATGTCGTAACTTGAGATCTACAATCTATACAAATATTCACAAGTGTTAAGATTAAATTAAATTATACACAATAAAACTTCACACATACCTTTATGGACATATGGCCGTAAATCTAGACCATCAACAGGAAAAGTAACATATGAAGTAATTTTGGATGAGAACATCAACTCATGTCTGAATCGTTTTAGATGAATGCATAAGACTTCAGGCAATTCAAGAAGTTTAGAAAACTTAATACCATTACGCAGTTTTTTACATTTCTCACAGCTGAAAATCATACAATAATTTATAATTGTACATAAAATGTACAATTGTTTAAAACATTTTTTTCTATTTAATAATGTAAATTGATCTTACCTATACATGTTATCCCCTTTAAGTTCATCAGCACTGAAAAATGCTGCAAGACAATCATGTAAACCAACTGTAGGACCCCAGAACCACCTATACATCATATCCCAAAACCAAAAGATCCAATTCTAAAAAAAATAATAATAATAATGACAAAAATATAAAATTAATATACAAAACAAAGATAAAGAAAATAATAATAAAGACAATTTACCTGAATTACTTGTTGATTTGTGTATATATCAGATAACTTATGAACTGAACACAAATTGGTAGATGAACTTTGATGAAGAACAGTGACATGGTCACGAGTAGGTATGGGCAAAGATAAATCTTGAAATGCTTCAACTCTTGAAGAAACCTTCAAAAAAATGATTACAATTTGTATGGTAGTAGAAGTGGGGTTTTAAATATAAATTTGTTTCTTACAACTAGTAACAAATTATACAGGGAAACTGTATTTAGACAATTCTTGAGTGTCCCATACTCATACATTTTATTTATTATTTTTCAAATGAAAGATATTCCTCTTTTGAAAAAAAGACTCGAGGAGTTAAAAATCAACTGATCCATATTTATTATTAGTAATACAAAGAACGCCGCTTATAAGATTAAAGATCGCTAAGAACAATCCGGACACATCCAAATACACAAAAAAAAAGAAGTCTGTGGTATGACTCAACACTTGGGTTATAATTTTTCACAGAGATCCAATTCCACAAATTTTTTTTTGAAAACAAAAAAATGGTTGGTAAAATTTTCTTTAATAAACTAGATTTAATTAGATAAGAAACTAGGTTAAAAAAAGTTATTTGTGATGTAGAGTCTACAATGTACAACACATTATAGTGGTTTCAATTCATGCTTTATATAAGTACAATATTCTTTATCGCACTTCACATTTACTGCAATTATTATTATTACAGTGGATCATTATCTTAATCTTCAACCATATAAACTAAGTTAGTTTATGTTGTTTAAATACTTTAGAAAGGTTTTAATACTCAATACAAATAAGTGCAGTATATTGGCAAAATGGTCGAAAGTAATGAAAAACAAATAACATTTTTTTTTAATAAATAATAAAGAATATGTAAAATCTGTGAAATTAAAATAGCAAAATAAAATTAATAATTCATTTGAAATGTTTATTTTAGTTTTTTCCTCATTTCACCTACAACAGCGGTTCCCAAACTGTGTGGCGCGCCTCCCTTAGGAGGAGTGAGCACTTGACAGGGGCGGCACAAGCTGCGTAGTAAATAATGATATTTTAAAAACAACAATAATTTCGCATACAGTTATATTGTAAGATTATACTTTATTTGGAAATTTTCGAGTTATTGATATTTTCATCTGATTCTTCTTTAAAAATGAAGTATTTATCATTATCACTGTTAGGATTTAGGTTCAACATTAAAGATGAATACCCTGAAGTAGCCAATAAAGCTTTGCATGTATTACTACCGTTTGCGCCATCATATTTGTGTGAAGTTGGATTTTCTGCACTTAAAATAAAAATATTGGTCAAAACTAAATGTTGAAATAGAAAAGTCACTATTTATTTTTTCATAACAATAAAATTATTTGTATTCTTAAACAGTGTACATTTGTTATTTACTTATTCATGGGAGGTACGATTATTTATTTTTATTTTTAGGGTGGCGTGAACCAAAAAAGTTTGGGAACCGCTGACCTACAAGATTTTTTTGGTTATAAGACTAATTTTCTGCTGGTCCCAAAGTGAGTCTTATAAGCAGCGTCCACTGTATTATCTAATATAACAAATAATTTTCATAGTACTGAAAATTAATTTCCATTATTGTGTTTGAGTATACATTAATAACGTTTTACCCTATGTTTGATAATGTTAAAAAATAAGAATAAAATTAAATATTTACTAACCCGATTACAAGTCAAACATTGCACTGAACTCAAAAGTTTCCCATCAAATATCTCAGAAATGATACTGTTGTATTTGACATGGAGTTTTCTATTTTTTTGACATAATGTCATCTTATTTCCATAGTTCATTTTAGCAAAAAGATGACGTTCTAGATTATTAGTCAAGTTTATCCGTTCAGATGTCTCTTCTGACAAGGAACTACGTTCACTTACACCAGAATCACAGGTTTCATATTCATCCACGCCTTCAGAACTACTATCAGCATTTGTTAAAGATCTAAGTTCATCATTGTCTGAACAATCTTCTTTATCTTCCTCTGGGATAGCCAAATTATTTTGTTCCATACTTTGTTTTCTTGAAATACCTAAATTAAATTTATTATATAATTGCAATTACATTTTTAAGTAAACACCAAAATTACCTTTATATGAATGACGTCTGGATGGAACTGCTTCAAGTTCAGGCTCTTTAAGTTCTTCATGTAACTGATCCATAAAACATCTTAGAAATTCTTGGGTATCATGTTGCTGAAATCCTCTGAACATTGAGTATGCCTACAATTATAAAACATGATTGAGAATTATTTAAAAATATAAACAATATTTAACATACATTTCGCATTGTGTATAAAATTGATGTAGGAGTGACATAACCAGGACGTTTGGTATGCCACATTTCTTGAATGAGACGATGATAAGCTCTGGATAAATTAGGATTATCTGATTGGTTGCATGGAAATTCAGGGAAACAAGTTAAAAAGTAATCTGTTAATGGTGGAGTATTTGATAAAGCTTGAAGTGCAGCATTCATGTAACATGTGTTACCAATGTTTTGAAGACCAGTTAATCCTAAAATATTAAATAAAATGTCATATTAAGTAAAACAAATTAAAGAATGTATTTCATATAATCCTAATTAATTACCTGTAGGTTTATGATCTTTAGTTAACCTATATTCATCATCACTGTCTTCATCAGCAGATTCTCCACTGCAATTTAGTAATCCAGAGTTTCGAAAAAATTCTATAGAACAATTAGAGCCACGGCGAACTCCATTTAATGTTCTCGTGTTATTTTCTATGGTACATTCCTTCACACATAAATAACAGCACAATCGCATGGATGGAAGACTAAGATGTAAGCAATGAGTTTTGTTTTCCTATGGATCAAATGACAAATTGTATATATATATATATATATAATTATATGAAAATTATCTTAATATACTATAAACAAAATACAATACTTTGAAATGAAGATAGCTGTGATCACATCCTCCATCATAACAGAACGCTTGCAAACAGTCAGGACTAATACAAAACCATACTTCGGGTTTTTTCGATTTACACACACAACAAGTCAATACACCAACGTGCTATGAAAAAATATGAAAATCAAAATTTTATTGGATTAATTATGGGTTAATTAGTTGGAATAGATAAATTATGTGGAAATGTACATACATGTTCTAAAAATTCGGCACATTTTTCAATCGCTGACAAATGGTGTACAGTAAAATGTGAACAGTCTTCCATTTCTATGACTTATTTCCGTTGACTGGATAATCTACAAACAATCATAATTCATAACTGAATAATAAAAGGAGTGTACAATAATTAGAGTATATTAAGGAATTAATTTAAGACACGAATAATTTTACTCTATGTCCCTAAAGGACTTGTATCAATTTTAAAAAATATTGCTCATAGGCCATAGCCAACGAGGACGATTTAAATAAACGCGAGTAGGATGAAGAAAATTGAGGAAAAAATAAATAAATTTACTAACCGGAAAATGTTGTCCAAGTGGTCGACCGTGACACCGAGCTAGATGATCGAACTATAGTTGCGAAGTATCATTGGATTGAAATTTTATCCGAAAACGAATTAAATTTGTTATCGAACAATTTTGAGAAGAAATGCAAGATGAAAAACGAATGGAAAAAAAACCGAACGATAAGAAATGACTAGATAGTTAAAAATTTGATTTTCACGATAAACACGCCTTAGAACAGATAAAAGCAAATATACGAGATAAGTCGCTCTTTGGGCAATTTTTCTCTAACAATTATACAACTATAATAATTATTACACCGTAAAAAGAACGAGCTTGCAAAATTTTGTATAAATTTAATGATATACCTGTGTTAGTGTGTTATACTGTTATGTGATTTGTGAATAGTGTTTTTTCACCAGTTCACCTTGACAGTGCTGACACATAAGCGACGAGATAATATGTTGTATCCTGCGGGAAATGAGCAGAATTACAAGCTGAAGCCGGTCACGCGGTAAGATTATGCGTACAACATGGCACATGACGTCACTAGGTCCACCCCAAGTTCTACCAATTTCGAATTTGGAAACTCGAAAAGGGAGATCCCAGATCTATCACCTATTTCAGTCGAATAAATGAACTTGTTCCGGTCAATTTCGAATGTCAGTTCCAATTCCAACTGTAATCCATATGGAAAACGGTTATGGAAGAACTAACAGTGCTCCGTTCCGGGTCCATCCCTGGTATTCAAAATAATAATTGCATAGGGAATAGGGATATCCGATGGAATAATTAACTAAAAGTGTACGAATTGTACCTGTGTCATGATTGTGTAGTTATACGGTTCAACATTTTAACTGTCGACTAGATTTTCTGACTATTCATAAACCGTAAAGTTACTCTTAAATAGCACTTGAAATGTAATATGTAAATAGCGAACATGTATTTATAAAACTATGAGACACATTATCTTGATATATCGTTGATTAGAACATCATATATACATATATAAGATCATAAGTACATAGGTGAACAGAAAACATGAATATTTATTAAAATTTGTTCTCAAACGGTTATATGCAAATATGGCTGGTGGTCTTTACTGCAACACAGAAATGATTTATGATCTTATATATTATTTTCCAATGAAAAATGTAATGCATTTTATCAAATATCTAATTTTATATAAGCTGAAAAGAATGTGATTATTATAAAACAATGGCCATTTACACGGTACACACTACACACACCAATTAAAAGTATTGTAAAGACTTGTACTATAAATTCTACCATTCCGGAATAAAGAATCTCAGTACACAATGTATACTGATATACAAGGAATAATATTATATTGATTACAATTTATTATTTATTAATTATTATCATTTTTACCTTAATGCGTAGGTATTTAAATATTTTATTAATAAGTAGGTACATTTATGCATTTAAGCTTTACACAATTTTGATGTTGATTGTTAGTTTATTAGAAAATACTATATTACATGATATATTTGGTAAATAATAAATACATTAAAAAAAAACGTATTGTTTCATTGTGAATAATTTATAATACATTCAAAATAATAACATTATACAATGTAATGTTCGTATGTCTATAAACATATAAGATATAACGTAATGGCAATATGTACAAAAGAGACAGAATTTTATACAATACCTTTGTTCTTTGTAATATACTAATATACTTATATACTGCTTCTGTACAATATATTACTTAACGTGCAATATTAGGCGCAGGAGTTTTAGTCCGAGTCAGTGACCGAGTAATAAATTAATTGCAGTTGGTACATAGCTATTATTTCGATAGTTTATAATATATTAACTATTAGGTAAGTAGAAAATTAAATTATCATATACCAGGTAATTTTTTTTTTATTATTTTTATTTACAATCTGTATGCATTTGATACAATAAGTAAATTTTATAAAACATTATTACCAGGTAATTATAAATTAATATGAAATTGTGAAATGTAAATGGTATACAGTGGTATACATTCATATATACTTATGTGTTAGATTTGTAGATAAAAATAAAATAAGATAGGTACAAAATATTTCATGAATTATATATATTATGATTTATGACATAAATCCCAATGCCATAAAATATATAGATATTTATAGATATTGTATAATACATTTCATTGTTTGGATTTATTTGAAATGCTACTTATTGCTCTGAAGGTAAATATTATCAATAGACTACCATATTATACTAAATCGTCGAAATAATTTAAGTACATACATATTCTTATACATACCTACAAAATCCACAGTACTTAACAAATTAGTAAAATATAAATTAATACTACCCCCCGATAAACATTTAAATCCATATCTCTTCGCATCATTACAAATGCACGCTTCTACGTATCAAATCAAACACTGCACACTGACCTTGGCGTACAGACTGTATCTGAAGTGACCCAATCTTAGTACAAACGCTTCCGTTGTCGACTAATGAACCATCCAAATCCACTCATTTCTGCCCTGAACTCAAATAACATTCCCGGAAACCCTCCGAGAAGGCTAAAAAGGCGCTGGTGCCGCGACTTAGCGCAGTAAAAATAATAAAAAAACAATCAAAAAAAAAAAAAATCATAATACACTAGTATAATAATTAATTCATAATTAGCTCATATCTGATTGTTACTGTTGGGTAACTTCTCTTTTCTCGTCTTTCATGTCATTGTTATTCTTCTCGAACTTTTGCTTATTGTAGAAATATTTACAGATTGTATAAAATTCTAATAAATGTTTTTTTTTTTATTTTACAATTTGAAATACACAATCTGTACAACGTATCACAATAAGTATATATGATATTATAATAGTACTTGGCTACTTGGCTGGGAATTAACGCTGTCTAGAGTCTAGAACTTCGTTGTTTTTTTTTTTTTATTTATTTATAACAAGTCACGGCACCAGTTCCTTTTTAGACGACGCTCGGGGTTTCCCGGTATGGTTTGAGTGTAGAGGCTCTTTATCAATGGATTTTGGTGGGTTTGTAGGCGGTTATGAAAGCGTTTGTAGAAATCAACAGCTACTTCTGTAATAGTTTTCATTGTGAGGTCTTTATGTAAGGTATAATTGGATACAAAAGGTGGAGCATTTGTTATTTTTCTAAGAGCAATATTCTGAAACTGTTGAATTTTATTGATATTAGATACTTTAGCAGTACCCCACAATTGAAGACCGTATGTCCACATTGGTTTTAATAGTGTTTTATACATAAGTACTTTAACTTATAGTTTAGAGTGTTTATTATTTGTAAGCAAGGGACGTAGACTGCGGAGTCGGGCATTTAAGGCAAGTCTTTTTATACGGATGTGGGCGTTCCAAGTAAGGCGTTTATCCAAATTCAGTCCTAGGTATGTGACTGTGTTAGACATTGGAATAGGAACATTATTTAAAGAGACATTTGGGCAGAAGGAGTGAATGAGTGAAGTGAATGTTGTATGAACTGATTTATTTGGATTTGGTTTAATTCGCCATTTCGTGTACCATTCTGACATTAAGTTCAGATGAAATTGAAGGTTCGAAGATGCAATTTGGGGGTTTTTGTCAATTGAGATTATGGCTTTGTCATCCGCATAATCGGCTACTAAAGTATTTTGAGACACAGGCTAGTCTTATGTGTAAATATTGAATAACAGGGGTGAGAGGATTCCACCCTGAGGAACACCAGCGAAATTTTTTTCAATTACCGAGACGGAAGATCCAAACCGGATTTGGAAATGACGGTTTGTTAGATAAGACTTAAGCAGTAGAAATAAGGAGGGAGAAAGAAATTTTTTTAATTTGAAGAGAAGGCCTTCATACCAAACTCTATCAAATGCTTGGCTTATATCGAGAAATGCACAAGTGCAGTAATATTTTTTTTCTAGGGAAAATGAGATTGCGTCAACTAACCTGTGTACTTGATGTATTGTGCTATACGCCAAATTGAGAGTTTGGTAGGATCTTATTCGTGACGATGTAGGGTAAAAGCCTTTTGAGTATTAGTCTTTCTAATACTTTTGCTAGAAATGGAAATAGGCTTATTGGCCTGTATGATGAAGGTAAGTCTAGTGGTTTATCAGGTTTCGGAATTAAAATTATATTTGAGAATTTCCACAGGAGTGGAAAGTATGAAAGAGGTAAGGTTGAATTAAATAAATGGGTTAGGAATAGAATAGCTTTTTTCGGTAGGCACATAGCGACCTCAGCAGTAATTAAGTCAATCGGGGGACTTTTTAAGAGAATACTTCTGTATTTAGATTTAATTTCGTTAGGTGTAAAACTTTTTTCGGGAAGATAAAGAGACATGGGTGAGTCAAGATACTGATAGTTATTTCTGCGTCCCTTGGTTTGGTGCAGTTTGAAGTAAGATGTGAGTTTCCACATCGGACGCAGCGAGGAGGGTATCCACAGTATGAACGAGTGTGTCCATAGTCTTGGCAATTTTGACATTGAGATATTGTTCTTGGCTTATAAGGCTCCTCAACTTTGATTTTCGTAAATAGAAGTGAGGTTAATTGGAAAATTTCCAGTGATTTTACAGATTTTTCTAAGTCCACAAAGAATAAAGGTAGAGGAAGTTTAGTTGTTTTATGTAGAACATTGGTCACTTGTTTAACAACAAATGATAATTCGGTTAATTCTTTTTTAATTTCATTGATATCAGTGGAAGGGTGAATATTTCTAATTACTACTCTGATTGGTTTATCTTGTGTCAGCTGGTACGTATGAAATTGAGCATTGTTATTTTTAAAATAATGAACGCAAAACTCCAATCAAACTCCAATCAACTCATCAAGGATCTAGCCCTACCAACATTACCTGGGAACCCACCCAGACGACTCAAGCGGAATTGGTGCCGTGACTTAAAATATGTATAAATTGTAAATTGTAAATTTTTAATGTAAATTTTAATGTAAATATCAAGTCACTAGGTGCCTCTAATGTGAGACTTCCTACAATGCCATTATTATATTCACTCCCAACTTTATTTACCCTCCAAAAACTATTACTTATTGTACATATGTATAGATTGTAATATTTAAAATAAAGTCAAATTTTTTCTAAAAAAAAAAAAAATAATGAACTAGTAATCAGTATGCCTCTGGAGTTGAAGTTTGGATTTTTAACTGATCCGTAGAAGACTTACAGAAAAATTTATCTTTGCCAATAAGTACGCTTATTTCATTACAAAGATCTTTAAATTCTAATACACCTCTGACGAAAATTGGAGGTGGAGGTTTAATTACTTTGTCCGGAATAACTTCGTTGTGTATAGTTGCTTGTGGCGTAGTATCGAAAACTTCGTCATCATTTTGAGATAGAACTTCAAAACGATTGGTAGTTGTAAATAGTGGTTTTTTGTTTTTCGGTAGTGTTGGTGATTTCATACTTGCATTTGATGACGTAGAGATATTTCTTTTGTTTTGGTTTTTATTATTTTTAATTTCCCAGTCATTATCTAGGTCAGCGGTTCTCAACCGGTGGTCCGCGGACCCTTAGGGGTCCACAAGAAGGTACTAGGGGGTCCGCGGAAAAAATTGAAAATTTTATTTGATATTTGTGTTATTGTGAATCAGTTTTTCTGTTTTCTTATGAAATATATCATTATAAGCGTTAAATCCACTAACCATTATTATCTTATATCCGCTGGGAACAAGGATCACATTAAAATTACATTTTTAACTTTTTTTTTTATTAGCCTTTAGTGTAACTATTTGGCTCAATTTTTAACTTAATATTATTTAAATTATACACATCATCATACATTGTATGGCACACGCTGGTTAAAATAAATAAATATTTCCGAATTTTTCGGTTTAGTTATTTTGTAAATTCTTATCTATCTTATGTGAAAATATATGACAAATTGACATTTGTGGGTCCGTAAAGCAGTGGTGAGGGGCCAAGGGGTACGCGAATGAAAAATGGTTGAGAACCGCTGATCTAGGTCATTCATTGAACTTGCACTGGCCGTTAATGAGTTTTTACCTTTCTTGTTGATAAGATGGATAGGAGCAATGGTTTTATTTTGGACATCATTATTGTTAGGCATTTAATGAGTTAGATATCGGTAATTACCTATAGGCTTGGCCTTCAGATAAGAACGATTCGCGATTGTCGGCACCGGCGTTGTAATATTTATTTAATAAAATAAAATGAAACATTACGCGTTCGCGTTCACTTTATTTAGGAATAACTAAGACAAGTGGATGTTATTTAATATTTTAACCAAGACATTGTTGTGCAGAAACAACGCTAAGAAATAAAGAGAGAGAAAAAAAATATATATATATATGTATATATAATATATATATTTATAATGAACAGGTAGAATGAAATTCTACTCTATTCTTTTCTAATAAATGTTAAAAAATAAAATAAAAAAATACTACCCACGTTTTTATTAGACAGGCAATTTGATTTTAAATATATTTTTCTTAATCTTCAGGGTATATGCACGAACATTTTGGATCGAAAATACAACTTAGGAATAAGCGTTAATGGGTATTCAGATTTCAGAGTACTAAAATAATTTAATTTTATTTTCTTTGTCATGTATCGAGAAAATAAATTCTGCATTTCATTGTCTAAGTATACAAGTTATTTTTTCCGTGATGACGATATTCTATTATTATTTATTAACATTATTGTTGGTGGTAGAGTTCAAAGCATTGTTGACAATCATTGTCTTCGAGGTGTTAAAGCGAAATTTTATACAAATATTAAGCGATATTTTTTTACTAAATTTGTTACAATTTCGGGGCGGTTTGAACACCCAAAATCCCCCCTAGGCACGACCATGCCTAAGAATAGTGACTGTAGCGAGTTAGCGGTGGAGTTGGTTCGCGATGACTGCTGAGTACCGAGTACTGACTGTCCAATGATATAGTCCATAAGTGACTACAGACAACTTGCAGACCTATTCTTTTTTTTCAAAGGTGAACGCGCAACGGACGGTTCGGCGCTGGAGACGGCCGGACGTACGAGACGACTTTGAGTCGGACCGCCGGTTCGTCAACCGCGCGGTGCTCGACGGAACGATTTCCCCGGAACGCAGTGCACGAACAAAGCAGCTGGGCGGCCGACAGCTGGTGTGCAGTACCCTCGTGTTAACATTACCCGGAAATACGGGAATACGACATTACGGCAGCACCGCTAAATACTAAATAGTTGTTCGTCGTTAGGTTTGTCGTTACACATTTTCACGTACGCCATCTGTGGCCTCCTCCACTACTGCGTAGCCGACTGTTACGTCAGCCGCGTCGTCCTTGGTTCGCGGTCCAGCTTTCGTGTCCATTCCCAGGGTGTCGTCTCGCGAGCACGGTCCGTTGAACGATTGTTTAAATACGCCCCCTTAACACGGTACGACAACTTACGGCAGTCGACTTTTCAACTATTCGTCCGGAGTATACGAGCATTCGCGTCGAGATGGAAAGCGAAGGCAAATTGAAAGGCGGACACGCGCAAGCAGGTAAAAACTTCAAACGAACAACGACAACAACAATAATAATATTAATATATCGCTCTTGACACGTGTTCCCCCGAGTCTCTAACTAATTACCTATTCGGATGGCCGTCGCGTTTGATGAGATGAAATTCGAACTCGTCCATCTCATTCGGCTGTACTGACTGTTGGTCGATTGCCTCTAATATTGATTAATACCTTTTTCAGTGAAGGCCGGTGGAATGCGCATCGTGCAACACAAGAACACGTCGGTCGACAAAGATAGAAATGTGGCAGCCGCCGTTGACGAAGCTAATTCGGTCTTAAAAGTCTCGACTAGGTAATTTAATATAAATTATAATTCAGTTGGCATTATTTATTTAATGTGTTAAAGCGTGCGGATGAATAGAGACGTATATTTTAATATGAAGGGGAACATCATTTTGTGTATACATACCAACACATATACTAGCAAAAAAATGAAAATAATTATTTTTGTATATTAAAATATATGTTGGTATGAAAAAATATTTATAAAGTGTAAAAGTTATAATACCTAATCAAGAATACATTTTAACTTTTATTACATAAAATGTTATAATATAACTTTTAAATAATTCTTATAATCATTGTAAAAACATAAATTTGTCGGAACAATTAATTTAATTAAAACAAATAAAATATATATATATCAAAAATAAATTTGTAATGATTATATGCAGTATAATTTCATAATACTGTGTTAACTGTTTATGTATGGAGTATGAATCATCTTTTAATTTTCATATGACGTGGCATTTGTACTTCTAGGAGGGAATTGCATTTTTTTTCAGTATCTGGTGAATTGATATTTTGATGACTTCTCCATGTGTATTTTATGTCATATTTTGCATTTTTGGGTCTTAATATTTAAAAATTTTAATTTTATATTACAATGTTTGTTTGTTATTATACTACTTGTTATTATTACTTTAGCCCGCCAAAACAGACTGTGGTACCAGTTCATGCTCACAATGACTATCCAACCGAGGCCGTTCAGAAAACTCATGATAAACCGATGCCAAGTCATGATATGAGACAACACTTTTGCCCAAAGCCAAGTATCCATCAACCTCGCAAATAAATATGCGTTGTGGTGATTCTCATTGCACAAGACTGGACTTGGATGTGTGTTATGTGGCTGCCATTAACATATGTCCCATATTACATACAACAATAATTTAGATTTTAGGTTTAAGTTGCATTTATTTTTCTTCTCTAACGTTCATCATCAGATTCTATTTTATATCAGTTACATTTTGGGATGTTAATTTTATTGTTTACTCTATAATAATATTATGTTAATGTCATGGCCTCTTTGGGCTTGTGGGATATGGGTGTTTTAATATATTTCAAATTAAGTTTAATTTCCAATTCCATTTATTTTATTAAGAAATATAATATTTTTGAATCAATGTGTTGTTTATTTTATTAACAACTGCTAATCATAAAATAATGACATTTCAATGATACAAGGTGCTTTTGCTTGATGAAAATTATTTAACTTTTTTCTTCTTCACTTATTAGACAAGGATCAACTTAATAATATGTGTTAAAAATATATTTATTTATGTAATTAAAAGCTGTTACACATTCTATGTTTTTGATTCAAAATCTTCATCATGCTTGTAAATAGATATCAGTGAACTGATTAAAGCTCTGCTTAAACTTTAAAGTACTAATCGGTTTTAATAATTTTAGCTCTTTTGGTTTTATACATTTATTTGACAATATTTCATATTTTAATGCAGGACTGGTTCAAATGGCTTATGTAATTACTGGATGTCTTTCGTTTTCTTCCATTTGGATAATCCTTTAAGCATAAAGGAAATTTTGGGGACTACAATATTACCTTCTTTTATCAGTATTATTGATTACAAATAATTACTAAAAGTTATCAATTAAATGATTATTAATTTTGGTTTTTCACCAACGTAATGAAAAACCTACCAACCTTAACACAGAACTACATAAGTTCGATCAGAAAATTAAAAAATTACATTCAATTTAAATATTAGTTTTAAACAAACATATTACTCTTTATATCACTGCTAAAGATAATTTTCAAAATGTTAAATAATAATCTTCTTCATATTAGAATGAGAATTAAAATTATTCATTAAACTTTTACATGCTTTTTGGTAACAATGGGAAAATAATACCTTTTCTTCTTATTTCCAATTTGGACCTCCCTCATGTTTCATTTTATTTGTCTTTACATCCATTATGTCCATACTTTCAGTTTAACAATCAGTTTGAAAATAAAAGTGTAAGTAGGTATAGTTTTTACACAGAACTTTTCTATGACCATATGAACCTTAAACTGAATTATAATTATCAAAAGCCACTAATTCGTTATTTTAATTTATTATTCGACATGAAGAATAAATTAGTCTTTACCATTAATATCTTGGTTAAAGTAAGTACTATAATAAGTAAAGGAAAGGGGTTTATTCACACATGTAAATTTTATATAAAGCTTACCTACATTCACAATATTCGTAATATTTACTGTCACTGATTCATTGTCCAAAAATCCATACCTTTAACTAACTCGAACATAAATTTAAAAATTATAACTTCGAAAAAATAACAATCATTTAATTGCACTACATTTTACAAACTACTACTCATTTATTAACATTTCACAGGTCTTAACCATGATTAAAAAAATTACTCTAAATATTAACTATATAATAATAACTACATAATAATTAAATTTAATACCTAGGTTTTTACTTTTATAAAAAAAAAATATACGTAATATGTAGATTTCACGAGTGAGTTCCTCTTGAAATATTCGATAAAGAAGGCCAGTGGTTTCCAAAATCCGTAACATTATAGCCTAGCCGATTGTCAAATTCATAGATAATAAAATTTAGAGTATTATCTATGGTCAAATTGTGTATTAAGTTGCCTATCGATTTTTATTATCTTATTGCTGAATGCTGATTGCCAAATTTGAAATGATATGTAAATGTTGTAAATGTTTAGTTACTTGCGAGTTGCGTGGCAAAAATGTAGAACATACTCGTAAGTCCATTCTTAGGAAAGTGTCGACAAGACTCAGAACGGGGCCTGTGGGCTTACGAAAATGACCAGCTCTAAAGGTAGGGAGCATAGTTTGAATGAGATTTAACAGTGCAATACCGAGATAGGGTGAGATACGTAAGAGCTATAAAATTTCCAATTTCAGTTTTTTTCAGCTAGTGCCTTAACCGTGGGTTGTCAACCTTCACTCCGCGGGTCCATCACATAGTGCTCGCTAAATCGAGGTAGTTATATGGCGTCCTTGCTACGATTACAGTCACCGGAAAAAATATTTTAATTATTCTTTTGCTGGATTTTCTTTCTTTTATCTCTTAACATTTTCCCTTCACATAAGTATTGAATTAGTTGATGTTTTTATTCTATTAATATTATATGTGTATCACCGATTATCTATTGTGAACGAAACACTTTAAATTGGTGGTGGTGGAGGGGAGGCAGTGGAATTAGGAGGGTGACATATTGCAAGCAGAATTCTTTACGAACACTTCCGATACTGGTGTACATCGATTTCTACGTTGCATCGATCCACCACCTAACTTATAATATTATGTTTATCCGTTGACGAATCTGTTGAACAGTACTGTCAAGTGACAGCTGTTACGCTGTTTCATTATCATTTTTTATAATAAATAATTTTTATACTCTAAAACTATTGTTATTTTTTTTATTTACATCTACACAAAAATTAAAATTTTGGTGCTTTTAAGAAAAGTGTAGAATTAAATTCCAAATTTACTGAGACTTTACTAATATATTAATGGTAAAGTGGGTTGGTTTATTTTATGCCTTATCCTCTGTCATAATATGTATAAGTGAACGGTTAATCGATATTATAAAGACCTATAGGCTATAAGGCTATAACCATAAAACACCAAAAAGACCGACCTATACCCCCACCACACTCCACACTCACAGTACGTAAGAAATAAATTAAATTCTTCTACCAACTTCATGATCAGAATTTTAAAATAATTTATTTCATATATCAAAAAATCTTTTTGTATTACAGGGCGGGGTTGAAGACCTCACGGGCCAATTTCCCTTAGATTATTAAATAACCACCTCAAAAATTCAACCAATCGTTCGCTTATGGCCGTATTAAGTTAAGTTATTACTTATAACTCTCATATCCACTTGACACTTCTTTTAGTTCAGTAAAAAAAATTACATTAATAACTCTTCTACTTCATTTTTTTTTAATATTTTTTTGTAACTTCATTGGCGGAAAGACATTACTAACTATAAAGAAAAAATTGATTACTGACGTGTCTTTTTACGTTATCACTTTTGTTATCAAAATTCCGAGTTTCTACCAATAATTTATATTTTTGAATATAATTATTTTATTGCAGACTGCACGGTTTAGCGAGTATACTGATTATTAATATAATGGTGTAAATTGTGTAGTTGACACTTTTAAAAGGATAAATACGTTATACATGTAACGCGGTAAGAAATAATACAAATCATTATTTATATATTGTTAGCGGTTGGTCAGTGGTGTTAATAAATTAATATCACACAGATCATATTATTATAATAAATTAATAAGTACTAATACCTATTCACTCATTGTTGTTTTGTATTAATAGAAATTATAATTTTATTTACAGATGGCAGACTTTTCTGATTGGTTTAAGAATATACCTTATTTCACTAAACGATGGCTTTCACTAACATTGGTGTTGACATTAGCCGGTCGATTCGGTATATTAAACCCTGCCAAATTTATGTTGTTTTATGAACCTTTTATCAACAAATTTGAAGTAAGTTTTAAATTTTATTTTGGTTGGCCCTTGAAACAAATCTTTAAAATAATGGAACGGATGTTTGATATACCTACTTATTATTATGTGAACAGATATGGAGAGCAGTCACTGCTTTATTCTTATACCCATTATCACCTATGAATGGATTTCATTTCCTAGTCAATTGTTATTTTCTGTATAGTTATTCAATAAGATTAGAAACTGGTAAGTAATTTTTCTTTTATTTTTTTAAAAAAAGAACATATACAAATTTAACGCAATGAATATTATTGAGAATTTTAATAATTAAAATGTTTTGTATTTTATTTTATTGTTTAGATTCGTTTAGCGATAGACCAGCTGATTATTTTTTCTTACTTTTATTCAATTGGTTGTGTTGTGTGGTTATTGGCCTTTTAGTAAATATACCGGTAAATTAATTTTTTCTTCTGTTTAGTCTATATTTTTGTTTTAAATTTTGAAATTGAATCAATTTAACTTAACTAAAATTATTTTTCTTTTAGGTTCTTATGGATCCTATGGTCTTAAGTGTATTGTATGTATGGTGCCAATTAAATAAAGATGTAACTGTAAGTTTCTGGTTTGGAACACGTTTCAAAGCTATGTATTTACCGTGGGTGTTATTTGGATTCAATTTAATCATTTCTGGAGGGTAAATATACCTAGTTAGTGCATAAAGTATATTATAATAATAATGCTTATTTCAAATTTTCAGAGGTCTGCAGGAATTGGTTGGCATTATTGTAGGCCATACATATTTTTTCCTTATGTTCAAGTACCCACAAGAAATGGGTGGACCACAACTTATACAAACACCTCAGATATTGTTAGTTATTATTACTTACATATATACTACATATATCATTGATTATAAATACTATAAAAGTTATCGTATTTATAATCAACTAAATATCTTACAATAAGCAATAAATTCAATTTTAAAGTTTATTATTTGTTTGTTTAGCTATAAATTTTTCCCCAATCAAAGAACAGTTCATGGATTTGGACAGGCACCAACTAGAGCAACTCCAGCAGCAGCAACACCAGTAAATCAACCACAACAACAAGGAGATGGAGGAGTAAATTATCGCCGTCACAATTGGGGTAGAGGTTATGTTTTAGGACAACCACAATAAACTAAGTCTGATTTGAAAAATTTTTATATTTTAACATTTATTGTACCTATTACAAATATTTAAGTGGAGGAATATTGTGTTTTGTATTTTTCTTTTGTTTTAGTAGGTATTAGATTTTAGTCTAAATGAATATTTATTATTTATGTTAAAGTATAAATATAAGAAAATAATAATTATAAAAAAACTATTGATTTACTTGTCTAAGTTAGGACGTAATTAAATTGCAGGGCCTTAAATTTTTTTCAAATAAAAATTAATTAAATCTTATATAATTAATAATCTAAGTTTACCAATTTAACTGTTGTATTAACTATTAAGATAAATAATATAAATATTAATCTTGAAATGTTCTAAAAATTTGCCATAACACTTAAATTAATTAAGTGTATAATATTATGTTTAATTAGGTATTTCAAAATGTTTAAACTTTGCTCAAAATCTAAAATATTTTCTATTATAATATGTAATAATGAAGTGGAATTGGAAATAATTTCCTTCACTTAAAAATAAATTTAAATTAAAAACATAATTTTAACCAAATGTTTTACTTCATTGAATGAGGCATAACAAAAAAAAAAATTATGAAATTAGTAAACTATTTTTGATTTGCTTATTTATCTTATACAGTGTAGACTTTAACGACGTGGAATTTGAATATTTATATTTTGAAATATCAACAATTATCAATCCTTTGGATTAAATTGTAATTCACTCAAATCCTCTCATGTCAAGTAGTTAATTTTATAAAACACTTGATTCCTTGAATTTTATTTGCTTGAACCTTTTTTATTACGTATTGTTTCATGTAAAAATAACCTACTGTATATTAAATCGATGAGTTTTAGATTCTGAGCAAAGCAATACTTTATTCATTTTACTATGATGTCTGTTATTCTTTAATTCAACTTTTTAATTTGAAAGGTACCTTAGAAAAGTGATTTTCCAAATTTTTCTTGAGTTTTAACAAACAAAATAATAGCAAAATGATTTGCATTTTTTGAGTAAGAAAATAGACCGTAGAAAAAGTCTTAACTAAATTTTCTTTTTTGTATCTTTAAAATTTGTCTACTTAGATGTATTAATAGCTTAATATATTTTTCAAGTCAATGACAATTTTTCCTCACATTTTAAAAGAATTTAGCAATATCATTGAGTAGCTTTTAAAAAATGTAAATATTCCAAGATTAAATCCATAGATGTTGATATTTACAATTGCGCAGTGATATTTCAAAGGGTGTGGATAACGAGTATCTTAACAATATTTAGGCATACTCATGCTTTTTCAAAACTAAATTTTGAAATATTTCTTCTGCACTTCCGCCAGTCATAGAAATAATGACCGGTACATCAGAGCAATCATGAGTAAATATAATATAGAAGTTTAAGAATCAATACTTATTAGTAGTGAGTATCATATTTGATAGCAAAAATATAGTTTACTAAGGCTATAATCATACAAGTAACATGAATTCAGTTTTATACAAAATTTGTTTGAAATTTCTAAGGAATGCTAGAGTGAATTATATATAATTATGTTATATGGACACTAGTGAATACACGATACAAGTAACACTGAAGTAGTGAACATGGTACCTAGTTTTACATTTTTCATCAGCACATTCTGAACTTACAAGAGACCACACTGATGCAGAAATATGAATAATAATAAATACTTTTCTCTTTTCTGACTAACTCCAATATTTTCTCCGAAATTCACAAACTAAGATATACATATATATGTAAATAAGATAGGATATTTTCTTCATGACCATAATGATCTTTACAAATAGTCACAATAAGTCAACACATTAATTTATAATTACCCTCGTGTAATTCACAAACTAAGATATACATATATATGTAAATAAGATAGGATATTTTTTTCATGACCATAATGATCTTTACAAATAGTCACAATAGTCAACACATTAATTTATAATTACCCTCGTGTAATGGCTCAAATAATTTTATGCGACTTGTAAGGTTTTTGACTAGTGTTTTTATATTCTCAAGATATTTATTTTATTTCTATGAACTGCAAGAAGTGTACATTTCATAGAGAATTCAATATTTCAATCTGGCAAATATGTTATCTCAAATTTAATTTTAAATACACAGTGGGTCAAACTATTTAAAAATTAATTTGTCAAGTAATGTTACCTAAAACCAGTATAAATTATAATGTTCAGTTTTTGATACGGGTAGAAATTGTGTCCAATACCATAATCCAACCCAGATATTGTAATGATATGCAGTATCATTTAAATACAAAAATGTTATGATTTAATAAATAACGACTCCTTCGGCACACACACAGAAAACAAGCAATAAAAAGGGACAACAATCTAACGGTTCCCCATTGTCAATAACTAGGTCAACCTTCATGGGAAACCGCCCTTTGGTCAAAAGAACCATCCCACCACACAGTCAGATCGCTCTATAAAAGGTCTTCAGACAACCCTTCTCGGGGGCTCTCCGTTGCAAGTCGTCAGTGCGGGCGCACCGACTTCCGGAGATCTCTTTTTACTTTTACGCAAGTATCATTTTTAATAACATTTGATTTCTGTGTGAGTGTCAAAGTGTCCAATTGCAACCCATTAACGACTTTGCACATTCATTTGATCATTTCCTGTAATCCTACACCGTGAGCGGTATGAGTATCAACGGCCGTACAACGAGGCGGAATCAGGTGAGTGATATAATTGTAATAAGCTTGTGAGACCTACAGTCACCTACATCGGCTCTCGGACATTTGTAACCCCGAGTGCCCTCCTTACAAGAAGGAGGAAGGTAATTTAACCCGGTTACTTTTACCACCTTATTTTTCCTTTTACTTTTGGGTTATTACAATATACTATATGGAGAAATAATATTATATTTTATTTATTTCTATAATAATGTTAGTTTAATGTATATGTATATAAACCTAAACATTTTCTGATAAATCTTTATCTGTAGTATCTTATAGTTTTAGCACACAATAGATTTCATCTATTCTGTGGTGTGAGTACCTAGAGTACCTATTGTTATTTTTATTACAAATTATTTATTATTCCTTTTAGTATTATTAATCATCAGCGTGAGGCAGTCATTATTTTAGTCATTGTTTTATTTACAAATGTTTCCAAATTGACAGTCCGTCCGGCCACAGATATATTTCTAATATAAAAAAATAATAGGTTTTAAGTTTTAATATAAATTTTAATTCCGCTATCGTAGTCAGTAGTTAACCCGTCATTGTTGTGAGAGATTTTCTGTACATACTACATTATCTCTATATTATCTACTGTCATTAACCGTCTAACGAGACCAAACTAGTTCATTTTTTTTGAGTACTTTTTTACCATGTCTAATAACGTATCTGCTTGACTTGATGAAGCTGATTTTCGTGAATATAACAAAGGTAAAGATAATATTACCAAGTGGTATACTGACCCTCATCCTCGTAATGTTAGAACTCCACAAAGAAATATTGCAATAAACCTTCCTGGCATAAAATCGGTAGCAAAAAATGCTAAAACTATAAATCACTCAAGGAACTTTTTTTCCCCCACGATTGTTTACAAGAAATTACAACTTATACCGAATATACATTTGGCAACAATTCGTGATAATTATCAAAAAAGACAAAGATGTTTTAGATACTGATTTAGTGAAATTCGAGCACTTTTCGGTCTTTTATATATGGCTCGTATGTTCCGAAGTAACCACATGAACCTTTCCCACTTGCGGGTATTTCGTGTAAAAGAAAATAAAAAATACTGGAACATGTATATAGTTTATAAGTGCTCGTAACAGAATAGTTAATACAAATTACATAATAAATGTGTTCTACTAGTTCAAAACATCGTACGCGACGTATTGAAAAAAGCGAGAGAATCTCTCGTACGCGACCACTGACGTAGAAAAAAATGACGCGACCAACGACGTAAAGTATTAATACTTAGTAGTCATCTTTAATCGAGATCATCGTGGTCTACGCGCAAGATGTTGGTACGATGCAGGCACGATCACAACGTGGATGCAGGTCTACAATAGAATCCAATAATCATGGTTTTATCTCTCTATGACACAGACCATATGATTAATGATTATAGTCGCCATCGTGGTTTAAGTTAAATTTAAACCCGACAGATATTACATACATTAGTTTACTGTAAAAACCATGGATAATACATATGTATTATCTATGGTAAAAACCAACTACAACAATTTTTGATAATATTTTTCTTTATAGTATATCTGTGTTTAAACCATGGTCGCCATATCGGGTTATTTTGTTGTCTAATATAATAATATTATCTTTATCTAGCGATGGAACCTGTTATCAGTGACCAATGAATTCGCCGATTTGTTTAACGGACATTTTCCCGGTGTTGTGACGACACTATAGACGGTGCTGCAAATTGTTTATTAACACACGATTACACGATATGTCCACTGTCCAGTGTCCAGTGTCCATACTTCCGTAATCATTGGGCCACGGCTGCCTGGCTTTTTTTCAGTTTACGGTTAACAGTTTGAACTTAACATTTTAATATTACATCTACCGCACGTGAAAAATAATATGTCAAAGTAAATAAGTCTTCTTTTAATTTAACCACACTCGTCGCGTTTCCGGCTACTTCATTATCTCATCAATCATCACTGATCCATTGACAAACAGACGATTGATTGGAAACTATCGTCGTGTAAGAATTTTGTTTGAATTACTCGTTAGACGTCAATAAGACAGTCTGCTGTTGTATTATTTGTCCCGCATTGTGAGTTATCGTTGGACAATGTCAATGTATTTTGGTTATTGTTATTCATTTTATTTTAAATTGCAAGCTTTCGGTGTCTGATAGATTCAGACGGGACGTGGATTTTGATTTTTACATACGTATTACAGAACCATTCAAGATGCCGCGAACCAAGAGGAGAACCGTTAAACAGTCTTCTAGTGATTTCAGTTTAATTGCTAATGCTACCATGGTAAACCAACCGAAAAGTATAAAAGAAATTTTAACTGAATTTGAAAACGAAAGTAATATTATATATATAGTATATTAACTAAATTTAATGTATGTGTTTTATTGGTCTGTTTTTTTTTTTAGAAAGTAATATTGAAGACAGATTTGCCGAAGCATATGATGATTATAGAAACGCTGTTGAAAATGCTTATTTAATGGTCAAAATGAATTTGTCTAACTCATTAAAAATTAATTTGTATGAATATGTAAGTCTTATACGATACATTTTACCATTTTACCTGCTTTTTGGCAGCATCCAACAATTTATTATAATAATACATCAAATTAATATTGGCTTCTCCTTTACATATTTATATTTTGCTTCTTATATAATATAACTAATTTATCTTTCTTTTAACAGATTGCTCAATGTAATGCAAAAAAATTGAACAATGTTATAAGTTCTACTTCAAAAGGAGAAGAAAGACCTTCTAGAAATGTTACCAAAACTACTGAAAATAAAACAACTAGACAAAAAAGTGGTAATTATTTAAATAAATCATTATCAGTAAAATGAGAAGAATTCCATAATAAAAATATGAAAATGCATGTATTAAGATCTAAAGGAGCACACAACACAAAAAAAAATTCTTTATATTATTTTAAATTTTAAATTGATGTAATCACAACTGTATAAAACAATTTGTTGCAAATCCATTGCAAATAAAATGAATATTTTATGAGATATTAAGACATTTAGAATAGCTATAAAAATCTAAAAATTTTATATTTGAACTTTGTTTTACGTTTAAATCTGTGATTTTGTGTGTTTAAGACGATAGAATTATCAGAATTACAATATAAATTTTAGGTTTTAACTATTTCGCTGGTATGGTAGGTTGTTCAATATCTTTTATGTAAATAGTGTTTTCATATTTAAACCATAATTTTCGAAAAAAGTATCAGCTTTGTTGTCATTTTCAAATTCAAGTTCAAATAAATAAGTTCTAGTCATGATAAAAATTAAAATTAAAAATATTAAATTATACAAGTAAATATGTTGCTGAACTTCTGAAAACAGACGGTTGGTACAACAGCGTACAACAAAAAATTTGAAAATATAATGTTATTATATTAATAATATAAATTTAAGGCATCATCAGGTGTACCCAAATGTGACCATTTATCACCCTTGTTATTTTTAATTTTTTATAGTTTATCTTGCCATCATTTAGGTATTGTAAATTTGTATTATTTGTTGATGACCTAAAATTATATATATAATAATTATATTAATGACATAAATTATGTTCAATTTATATTTAACAGTCTGTCCCAATGGTGTACATTAAACAGTTTTTGACATTAATAGTTATAAAAGTACTTTTATTTTATTCTGTCTGCATAAAGAAAAAATACCTTATAAAGTTGGAGGTTATAACATCAATAAAATTTCCCATGATTATAAGATGATCTGGGTCTTACAGAATTCATTAACTTACTTTATAGTAAAGCTTAGTTCGTTCTTAGATTATCAACCCTAAATGTTCAATTGTCTGATGCATAGACCTAGTAAGATCTATACTTGAATTCAGTTAATTGAAACCTAACTCAAGTTGACCTTAAAAATAAACTTAAAAAAGCTCAAAGACTATTCTTTTGTTGGTATTTTTGTAATAATAACTACTAATGATAATAATTGGAACAACAGATAAACCAGTTAAGGAAGTTGCCATAAAATGTCAAATCCCTACTTTAGAGTTAAGACAAAAATATATAGGTGTATTATCAAACTTTAATTAATGAAACAATTAAATTAACTGTTAAGAACGCATTGAACAAATCTCTAAATACTAATTTTTAATGCCTGTTTTCCAAAACAATATTGTACTAATTGAACTATAAATAATTGTATTAGTATCTGCTCTTTAATCGCATGTAATATCTTGTTAAAAATCAATAATTATTATTTTTTTATGATTGTCCTAACAATCAAAAAATATGTATAAGCTACCAATATTTAATTTTTTCATTAATTTATTTTCTGATAGTATACACTCTACAGTTAACAATCAACTCTTTTCTAAAACTTTAAATTTTTATATATTTATAAACCTGTTAGATTTTTAATTTAAACTTGTACAAATCCTGAAATATAATTGTCCATATTATTTCTCGCTGGACTGCATTATTCTTTGAGGGTGTTATCTTATAAATAAATGATAATATTTGCTGGATTTTTATAGCTTAAATATAAAAATTGTTTTAAAATATATTTACCTTTTTAGTACTAAAATATTATTGTATGTTGTAGCATACACTGTAACATCGAAGACTTATAGTTCATCTACTGTTACTAAACATCGTAGTGCTACACGTTATGAAGATGGGACATCATTAGAAAAGAATGAATCTAAATTTAAAGTATGTATGATGGAAGTGGTATTAATAATCATTGTAATAATTATTGATTCTTATAATTACTAAATTCTTGAACAATGTAAAAAATTACATGACATGATAAAATGCAAAAAGATACAGTAGAACCTCTGTTAACTGTCAGTCTCGGGACCAGAGCTTTGACGGATAATCGAAAAGACGGTTAAGCGAGCGACAAAAATTTATACATACATACATACATACATATTATTTATTATTATTTTTTTAGTAATTATGACATACATATTGATATAATTAGGTACTATTACTTATTGATACATTATTATTATTATTTTCTAATTTATTAAAAAGTTTTATTATTTACAATTACATACATACTTAACAATTAATATTATAAAAATTGGTTAATTTTTGTTGTTTTAACATATTACGTGCCATATCTCTAGTTCTTCGAAGCATTAATAGCTGAGTCACATCAGCTTCAGTTTGTTGTTCAAACCACTCAAAGCACATGGAAATGTTACTACTGTCAGAACTTAATTTTTCACCAGAAATACCCAACTGCCAAATTCCGTGACAATTTTTAAATCTGTGAAGCCACTCTGTGCTTGCATTTAAGGAATGCTCACTATTAAATTTTTTATGAAATTCTATTGCCTTCACTTGAATGATAGGTCCTAAAAGGGGCACTCCTTGAGAATATGTTTGATTGAACCACTGATAAACGGCGGAGTCCAGTTGTTCAAGTGATAAATTTTTCATAGTTTTCCTGATTGTCATCAGAATTTTGCAGTTTAAGATATGGCTTTCGATTTTATCAGCATTTTTCTTAATATCATTTACAGTTGTTCGGCCAACTTCATAAATTGGTGCTATGCTTACTGCACTTTCTCCCCTATAAAATATATATGTATGTATATACATATGTACCTATCATTTATTTAGTAGATATTGCCGGAAAGTTTCGGATTATATATATTATTATTTATAACCTACTCATACACGATAAGATTTTACTGCAACGCGTAAGTATGTAGTCCGTGCAAGTGTGTCCTGACGGTTAATCGAGGTTCTCTGTATTTAAATTTTTTTGTGGGTAATTTAACGTAATTTAATTACAGTGTTAACATAGTAAGCATTACATTTTTCCTAAACTTTATTGATGGCGATTTCAGACTCCTGTCAATAAACCTATACCTGTTCTTTCATCTGTATCAGTCACACCAAAAGTGAATATGAATGAACCAATATCAATGATGCGTCGTCCTAATCAGGGGGAGGTGGCACTTTCAATGACTGGAAGTCCTCTTATGGTTTCATCTGTTTCTAGAGATGATATGGCTACAGTTAGTGTACCATTAGCTAATGGGAATGTGAGTTTAATTTTAATGTTTTTTTTCCAATGTAGATATATATATATATATATATATTTCATTTCATTTTTTTTCGAAAGGTCCTTTCAATTTTACCAAGGGCAGGAGCTTCTATGGATGTATCATTTGATGAACAGACTAAAAATGAATTACGTCTTCTCAAGGGAAACATTGAAGGATTATTAAATAGAAAAAGATGAATTATATGAGTATAAAGAAAATAAATTTCCATTGACATATGTAAAATTAAAATGTAACGTGTTTATTTTATCGATTATTTACTAAATATAAATGTATTAGTAATTAATTTCATTCTATACAAACTATAACTGTAATATGTAAAAAAAAATTTTTTAAATATGTAAGGAGCTGTTATAGTATAGAAGTATTTTATGACATCTCTGTTTTTATCTAAACACAATTTTTGTATGTGTGTAAACTGTAAATAAATAAGTTTTACTTTTAATTAGGCACAGCCATTTTTAAAATTATGTTTTAATTTATGTATGAATTCTCCATATTCAACATAGTTTTAGAATTCTTCATTAATTTAACTGATTATATTTTGTACGATTTAAGAATACCCTCAGAGGAATAAAATTTGTACTTTTTAATTTGGGAATAAATTTGGTATTAAAAATTGAATTATATTTGTAATGAGTAAAGGTAGTATGGTCATTTTTAGATAAGTCATAGTTAAATAAAATCATACATGGTTATAGATTTTTTTATTGAAATAGGTAAACTGTTTATATATTATTATGTTATTACTTTTAATAAAAAATAATATTATAGATTGGACGAGAATGCTATAAATTATTTTTCTATCATATATATTTTGAAGTATTAAGTTAACTACTTAACAAGTTTATCCTCAAAAATAATGCATTGAATTGAAATCAATTTTAATTATGTAATATTATGTCATAATAATTCCTTAAAAAATAATATGAAATGGATTTTCCTTATATATATATATTTTTTAAGTAAAGCCATTTAGAAATCAATACACGTCATCTTTATTGATTTAATTATACCGTAACAAAGGTTATACAATTAATTTGTAATTTATTAAAAATGTAATTTTCCTCTGTGCTCGATGTATAAGAGAAACAATAATCTTGTTCTAAAACAATTTTGTGACTGGCAGATCACATTATGCATATGATATTTCTTAGTAATTAATAATATCACATTGCCATTAAATTTATTTGATAATAATATCAAATTTGTATTTATCTATAAATATAAATATTAACTACTCAGTAATTTCAATTAACACTTTACTTAAATATATATTCGTTAAAAAAAAATTATATTTAGTTATAAACAAATAAACAAAATAATTTATCGATATCAATGATTAGAAAACATACATTTTTTCTTTGTTTATTCATTACCACTGTCACTGTCACTGTCACTGTCGGTATCATCATTTGATAATGATTCATCTTCAGGCGATGAACAACTAAGTGAGAATTCTGAACTACTATCTTCAGCAGTTGTTGAAGTCGATTTGTTAGGTTGATTCTCTTCAGGAGGAAGATCTTGGTTAGTTATTTCTTCATCACCGGGTATATTGCAGAAAGTTAAATGATTATGAACACCACTTTCACTGAATATAAATGCAAGGCATATTCTGCATACCCATACCGTTTTGTATTCGTTGGGTGAATCATCATACCTAAACATAGTTCTAGGACAAAATAATTGATTTTTGCTTGGTTCTTCTATATTTTTTTCAGCTTTTTCCTTTATTTTCCTTTTCTTTTTTTTCTTTTTTTTCTTTTTTGATTTATTTCTAGCTAATTCAGACTTTTGTAATACTGTGGATAAAAACAAAAAAATATCAATATAATATTAAATATAACAACAAAAAATTGGTTCTGGTGAACTCAGATTTGCCATGTTCTATATTTGTTGTTAGACGGAGACAACGTATGTGGTATCTAAAACCAGAATATAAGTTGTTTTTAAAAATTCCATATCAGTTAAAATATATTATTATTTTATTGATGATTAATTAAGTTGGGTAATTAAGGTTGTAATATTTAAATTAATTTCCTTTATATTTTTCAGATAAGTTAATTAATTGTTATAATAAATATTCACCATTCATAAAAGTTTATGAAATTGGGAACAATTTTCTTTGAAAAACATTAATACTATTAACATAGTTTTCATATCATCATAGATTTCAACTTATGTTCTTAAATTTTAGTTAACCCAAACTTCTTTTGATGCCAAAATTTTTAAATTATTTTTGAGTAATGTAATACCATCAAATAATTTTGGTTTGTCAATATCAAGTTTTCTTATTAAAAAAATTGATATTATTGATTAGAAAAAGCAAGGGCGGATACAGAGATCCTAAAGGGAGGGTGCAATATATACATATATATCAAAAAAATTAATTAATTGAAATTGTCTTATTATTAATCGACATAAAATTAGTTGTGTATAGAAATCGGTCATACTATAAACAGAAACACTAGTAATGGGTCTTATTATTTTAGAAAGTAAAAACTTTTAACTTTGAGAATGAAACTTAATTAAAATCTTATACTCAATACCTACTAAACCATATTACAAAAAGCATTTTGATAAAAAAAAAAGTCAAAAGTGTTACTGAATATCGGTATAATTGTATATTTGTATAAATTATAAAGAAAATATCGAACTTGCATACATTTTTGCCACAATTAATTTCAAACACAATAGTAGGTACTTTTTTGGTGTACGGGGGAGGGAGCAATTGCCACTATTGCCCCTCCCTTGTATCCGCCCTTGAGAAAAAGAAAAATATTATTTAAAGGACATAGGTACTGAATATTTGTATTTCTTACTATTTTTTACTTTTATTATTATCACTTGTCTATTTTTCATATTATGCCAATTCATATATAATGTTTTTCTTTCTGTGTTAAAGGGCTTTGGCCCGTTGATTTTATATAAATAAATAAATAGATATTTGAAAATATGAAATATATTTATATATATTTTTTATTTTTTCAGAGGTGTTATCAATAATTATGGTACATAAGGCATTCCTAACATTACTATAAAAATGAATTAACGATCTACAGAAATGTCATAAATTCAATAATTACAGATATAAATTGAATAGAAAACTTATGAGTTTAATAAAACAATAACACATTGTTTACCTGAGTTTTTGTAATCTTCAAAATCTTGTTTTGTAAATATTGTCGGCAAAGAACCGGGTTTTAAAGATTTTCTGATATAGGTTGTATGAAAACAATCTTTCTTAAAATGAAATGAACAAACTCTACGAGACGATCGGTAATCATTCTCATCCAATCCACATGCTTCAAGCCATAGAGATCTTTGATTGAAATTGGATGGAAATCTTAAAAAAAAAATATTTTTGTATTTTGTAGTTAAATCAACGAAATGAACAAAACGAACTAACCTGTGTAGGGAAATTCCTGGATATTTGATTGGCGTTCGTAAACAAATAAAACAAGCATTGTGGTTGCCTTTAACACTCATTTTTCATCGAGTATTATAAAAAACAATCAAACAAAATAATAATTGTACTTGTACAATTGTTTTAATGACATTAGCGGCGAGCCGAAATTACTAAAATACTGTATAAATAAATACTGGCATAACCATGATGTGAAATCAAAAAAAAAGAAAACCAGAAGTGTTAGTAATAAATCATAGATAGTTTAAAACGCGAACAACCTATGAACCGCTATGTGTCCTGAACACAACAAATTGACGTTGAACGAGGAGATCCATATTCCATAGCAGTAGTGCAGTACTGCTCGTCGACTGCTGAGTAGCGAGTACCGAGTTCGAGTTCACTATTGTCACTGATCAGCGATCAGCGGGTGGGAGTAATATGACGAATCACGTACACGCCACACGGCGGTACTATCACTAAAGATATGATATTTATTGTGAATTTTGATACACCGGAACACTATCAAATCCGTGCGTTCGGACGCATGCGCAATGACGAAATCGCACCGTTTATTTCCGCGAAGCAATCAATCGCATCGTAGCCCGTAGGTTAGGTTATTTTTTATCTTATAGGTTAGTTATTATTTCTCGAGCACGGTAGTTTTTTATTCCCAAATGGAAAATACATAGTAAATACACGGCTGTAAAAATAGTTATCGACATTACGGTCTGCGGCGTGTGTGGTGAGAGAGTGGGGGGGGGGGCGGCTGGGTGCAGAATGCTATTGTAGTTTGAATACTACTGTAACTACAACTCGTGAGAGGAAGAACGGATAAGGATTCCGATTACGTAACACCGACCGACGTCATATTATGCGTCCTGTAATTATTGATATTAATAGCTTACCGACATTTGAAATCATGAATTTACCAAACGAATTACATTTCAAATTACGCTTACGGGTCATTAGTGTGATTAAGTAGAGATTAGTCGTTACTCATTACGATCAATGGTAATCGCAATTAGTTGTACGAATATCACTTTTTTCCTCTTTAGAATTACTGAATGTATTAACCAATTCATTGGTAACAGTTGTAATTATATGTTTCAATCGGATTTTAATTGATACATTTTTTATTTGGTACGTTACAATAACAACGTTAACATTTTATTTAGATCATAAAACTCAGTGGCGGATCCAGGATTTAATTTAAGGGGGGCGGTAGGGGGGGGCGTAGTACCAAAGTGAAGTGATAATTCTAAAAAGTAATTTTTGGAATTTTCTTCAATAGCAAATGCAATATCATATTGATTGTTGAAATGGACTTCAGAAAAATAAGAAAAGGCTAATGTAACATGCTTACATTTTCTACATTTTCACTTGGAGATGGATTATTTTCGTCACTTGTTTTTAACTTTTTAGAAAAAAGTTTAATTCGTTTTGACGCTTTTGTGACATTATCAAACAGGACAAATTAACGCAAAACTACAAACGAAAACTACAGACTATACTTCTATAGTTCTATAAAATGAATTACGACGACGACCGTGCAATTTCTAACATTTTAAAATTGAATATGATAATATCGTAATTTACATCAATATCTATACCAGGGGTTTTCAACCTGTGCGTCGCGGCTAGGGTTGCCAACTCTCATTTACGAATAAGCGGGAAATCAGATATTCATGCTATGATATCAGATATTTATGATATATATGCGGGACTCGACAAAAAAGCGGGACATACCAAAAAATTTACAGAAACGAAAGAAAAACGATTTAAATCATTTATTATCAGTTTTATTTAAAATTTGAAATAATATTAACATATATTAACATATAAAATATATATATAATCGAGTCGATCGGAATTTCGGATAGGAAATAGTTTCAAATGCGCAAAATAAGAACGTAATAGTTATTTTTAATAGGACTAGGACAGGTTTACCAAGAAGCGGGACAGTCAGCGTCCCGCGGACACGCATCGCGGGACGCATTATTTGAGCCCTGGATACGGGACTCCCGCCTCACGCGGGACGGTTGGCAACCCTAGTCGCGGCTCTCAGAGGCGTCGCCGGTTATTATCAAGGGAGCCGCCATACTTATGTGAAAAGGGTTTTTCGGCCTTAGCAGTTATCAAAAGTAAATACAGAGGAAAACTAAATACCGAAAAAGAAATGAGAATCGCACTATCAAAATTTACCCTACGATTTGATGATATAATGCAACAAAAACAAGCACAGCCGTCCCATTAAAAATTAAAATTATAATAAATGTATTAATTTCTTAATTGTATGTAAAAAATAAATCTCAAAAAAATGTTTGCTATTATTAATACCTAATTACATGTTTATCATTAAATAAAGTTAGATTAAAATTATTATAAATAATGTAAATTTGTTTATTTTAAATGTTTGTATGGGAGCCGTATATTTTATTTCAAAATCAAAAGGAGCCGTGGACCCAAAAAGGTTGACAACCACTGATCTATACTATAAACGTGTGACATAAATTAAGATATTATGATAGCAATGGTTACACGACAGGGAAATTCAGAGAAACTATAAAATCAGATCTTGTGAAATTACCAACGGTTACGACTTTACGAGATATAAAATCCTTGAAGATAGAGTCACTATTTCCAAATGTTGAAGTGGCTCTAAGAATATTTTGAAGTATGGCCGTCACGAATTGAAGCGGGGAAAGATCTTTTTCTGATCTAGGGAGGGTGAAGAAATTTTTAAGATCCACTTTACGCCAGGATAAAATGAAGGCCCCCTTGCACTTTTGTTTATTGAAAGTGAATTCATGAAAAATATTTCTTTCAATCAAATATTGGACTATTTCGCCACATTAAAACTTTTTTTGATGTAAAAGTGTAGTGTAAAACAAGAAAATAACTTTTGAATGAATAATAATCATTTCAATCATACATTTGAAAATTTTGAATTCTCTTGTATATTATTTTATCAAAGACAAAACGCGTTTTATTTTATACAAAAAAAAGTTTGATGTTTATACATTTTCTATGGTCCTCTTACCGACTCCCCTGATCCTTCGTAGGGGCGCCAAATCAATTCCTACTAACGACCAACTCCTTAACTAGGCCCTTACTGCGCATGTAAGATTTGTCTTTAGAATTTTGATGGTGAGTTGTATGAAAAGTATTGACACCTAAATGTTGCTATGGAGGACTCGGGTCTCAGTCCTCGGATGAGACTATCTATTTCTTCTTCGTGAACTCGACTTAACAAATTTTAATGTACATGCATTTTAAAACATTCTTTTTCGTATACAATCAAACATATATTTTTTGAAAATCTGTTTTCGGTTGACCATAATATGATGAATGCTATCAGTGGTGTATATAGGATTTAATTTCGGAGGGGGCCGATTATGTATTTAGAGTTTAGGGAGAAATGACGGAGGAGGCACAATGACAAATATTGCTTAAACGCTAAAAGACCTTTGGACTATTTGGACCAGTGGTTCTCAACGGGGGCGATGTCGCCCCCCAGTGGGCGGTGAAGGGTTATCGAGGGGCGATGAACTAGTTTTGGGTGGTAGGGGGGCGGTGAACTAGGTTTGGGTGGTAGGGGGGCGGCGAGGGTGTTCACGCAAAAACGTTGCACATGGTGCGACCTAAAAATTATACATACTTAATAATCCATATAATAGCTATCTATATAAATACTAGTATTTACAATCAATGGTACTATGTTGAGAAATGCACAATAACTTATCTTTGATTTTTTTCCAATTTATTATCTTTCTTATTTTGGCGATTGTGCGTGCACATTATATTTTATTACACTGTATTATCTTAAACTTTAGAATTCTCACATAGGAGGGCGTTAAAAAATTGATTGCCGCTCAAGGGGGTGGTAACTTAAGAGAGGTTGAGAAACACTGATTTGGACTATCATCATTACTTCACCAGAGAAAAAATAAATTCATTTTTTTATTTTTTATGAAATGTAATGTAAAAAATGTATAAAAACTCTTCATTGCAGTAAACAATTTTTTTACTAGTCACTCAAAATTAATTACATATTTTCTTACAAGAATAAACGAATATTATACATTTTAAATACGAGGTTTTGAATCGACAGTCTCTTCATTATGACGAAGCTGTCGTACCCACAAAACTTTAAAGCATATGGCTAAACGACAAACTGTGATACGATATAAATAAACGAAAATACACGTGTCTAAAGCACGAAAGCCTTGAACTTGAGTCTCGGAGATACCGCACACAACTGATGTCTGATCAACGATAATAAATAACAAAATGTTACGGTCACAGAATATATTAATGTTATGGTATAGCAGTGATGGAATGGCCCCGATGCAGAGTGGGACAAATCAAATATTAATAGAATATACTATCTATTATTATAAGCTAAAATTACAAATACTGATAATTCCTATCTATCTATTTCTATCCGACTACACAGACTACAGGCTATACAATTTTTATTATCTTATCGCATAAGCGGCGATTTTTCATTTCGGTGGGGGCCCATCGGCCCCCCCCCCATATATACGCCCCTGAATGCTATCATCTTTGAGTTTAGACATTGTTCAGCATATTACTTATCGTCAATATTCGTCAATGGTTCAGTTATCTAAACTGGTGATCCACGAACTGGCTGAGGTGTACTGGCGTGCCACGACCTTGGAGATCGTAGTGCTCGCGAAATAATATTTTATATGGTATAATCTAATTAATAAGGAAATAGTTTAAAATGTTATAAAAATGTTCCGTCTGATACTATCTGCCCATCTCGTAATAAGCATTAAGTCAATTATAAAGTGATTACTATGACGGCATTTAACTAAATGTCAGGTCAGATAGTATAACGCTAATGAAATAAAATATACCTAAACGCTAAACGCCAAAAGAATGTTGCTGTTATAATAACGTAATATTATTAATACAAATGTAATTTATTAGCCAATAGCCATTCCTTTTCTTGAATTCCATTTTACTAATTTTACTCATTTTACCCCGTGCCTATGACGCCATATATTTAACCTTTGGTCAGACTAAATAAACTTTGGCCTAGAATAAATTACTGCCAAACTTTGCTTCTAAATTTAAATCTAGTTCAAAGATTTTTCACTTCACAGTACTTCTATTATAAACATCAACTGTTTACAAAATACTATATTTCATCCTTTCACGCTTACAAACTAAATGCTCCTATAAGCGCGGGTCACATTATGCTGATTGCCAGCTGATGCTTACCAGCGGCTGAGTAATAAGTTATTACTAATAACTATCAAACATATACAATTATAGATGTAAGCGAGTCACTAAGACCTGAAGATAGTTTCCATGTCTTTTGAAAAATTAAATCACAATAATAATAGCATTTAGCTAGGCTACAATTATGATCATACAACGATCAAGATGTATATAATGTAAATGTTTTAAAAAATGTAATAATGTTTTTCGCGGAAATGTGTCTAGCAGTCTAATAACCAAATCTTCACATCCCCTGACTGATAACTTTTGCTTAACGATAAACAATTTTTACAGATAAATAATATATTTTCACTATGTTTATATAGATAGAATATTTTTGAAATAAAAAAAAGCATTTATTTTTTTAAGATTAATACTTTCCAAGTTCATGCAATCTGGTGCCTGAGATCCATCATATTCTAGGTGGCTGAAGCAGTCAGCAGACCGAAAAAAACATTCTAAACAATCAGAATGCCAGACAAAAGTGTGAAGCTGGGGATCCATCGATTTCAATATAGAAAACAGATTTGAATTTGTATACTAGTTTTCTAGGTTTTGATCGAGGTGATTTTTGATATTTAAAAAATTGAACACGCACTTCAGTTTATAAATAATGGAAATTCGTATTTTTTAAATTGTCAATATTTTAATGATACATTCTTATATCAGCAATTGCCTCGATCGAAACCTAGAAAACTAGTATAAAAATTTAAATCTTTTTTCTAAATTAAAATTGATCGATCCCATGTCCCACAATTTTGTCTGGCTTATTCGTCTTTTAGATGCTAAATACATTGCAACAATTTTGAACAAATCGGTATTTTGACTTTATGACATGTACCTGCGCGTGCGAAAATGTGTTATCGTTAACGTGAATTACAAATATTAAAATATTAAAAAATATTAAAATAAAATAATAAAATATATTAAAATATATTAATTTTAAAATATATTATATATATTATATTAATTATAAAATATATTAAAATATTAAAATATTAAATTCACTTACTCGGATTACGGAGGCCATTAGATGATTCCACGAAACCATTCGATAATCATAATCAAAAACAACCATTATTTCTAGTCTTGTATATTATGTTATAAATTGTATATACTTGTATATTATTGGATATTATTCTTACCTCAAATAAAATTGTAAAAAGTAATGATAAAAAGTTTATAATTTATATCGTTGTCATTCGATAATCTTGTGTGATTGGGTATAGTCTTCAGTTATTAATTATACTTTTTTTTAAAGTTATTTTCAAGTGTTACATTATTTTATTTGTATTATACCTAACTATGAAACAAAAAAAAGACTGGCGTCATGGATTTAAAAAAAGGTCATTCTTGACGAAAAAAAAAAAGAAATGGAAATATTAATGCTATACTTATATCCAAAAGAAAAAAAGTAAGTATCTTAAAATGTTATATTATTCAAAAAGGGGATACTTCATATACTATGTTATATTGCTATATATTATATAGTAATATAATATATAGTATATTGTTTATACCATTGATTTCATAATATACATATTATAAAATTAATGCTTATACTTTATACCTATTATAATATAATACGAGTATACTCAGTTTCTAATTCAATTGGTAATAATATATCGTTTATTGCTTATTATTGCGCTATAGTTTTATTCAATTTGTTCAGTTGGGAAAATCTAATTGTTTTGTTTGAAATCAATTTGCCTTAGGATGCCTGGTCATCTTTTATACATATTAAAAAATTCAGAAAAATATATTTTTTTTTTTCAAAAGAGTGAAAACCAAAATGATTCTTTATCACCAATTTTAAATTGTATTGTAATGGAAACTTCAACTCCATTTAATGAAGTAAATTAAATCGTGAAGTAAGCGACTACTCGACTTCACTATCTTTGAATTGTGATGGCGATGGCCGCGATTTATGGAAAAATTTAGAGGGACGAAGAATTGTATACTATATAATTGTATAATATACGACATATTTTTGATACAATACAATCCATAAATCACAAAGGATTTAAATGTTCATTTCGTGATTTGGAATTTTTGAAAGAAGATGATTTATTAGCGTTTTTACTTTACGTGTAAAATTTGTGGCATGAATGTTACAATTGATACCGAAAAAAATGACAATAATGTAAATATTAATATAGCCATAGTCTCGTTAATAGTCAACATTTGTCAAGGATATTCTCAATTAGAAGAGCTAACCGCAGTATTGAACATGGCTAATATGTCAAATCGTATGTACCAAGAAACGCATGCTAATATTTTCAATCACTTCAGTGACATTGCCTTGAATGAGATGTTATTGGCTGGTAAGGAAGAAGCTAAATTAGCGATTGAAAATGGAGAAGTCGATCAATAAATATTTGCGCAATAAATATTGCTGTAAATGTCAAATAGTGAAGAAAAAAGGATTATCACCGAATGACCATTTGTGTTTTAAAAACTGGAGTGCTCTTTCTACTTCAATGGAAGCCAATATTATTGTAGAGGGATTTAAACAAAGTGTGTCGATGCATAATATAATATATTCGCAATTAATTGGTAAGGAAATTAAATTAAAACATAACATATTTAAAAATACATATTTCTAAATTTATGTTTTGAATGCTACACGAGTCTTTTCTTTAAATTTTGATAACTAAATAACATTTATACACAATAACATTTTAAAAATATCTAAATCGATTAATTTTAAGCTATAAGGTATAGGAGTTATATCTAACTTATAACACTAATATATTCTCACTATTCTAAAGTAAGGGGGTATTTACTTAAAATGTAATAAAAAATATAAATGATATATATATATATATATATATACTTATATAAAACTATATTACAGTGGCTTACTCATTGATAAGGTACACCTTTCTTTTATTAACGTTTTACAACTTTTAGGAGATGGTGATAGCAGTGTGATGAAGCGACTGAGAACGGAAAACCCATATGGTCCAAATTTCGTAATCAAAAAGATTGAATGAACCAACTACCAATCACTTACTACGAAATTATATAAATCGAATGAGGGATATAAGTTCCAAAAGAAAAACTAACAAAGGAAAAGTTATACCAGGTTGTTATCGTAAAGCTGTACAAGATAGATTATTGAGGTAATGTGCAGATTTTTTAGTTTTTTTTTTTCATTATTTTATTTTACCATTATCAGGGACATTACAGCAATACAATTATATACAATAAATTTACAAAATATTTACAATTATCAAATCAAATTAAGAAGCCAGCGGAAATGATGAAGGTAATGATGGAGTTGATGATATGAGTAGAGCGAGTATTAAGGATAAGATTTGAATTGGGAGTGGGATAACCTATGGTGGATAGGAATGAAAAAGGAGTTGTCTGCTAGGAGAGAGAGAGGGGCAATGGAAAATAATGTGATTTAAGTCGCAGACAGATTCATTGAGGTGCAGGGTGCATAGAGGAGATGAGTTGTGAGAGAGTTTGAAGGAATGATGAGGGAGTAGATTGTGACCGATTCGAAGGCGAGTGAATGAAACAATTTGATGTCTAGGAATCTTTAAATCTTTAAACCAGGGAGATTTTGGGTTGGTGGGGACGATATGTCTGTGCCAAGCGGCATAATTTGACGGCAAAGAGGACCATTTGCTTTGCCAAGCGTTGTGTAAAATTTTGCAGTGAAAAGGGAGAAGGTCGGAAGCAGGTATTTTACTGGTAGACATATTATTGTTAAATTTGGTTGAGAAAGCAAGATTATCAGCTCGTTCGTTTCCAGTGATACCCACATGACTAGGGACCCATAAAAATTTAATTAATTTACTCTCGAGGCTGAGATGTTTTACTAAGGATTTGATGATGAGATTTTTTAGTTTATTACTAAATATTTTGTATAAAAAAATTTTATTACAGTAATAATATAATGGTTTAAAATTAAGAGATTCCTATCTTTTACTTTTTTTCATTAAGTTTTATTTTCATTTATTTAGACTTCGTTATGCGGTCACAGAAGCGATTAAGTATAGGAAACAGCATCTTATTGATAAGCCATACGAGGAAATATTAACTCTTTTAAAAACCTATTTAACAAATGGGCCATTTCATGTTTTCAGAGATCACACTAACTGTAAATCCTAAGGAGAAGAAAACCTAGTTCCAAAACTTTCAAGTCTAGGTGTTTGGGATGACATAACCAAAGCTTGGAGTCTGTTGACTTACCATACAGAAAGCTTATTATTTAATCACAACAACAATGCAGCGGAACTATACAATTCAATATTGACTAAATTTAAAGGAGGAAAAAGGGTCAACTTTTCGTTAAAAGGTTCATATCAAATTAGGTGTAATGCTGCAGTTATGGCTTATAATGCTGGAGCAAACCGCTTAACATTATTCAATAAGCACGTAACAAACAAAAGCCCAGGGAAATATACTAAAATGTTTATCAAAAAATATATAAAAACGGTAGACGCACGTAAAATAAAACGTAAACTTTTTGCATCAAAACCTACAAAAAAATCTAAAATTACTTACGTTGGACCCGACAAAAACTATGAACTAGACAAGTTAAAAAATAATTATTTAAAGCAACTACAACTTGACCAAGATGAAATTCACGAGTTAAAAAGAACAATAAGACAACACGAATGTGAAGAGTGGCATTTAGAAAGAAAAAAAGGTTTGTTTCAATTATTATTTTATAATATAAAATTTTATTTTTGTTGCATAAATACTCATCATTTTTAAACTTTATATAGGTTAACTGCGTCTGTATTTGGTAAAATATGTAAATTGCGTGAATCTACTTCACGAGAAGCCAAGGAATTATTATTTGGGACTTTTAGCGGCAATGCTGCTATGAAATATGGAATACAGCACGAAGACATGGCAAAAGAACAGCTTGAAAAAGTTTTAGGGAAAAATATAAAAAAATCTGGTCTAATAGTAGACCATAATTTATCATTCTTCGCTGCATCTCCTGATGGCCTAGTGGACGATAATGCATTGGTTGAAATTAAATATCCTGTATCAATGAAAAGTATGAATCCAGAAGACGGAATCATTTCAAACAAAATAAAGAGCTGCGAAATAAAAAATGGACAGCTGCATCTCAAACGAAATCACAACTACTACTACCAAGTACAAGGGCAGTTGCATATTTCGTGTAAATCACATTGCTATTTTTGCATTTGGACGCCTGAAAGTTTGTGCATCTATTTTATATATACAGGGTGTCCCAGGTCTATTTGACTAATGCAATAACTTTTTTCTATTCAATATTTTTAAGTTTTTTTTTGTAGTGATTTGTAGAGCCCTGCGCTATAATTTGTATATCTTATACTTTATTTTATTTTTTTACAACAAAAATAAATAATTAAAATTTTGTATTTAATATTTTTCTAATAATCCAAGATAGCTATTTCATAAATAAGTATTTAAAAACCATTTTGGCGTTTAAAACTTTTAATTTGGTTAAGTCGTTAATTTTTAAACAATTTTCAAATTGTAATGTGTGGTATGCATCACGTGACCATGTTAAATAATGATAAAATACAATAATGTATAATAATATGTAATGACTAGGGATGAGAAGTTATAGGATTTGCATTTTTTTTTCTGTATCTTCTATTTATAGCTAGGTGAGCTAAAAATCTGTTCTATGACCTAATGAATTGAAATTTGGTATTTAAATTTTGCATATTTTTGCATATATTGGTAGTTTTCTTAAAAGTTGTATATTCATGTTTTTATTGTGTATATTTGTGCATATTTCATTAATTGATTCAATATCTATCGTTAAATCGATTCAAAATAAATTATGTAGTTGGTGAAGTGGGCGACGCAATAAACAGAAAACTAAATAATGTTTTGGAAAAAAATAATGGATTCAGTATTTTACGAAATATATCAAACATTTTAAATGCAGAAATCACATCTATGGACAAATTGCCAGAAGACTTAAAATTTTATTTTTATTTTTTTAGATTAAATCACTTGACTCTCAATATATAATCAATACACCTACCAATCATTTATCATCTCATATTTATACCTAGTATTAATTTTTTATCACTCAGTTAAAAATTATTTATATTTTAATAGAATCTAATTTAACAAAATATTATTTATATTAATTTATTGTGAACATGTTTTTTATTTATAGAAAAAATTGCATATTATAATATATTTTTTGCATATTTTCAAATTTTTGATGCATATATCATAATTTTCCTTGCATATTTGCATGCATATTTTGTTTATTTTAGCTCCTATAACTTCTCATCCCTAGTAATGACTGATGACTTACCTTTTAATGATAACAAATTTATTGTTTCTTGGAAAAAAATAATTGAAAATTGACTACAGCAGTAACAGTGATTAGCAAGAAATAAATTTGAATTTTAACACACTTTGAAAATTGTTTAAAAATTAACGACGTTATGCGCTTTGATTATCGTAGTTCTGGGAAATCATAATGTGACCTATGGACGCGCGGTAGCGCGATAACGATGTACACACACCAATTTTTATTTATTTCTCACACATTGACACAGCCGAAATATAAATGCAATATAAAATGCCTAAATATTACTCCTTAAAATATGTTATGCTCCAGCCCCCTTAAACAAAAAAAAACAACTCTTCAAGATTCAGATCGTATCCTTTCATCTGTATCAAAGTCGTGGCAGACTCGAAGAAAATGCTTTCATCGTAAGACCCATAGTAACCGCTAAACTTTTTATATCTAATAAATAATTCGTAAGCCGCATATTGTGTAGATACCGCCGATGATTCAATCATACGACTCATTTTTAGAATATTTAAAAATAAGAGTTCTAATATAAACACAGAGCGCTAGCAGGGTATGTGTTGTATGATTCAGGACTGAAGATATACTAAATAATAAAATTCAAGTAATGAGACTGGTCGCTCATCTTCAAAATTTTGTATAGAGACCAATGATTCTAAACATCTTTTAATACAAATTATCGTAGTATGATAATAATCTTAGATTTAACTACAAACGGGAAACATTGGTTTCAGGGTGTGTATTTAATAAACTACTTCTTAGACCTTTTTCATATTTTATAACTGTTTCAACTCTGACAATTCTATGACTACAGCCTTTGGAATGTAGTTACAGGCATGATATTATAACAATAAACATTCTTTACTGGTGGTGAAGGTGGTAGCGGTTCGCGGGGGAGGTGGTGGTGGCGACTATGCTGGTGGGCTGGTGGGTTGGTGGGGTGTGGGTGTGGGGTGTGTGGTGGCGGCGGCGGCGTGCTGCTTGGTGTGGTGAGTGGTTGAAGGGTGTGGGGTGTGCGGTGGTTTCGGTGGAGGTGGTGCCGGTTCGCAGGGGTGGTGGTATTGAGGTGGAGGTGGTTCCAGAACACCCTTTATCTCTCTACTATTAACCGCTAAACATACTTAAGGGGGTTGAAAGCGCAACATTTTTCGTCAAAACGACCTAAACGCCTGACAAAAATTTAGGTACTTCCCGTTGTATGATTTTGAAAATTTAAAGATTTTTAAAATCCTTAAAAACTTTACTTTGTATCGGTCGAAACACATTTTTCATATTGAATATTGTTACTTAATTAATTACAATTGAAAATTGACAAATTAATAAAAATTGTAAATTGTTTTTTGTATGAATATCTTGATAAAATTGAAAAATTACTCCGACCGATACAAATTCTATAATTCTATAATTCTAAGCCTAACTTTTTTTTTTTAAATCGGATGGTTGGAAGTACCTTAATTTTTGTCAGGCGTATAGCTCTTTTGGCTATGAATATTTGATCTAATAATGTAATATTTGTTTATGTGCATGCGCGTGCGTACGATGTCTTCTATATCAGGGGTGGCCAACAGGTCGATCGCGATCGACTGGTCGATCGCGAGATGAATTTGAGTCGATCGCAACTCCCTTTCGCATTTTAATGAATTTTTTTCAGAAAACAAAATAATTGTTGTACCAATAATAATATAACAATATAATAATTTTTTTTTTGGTTTATTTATTTATATACAACCTTTTTTTTTTTTTTGGTCGATCGCGACGACCTAGAAAAACTCAAAGGTCGATCACAAGCCTATTAAAGTTGGCCACCCCTGTTCTATATGACATATGTATCGCCGGCGTCCGGCGCGGCATATCCGCGGTAATTGCTTCCGATAAGATAACGGATTTAGTGGAATGACAATTGTAAATTCTTTTTCTTTTTTTGGTTGAAAAACTAATTTAGTTTTGTATTCATAATTCATAGTTCATACACGAGACAGACACGAACGTAAATTATTTTTATAAAAATTATTTCCCCATTTAGCCTTCAATAGCCAATAGACTTAGTTAGTTTTTAAAGTTTGACATATATTGTCATACTGTATTGTTCCTGTGTAATATCATACAAATATCTAAAAATGGACAAAAATTATCGTTATGGAAATAAACGCATGCCATATTTATGTAAAAAAAAAAAGAAATAAAGGCAATATATCAGCGTTCCGTAAATCAATAAATGAACAAGTAATTAGAAAATTATTGATTCAAGATTTGATCAGGGGTTACCAATATGGTCTGGCATTTTGGATGAGCAAGTATAAGATACGGAAGATATTATAAATTATTTGTAATAATTATAATATCTATATTTTGTAATGTTATTTGAATATATTTGTACTTTTTTTATATTTTTATTGTATCCTCAGATCCTCTTACTATTTTAGTGTTTATCATTATTAATTAAGTTCCTACCAATAACTAAGAGTACAATATTAATCACACCCTTAAGGGGATTGTAAGTGGGTCAAAAAAGACACTTAAGTAAATCGAAAAATTAAAAAAAAAATTTAGAAACTTAAATAAGAATTAAAAACAATTTTTAAAAAAATATCAAAAATCGATTTCCACAATAACCTAGAAAAAAGGTCAATCAACTCAAATCTTTTTACAGAATTAAAATATGATCATTTTAAGTATGCGTAATCTTGTCAGGCTTTTAGGTCTAAAACGTGAAATAAATACGCTGCTTCCAATCGCCTTAATAATTATAATAATATTGTTAATTACGTGATACAATCAGTATATCATCATTTGCCATTCGCCAGTAGGTTGCACAAACGATCGATAAAAACAGTTCATTAAGCTGTGCTAACGGTTCAATAAACAGTCAGATAGATAACTATATTGGTTCCCTAAAGTGCTGTACTGTTGCACAAACAATTGTTTAACATTTTAGTGGTTAGTACTTCAACCAATGTTTAGATAACATGATTACAAAAAATTATCATTCAATCATATATTTTTACTGTTATCAGTGTTATTTGTTGTAAATTATAATTTTTATTAAAATAATATAGTTTATACCTAGTTACAATCGAAAATATTTTAAAATTCATCATAATTTTCCAGAGGATTAAAACGGTCTCTGTATAATCGTGGTCGAGGAAGGTTTATCAAAACTTCAAGCACGTCATGTTCTTCATCGGAATTCGATGAACTCGATGATGATGATGATAAATACATGACTAGGTAGTAGGTACTTTGACAATAGCAAGAGGAAAAATTAAAAAAACTTACTTTAGATATTCGAATTAGTAAACTATACAATTATCACCATAGATAAGAATAATATAATGTGATTATCACAAAATAATACAATCTTATCAGACCAATTAAGTTATAGAACTCTTTTGAAAATTTATCGAACCGAAATCGGGTCTACAACATATCGAACCGATAACACGATATTTATTGGATTGATAAATCTTATTGGTCTTTTGTGCAACCTGTCAAATTTTTATCGATTCAATAACCTAGTTATTAGTCCGATAACTGGTTATTGGTCGTTTGTGCAACCGGGCTATAATAAATTAATAATTATAAGCCTATAAAAATTGAGGTTATTCCAAGAATTTTGTTATCACTTATAGCTATGGGCATATCACATGGAGTACTTTATAGTCCAAAGTGGATATTATGTAGCAATAGTCCATTGGCATATTACCACAGTATAGTCAGTATAGACCATAGGGCATAGAGAATACTGGTACAGATTAAATGGTTGCACGGACCATGAACATTTCTGAATTAAAATGGTCCGGATTTAATGCATCCACCAGAATGCGTTCAGCCGTTCCGCGTAGTAGTGATGAGTTTTAACATGTACAGAATAGGACTTTATTGGTTTTTTTAAAATTATAATTTAAACGGTTACACTTATGAATAATTGTTATATAACGTTATTTGAAGAGAACATTTTCTTTGATCGAAAGGATGTAATTACAATAATATACGACTTCTAAAATCGGAGATATGTAGTAATCAAATACAGTACATAGACCCATAATTCCTGGAAATACGATTTGAGTAAATATCGTACAAAATTAAATTAAATAGATTCCTGAAAATAGTTGGCAATAAATTGTCACACGTGAAATTTTATAGGTTAGGTGGTGTGCAGAAGGTTATTTGCTTTTTTAACATTACTAGCGGCGTCTTAGCGGATACTAAATACCGTGGGTATTGGCCATTTTTAAACATATAATATTCTTACTCTATGACATGATTGGCTTTGACATGATCAACAATGTTGAGCGCTAGTAGTTAGTTCTAACCACGATCTTAAAATATTCTAAGACCGTGGTTCTAACATTGTTCAAATAATAATAATTAATACTTATGTGTATGTAAAAAACTCACAAAAGATTGGAACTTACTTACCCTGTATATATTAACCTCGCACGGTATTCGGTTGTTTTCGTTTATAACTCGACTGATAATTTACCGTGCACGCTATTTGTAACGAACTGCAAAACATCTACATTTATCGAAGACGATGTTTTAAGTCCCGACATCGTTTATGTTGCACTTGAACGGCGGGAGGGAGGGCAGGATCGTCGGTATGCAGCGTTTTCGGTGGTGGGATGGTGGGTGGCCGCAAATGGCAATTGTGGAGTTTGTAGAGGTGAAGACGCCAGAAACCCCCATTTATTCTTACTGTTATCTATTAACTGATTAACATTGACCTTACGGCGAACCTGACAGGCAGCACCAAGCTTGATCTGGTCAGGGCATATATCATCAAGTATCCATCGCCACAGCTGACGTACCAAAAACCGCTATTCAATACCGTTTGAGTAGTTTTAATTTCCCGTCATGTGCTTTGGTCTTTGAAATGTGACACAAACTTTTCAACGCGTCATTAAGACATGTTACGTGATCTGGAGTTCGTGTTTGTTTATATTGTCGATGTCTTTATTGCGTCCCGTCAGGCCGTAACAGCGAGGAACACGAGCAGCACATCCGTATCGTACTCGGACTTTGGCATAGCTATCAACGCGGCAAAGCGCGATTTTGCTGTATATACGCTATCATTCCTGGGTCACACGATCAACCAGAACTTCTGTCGACCGAATCCGGAACGCGTGACAGCTTTCAACGAGTGGCCATTTCCGTCGACTAAGTAAATCCTGCAGAGGTTTTTGAGGTAGGTCAACTTCTACAGACGTATCATACCAAATGCGCCTGAATTTCAAGCCCGCTTTACGATCTCACCTCGTAGATCCGAAAACGCGACGTACACGCTAACTTCAGTGAAAAAACGCCTCACGTGCTGTTTTTAACTTTTAACACATGCCTTACTGCTTTCGCGGACCCCACCGAGCTCGCACAACCAATATCCGACTTACAAGTTACAGCTACATCTGAACAAGGACGTTTCCATCACTGCAGTTAATCACAACAGTAAGACTTATCAAGTAACGTTATTGTTAGCCCAGCATTGACCGCGAAATATGCCCATGGACAGTGCCAGTGTACCAAGGTCCAAAAATATACAATTACACTAATAACAAGAGGTGCTCGGTCTCGTTCGGTGCCCCTATTCGCCGTATGGCGAACAAACACACGTGCGATCATTTGCTGGATCTAGTGAGAAAGCATTGATAACTCTTCTTTTACGATGATACATACCTACTGTTTGTTAATCATAAATATAAAAAAAATACCATTTGCTCCTCCTGAACGTCGTTTCGGACATGTTCACATAGATTTGGTCGGATCGCTACCATCTTCAAAAGAGTGTAAGTACCTACTTACCTATGTAGACCGCTTCACACGCTGGTTATAAGCATGGCCTCTAGAAAACATGTCAGTTAACGTAATAGCCGTTATCCTTACTACACAATGGATTTCTCGATTCGGTGTTCCGGATAGAATCACTGCGGATCAAGTTAAGTCTGAACTTTCAGATCTCTAACGTCCATGTTTAACAAAATGCATATCAGATCATCCCCATGCTACCCCCGTACAAATTGTATGGTGGAGCGTTTTCACAGGACATTGAAAGCGGTGCTAGCAGCACATAAGTCTGTTTATTGGACACTGAAGTTACTAATCACTCTACTAATACTTCGTAATCCTGTCAAACCAGACATTAAAGGCACAACTGTTGAACATGTAAATGGTATGCCACTTCAACTCTCTGGAGAGCTATTCCACTCTGCACCCCCGGAAACTCAAGCACCAGAGTTCATCACTAATCTTTGCGAAACTATGGATCAGTTGCGATTCACTTCTGACACCAATCACAAGACTAAAATTTTCGCTCCCACGAGTTACACAAGGTCAGTCATGTATTTCTCCATTCCGACGGAGTCCAGCCACTCAGACTACGGAATAAAGAACCTTTCACAGTATTGGAGCGGCGTGAAAATAATATAAAGCTGTGATACAACTACAGGACCGTAAGGGTACCCACAGAAAGGCTGAAACCAGCGTTTGTTCTTCGAGTACATCTCATCGCCAACCATTCCTATGCATCAATCGCACTCATAATCAAATTAACTTTCGCAGTCAAACCACACTGGAACTCAAATGTTCACCCACAGTCAAGTCAACACCTCTAAAGAGAAAACATGTACGTTTTTCTCTTTTTCTTCGGGGGGAGTAGTGTGGCGTCACCATAGATAATAAAAGAAATAATTTTATAATACATTATAAAATCAACGATAATAGGAAAATTGTGATCGTAAAAACTGTACGTTATGTCGCTTTGAAAAGCACAACCGTGGAAATTTACGTTGATATTTTCGAATTCTTCGACTTTTTGAAATTTGCTGTCTTGGTATTTTTCGAATCTAATATCAAATATAATATTTTATAGATTAATACTGTTTATGATGTTGGATCCACGTGTGTGAACGTGAACTTCGTGAAGTCAGGTTAGGTTAGTTACGATTCTACGGACTGTGGTAAGATATCATGTATATCAGTTGCATAATGTTCTAAGGTCGCCGAGCATTTGAAAAACAAAGTTCTATACTAGATGGCGCCATAAAACCAAATAAATTGTTATGCATATATATTATAATTAGTTAGAAACAATTTGGTATCCTCGCGCATCAGTCTTTATGCATTTCACTTACATACTCGGTAATATTCATAGAGTAAGAATATAATAAGGTAATGACACAGAATAGCTGAGGAAATGCCCTGTCCGATGATCAAAGAAACCCTATATCCCTCCCTATATAGATTTTCGGTTTTATTTGCATCCATCATGGGTTATCGTCTATATCCACGGTATCTGTGGCCGTGGATCAAAGTGTAAAACATTCAGTCAATGCGTACATTTTCGTACTTCGTAGGGGGCTCCAGCATAGCATGTTTTAAGGAGTAATATTTAGGCAATTCATATCACACGCACATTTCAACTGTGTCATTGTGTGAATAGTAAATAAACACTAGTGTGTGTATTCCATTATCGCGTGCCTAGTGCCTACCGGTCGACGGTTTTATGGATTCCCGGAACTACGATATTGATAATTAAAATTTGATTTAAATCTGAAATATCTTTATACCTACGTACGTATGCGTGTGTTAATAAAAATTACAAATGTTAATAAAAAAGGGCAATAGCAATCACACTTTCGAGCATAAGAGAACAATAAGAGAAAACCTAAAGGTGGTGTTGAAAAAAAACAAAAAAAATTACAAAAAGAGGCAGACAGTTGTTTTCAAATTAAAGATTTGTTTCAAAAATCTTTTACTACAATAAATGCCTATCGAGTATCGACTGTTCCGCGGGAGGGCAACACTGCAACGTCTGCAACTGACAACACCGTTTCGCGTCGTTTGGTGTTCCATGACGACGGGGAAAAGTGAATGTGTTATCAATATGCATTGTGCTCTTAACACTTAACAGTGATCGGCAACCATAAGTGCGCAGCGCCATTTCGCGTCCCGTAGAATAGGTAATTGGTAATAATTTATCGAATTGTGATACCTGTCGGCTTGTGGACGGTGTCGTTTACCATTTGTGCGTAAAAACTGTTAATTAAATACCCTTACTTCTGTCAGTTAAACCGTTTGAGAAATTCATACCAAGCTATTCGGTATTCCCAACCGGTGTATTATCTAAAGAATCCGCAGCAAACTTGAGGTTAGTGATTTTTGACGAACGTAGAGCGATTGTTATACGTATTTTTTACACAGTTCAAAGCTCTACCTAAATTTCCTCTTTTTTTTTGTTGATAGGTTCTAAATTATAACATTATTAAACCATAATATGCATGTAGGTATTAATGTGTGCACAGTGATCATTGTTCGTTTTATCTTCTATTGATTATAACTACCACAAAGTTGGTGTTCAACGATTATTTATATTTTTTTAAAGTATAGAATTTATGATATTTCGTTGTTAAATTAATTCATTTATAATTTTACGATACCTATTAACAAGTACCATTACTTATTGTATATTATATCGTATTTAATCAGATTGTTCTAACTATTTAAATGTACAAAACATTATTACATTATAAATTATAACTTTGGAATTTGATTTTATCTATTAAAAAGTTAAACCTAATGTAATGCATTATTATAGTGTGTAATATATAATATCTGATATGTTGGTCTTTAATATGTTATACAGGTAAATTTTACAGTATTATTTTGTCTTTAGTTTATCAGTTATAAAAATAAAAATCTTCTACCTATATATTATCTGTATTATATTTTTAACAATGAACTGATATTATATATTAACCTATGTGTTCATTTTTGACTATTTGAGTAATAACTCGTACCAAACATTTATGCTCTATATTAGTTTAAAAACTGAAATTTTTATTAACAATAAAATATGTTGTTTTGCTAAATTATGTAAAAATGTTTAATTTCAAATTTTATATGCAAACAAAAAAACAATGATTAATAATTTTTTTTGAAGGTAAGTAAATTAATTAAATTTTGTATTAGGTATTCTTAAACGGTTTTAGTTAATATGTGTTGGTATTTTACCTATGTAAGATTGTTATTAATTAATGTTAAAATTAAGATTTTTGTCTATAAATATTTTGTTGGCATATTTCATCTCATAATAAAAGGCAGCACTGCATAAATGTCCTGGCGTCTATCAGATGCTATATTATCATTTATCAATATTATTCTAAATCACAAGTAGGATGAAAGGACTTTTAAACGTTGATTATTTCATTCCCATTACATACTATTTTAGTCTCAGTTTTTGTCTCGGGACATTCTATAGTATTAATGTTCAATTGATTCATATGTGTCCTTTAAAGTGTTATTGAAAATTGTTTAGTTAATACTATGATTTTGTAGTAATTACTTAATAGATTATATTTATTAAGGACACTTTTAATGTTAGAATTAGTAAGTTATTAGTTAGTTGGTTTTTTAATATTTTATCTTTGTCAATGTCTGTTAAGGATACAATGGACAACGTACAGCAAAATTCCAATGGGTCTAATTTTAATGATTACAATGATGTTAATTTGACAATACGGATTCTATTTCATGGTCGAGTATGTATTTTTTATATTTTTTTATTTATTATCCCACTTACAAATTTATTGTTTAAGCTGTTTTAATAATAATAATTTTCAATGTACTTAATTTGAAATATTTTTTCACATTTTTAAGATACATTTATAGTTGATAAGAAAATAATACTCGATTATTTATTAGCTTCACTTAATTTATAATTATTTGTTTGTACTAATAATTAGTTTATTTATACAATACTGTTATCAAGACTTATAGAGCTTTTGATGATTTTTGACTGTTTAAATTAATAATAATCAAGTGTTTTTTTAATTCATATGAACAAATTTTTCTTTTATTTTTAGGAAGTTGGGAATGTAATTGGCAAAGGAGGCGAAACTGTAAAAAATATAAGAGATCAAGTAATTGTTATTAAATATTTTTTTATTATTATTCATTGTGTTATAAATATTATTATCTATTTATTTAGTCTGGGGCTAGAGTTCTAATTTCTGATGGTTCAACTCCAGAACGTATAGTTACTATTACTGGAACTACAAATGCTATTTGTAAGGCTACTGAACTTATTGGGTTAAAAGTTGAAGAAGTAAGAATATCATTAAATACTAGAAATGGTTATTATTCATTACTTATTTTTAGTTTTTTGAAAGACAAAATGGTGATTGGAATGGCCCTAAGGCACCATTAACTTTTAAGCTAATTGTGCCAGCCTCTCAATGTGGCTTTATCATTGGTAAAGGAGGGTGCAAAATAAAAGAAATCAGAGAATCGAGTGGAGCTGCTATACAAGTAGCATCTGATATGTTGCCAAATTCAACTGAACGTCTTGTTTCAATTACTGGTACTACAAACACAATATCACAATGTGTTTATCAAGTGTGCAATGTATTATTAGATGTAAGAAAATTTAAAATATAACTATTATTTAAAATGAAACTAAATTGTCATGTTGCCTTACTATAATTTTAAATTTTTAGTCTCCACCACGTAGTGCGACTATTCCTTATGACCCCCGTAGTAAAACTTCAGGATTTGCTAGTAGTGCAGTTGGTAATGATGTAAGTTGGCTAATTCTGATTTAATTAATTACCTATAATTCTATCAATTTATTTACTAAGTTAAAAATTATTTTAGTTTGGAAGACAACGCACTAATCCTCTAGCTGGTCTTGCAGCTCTTGGTCTAGGAACTGCATCTACTGGTGGTATTAATCCAGCTGGTATGTACATACATGATTTGAAAACTGGTTTAATTACCAGTATTGATAATAATATTTTGACTTATTATGGTTAGACATTTTTAAAAAATACATTAATTTCTAAAGAGTAGTGTACAATGTTATAAAATTGAGTAAACATTGTATTTAATAATACTTATGTAATTTTTATATAGTGGACTCCTCCTAATATAGGAACCAGCTTCATTAGGTCACGTTAAACGGTTGTCAATTAAAATCAAAATGAGTAAAAAAATCACACGAGTTTTTAATTTAAAAATAGTACATTTCATGTGACATGCATACTATACAATTTAAAAATACTGCTAATTAATAATCATACATAAAATAATTGTTGACCTTGTTCAAACATTATTTGATATTATGTACATTCTTCTACCTTAACCAACCATCAGTGGCAATAAACTGCTTGTTACCCATTATCTGTACATAATCTTTGGCTTTAAACATAAACCCAGATCTGGCAATATTACGTATCATTGTCATTGAAAATCATTCACTCAAGGTCTCATCATCCTAACATGCATTTTTCCCTTCCCTTTGTCACATTTTTAGCCACTTGTTTAGTTTGAATTGAAAGGTTTTCTTAAAATGATTTATTTTTCAATAAGTTCTTCCATCATCGACTTTGGAATACATAATTATTTAGAAATTTGACATTCTGAAGAACCTGGCTGGAGGATTTCCAACTTGCCCAAAATCTCAATTTTTCATTCATGAAAAGATCTTTTTGAGGAACATACAGTTTAATTTAATGTAAACCATATGTTAAATATAAATAAATATAAATTATATCATATCTTAATAAAATAAAAACTGTTCCCATAAACTAAATAGACACTAAATGGACTATCATCACAGATTTAATTAAATATTACATTTATGTAATCTGTACCATCTCAATTATGAATGACTACTGTAATGTTATCTTCTTTGCACTAATTTATTAATTAGCCAATAGAACAACCAGAGACGCTCACCGATTCTTTTAAATGTACAGTAGCTATAATTATAAAAATAATCACTCAATTTTCAATTGCGATACTTTAAAATATATCAACTTGTAACCAAAATTGTTGTTTTGTAATTAGTAAGAAATTAAATTTCATAATTTATTTTTCTAGTTGATTAATAGATCATGTATCATAATAGATTCATAATTGCCCTAATGTTTTTAATTTGACCTTCTATTAAACTGTAACTAAACAATAAAATGTAAAAACAAATTCACATACACTTATATTATTACTTTAAATTTAAGTTAAATTTAATATTTATGTAGTACTTATTAATTATAATTCTTTAATATTATCTTAAAAATGTTTCTTGTTATAGTTGAGTAAAACAAGTTAGGTACTTTACCCTTGCTTTTTGACTTCTATAATTCAATTAATAATTATTAATCATTTCTTTTAGCTTTGGCCGCATTAGCTGGAAGTCAGTTGAGAACAGGCAATCGTCAAAATCGTAATGGTGGTGATCATAAAAATCAAAATTCTAATTCAAACACTGAAACTATATCAATGACTGTACCTAATGATTTGATTGGTTGTGTTATTGGTAGGAGAGGAAGTAAAATAGCAGAAATTCGGTAAGGTTTTACTGAATTGTATAAAATTTAGTATATGAAGTATCATTAGTATCTATTTTATTCATATGACAGTCAAACATATGTCATCTATTTGTTATCGAGTAGGATATATTATGGCATAAAACTGAAACGCTTAATTAGGTGTCCCTAAGAATATAAGTGATGAGTTTTGTAGTTTTTATTTTGGTTATCTTTGGTCTTGAAATTGGTACCACTGGATCAATAGTATTTGTTTAAAGTATTTATAAGTAGGATAAAATTTGTATGTAATGTTATAGCAAAGTATGTATTTAACCTTCCAGTGGGCGCGCCATTATTTAAAACAAGAGTAGTCGCGCGTTGGAAATTTTACAACAGTCCTAATTTGCTGTGATAGTCTTACTTATTATATCTAATAATAAAATAAACAATAGGTACGTTCACAAAGTTTTTTTTATTTAAATACTATTATAATTATGTTTTATTAAAAAATCAATACGTCTTATTATTATTACATAAAAATTAAATTATTTTTAGTATTTGTTTACAGTAGAAATTATTCAAAATTTTCATTGTCATCGTTATTAGAACACTTTTCACAAATAATAATTTTTTTTGAATGTAGCTTACATACAAATCGCATACACTTGGTGCACTTCATAGATGTAGCCGCATTTTTTTTCTCCCACATTCGAAGCAAGTTCCTCGTTTTGAAGGGGGAGTTGTAGATACATCTGATGTACTTGGAACAGCATATTTTATTTTCAAAAAAGATGATATGTCCGATGGTAAACTTGAGATTTGAGCTCGAGAAGCAAGATGTTCCTTCATTAGATCAAATGCCAATGTTTTCAAAAATAATCTTCTCATTTTAGGGGCATTGTTATGTTTATAAATAATATCGATTATTAGTACGTACCAAAAACGTATACAAATAACAAATAATAAAAAAATTAAAATGTATATATTATATATTGCATAGTGATATAAAACAATACTTACATATTTTTGTTCTTATTACCACTCAAAAATAAAAATTATAAAATAATAAGTCAGGTACAACGAACGACGCGTTTTGTGTTTGGCGTAGATACACGGAATGGCGCGTGTTGTATTTTGTGACAACACTATAAGTACTTCGTCGATTGTCTGCAATAAAGTGAACTAAAACACTTCAAAAATAGTCTAAAACGTATATAATAACATTACAGAGGAATACCCATGACCGCCAATAAGATAAAAATAGAATAAAAGTTGAATAAACAAATAAATATAAAACGGTTGTATTATTTACAACAGCGCGCCCGCTGGAAGGTTAAGTTTATTGAAGTATGATATGCATGAATTGATAAAAAAAAAATTTACAAATGCTAAAAAAACAAATTGCACATAAGTACAATATCTTATAGATAATAGAAATATATTTCAATCTTTTATTTAAAATTTATATTCAATGCATTTGATAATCTTTTCTTGTTTTTAGCAATTCAGTTTTAATATACATACACTCACAAACACACACATATGTATATATACGTACAGTATGTTCCAAACATTTAAACAAAAGTTTAACTTAAATACAATTTATTTCTGAATTATGCTTGTGCTAATCATAGACATTACTGGCCCAAACTGTGTCTAAACAGTGCAATATAATGCATATAATTGCATATGAAATCAAAATTCTTGCTTATAATTTGATCAATTGATAAAAAATAAGTAGTTTGTTATTTAGGTTATACATTTTACTTAAAACGTCTATACTTCTATAGTGTATGGAATAGATGAATTATTATTTGAGTGTTTTTTGAACATAGAAAAAATGAGGTTTTAAGTTAGGTTACATTAATTTTTATAATAATAAATTAAAATAAATAATAGAGACTATTTAAAATTGTATGTATGTGTATTTTATGTAGACAAATAAGTGGTGCTTTAGTGCATATTGCTAAAGGTGACGGAACTCATGAAAATGGTGAGAATGAAGATCGACATATAACAATTACAGGAAATAAAGATTCTATTGCAGTTGCCAAGTACTTAATTGAAATGAGGTACAACTTTATTTTTATGTTGTAGACAATATTCGTGGAATCATAGTTGAGAATGAATCCTAGTGTTACCATTTAATCCCTCGTATTGCATTTTATGTCCTTTTTTTATCACTAATCCCAATTTCTTCTCTAGTGTGGAACTGCAGAAAGCCAATCTTGAGGGGGCTAACTCATCCTCTAGTCCTGATGATGGGTCCAGCTCAACCTTGCCTACTCCTCCGACAGTGGCCGCATCTCCTTTGTCGTCCGCCATCCCATTGGCTCAACTATTTGCCAAGCCGGGCGCCATTAATGCCCTATCCAGCTTATCTGCTCTTGGCGGCCTAACCGACCTCTTGGGAGCCTTATCTGGCGCCAATCAATCCCCTCCAATTCAGACCACGGGTGTCCATCGCCCGAAAAATTATTTTCAGAGAAACCGCAGCCCTTCAGGCGACAAAACCAAAGCGGACAGGACCAAGTTTGCTCCTTACTGAATGCTAACTGATCCTAAATCCGCTAATTATTGCTATTCATACTTGTGTTTAATCCTACCCATCTTAATTTCTTTATTTTTAAGTACTTTTTTAATAATTTAATTTAATCACTCTTAAAAAAAACATTCTTATTTTTGAAAGCCTGGAAAAATTTGATCTTTTTATTTGTTATCCATTTGTTTTTAATATAATTACCGTGACTTTGTTTTAGGAGTTAAATTTAAATTTTTTAGTATACCTAACTGATTTCTTTTATGGGTGGAATTATTGCATTTTAAGGTTTTAGTATATAATTTTAAATTAATATATTGTATTGTGTCCAATTTATTATATTTCACATTGTAGTTTTAGATTGTTTCCAATCACTACCTAGCCTGTATCTTTAGTTCTTACATTTTATTTGTGTAGATCTTATTCATAATATATCTTGTATTCCTTATTTTATTTATTTATTTCTTAATCTTTTAATTTATTATGAAATCCAATAAATAAAATCAGCTTGATTTACTTGATCTTATATTTTTATAATTAATCAATGTTCTCATGGGTGTACCATTTTTTGAGTTAATGTCTTGTATTTTTACCACATTGAGCCATTAAATGAGAGAGAATCACTTAATTTATTAAAAACCTACACTTTTTTTTTTAAAAAAGTGAACTATTTTTTTATTTTATTGATAAAATTTATTGTATGAACTTTTTTTTGGAATCTGATACATTATGTATACCTAACCTATGAAATCATTTTGAAATGTCCTTAGTTTACATAAAAATTTAGTTAAATAAAAATATAGTGATTTTTCTTAGTTAATTTAAATTTAGGAACAGACGTATTGGTAAAATTTTTAAATGTAAATAATTGGTATTAATTTCTTAATATTACTATCCAAGTTCTGCGTTTAGTGGTTTCAAAGTAATATTTATTTGTTTGTTTATTTCTTTATCTTATGGTAATCAAATAATTTTTTATTTAATTTAACCAGCTTATTTAAATATTAAAAACTAATTAAGTATGGTTAGGTTTTAAATCAGATATGGCAAAAATTTAATATTTATAAAGGTTGTTGAAAATATTTTCTACTTTTCTAAAATAATGCAAAATGTATCTGTTTAACTAAAATGTATTACTTTGTATTCATAAATTGAAATTTTATTGGTATAAAAAAGTAATTTAATCTAGTATATTACATTTTAAATTTTAATGTGTTGATCCTCGTTTTAAATTTACACAAATTATAAAATTAAATTAAATTCATAATATTATTGTATGTTTTTTTCTTAAATGTATGGTTGAAATGAACTATATTGTGTTATAAAAAGACAATATAACCTTAATCTTTCTTTGAGGTCTCTTTTTTTATTTAATATTTCATCAAAATTAACTACATACTTATGTATATTAAACTATTGCTAAATGCTGATAAGTAATATTCTATAATACTTAGCAATGTATTATATAATTTACAAATAATTATTGCCTTCTTAATTCTTCATTGATGAATATTTTACTTATTTATTGGAAGAAGGTAATTTTTTATTTTCTCAACAGAAACCATAAAGATACCTTAATGTGTACATGAAGTATACATTTAATAGGTAATTTGAATGGTCATATAAATGTTGGTTTTCTTTCATTAAAAAAATCTCATTATTTTCCTGTTATTTTGGTAATTTCTATCTGTTATAATAATTCTAATGAGTTGTTTCATATTTATGACTCCATTTTACTTAAACTAATACTTTTATTTATTTATTTATTTTTAGAAATCTTGGCCAAGCTATTAATGTGTTTTAAATGTAAGTATCATTAATTTATGTATATACATATATATATATATATATATATATATATATATATATATATATATATATATATATATATATATATTATTTAATATATTTTATAAAGTATAAAAATTGATTTAGTATTGTTATGATTTTGAGGATAAATATTATACTTGCAAATTGTATAACTATTAATAAGAAAAATACATTTATATTATTTATAATCAATCAAATAATTAATTTTTTAATAAATTTCTATAGTTTTTACTAATTAAAATGTAGAAGTAGCTGTATATTTTCTACCAACATTTTCATAAACATCAAATGACATTTGATCTAATATCTAGAATATTTATTTATATCCTTATGAAACCACTAAATTAATTATTTGTGAATATTTATTTTGTTTAAAACTATTTTTACTGGGTTAATTGTTAAAAATATTATATTTTATATTTTTAAAAATCCAGGAAATATTGATTCATCATATTAATTGAGTAATTATAATTTTGTATTTGACTAATAACTGCATTTTTTATTATTGACTGATAACAAAATATAACATAGGTTCATATTCTAATTATCTAGTATTTCAATTTTCAAATAATAATTAATAATTTTAGCAAACTTTTGATCAGATAAATATATAATAAGTACCTTGTTTATTACTTTTTATTTCAGTAATTTTTTTGTATTTTTAATCTAATTGGTATTTATACTATTTTTAGGTATTCATTGTTAAATGACTTATGAATTGTGATAAATGTATTAACAATTAGACCTGTCCTTTTGTCTATTTTTTTGAAAGAAAAAATTCAAACTGGTTCATTTAGCATTGATTTGAAAATTTATTTTTAAATGAGTGTATAGCATGTGAGATTTCAATTTTATTTATTATTTTTTAATATAACTATTATCTTAATCTCTATTCTTTATTGATGTTTATTTTCAGGAAATATGAACTGAAGAACATGGAATTTACCATTCATGTCATTGATATAATTGGAGTATATTGATTTAAGTGTTATCTATTTATAATTCATTCAGAACAAAGATTAAAAATGTGTAATTTACATTTTATATTGAACACCAGTTATTAATAATAATGTTGTTAACTTGATAAATTAGTTTACTCGACTAAAATATTTTGGTTCTTTTTTAAATCTATTTATTAATATTATATTGATGTTATAAAATATTATGTAATAATAATAATAAACTGGCTCTTTGTTATCTTTTTAAATGGGTTTCCTATTACTATAAATGGTAGGTATCTACTTTACTTAAATTCAGTGTTGACTAAGTCTCATGCTTAGTAAGTTAACATTTTTAAATATGACCTATTGCCAGGAGTGGATTGGGCAGCGTCCTGTGTAGTGTGTCTTCTAACATTTTTTAATAACTTATTATTAAAATAAGTAGGTTAACATAATTAACTTGATTACATTGTAGCTATCATATTTGCACCGCCAACACTTATCATGTTATGTTTTTGTTTTCTTTTTTTTTTTTGTGTCCATTGCAGCGCGGTTGTTGTTGTGTGTTTACATCAGGTGCATGTTAGACAGAGTTAGAAAACAAGTTAGATGATGGTGTTGATAATTTGTTTATTGAAGACTGTTTGGCATTTGCCTGAAGTTAAAATTTGGGAAAGAAAATTATTACCTGGTGAGTCATTACATGGTTAACCAATTGTAAATGTTAACCAACAATGTATTGTTAAAGTACACAAGAAGATAAAATTGTTTTAGCGTCAAGCACTGGCTTAAAGTTCATTAAGAACTAAATCTTAAACTATCAAAATCCAAACTCAAGACATTTAAAAATCGAAAAAGATCTTTTCAATATTGACATATCACAATATGACATCATCAATAAAATAGTAAGTAGGTAGTTTATAAATATTAACATTGATTATAAATACTATAGTACTATAGTATTTATAATCAACGATATTAACTAAAGAACTAATGTACTAATAAATTATTTCATTTTAATTTATAAATTTATTAATATACTTTAATTTACTGGAGGATAGTTTATAGAGTGTAATTTTTTTCCTAAAGGTCAAAATTAACATATCTTCCGGACTTAATTTATATCATAATCTGTCCCTGTCTATTGGCCTCTAAAATATGAGACTGTTGAAGTCTTAATTTAATATTTATACATTTGACCTGTTAACTATTAACTAAAAACATATGGACAATAAGAGTCGTATATACTTTTTTGGAGTACTTAAAGAAATTCATTATTTTTTTAATTAATAGTAATCTAGTTAACTGTAAAACATAAATGCTAATTGATTTACAGATTTTGATTATTTTATTTGAATTACAAATTTTAAAACAACAACTAAAGTATTGATTATTAAATGTTTATGTTTATTAATATTATGTTTTTCTAAAGAAACTATAATAAGTACATCGAAACCACAGAAACAAACTTCACTAGTGATTTTCGGAAGAGTAGGTCCTACCATTGATTATACAACAATTTATTCTATAATCAATGGTACTACTACAACGTGTTGGTAAATTATATTTGTTTTGAAAATTCGGATTGTAAATTATAATATACATACTAAGTTCGGACAACAATTGGGTTGGTACTTCGGTAGTATGACTAGTACAGTTGAATAGAAGTGTTCTGTCTAAATCGTTTGAACATGTAAATGTGCGTGTAGAAAGGTACTTAGGTGTACTTGGAAAAATAACGAAAGAGTAAAAGTAATGTAATAACTAATAACTAATAACTAATAACTAATAAAGTAATAAGTAATAACATAAATTCTAAAACCGTTATAGATCTGATTTATTAGGGGTCCCATTACTTACGTACAGCCCGCATAGGTATTATGGATATATTTTATATTAATTTATGTTCCTATTCTACACAGCGGCTTTACGATTACCTACGATTTAGTGTTCCACTGTCTGCTTATAAAGATTGTAATCGTTTTGGAAACGAACGATAGTAATTGCCGATGTAATAATTTTCCACACGAATTATTTAAACCAGTCTTGAGATGGGAACTGTTCATCCAATCTATATAGGTACCTACGTACGATATTATATATCGAAAATGTAAATCACCAGCGATGAGGATGGAGTTGTTTTACTTATGGCGTAACCCCGGGTGCCGTAACTACCCTCCGTGGCACCCTTGGCAAATTTTATTCCAGTGTTTATTTTTGTTTTATTTTATAGGTAAAATTGTTGTATAAATGTTATCTAAATCTGTATTTAAATCGGAAAACAGTGACTTGGAAAACAATGACAAAACAACGCTTGGTGTTTGAAACATACTAGTTCTAAAACTGACTCAGTTCCATCTAAATCTTTTGAATATTTCATTGCTAAATGAGATGCACATTTTTTTATTATATCGTCTGATTGATGATATAGAAAATGGCCGCTTAAAAATTCAAAATCAGAAGTCACTTCTTCCATTTTTTTTATACTTCCTTTCCATCTGAACTATTATTGAATCCATCACAGCATTAAATTCTATTTTGAACTCTTGTTTGGAATTTATTGAATGACCTTCATCCTCCGCAAGTTCTAATACTATAAGTTTCTTTTTTGTCTTACGTTTTTCGGGAAAATCTGATTCAAAATCCAGTTCGATTGCTATATTTTTTGCTACTTAAACATAAAATAATATACCACTGCCATACATATGCCAATTAAAATAAATAAATATTTCCAAATTTTCCATTACCAAACTTATTTCATAAATTCTTTTTACCTACCTACCTTACGTAAAAATGGAAAAAATTGACGGATGGGGGTTCGTTCAGTAGTGTTGAGAGGTCAAAAAAGATCGAGAAACGCTGATGTAGAGTGTAGACCATAGTATATTCGTACTTATATAGTGTACCTATATGTACCTTATACTTTGAGACAAAGACGATGGGATGTTCCACTCCTTCGCGTTCACCAAAAACAAACCGTTGACGCACGCATTATACGTGCGTGAGAACGTATAGAACACGTCTTTTAAAGTACCTACTATTATTATTTTTTTTTGTTTTTAATTTAGTCGTAATACGTGTGCGCGTAGGATGTGGCCACCAGTCACTACTACATGTCGTGTTAATAATAATAACATAACAGCGATATAATTACCGGTCCCGAGGGTTAGTTTCTTCGAACGGCTGTAAAAAAAAATTAAAAAACCGAAAAGGAAATAACATTGTAATAACGAGAAGAGATCATCTTCTTACCGGCGGCGTACAGGACGATAACCGCCGTCGGGGTAAGGAGTGAGGTAACGGCGGCGGTCGTCAAAGACCGAAGTGCACCTCTGCGGTCCGAAGAATATAATATGAGGGGGAAAAAAATGAAAAAAAAAATACGACGATGACGATTTCATTTCGGGATAACAGCACCACCTACCTACCTCTACAAGTATTGTATTGTACACCGGCTGTATACGTGTTTAAGTCTTAGGAATGTAAATTATCATTAGCCAAGGACCAGTCCCGAATCGGTTTCCACTCCCCCTCCCCTCACCCCATCGTCTAGTTTAAACAACGATCATGATTTATTCCTGCAACGATCCGGCAATATAGGCTCATATAGTATAATATAATTTTTAAATTATTATTATTGTTATTATTATTATTACTACTACACGATGTTCTAACGGCGACCGCATTACCGCGTTGCCCGGTCGTACGCCCCGAGGACCGGAACCGGAGTTTTCCGATATTAACTTATTATTGCGATCAAACGAGAGGGACGTGTCCGCATGTGTTTTTTACTCGTTCTATCGGACAAGACATAGGCACGGTTTTTAATGTGTACACGAAACACTATATACAATATACGAGTAACTATACACACTGCTGGACGAGACGATTGTTCGTATAATCGATTCGTCTTGCGCTTGGGGTGAAGGGGGTAGGGAGGTAATTATAGAGACAGGGCGACTTGACCAGGATCACTGATATATCGAAAATACATCTTTATGACCAGAAACCCGTTAAAATCACCCGTAAGATTGTAGGAATGACCATCATTAAATGCATTTATATGACCCATATATTTATGTTATGCTGTAAAGTTGACCTAACCCAACCAGGTAATATACGAGTATAAATAGCTGGATGTATTTTTAACCTTGAAACTGTAAAAACGATTGGAAATGCGTTGACTAAAAAAACTGTAAATTTACTATATAATGTAAACTGTTGACTTCAGATTGAATTATTTCTACGATCATCAACAAACACAAATAAACATGTGGGAATCAACAAAAATGCCCTTATAATTAAAACAACCGTAAAATACTCCCAAAAGAGTAAAGAAGAGAAAACGTGAAAAATGCACGTAAGTTGGAAATGTAAAATAAAATTTATATTCTATATAAACAACCCAACAAATTGTAGCTTAAGTACTGCTATATTATAGTGTTACTACTCACTATATAAGCTGTATAAGTTAGTACGTTGTACCTATGTGTAGAGTGATAACTTATAAGTAATTTTTTAGTATCCATTTCGGAGATATAAAAAACCAATTTTCCCTTTTAAATCATACATATTATACACTTATAAAAAGATATTAGATTTAATGAGATATATATATATATATAAATTATGTATGTACATAGTAGTTATAAGTTATAAATTATATGATATCATTTAGAATTTCAGTTTTAGGTTTAGTAGGTAATTTGACTGGTGATAACCATCTATATACCAGATACCTAATACATTGTTTGTACCTCGAAGTGTATATTAAGATTTAGAATGACAATTATAAAAACAGCAGTCAAGTACTGAAACTTCAGCAGACAACTTTTTTAACTGGGATAATTCATTCAGTGTTTGATGTAGAGTCGTACCAAAGCCATGTTTTAAAAACAGATATTATTTTATTAATATAAAATCTAAATGTGATATAATTAAACGAACAGGAAAATGATGAGGTACTCTTGAATAGGTTTTATTCGGTCATTCGAAAAAATTCAATTGTAGTTACTAAACGTAAAAACGGATAAATATTGCCGTGTATAATATATGACCGCCCGCGCGTGCGAATGAATCCGTGACGTCACGCGCAATGTTAATAATCGCCGTAACTAGCGAACGGAGAGTCACAAACACATTTTTGTTGTATCATTATCACACTGTTTTATTATTTATTATGGTAATGTAATAATTATTGAATTTTTGAGTTTGATGGTCCTTTAAGAATCGTAGGTTTATGAAAATCTAATGAAAATTATTATATAAGTTTTTTGTGTAAGAAAATGCTTGTTCGTTTTCTCTTTTCCGTAAATGACCGTTGAACACCATATATACAGAACCGTTGTTCGCATATTGCATCATCAATGTTATGCATCTAGCTGCTTTGTCCGGACTACATTTTATTAAAAAAAAAACACGTATATTATCATCTGGTTCGATTTTAAAACCATGAACCAGAAACAAAATAATTTTTTTCAAATTTGATTTAATTTTATAGCTTTTGCATTAAAATGTAATTTGATAATATATGTATAATTATGGTGTGGTTATACACAATTTGAAAAATATAATCGGTCCTGGAAACGTAAAATAAACGAAATCAAATGTAAAACTATAACTTTTGAGAAAAATAAATAAATTGCCTATTACGTGTGTTCATTATATGTAAAATTCCGTACATCACATACGAATAATAATATTAAAATTATAATAAGGATTATATTACCGCATAGGTATGCACTTACTTTTGTTTGGCTTTCAACGCGTTCAAAAGTGGTTCCTGTCTATCTTTGGCCCAGTCCCCGATATCGTTTTCAGCGAAATTCAATAACATCGGCGTATTTGTCGGACCCATGCACGCGATTAAAAATCGTACATTGCTGTTGTTTATCTTCTGTATGGTTTTTATAATGGAAAATTACAAATGTGTCGACTATAAGCGCATCGTAGAGTATAATTGTTTGTATAATTATTGTGCGTTGTACACTTGTACACATCTTAAGAATAAATCATGATAATATTGTTCGTTTAACCGTGATTTTTCCGCGCGCATCAAATTTTATTCGCGCTCTGGCATAACTCTCACTATACTTCACAATACACATTTTAAAAGTACTACAACACTATCTCTCCGTACCGAGTTAGTTAGTCGATCTTATTGACCGATATTGTTTGTAGTGAAACCTGGTTAACCAACTACCTTATTCATTATTGTTGAAAATGTCTAACTTTTTCATCGAGTGTTATACAGCGTGTGCGGTTACTGATGGCCGTGTTGATAGATGATAATTTATAAGTAAATTATGTTTTAAATTAATGATATAAAATAAAAATAATTTTTATAAAAAGCCTATTTAAATATAATAATTATAGTATTTGTAACTAAACACGAACGGCGAAAGCGGAGTATAGTAATGCTTTTAAACTTTAACAACAATAATAATTCCGTGTTGCTAGAAGCTCGTATTTTGTGTGCCGCATAATTTTAACGACTACCGTACGGCAGCAATTTTTCCGCATGATACACGGTGGTGCTGTACAATTCCGGGTCCCCACACATGTAAAGAAAATAGAATACAATCCTTTCCCAACGCGAACGGGGAAAATCTCTAAATAGTTTTCATGAACGGAAACAAAAACCAGACTCGGTTGGTGGACCTAGCTGCATGGCATTGGGTTTATAATATATGTTTGTATATGGACGATTATAATTTTTATGCAAGGAAATCGTTCGTTCAAAAAGAGACCCTCAGCTAGTGTAGTGGTGTTTACTCACGCTAAACGCACGAGTCGCGTTCAACACGGCCGCTTTGGTGGCGCTGAAAATCGGCAGCTGAGGCAGAGGTTTGATGGCGCAAACAGCCGACATGTTTAATATAACTCCCGGCCTTTTCGGGTCCTTCATCAGGTCCATGCCGAGCCGCGTGCTGTCGATCAAGGCTCTCTGCACGAAAACCGAATGAGTACAGGTTAGTTGTAATACGCATTGTCCGGAATGAAAAAAAGTAAAACCCTTGTCCGCGCCCCATTTATCATACTATATAGGTACTGATAATATTATTACCACATTGATGTCGACCATATTTCTCCACATCGACGACTCGTTAAGGATTCCGGCGCTGTTCATCAAAATGTCAAGTCCACCGTGGTTTTCTACCGTGTAGGTGAACAGGTCTAAGAAACAATATGTACGCGAGAATTAGCTCGTCATGGTATAAAAAAATGAAAAGGACTTAAACGCCTGGCGCGTCTCGTCGTCGACCTCGGAAAACCGTATACATAATACGCGTGTTCAGACCTTTTTAGTTTTTAGCAGGTTGTGCACAAGACAAATTGTCACCAATTTAAATCGGTTAATCAGAGAGAACGAAATTCGCTGTACGCACCTTTTAGTTCCTCCTTCACGGTGACATCCATAGGCACGTAGACGGCTTGTTGATGGGGGGCACATATCTTGTTCAACATTTTCACGGCTTTCGGTCCCTTCCAAATGTCCCGGCCGGACACGATCACGCGCGATACGTCGTTCTGAATGAGATCCTTTGCGACGGCCAATCCGATACCGCTTGTGCCTCCGGTGATCACGGCCACTTTTCCCTTCAATGCTGTATACTGGGTACCGAAGAACGGCGGTGGCTTCCGCGATTCGTCTGCCAGGCCTCTAAAATTTAGCCCATTGGCCACTATTCTGGAATATTTTTTTTATTCGTAACTTAATGAAATTCATTATAATGTAGGTGTCCGCAATGAAGTGTGAAACTTTATCACGTATACGGTTTTGTCCATTTCCACGGTTTTCAATAGTTTTTAAATTGTATAGTATACTTACTTTCGGTGTAAGACGAATGTCGACTTCATCATGGTGGTCACTAACTTTTTGAAAAACATGATTGCGCCTTCTAAACGGTTTTCGTACACGGGTTGATTATAAATCGACAAGAATAATCTGCAAGTGACACAATTTGCAACACTCGGTAACGCTATGTGATTCGACTGAATATTATACTCTCTAATTAAATAAACGTTACAAATACTTTTTCTATGGAAACGCGTTTCGATCAGTAATACCGCTGGACGGTTGTCTATTCGAGTTGTTATTATTCAAATGGCCAAGATTATGTTTTCGAATGACTTTAAAATATGCAATTAAAATAATGAAATTGCAAAAATAATTATAAAACGTTTTGCAGTAAATGCCGGTCCAACGTTTAATTTGAATTTGACTTTGTTTGTTATAGGCTAAGTTTGGAAATGAGTGATTTAATTTCCAGTTTTTATTCGGCTGATTTTAAATAATTAATTTAATGTTTCCTCCAAAATTATTGATCCTCTTGACTGTTCTGAATCACTTTGATCTCTGAACTGCAGTTGTTTGTTTCGATAATAATGTGATTCGAAAATGTACATAATTGATAATATTATTAAAGTTGAAAATTAAGGTTAGTTTTTAATAACATGCAGTTTTCCGTTTACAAATGAAGGAAAATTATAGTGCGTTTCCATTTGTGCATCGAAATCCAATAGAATTCTATTTTATGCTGGGAATGTATAAACAATTTTTGTATTGAAAACAATTGTATTACAATAAAATGTAATAGGTTTTTTTTTAGAAATAGCAGAAAAAATGTTTACACGATCAAAATTTGATTCTATTATACTTTTGGTAAATATAGCTACATATTGGTATTGTAACCATTATTTATTTTAACGTTTTATTTACTACGTTATAGGCGATATAGTCAATCATTGTACTGTCTCGTCGTCTCGATTACTAATTACACGCTTGAATAATCTTATTATGTTTCATAATATACTTTTTATTGTGGCCGTCTATATAAACCATGTTTACCGTGAAACGGGTTTTAGTTTTTTTGACGTGTTATTACTTATTTCAAAATAACTCAAATGAAGTATTGAATTATTATCCTTCAAAATATCTTGACTTTATTAAAGTCCAATAATAAAATACACATCATTTTGTGTCCGTTCTTCCGTATAGATTTCAACGTTCATAAATTATACCTAGTTTTAACGAGGTGCGTGCAACAGTCTTTTATTTATTACTTCATCAAATCTCTCAACCGTCTTATATACGATTGTACGAGTAATGTATATACATAATATACATATTACAACAATACTCAATAGTTAATCTTACGTAATACCTATATTATTTACATACAGGAGAGTATATTTTATCGTTCATCTACACAAAAAATAACGGTGTCTTTTTCATATTCTATTTTGAATTAATTTCCTCGTTCAACTTAAGTTTTTTTTCGTTCCTATGATCTACCTTTTGAAACTACAATATTTAGTTGATATTACTAAACTGAAAAAAATATTGTGAAGTTAATGTTTATATAATAGATAGTTTACACTCAACGCATATTTTAAGTACTTTCCTGAAAACCAAAATAATGACCTAAATGTGTGTGTGTGTATGATTATTGATTTCAGATTTGTATATTGTACAATCTATCAGCTTTTCGGTCTTGTTGCTCGAAGGACTATTGTTGGCTCGAATGTATGAAAGTTGCAACGGAATGATTAGAAGGCGTACACATGTGTGCTCGCCGTGCGGATTATAATATATCAATACGATTATTATATGCTTTGAAAATGCCAAATGGTACCTACGTAAATAAATACGCGCCGCCGTGTGACCGATGATTATCGCGCTATAAATACATAATAGACTCATCTAGAAAAAAAGTTTTCGGTAAAGCGTATAAAAAAAAAAAATACTTTTTAAACATTCAGGAATGCGGTAGGACGACAACGCGTAGTGGTATAAATATATTATACATATAACCTACACGCTACAGCCGCCCGAAAATATGAGAAAACGAACCCTTATTATAGGTTATATTGTCCATGTGTACAGTTAGTTCGTCGATCTCGATTTAATTCCTGTTTTGTCGAAATAATTATCTGTTTCGGTGTGCATGTGCCGACCGCGGCGTGCGATGCACCGAAGCCGCCTTCAACCCCCTTCCTCCCCTCATCCTTATCCATCACTTCCTTTTACGGTGCGCGCGGGGCGGTAATATAGGCCTACTACCTCTACCTGTTATTGACCGTGACTATATAAACAGGGTTGCTGCTGTCCGAAAGAAGTCTTCTGACACAATTCACGTCATGTATCCCAACGCCAAGCTCTTCGTGGCCCCCACGGTACGTATATCACGAATATTTTTTTATTATTTTTATACACAATATGAAAACGATATTGCATAACAATCATCGATATGATATACGAGTATATGATACTAAATTTCACGGAAATACATTTCATAAAATAATATTTGTTTTTACGTGTGCAGGCGATCGTGATTTTAACCTTGTGCGTCTTGAGCACGAACCAAACTCTATTTTCTCGGAAGAAACCTTCAATATCGCCGACTGCCGACATTGCTCACCAGTCGACAGGGTAAGTTAATTATGTTTTTTTGTTTTACTCATATAAAGATAATATTATGACCATGTAAATCACGTATAGTATACGTCATCATATATTTCGAATCCTCATAGTTATTAGTTAAATATTCAATATTTATTGCAGGGCGATTCCACAAAAAGAAACATCACATTGGTGGCAAATAAAACGTAAACCAGAACCTGCCGAAACGTCTGCAGCTTCTGCGGAGACTGCAAACCAAGTGACTGTAGCCGTACCTTTCACGACCATACACCAAAAGGTAATGAACCACTTATATACAGAGTGTGTTTTTTTTGGCATGCACACCCCCTTTTTGTCGTAAAATGCTTAAATTTTAATTTTTTTTTTCAATGTTCAAGTTGCGTAAAAACTATGTCTTCCACTCATTTTTTTTCATGTCATCTTAAGTATGTTTTGTGGCAATAAAAACTTTTTCAAATGGGAACTCCATATTGTTTACCCAAAATATTATTCAGTTAATTTTTTTAGAATTATTGATATAACGTAGTCAACATTTAGACCAATAATTTCGGGGTTATTCAAATTTAAAATTGATCATGAAAAGTATAAGATTTGCGTTATCTCGAATTGCTAGCAATCAGCGATAATGTGTAATTACAAATTATATCACAATATTCGATATTATAATACTATTTTTCATAATAATACTTAAATTAAAATAATTCAAAAACTACTCGATCGAATTTTTATTGCGATACATCAAAATGTACAGAAAAATGTCCTCAATAAAATACCGCAGTAAGAAAGTTTTTTGAAAAACATATGTTTGTATCGCCACAGGACTATACTTGCGGTGCGGTGGCATGAAAAAAAAATTAATAACATAGTTTTTATGGTTACTTGAAAATGAACATTGAAAAAAAAATTCTAATTTAAGCATTTTTACGGCCGAAAAAGGGGATGAGCACGTCTAAAAAATCGCTATGTATTAGTAGCACATAGGTATTTTACTTTATTCGCGCCAAAGCAGTAGGTACTTATTAATATTCTTTCCTGTTTATTAATTAGCAACATTAGCATTCGTTGTCAGCACGATCATTATTCAATTTAAGATTTAATGATTTACTCAAAAGGTATATTTGAAAAAAAAAAAATATAATTTATTAATACTCCATTTGTAAAATCATAAAATAATAGAAGATAGGTAATGCGTACAACATTTGTAATTCCGTTCTTCTCATTACATTATACTTATACGTATATTGTCTTGTACATTTTATGTTTTTACAGCCCACACATGACAATTAATCACTATTTAGCATGTGGTCATTTTTTACGTTTTTACCATACATTATAATATGACGCGCGTAGTTATATTTGATATAATAGTTAATAGTAAATCGAGAATATAATATTAGGTGTTACGTGTCGTTATTAATTTTAAGTAGTAGTCATATGCGAGTTAATTCGACTTTTCTTGGCTACTGTGGTTATTCGTGCGTGTTAATCAGTAATCACACGCGCCTCGAAAACAAATCACAGACTATAAATTATGTTCAGTGTAGTGTTGTAGTGCACCACTAATATGAATTATATAATTTACGATACGTTGAATAAATATCCGCATAGACTATATTCATGTAAATAAGCCGTTGCAGCATTATCTTAGTAATATAACAACATAAGGTATACATATATTTTTTATATTTATTCATAAATACGTATAATTGGAAAAGAATCTTTCTACATTTTTATAGCTATTGATATCGATATGAGATAGTAAACTACGTACAGAAAGATATTTTTTTAGTCAATTCCTTGAATCAATTTACGCGATTTTGCAAAATAATATTTATACATATTTGTATAAGGTGTCCCACCGGGATTTACACAGAGTGATATATCCCGTGTTAATAGAGGCAATCAAATTCTGTATTTTTTTTTTTATTAGCATCCCTGGGCAAAGGCAATTTTGTTGACAATAGCTTAGTAAACATAAATGTATTATTAAAGAAGTTAAACAATTAACTTTTTATTTTATATCTTTTATACATTTCGAAGATAGCCATTTTATCGGGCTTATTTTTCTGACAATGTTGACGATCCAACTTTCAATTTTCAATAACTTCTTGATTTTTAATTATTTTTCTATTTAACAAGAAAATAGTGTACTAATTACACGATTTTAAGCTATAATAATATTATCAGCAACTTGGTTCGAAAAATGACGAGGTGATAATAATTCACTTTATTTCTTTGTCAACTAAAAAAAAATACTTAACTCCATGAACACAATGAAAACTAAAAGTTGACCCGTCGAAATTTTAAAAAAAAAAACAATCCCTATGAAATGGTTATCTCAAATTCTTAAATAAATATTTGTTTATGCTAAATGGTGCTAGTTTAAAAATGTATACCAGGTCTACTATAGACTATAATATGGAATTTAGATTTTCTATGTTTACATAGTAAATTTTAATAGTTTATGTTTTTCTAATAGTTATTAAATATTAGACATGATTCACCTATTCGCAAGTTGTGTGTACTTCTCGCAACAAGTCAATCGTTGATTAGGCGCGGTTCGAGTATGCGTGCGTGGTTGTACCTAAGTATGTGCACGTCGTACACAGTTTATCGAGTTCGAGGATCATGATCGAAAATAATAGTTATAATAATAATAATAATAATAATAATAATAGAACGAAAAGTCGAAAGAGATTTTCTAATTTTTTTTTCTTTTTTTCACCGTTCCAGAAGCCTATACTTGTGTATAGGTATGCCTAGATGTGTGTGTGTGTGTGTGTGTGTGTCCATTAGGTTCGTGATCGAAGAAAGTGACACCGAAGGTCAAGCCCTGCGTTTGCCGTTTGCGCGTGTGTCTGTGCGCCGCGCTTACCGGCAATAAGAGAGAAATCGATGAGCACGACCGCGGGAAGCTGTATGACATGACGTACGCGCACATCCTATCTATACTATCGTATATATTACATTGCGCGTAAAATTTCTAACACTGCAGAGCGCCGCGGATGTGCCGATTGTGACCGTGAGATTTATGGTTGTATAGGGTTTTTGCTCGTCGGAATCTCTCGGAATCGCCCGAGTATACTAGTGTATATTATTATTATTATTATTATTATTACAGTGTGCGTTTGCTCGTGTACTTTACATACATACACGCACACACATTTTAACATTTATGTACATACGCGTTTATATTATTATTATTTTGTTTGTATAATGCGCGCGTGTCGTTTCCTTGGTGCGCAGTTCATCCGGTCCGTGAGTACATTCGTATATTATATTAGATTGCTGTGTGTGTACACAAAGAGAGAGAGAGAGAGAGAGAGAGAGAGAGAGAGAGAAAAGCCACGAGGGACGAATATTGGCGATCGAGAGTTCCCTTAATTATAATATACCGATAACCGATTAGCTATAGTTACGTGTGTACCCAAACCCAAACACTGCGAATACATAAAGTCATAAATATGCTATAGGTATTGGTGTGCTGCGGTCGACTTGGCATTTAAAACTTTGAGCATTCAGTCCGGGTCTTTAAGTACAGATCCATACAGGAATAGAGTAATATACAGTTTAGTACATGAGCACCGGGACAATAATTAATATATTCTAAAAACATAACGAATTTAGTTTCGTTGTAGTTATTTTCTAATCGTTCTGTACATCCCATAAGTGTAGTGCGCTGTACGTATTTTAATAATTATTATTATCTCAAATAATATAAAATACTCGACTCGATTCATATTATTCGGGACCAAGTAACTTGAGTGTAATAATCTTAAAAATTTACAAATGTACAAAGTTAATGAATCCACAAAAAATCGATTAAATACATCTGCACACGCAGTGGTTTTATGCCCGAGTCATTGCGGAATCTTCAATTAATTTAGTTAAATAATCGTGATCTGTAAACTATTCACAATGCGCGTGTAAGAGGTGTATACGGGATCACGTATACCTAGTCAATTGTCAATGATTAATAATTCTACATTTTGGTTTTGATTTATGGTGATGAAAAAAACATATTCGTGTAGTACCCATTCGAATATAACATATTTTTTCATTCTACTCGTGAAAAATCGACATCGATTCTTCTTTTACTTTTACTATTATATACTAATTTTACCGATACGACCATTAGCCATACCCGTTGGACGTTCACGTTATATGATTTTATAAGATTTTTCCCATGCATCCAATTTACAGAATAAGTGCGCATGAATACTATCGGATCATTTGACTACAACTTTTATTCAACAACAAGTTTTAACGTACCTACGACTTTTCTTAATGCGATTTTCGTAATGTGAACACTCCGCTGTAACCGTAGCTGTAGGCAAACGTACGCGCGCTTATGCGCATCACATAAATATACAGTTTTCCCCTTTTCGTTTACGCATAATGCCGTCGACGAGCTGAGTTACGACACTACACGACGTATGTAATGGACTCAGTAGACCGAAATATATTTATGGGGCTGTGCTCGCGCGCGGTCGTTTCCCTCGCCCGACAAGCTTGCAGGACGCACATCACCACTGTTCTTGCCCTGTCCGCAGGATTCCCCGCTTTCTTCGGTTCGCGTTTTGTTGCGCGTGTGCCCGACAACCGATACAGCGTACGGTGCATTATTCATCTCTTCGTTAATCAATCGTGCGACTTGCGCGTGTGTATCGTTGCACCGATTTATTTCAGTTTATACATACGAGTAGAATATATACATAAATTCATAATAAATACGGTATTGTGTATGCTTGTACTATTAATTATTATCCTCGGGATGCTCCGTTATATTTTCGTTTTCCCGAACGTACGGTCTATATTTTTTCCCCCTAAACGATCTAGATCCAATAATAAATTCTTCTTTATTTCTTTTAATTGGACTCGACTGCAAGCGCGGAACGTCATCGCATGCTTCTCCCGACCACCGGGTCGCGGTGCGCCACTCGATGTCGTTATTGTATTTTAATGGTGTGCGTACGCGAGCGCTCCTTATACGAAAACAGCATGTGCATAATAATAACATATACACGTGATATACCTCTACTTGCAAATAGTTGTACTGTTTTCACTTTTAACAATTTTTTTTCAATCCTATCCGCATCTGCGTCCGTGCGGAAAGCACTCGGGAGCTCACGAATGCCAACTATCGCGATCTATACCTCACGTCGACGTACGCGCATTACACGTTCTACATGAGAGTACTGGAGAGATGTTTTATTTATTTTTTTTTTTTCAGTGGCAATCTTTTTTGGAATCTCACATAAACTCTGACGTGAAATGGGTACCGTGCTTTTGTCCGGTACGTAAGCGTGCACAACAACAGCAGCAGCAGCAGCAGCAGCAGCAACATCACAATCAACAACAGCAGCAGCAGACTCAGGAAAATCAGCAGCCACAGAAACAAGAACAGCAGCAGCAGCAGCAGCAGCAACAACCGCATTCGTCGTTTTATCAACAGGAAACTACTCAAGATCCGTCCGGCGTCATCAATAGTGCACCGCGTTTGATAATTGCCAACTATCAGATTGAGAAATGAGCGCAATATATTTGTTTTATATTGTAATCTCACACTCGTTTAATTTATTTTAATTACAGCATTAAATTATTTATTTATTCTTCATGATGACTTGTTTTGAATCATAGAAATTATTTGCGTTACATGCCTTAAGACTAAAATCCATAATTGTGTTGGAAAAAAATGTATTTACTTCAAAGGAATAAGACTGTAAAAAAAATTAGGATACAATTTTGAGCCCGGCAAGTGATTGTATTTGTTTTGATAAAACAAATGATTTTCTGTAATTTTGGCTAAACAATTATTATAGTATGCTATTTTACCTGAATATTTTAGACATTTATAATAATACCTATAAATAATCGGACTTATGTTCAGAATTTTTTATTTTTTTTTTTGAATGCGATGATTTATCATTTATTCTAAATGTGTATGACTAGCGAAAGTAAAAGACTTCAGAAATAGCATATTAAATTAATTTTGAACGTAAAAATGTATTAATATAGTTGAATTTGAAAATATGAAAATGTAGAGTTTGAACATTTTGGAATTCCTCAATCCAGTATACATATAAGTACATCTGAAGCAATAAAACTATATTAAAGAATTCTGCCCAAATTATACAGGTTTTGGATTAGACACAGATATTTGATATCCCGCTGGGATTGCCGGCTTTCAATTTGAAAGTGATTACACCTAATTTTCGAAAAACGGTAATGAGTGAAACTGTATTGTGGTATTTAATTATTGTTATTTTCAATATTATTTCTAACATGAACGATTGGAATGTTTAATACATTGATCGGATATTGTATCGAGTATTTATTCACTATATTTCGCAAAAATATCATACTTATACTTGAAATATATATATATTTATTTATGATTTTTTATTTTTGCTTGCTCGGAAAAACACGGTGATAAATATACAAATTTAGTACTTGATCAGTTATTATTCCTGATGGCTAGAAATTAAAGAACAAAAAACCTGTCCGGTGAGATACAGGAATTTGGTAGAATATTTCTGTTGACTGTTAATGCAGGTTCCGGTTGTTAATCCTTTGATGTGCTGTTGCCTGTTGGTGTATTATATTCGTTTTGACTTGAAGAGACGACGAATGAAAAACGATTCTAAGTTTTATGTATGTAATATATGAATTGATTTTTGAATATCTTGCATCGAAAATAATAAATAATGTTATGTAAGAGCAGAGATTCCAACGAAGTGTGAAGCATTTGCAGGAATAGCCATGATGGTACAATATACATAACGGTTCGAGTCCGAAAACAACAGGAATTATTATAAAATGTCTAAAAGGGTATGCTTTTGTATATGTCACACCAAATTCATGAAATTGTTGAATTCATGTAAATAACAATTTCATAAACTCAGCGTTACATATCCGAGTACATACATTTAGAATAATTTAGTTTTCCTTCCATTACACACAAAATACTGCTTCGAGTTCCCGCAGCTTAATTTAATATCCAACAAAAAATATGTGTTTTAACGACATTTAAGGTTTCTAGTCGAGTCCAGACAATATTAAATATATTGTTAATAATATACCTAATATCACTAAAATACTAATAAATTCTAATTATAATGTACACACACGTTAATTTGTTATTTAATAAAATGTCAAAATTATTAAGGACATTTATTTGAAATCACATAAAGTTACTATAGTAACCGGTTAGCAGATAATTTATGGATTTTTAAAATATAGTCATAGTTTCAAACTTTCCTGTTATTATTCATATTTTTTCATAAACGTTGAGGTTTTTTTTTTCGTAAGTCGCATTATTTTATTTTTTATCTCTTTAAAAATACATATTGAATTTTGTATACAGTATACATATAAAATACATGGTGCACATTATATACAACATGCGTTGTTTTTAGTTTTAGCGAATGATTTATGAGTAATTTCTGTCGGAGTTAAGTACAAATGATCCAAGGTCCAAATGCGAGGAATAAAAGTAGAAAACTGAATTTCACAATTGTTACTGAATACAAATTACGTATATAGTGATTCACAGGATACCGTAGTACTTTTCTATTAAACTTAAAGATGACGATAATGAACGTAACCCGCGTATGGTTGTCGTCGTTTTCAGCTGAAATAAACTTTTCCGTCAAATCCCGACGAGAACATGATTTTATATCCTATAAAAAACAGCAGTCACTATTCTTCTATTTCGGTAATCCGATTGAGATATAATGATCGGTTATTATGGTTAGTTAAAAACGTTCGTTGCATTATTAATTTATGTAGAGTATAGTGCGCAAATAATCGTAGCGGAAAAATAATAATAATAAATTAAGACCAACTAAATCAACATGATCTATAGTGAAATGTTACTCGATTCTTATGGCCACAAAGTAAAGTCTAAAAGATTGCGTGGTATTTCGTAAGCATCGAATCCACGCGCAGAAAAGCGGCGGGAACATTCCACCTTCGACCCGTGCGTCGGCCGAGGGAAAACATACGTTTTTATGTTTTCATTTTCGTGTAAAGCCGTACCAGCAGTAATTTGATCGTTCTCGGGCATCCTGACCGTATTAAAAATACAAGTACTGTTACGTGGGCGACGATCTCGAAAATAATAAAAACTTATGTAAAAAGAAAAAGCAGAAAAAAAGAATACGCTACGCATAAAACAGCTTTGAAAATCTTACGGTCTAGCAATTAATCATCGAGCGTATGGAGTACATCGGAGAAAGATGTGGAAAAAAAAAGCATTTATATATTTTTCGTATACAATATATATATATATGGGTAGATATAAAATAATATTAAAATGAAAAAAAAACACCGACGTTTACGCCGCGCACATCTTTCCCGGGGCCAGAGCGAAAGCGGCTCGCACCTGGTGACGCTCCGGGCGACATACATGCCAATTAATATACGCGGGAATCCGAAAACTCGGAGAAACGCCAAGGATGTCCGGAAGAAAACAACAAGCCGGGGACACACGGTGGGGGCGGGAGGCGGTCGAGTGAAAAAAAGAGAATACGTATTTATGTAAGAATCGATATCGGGAGGTCAAAATGTCGTCGCGGCAGCCAGAGTCGTCGGAAGCGGCCGGTCTGTGTATACTTAAATAAATATTATATACATGTATAAATATATCGGTGCGCGTGTACGTATTATCATCGGGAAACGTGATTGGAATGCGCGTGATGTTCGGTAGTGGTAGGTAAATTATACACGAGTGTGTGATAGCGTGTGTGCGTGTGTGTGTGCCATTGTAACCATTACGTATACACACACACGAAGTACGCAGTTACGGTGTCCGGTACGCGTAGGCATATTGCAATGTGCACACGCACGTACGTGTGTAGGCAGTATTATACGCATGCGCGATGTACGTGCATGTGTGTAATGTAGGCACGGCACGATGTTGACTACGTAGTAATTGTAGGTTGCGGGTAAAGGTGTTGTTCCGCCGCGAGTACAGAGTCGGTTACTGGACTTTTCACCGAGATATGATTATTACGATTCGCCCGTTTTATAATACACACCGCACGCATCGTGTACTCCTCGTATGGGTGGTGGTGACCTGCGAACACAAAACTTTCATCTGGTCGGTTTTCAGATGTAAACCGTTGCATAATTTATTTATGTGTTCGTTTGTTTAGGCGGGAAGTCGCCCAAGTTGCAATGTACGTGTGTACATCTGGTGGTGCAATTGTTGGTGAAATCATGAAGTACATACGACTAAGACGGTACAATAATTAAGGGTACAATATTAAAAAAACCGTTGTGGTGTGCAATTGTACGCATAACGTGAGTTCACTCGGTATATTATATACAGAACACGTGTGAACTTGTCAAGAGTCGATGGCAAATCTAAAAATTAGATTAGGCACTTTTGTGCACCGTCGAATCTCACGAATAAATTTGAACTGTACTTTGTTTGCGTAGCGCCGTTTGCGGGTGGTGTACGACATGTATAAATATTTGTATACTGTTTTATTATAAATAATGAATATACGTACGATAATAGGTATGCAGTGTACTATAGGTATTATTTTACGACGATAATACTATAATAGTAAGTCTATAGTAGTTGTAGGTCATAGGTTAAGCGATGATAGTTATTCCTTTTTTATAATATATATATGCGTGTATTATTATACACAATTGTATACGCGGGTGAACGCAACTTTCATCGGCGTTGTCATATAAATTGTCACTGTACACACATATATAGTATAGAGGCATGACACCTTGTGGCTTCTGCGTGCGTGTGAACTTATCGTAAGTCCTTACTCCTTCGTCCTAGTTTTAGTGACATTGAAACCTATAAATTATTCTAGGAACTTTTATATCCATAAGTGAGGAACTTCTGCATGCATAAATCAGCAGTGATTTTTTCAATTTGATTTTCTCCGACGGCGGATGTGACTGAAACATTGTATCGCATAAATAGGATTTTCTACAGTCACTTGAATTAGGTTGGTCAATATCTATGATAAAGAACAAGTCGGAAAAAGTATGTAGTAAGACGGTAAAACGACAGCTATCTTAAGTGTAAAAAATATCGGAAAGAAGGATACCCAAAATTAGACAGCCCGCTGAGACGATAACTTATCCAACGAGCATAGATCCTTAAAACTTGTGGTACATTTTTATTAATAGAATAATATCAGCAAATCAATGTGTACATGGCAGTATTAATCATTATTATCAATGTGTATTTATTAAGAGAAATCATAAAAACTAAAATAAAATAATTACTCGATATCCACCAGAAAGGATATGCTACCAAGTTTTTTTTTTTTTTCTTTATTTAGCCTTTAGTAATACTATTTAGCTCGACCATTAGATTAATAAGATACATATATACAGATATTACTATAGGTGATTAATATATACAAAAATATAAGAAGACAATTAAGGATTAATATATACAATAATAATAATAAAAAAAAAAAAAAACAATTAGAGATTGATTATACAATTATATAGACAATCCAGTCTCCAGGATAAAATTAATAGTTTTAATAATCACCCCCTCCACCCTTGAATTTAGGAGGGAGTGGGTTGTGCTACCAAGTTACTAATGATAATAAACTCTCTTAGTACATTATGTATAACATGAAATTCTGTGTAAAAAAGTTGATATGTATATTATAGTATTTGATACCGATATAATATGTTTATGAATACACACTAAATACCCTTTTATCACTAAGATGTTATGTTCTACCGTTATATTTTCCTCTCCTTTTTTTTAGTATTCCATTTCAGAATACAATTTCTATCGAAAAACAATCTCTATGAAAAATGTTTACACTTATTTCGTTTAGGCGTTGAATTAGTATTACCACTTATTTCTTCTGTACATAAACCAACATCTTTATTAAAAAAAATATTATGACAGTAGTGAGTAGAAAATTATGCTGTTTGTTCAGTTTTCACCTTGTGAGTGAGGGAAGTAAACAATTTTTCAAGAATAATGCGGCGGCCCTCATCAATATCTTTCTATAGGAATGGTTTCTTAAGAATATTATAAACTTAATTTGTGGTCCGTGCTCTTATAATATCTAATAAATTGTTTTTATTAAAAGTTCTTTATGGAAATTTATCTTAAAGACTCTCTATCTCTTTTAAATTCAAATTATTGTGATTTCTCTCGTTTAAATCTATATGAATTGAGTAAAATTGTGAGATTAGCATAAAATTGTATAATGAAGTACTTATATTTTAATTAATATAACATAAAATATGCATTTAATTTGTAGAAAGTTCTGAATTTCAATTGAATAAATGAAAATATGTTTGTTATTGTATAGGAAATAAAGAGCATTACATATTTACATAAGTAATCAAATGGATGAATACAATTGACGTACCTATACTGTGACACTGCGTATTAAAAGTTGATACTCGTACAATACAATTTCAGAAATCTAAAATAATCTATGAGCTATTAATGAATTCCTAAAGAAGTCGAGAATAGAATATTAATTATTTAAGAAAAACCTCAAGCAAAGATTCCAAATATTTTACATTACGCATCAAATCGATACTTTTACTTATTTTTTATCCCACAGTATATTATAATAGTTTCATTATAAACTATTAATTTATTTTAAAAACCAAATACGCCTCAAGGCTACTATAGACCTACTTTTGTAGTGTTATAAGTATTAATTTTGCACGTAAAGTACATTATTACCGTGAATTATACGAATCCCGTGATGGTTGATTCGTTTGACTACACGTCTATGCGGATGTGCAATTTTAAACATATTCGGCGTATTTATCCGGTCGCACGTTCCCGTCGGCCTATGGTCCCAACCTAATGCTAAGCGTGTAAGTCACGTATTCACGTCTATACTGTACATCAGCATTCCAACATCTCCATTGGCAGATGATATGTCATTGGTAACGACCAATGATGTTAAACATAACTTAAACCATCTATTCCATATATAGGTATAGCTATAGCTATTCTATATTTTATTATGAATTAATTTGCATTATTTGTATTACATTTAATTATGAATTCAACAAAATCCTACAAGCATAAATGCTATAACATTTCTCGAAGACTGTACAGTTTTGCAATCACATGTGGGTGTATCCAAGACCACAAATCATTTTCTACTAAAAAAATTTTTCACAATCAAATTAAACTCGTGATGACTGATGACTAAAAAACAACGCTGACGTGAAGTTTTTAATTGTTTTGAAACAGGACATAGAACTAGAGTAGTCAATAAGTGGTAGATACTACATGGTGCATGGATGATTTTTTAGTGGATATACATATCCGTTTATAATTTTATACTTATGTATTACAGATATATATTAATATTATAAAATATTATATAGTGTTTTATGACCTTAATATTCCAATCGAGGCATCATCAAACCACACACCCACCCACTTATTTTGAGTATGAAGTAGCCGCTTCATAAAACAACTTTTATTATTGCCACTTTAATGATTATCGATTAGTGATGATAGACGAAGAGCTGTTTCCAATTCTTGAATGATAGAAATGTTGGAATATATAGGTCGGGAACTCGGGACGTGTTAAACGATAGTTGATGTATTTAAGTACGATCAGTGCGAGTTGGTTACTTAATTACTAATTACTCGTGTTCTCGCTTATGTATTCTCTTACCTCGAATACGAGTATACCACTCAACCACTGTATACGAGAGACTTACACTAAACTGTAAATATTAGATAATATCTTCAGAGGTTAAAATAAAATTAATTGAGCTTGAAAAATCTTGATCGTGTCAAAATAGAATGCAGTTTTTTGATAACTTTTGTGGTCATATACTTATAAATATATAGGTATTTTGTTTTAGTTAAAAAATATGAATAATTATAATAATATTACACATCAATATATTTTATACTAACTCCTATCATATACAGAAAGAAAGCCCAACAGTACATAAATAAAACTCAGATAATGTATTACCAGTGGCCAGTGCTATACTAATGTCATAAACTTGCTAGATCGTAAATTAAAATCTCACCGACTATCTGTAAGAAAAATCTTCTGAGGAAAATAATATCAAGAAAAATATCATACATTATGCATATTTTATTATTGTTTAGCTATAAAACTAGGGTTTGTTAATATATATTTTATTAAAATAATCTTAAAACTCTATGAATATAAAAACAATGGACATTAGACTTTCTTTTATTCCAGTCGCTGTCGTAGAAAAAAGGAACAATTTCAACATTTGAATTCAGCTCATATTCTTCTGTTTGATTTAATCCAATTCGTTTCCATTTGCTATCATAGATCTGCTTTCACGACCAATATACTTAAAATACTATTTTTCCGCGTGAAATGATAATACAAACAAAACGTAGGTTTAAAATTCCGCGTTATCTTATGAGTGTACTCAGCATTATTAAGTAGAAAATATTATTATACGTGTCTTAAATGATAATAAGCGGTTATCGTGACACTGATGGTATCCGTCCAGGTATTGGATTAATTTTGAGATAGGTTAGGTTTTTATTTTAGTTTCGTGTTTCAGTAAAAACTAAAAAGTGAAAACTAAACGAACCATTTTCTCATTCGAAACGTATGCTTCGTCTTCAATCAAACCGTAAACATCGTTATATTAATATTCGTAACTAAACAATATCTGTTCGTACAATCAATAATAATATAAATACGCAAATATATTTTACCACGATTTTTGAGAATTTAATTATTTTATGGTTTATCATAGAGTACTCACAAATACACACACACACACACACACACACAGGTGTGGCACCTATAATTTTAACGTCAGTCTTCAGTATTATTATGAATCGGGAATTATAAGATTAATGATTATTGTTTACTTGTGTAATGTACATCATTAATATTTGTAATTCCACGTTTTCTTCTTTTTATATTGGCGCACTAGCTGTTGCAGCTTTCTATAAGGTAAAATCTCTTACCCTATGCAAGTAAAATACTTACACACAATTTTTCATACTCTCCCAATTCTCTCACATTTCATATGGAAACAATTCAACTATAGGAAGTGCAATTAATGAAACTTCGGAAAATGAGAATACTCCTCGGCGCAGTAAATAGTTGTTGCGTAAATAAATTATTATCGAAAACAATCATTTAAAAGTCAGGAAGAAATTTAGTTCTGCCCCGAAATTCCTTAAGGAATACGCCTACGTACAATCTTATAATTAATATAATATATTATGCTGTGGTGTATTCGTAAGAAAAAACTGAAAATAAACTTAATTGGTATATTATAGGTATACATATACACAAACGGTATAATCTCTTAAACACGATTTGCATTAAATACAGATTTTTATAATGATAGCTAAATAGTATTTTTTATTAAACGCTGTCTGTTTCACTTAATTACATCGGAATTTTGATGTTCGTGTGCACATTGTGTTCTGAATCACTGGTGAGGTTTTTCACGTATACAAACGTTGTTATTTAAATTCAATTATTTATAAATAACCTAATAATTGTAAATACATTAAAAGCATTTCGAGTAAATGTTACTAATATAAATTTGATTTGAACAAAATCGTGACGAGTATTATGTTTGACACGTGATTAATATTGAATTTGAATTTTGAACACCCCGCATAATACCAGTCTTGTTTGATGTGTGTGCACAGGTTATAATATATACCTATAATAGTGCATAAAACTGAAAAAGAAACTTGTTTTAATTTTTTAATAAACTCGTGACATATGATTATGCGGCAGGCGTACGCGTTCACTTCCGGCAGACCACTCGATAATCGATTTTTTAAATCGTAATTCAATGAAAATGGATTTATAAGCAGATGAGTTTATTTACACACGTTTGAGGTACCTATCTTATTATCTGTTAATTCTATGTTGCGAAAGATCTCAACGTGAAAAACTGGTTCGTTTTAAGTGTAGGTATGAATACCTGAAAACTCATTCATAGAAGATAAATTATAATGTTAATCTCAAATAGAACAAATACCATCAGCATATTACGTAGAAATCCGCGTTTTATAGCTCTAATAAAATGTCAAAAACGAATAAATGACGAAGTATGAAATATGAAATTTGTAGAAAGACCATGTTTTTTGTAGAATTCCGAATCTTGTACAGGTAATGCGCAGAAAAGATGTATACTAAAATATTATTATTATTAGCTTTCACAAAATCAGTACTATGTGTGCGTCACCCCACCTCCCCTATACTTGATTTGCCCAGTTACCTAAGGTTTAAAATAATATTGAAAATGAAATACTCGTATAATACTTTGCTGAAAAGTAAAATTCTCTAATGTCTAGACCAGTACTTCTTAAACTGTGGGCCGCGGGTCTTAGTGTGTCGTTTGTATATTTAAGGAGGGCCGTGAAATATTTGTGCACAACAATATCATTTTAGTATATAACATTGTAATTCCCCAATATTTTGATTAACGATTTTGATTGAAAATAATTCTACACCTTGAACCATTTAAGGGGTAATTTTAATTTTACATTAATGAGGGCCACAGTACAAAGAAGTTTGAGAAACACTGATCTAGATTCTAGACCAATATTTCATCAACAATATGCCTATCCAAATTTTTTTATTTATTTTTTTTTCTTAAATCATGTAAGTACGCCCAAAAGGCAGAAAGTATGGTATACTTGTTGTTTGAAAGTTAAAATATGTTAAACTTAAAACAACATTTATTTTAAACAACTGAATCGTGCATCTTTTACTCATATATATGTTGCTTTTGCGTCGATGTATCACTATTTATTTGCACGATCCGAGGTATAATATGGTTTCACGAACTCTAAAATAACATTAAAACTTTTTCGAATCTCGATATGATGTTTTAGAAATCTACCATAGCATCTGATTTTTAAATAAGGTACATAGGACGTGAATTATAGATTTTCAACGTCATAATAGAACAAAAACACACTTTTTAAAACTTTATTACTTTTACATTTTAACATCAAAATAAAATAAACATTAAATGCGTTGTTTATTTGAAAATGAATTGTTGTTTAAAATAAATTTACAATTCATCCCCCCCCTCCTTCACACTGTACATAAAATTAATATTTAATATAATATTTATAAGGGCCCCAAACATGACAGAACTCGATGTCAAGGCTTAACATTATATCAGTGTATTTCGCTGTAGAGTAATACAAAAAATTAAAAGAAAAACTGTGTCTATTTTACAAAAATGTGGACATATCGATTTAATTTGTAAAGAGATGCTTTAAAGTATAAGTGCTAAGTAGTAAAATAACTAAAATTATAAGCGGCTGTCTACGGTGCAGGATAAAATATAGGCAAACTGAGACACAAGTAAAATAATAAGATATAAAAAATAGTTATGTAAACAAACGTTTATAATTAACAGGATGGTTGGGATTAGCTTTTAATTTAGAAAAATAATCACGCAAAAAGTTAAAAAGTGACAGGTCACAGACGGGAAAATTACGAAATGGATTAAAAAAAACTATAATCCAGCGAGAGGCGATAATTTGTATTAAACAGAGATGCGTTGAACATTTATATTAACATAATAAACGTATGATATATTATTAAAATACATATACGTATAAAGACGTATATGAAAGAACCCATATTATATACTATAGGCGTGCGCAGAATATTCTCACCGAGAGTGCCGACATAATCATATATGCATAGAATATATTTACGGCTGTGATTTATGACCGTCTGCTACAGTGTATTAAACGATAACTGATCTTGTATGAATACAATTGTGTTTTTGGAGTTTGTATACTTACGGTGGAAAACCAAAATATTATTATCGAAAATTAAAAATGGTTCATCAATGTCTAAAATTGAATGAATATGTTATACTTTCAATACACAAAGAAATTTATATTTTAAGTAAATATTATTCAATAATAAATATTAATTGGTTATGTCTTATCTACTTATAAGTTTTTTTTTAAGCAATTAGAAATACTTACTAACAAATTTGAGCATTTGATGGGTTGGAATATTAGATTATGAAAACTGGAAGATTTTTTCTATTTCTTATTTTATGTTCGAAACCTTGAAATTGAATAAAATATTATTTCATTGAAATGAAGCGAGTCTATTAAGGCCTGATCTACGAATTCATAATATTTGATAGGTCAGTGAATATTTTTTAACCTAATAAATATTTATGAAAATTAAGGATCTTGAGACGAAATTATTCGTAAGTTTAAAAAATATTCATCGTTTTTCGTATATAATGACGACTTTTTTATGATTTATTTAAGGATTCAATTTTCATTTCTAGTTAATTTAACTATGTTTTAAACTGTTGTATGTATATGAGTCATGAGTACAAATTATTATAAAATCTATAGTTTCGTTCTTCGATTTCTATGTTTTTTTAATGCTTTCAAATTTAAAGATACACGCCCTACCCAATATTTCACCCAAAAACCTGTATCCCGCCGACTTCTTGTAGTTAGGTACTAATTGAAGTGAAAATACTCATATAAATTATGTTTAAAATCGTTTCTTTAAATTTATTAGGAATATTTATTTAACATGTTTTTAATAATCAATTTATAGAATGTGAATGCAATACTTAACTGTCTCGCATACTTTTTATAATTAAAATAAAGCAAGAATGGTGCTTATTAAAATAGTGATACCGATACTGAGACACTTGGGACACTGATCTGTGTGATTTCAATATTTATTAGATTCACTCATAAATACGGTTAAAAATGTTAATTTAATGAGGTATAAATTTTAGGAGATAATTAAAATGATAGGGTAAAAAAAGCCTATCCTAACAATATGATTGTGTCTTCCGTAATGGTGTAAAGCGCAATGCTTTAATAACGTATATTTTACGCTTGATAATATTTATATTTACCATTTGAGGAACTCTACGAAGGACGAACCTATTACATTTTATTATTATATGCATTATCACATAAATATAAATATTGTAAACTTATGTTAAGTTTTATTGTATTAGCTATTTGAGTTAATATTTACAATGGCTTTGATAAAATAAGTTTGTCTTTTAATTAAAATGTTAAACGTATAAAATATGAAATTACTCAAAAGTTTTGTAAATATTTGTACGACACCTTAACATTTTCAAATAACTTAAGTCATAGGTACATTCATCTTGGCTGAGAATCGTTTTTCGATTCATAACAATCCGTGTATAATTATCAATGTTTTTGTTTATATATTTATACAAATAACGCCACCATAACACAGGCATCTTATAATATAGTGGCCTAAGCAACGTACGAAGTATGTCACATCGCCCTGTATGCCTCCCCCCCGCCAAGGTTCACCAGTGTTCTGTTCGAGGATAACGAAGCGACGAAGACGAACAATCGGTCGCTGTATCCGGTCGACTTTTTTCTTTTTACGTCGATTAATGTTTGTATATAGGTACATTTTTTTCACCGGAAAAGAAATTATAGTCCAACGGGCCGATTGCCTTTTTTGGCGATTTTCAGCGTTTGCGTGTTTTTGCAGACAGAAAAACAACGGGTTCGGGATGAGAGAAAAACGTTGGTACGCATTATGGTAGTGAAACAGGTAAACCTACCTGTACGGCCGGAGTTTTCATCGGATGTCTGCGCATTCCGCTGTGGTGAAACGGACGAAATTCGCGGCAGTGGTGGCAGCGTAATGCTCATGCGGTTCGTGCGATTTGTGGAAAGCCTGTGCGCCGGCTATACATAGGTAACGTATCCGCACTCCCTCCCGACTCCCTCGCAACCGACCGGTCTCGCAGAAGCTTATAAAAGATGGTAATTGGAGGTCATCGTGTGTTTTAGATTCAATGCCAATTCTGCGGCATCACAGGATCGTACGTAGTCTTATAATGCGATTTCCGTTCGAGTTCGGGTAGTAATAAAATGGTGTCGCCAAAACAGTTGTAAAATAATTATAAACAATATTATACAATATATATATAACACACGGTGGTTGCATTACAGTTCGACTATGTGCTGCGCTCGATTTTTCTAGAACACGTATAGTACCCCGCAAACACGTCGCACAAGTCTGTGAAGTCATCAATATCAATACAATAAACGTCTGGAAATTTATTTGAACTTCGACGATGAAAACGGATAGCAAATTGGTGAGTACTTGAATTTAATCCAACGTCTTCAACGTTTTTACGTTTTTTTGATATTTGAATAGTTAAGCAATTATAAGTTCACGGATAGCTCTTTTTCTGACAAATAAACGAAATGTTCACGTTGAATGAACGAAACGCTCAAGTTAAATGTGTTTCACATACTATACACAATATAGTTATCACTTATCACTAGTAACTTATATCAACTACATTTTAGTACATAAATGTTTTCGAAATTTAGATACATTATTTTTTTTAATCAGTTCTACAAAAGTTTTATTTTATAGCGTTTCTGATAGTCAGAGTATGGGGTTAATGATTACACGGCAGTTGTAAAATAATGATCGTATACTACCTATCTCAATTAACAATTATATGTTTAAAAAGTTTAAATATTCAAAATTATATTTTAACGCACAACAAGACATAGTAAATTAATATTTTAAATAATATTATTAATTCATACGGGTTTCTTCTGAGACTTAATTGCAAGCTTATTGATTCGTTATTTCAAAAAAATTGCAACTTTAATAAAACATTAAGAGCTCGACAATTATTAACAATGAATGTTGATATGAAACATAGTAATTTAAATTTAAATAAATAAATAAATCACCAAATAACTTATAGATAATCAACATGTTTACGTAAATGGATTTAAAAAAGTCATACATTTAGGTAAGAAACATACCATTTAATCCATATTAAAACTTGAAAATAATATTGCTTGCATTATTTATTATAAAAATGTAATTTAAACGCGATTTATGATTAAATTTTAATAATACTACCAATAACTAGGTTTTTTAAGAGTTAAATCGGATTAACATGGATAATAAATAACGTATGGTGCAAGAATAAAATATATCATATAAAAAGATAATCGTATATAGTACTTAATGTGATAGGCCGTGTTTCTATTTTTTAACAATTGTAATAAGCCGGTTTTTTAAGAATAAATTGTCCTTAATCAGAACTAATATTTTTACTTCGATAAGTTATCCGGCATATTTATGTTCCTATCGTGTAAAAGCAATATAAATTATCATATATTTTCAGAGGATAAACCATGTTCAAAATAATAATTGGTTGTTATGGAGTAGCCTGTAATTTACACTATTTAAGTATATTTGAAGAATTAATTTGGAAAATTGGCACACTAGTAATTGCTATAGAAACCTAATCGCAACTAAATAGCTACATTAATCGATGTATAATTAAATTGAAAACTCATTTGGTCAATTTTATCTAGTAAGCCTATGCAAAACTGTATAATCATTTAGCCAAGCAGAAAATTGATCCTTACTTTTTTTAATAAATAATAATTAATTTATGCATACATACATTATTAATTATATATATATATATAGGTACTTTAGTACGTTACGCAGATTACAGAGATATTTTTTTGAACGTTAAAGTTTTCCTCGGCCAGTTTACATTATTATGAAAACATTGTTTTTATTCAGTTTTAAATCATTACTACAGATAAAATATTAGAAATAAAAATTATTACTTTACTTTTTTCGAATAACCACGTATACTATTTCATTTTGATTTCATTTTTTGAAATGTAAAAGTTTATTTCGGTACGACAAATCGAAAATAGAATCAGTTATTAGCTGTTTCTATGTATTTTATTTAAAGCTTAGTTATAAAAATAAATCGCAAGATATCACCACATAACTTTCATCATGCGTACTTTAAATTGTTACTGATTATCAACTATCAAGAGGCAGGTTCGATATTCGATTAATTCGCATCGCATAATTGTCTGTGAAATATTATGCTTCAGTATATGAAGTTCAATATATGCGCCATTTAAAACTATTATTTACAAGTGTGGTATGGTGTGGTGGAACCGTCAGGGTTTACGATTAATCTGCACCCAGCGCACATACACTATCCTCGTGTTTCACCCCCTACAGTACCTCAAAACAATTAAAAAAAACCTACAACTAAAACTCACATAGAGGGCTAATGGTCTCAGTTTCCGGGTCCTCCTTAAACAAATGCATCGAAAAATAAATAAATAAATAAAAAATATTATTTACAAACCAAGTCTGCTATTATTTTTTTCAGAAATTCGGTTCTTAATTTTAAACTATGTAAATATTTTACAGTTCCGTTTATACTCTCTAATACTGAATACTATTATTTTGATACTTATTTTCTATGTGGCTGCGTCCAATCGCATCCGTAGCGTCGGTATAATGGTATTAAACAGCCGTAATGTTAGAGTTACAACGCTTTACACAGTGCCGTCGGGTTTTAATTACTTTTAAAATAATTCATTAATTATTTATACTTATAATTGTCTCATACATAGGGAAAAAAAATAATATGTGTTTTAACTGTTGGCAATAATATTTTATATTGTGATTTTAGGTGTTCGTTTTGATTTCATTCCTGGCATTTGCTCACTGCACGTAAGTTTAATTTATTTGTATAACCACAAATTGTTTTCAATCCGAAAGCTTTTACCAAAACGTTATCTCATATTAAGTCTAGCATTGAAAAAAAAACACTTGAAACCGTAAAACTTGTCAAAATCGTGCATAGTTAGTAGTTACGCTAAAGTGCATACAATACGTGTTTAATCGCTTGTTGATTGCTTTTCGATAACTATACAATATTTAGATCATACATCCATACTTCGCCTGGTGGTACCTTAAAAGGAATCAAATTTAAGGACCTTTAGGCGACGTAAATGTATTCACCATACGATCTTGTCACTACGCACTAGGCATGATAAAAAAAAAATCGAATACAAATTGTGTACTAACCGAGAAGACCGCGAACGAAAATATGGATACGATATAACCTGCTCGAATCGGGAAACCAGTTTATCGTGCGCGTGCATTATTATAGAGATAACTTATACAGCGACAAAGGTATCCGTATCCAAGACGGTCTTCCCGAGAATATAATAGAAATACATCTTTCTTATACATATATTATCCGAGTAATTTCTTACGGACGTTTATTCTCGTTAAACGTTTTGTTTGTTTGTTTTTTTCTACACAACAATATTGGTTATATTATATTATGGCACGTGAGCCATGATTATTTTCGTTTAAATGATTTATTGACGGCTATGCTCCGTGACGATTGATGGCTGTTTTACTAAGTAAAAATATTAATTATAAAATACATAACGTTTCGTGTTTTTGAAAATATCTGGCGTCTGAGTATGCAACTATATAGATATGCGGGTAAGCAGGTAGGAAAAGCGAGACGTTGAGATTACTTGTGGAATTTAGTTCTCAACAATACGATGGTTTAGAAAACATTTTTAAGAGCCCTTTCCGCGAATAATAAATCAACTCTCATGATAGTATTTATCCATCCGTAACAATGAGAGGGAATAAATCGTTTATGACCTAAACGATTTATTACGAAAATTTTATAATGTATGAGGATTAAGGATGGACAGAAAAGTGTTGAAGGGTTGTTCATCACTTAAAGGTGTATCGACACGAAGAGTATAGTCCACCGCGATTCGTCCATAAATTAGGGATCCTGAACATAAACGTGTACAAAATTGATTAACAACGGATTTAAAAAAAAAGGCGGAACTAGATAATTGCGGTCATTCGGTACCGGTTACCAGCTAAATAAAAGAATATATTAATTTTGTCGGAATAGTGTCAGCTAACTCATATTTTACGCATAATGGTGTAAAAGTTATAAAAATGATATTTTTTCTACACCGAAACCTGTCAGTATGATTTTCTACATAGTGAGTAAACTCCACTTGTAGTATTTAATTTTTTTGTGAAATTTAATTTTGATGCGTTCATCCTAGTTTTCGGTTCGGTGCATCCGAGTTGATTATAACAACTACTCGTACATGTTCTACTATCGCCTGTACATTATTATTCAAGTACATTCAGTCGATGTTATATACCGTCTTTAAATTTAATATTTATAATAATAGGCACGATCAACTCGATTACCGTCCGATATACCTGGGTAAGGCCGTCTAGTACTAGGGTTATAAAAATCAAAAACATATATAAATGTTTGAATCGCACCGAGGCTCAAAAATGTATCTACAATTTAGTTAAGTATTAAATTGTTTTTGTTTTATAACATCAATAAATTCAGATTAATTTGGATTTGTCGTGGAAAATGTTTATTGTTACCTGACAGTGAAATTCGAGCATTTCCTTTTTCTGTCCCGAGTGCAATTCGAACATTTTGGTTCAAGTATAATTCTATGTCAACAAGTTTCTCAAATTTCCCGGCTAACATTATTCAAATATACTCCAGCGTATCCGGACGGCTGTTGGTTCGAAAAATGGTTGTCTATACTTGCCACTCGGGTTTCTAAGGTTTCTAAGGTTTCTTAGGGTTTCACCGGATTT